>JARHVA010000656.1:2587500-3222500 GCA_037957365.1 Torreya grandis | reverse complement strand
AATCCATCCTAAAGACGTCTGGAAGATAATGTTTAAGACATAAGAAGGATTGTACTAATGATTGGTCATGACTTTTGGCCTAACCAATGCACTAATCACTTTCATGTGCTTGATGGATGATCTACTCAAGACTTTCCTAAACTCCATCATCATCTACTTGGATGCCATCCTCATCTTCAACAATACTTGAGAGGAGCATATGGAGCACATATCACATGTCTTAGACACCTTGCATCAACACACGTTATAGGATAACTTAGTAAAGTGTACATTCAATGTTATATAGATTCAATACTTGGGCTACATCATTGATCACACATGCATCCATGTAGATCTAGATAATATCAAAGTGATGAAATATTGGGCTACTTCATGCAGTCTCATAGAATTGAGGAGTTTTCTTAGACTAGAGAACTTCTATCATAGGTTCATCTTTGTTTTTTCACACATATCTTAGGATCTCATCAAGATAACACATGCCAAATCCAAATTTGATTATTCTTATACATAATAATACACCTTTGAGGCACTCAATCAATGACTCTATGTAGTGCCTATTCTCACAATTCCCAACATTATGTATTCCTTCAAAATTCACATTGATGCATTTGATTATATATTTAGTATAGTGATCATACATCATGGACATCTAATCACATACCAATCATATATGTTTAGTGACATAGTGAAAAGGTACTCCACCTATGAAAAAAGAACTATATGCTATTGTGAAAGAAATCAAGTAATGGTGTCACTACATTTTGCAGAAGGAGATAGTTGTTCATTCAAATCACAATCCACTTTAGTTCTTATAGATGTATAATAAGATAAATAATACATGACATATGAAATGGATGACTTATCTATAACAATTCCATCTCATGATCAACCATAATAAAGGGAAGGAAAATAAGGTAGCAGATTACCTTAGTTGACTGCTAATTCACGTGCTTATTAGGGTGCTGGACACACATGAACATAACTTCATAGATTGGGTACCCCTCTACCTAACTGATCAAGAATTTGAAGTGACTTACACCAACCAATCATAAGGTAAACAAGTTCAAGAGTTTTACTTGCCTGACTAGATTATCTACAAGATTAGACATTTCTATGTTCTTAATGGTACACCTTACCAAAAAATCATATGGAAGGCACACTATGCCAATAACTTAGGACATTTTGATGTGAAAAAGACTTTATCTACATTTTAATCACACTTATACTTACTACATATATATAAAGACATGGAATACCACATCAAGTCTTGCATTCCTTATTACATGACCAAGCCCATAAATAAGAAGTTATTACTTTACACACCTCTGTCGATTCCATCTAGACCATGTGAATTTATCAACATAGATTTTATGATTGGTTTGTGTGTGATGATATGCCAACATACCATTATATTTGTTATGATGACAGGTTTTCAAAAATGGCTATCATGGTTACTAAAAAAAAAGACATTAACATAGCTAGCACTACGTGAGATTTATTTAACCATGTTTGGGTTCATTTTGGGATTCCAAAATCCATCGTCTTTGATTGAGATCCATGCTTTTTAAGTCATTTTTGGTAAGCATTATGGGACTTGATGGGTATGTAGCTAGATCAATTGATGAATTTTCATCAAAAAATAGATGGGCCAACTAAAGTGGTCAATTTCACACTTGTTCATCTTATGTAAATGTAAAACCATGCACATTATCATAATTAGGATGATAATATATTATACAATCAACATGCCTATAATAGATCCTTTCATATCTCTACAAGTCATAGTCCATTCTAGACATGTCTTAGCTTTCAACCTTAAGCACCTATAAACATCTATTATGCACCAGCTAAACTAAGTTGTACACACAAGAATGGGAAGTGGATAAAGTTGAGAAATTTCTATGACACATCCTATTTATTCATCAACAGGTTTAGTAGATCCTCTCTCACACACAATAAAATTATAAGGAACACCATGATGCACATCACACACCTCATGAATTCATACCTAGTGACAAATTTTTGTTTTACCTTTAGAAGGAATGCTTCAAAAGTCAACAATATAAGATCAAGCCATTGTGGCATGGTCCTTACACCATTCTACACATAAGTAATGATAATGACTTTGTTCTTGATCTCCCTTCATATTTAGGCTTGCACATAGTCCTTAATGTGGAACTTTTCAAGCCTTACACTCTGCCACTTCTTGATCTAATAGTGACACAACATCCTTATAATTTTGATCCTGAACACTTGTGCCTCATAGACAAGGACCAAATCATCAAAGTGACACACACACACACCCACCAAGGCGCACATCAATTTTTTTAAGTGGCCAAGGTTGGATAATATGCTGATTAGGATAAGTGGTACACTTATTATCAACTTCAAGTGTAGTTTCCTCAGATGTACATTGATAAAATAGAGAACATTGCTCTTCAAGAAAGGGATAATGATTTGTGCATAGATCCTACTCAATAGAACAATATCCTCACTTGTTTATTTGCACATAAATTTCAATATTAATCAAAAATCTTGTTTACACACTTGTGCATAAGTATTACACATATTCATAAACTTTCACACTCAGATCACACCTGATTGAAGTCAGTGCACTGCTTAGATCATAGTCCTATTCACCTCATTGGTACTCACTCATAGAATCACATTCCCACACTTATCTTAAATTTAACACATCTAAATGTTAGCCTACTTTGATCATGTGGGTTATTTGGTGTCACTTTACAACTAATAATCTTGTCAGTTGAATCATTAGTTGCCACTAACCTGGAAGCTCAACTGTCATCCAAAAAGGAAGATGAAATGATTCAACTGTCTTCTTTGTAACAAATTTTAGTTGTAAATAATATTATATTATTTTTATATAATTATGTAACATATACATCTATCCAAGGGTCAATTCCATACACATTCATAACATAAATAACATGCTCTATGTATCTATGATGTAATTCATGCACTATAATATATTATACCATTTTTACCATTCTTTGCTATTGATTAAAAGTTGCATTTCTTGTAAGTAAATAATTTCACTCCATTGATTATGTTTAGTTTTATTCTATCTGAATTAACTTTATGCATTCAATCTACATAAATAAACTTGATTGTCCCCTGCATAATTGGTCCTTGGCCCCATGACACAGATCAAAAATGTTCATGCCATAGTTTTCTCAAAAAATAAGTATGAGAAATAAGAGTTGATCCTAAAGAATACCCAAACCCATAAAAATATATAAGAATGAACCATAATCAATAACACCTGGGGATTTTATAGCTCTACAATCACAAGATAGGGAGGAGAAAATTCCAAAGTCTTTTTGTTACTAGACTGACAATTATGAAAATGGAAAGAATATTATTAGAAATTTCATGAACTAAGAATACATAATTACTTTGACTTATCATTTATTTTGGTCTTGTGACCTCTTTTGTTATTTCCTTAGCCTATTTCATGCCTAAAACTCATGCCAATAACTGGTTAGCTATAAGCTATGTGAAGTGAAGTAATGTAGGGCTTAGAATCTTAATCTATTGGAATCAATTTAGCTATAAGTGTATAATATTTATGTGTCAATGATAAAATTGGTATTGGACCTATGGTGGTAGCACTGTATCTCTTAAAGATATATTCTAAACATGATATTTAATGGATCCAAACACCTACAACTAATGTCCTAGATTGTATCAATAACAATCCTAAAATGAGAGGATTCGAGTATCCCAATTAATCCCTAAGTTTGCTCAGATTAGAAGAAAGGATTGACATAATATGATGTGAGATATGATGGTAGATGATGGATAGGAACAATGGACAAAAGGATATGCCATAAATGGGATTTAGAAGTAATATATTTTTCCCCCAAGTGTTGAGGTATAATGTAGACAATAGATTATTTTAGCATGATGTCATAAATTGGTTTTCATCATGGTACTTTCCTAAGGCACCAAAAGATTGGTTTTCACCATTAGATGATTTTTTTAACATTATCTCAATTCATTAGAGGTAGGTGAGATGTAGGATGCAAATATTTTCATGATCTTCAACCAACACCTATTCTAAATAGATGTGATGCTAGGATTATATTGTCAATGCTAGATGTAATGATGACATAGTGACTTTTATTGATTCTTGATTTAGCATCCTTCAAACATCTTAACCAAGTATCTTTGTAACCCTTATGAGAGATAATGTTTTTAGGTATAGTGATGTGTGATAGGGATGGAATTAGATGGTTTTGATAATGAGGTAGAGGATTTGAATGAGTGATATGATGATGAATTGTGTAACTAGGATGAAATAAAAAATGGGGATCAATAATTTCACACACCATTAGATATGGTGGAAGGGATATTTTTGACTAGTGTTGTATGCCAAAGGAGGTTAGGAAATCCAAGATTTTTTGAATTCTTTACTCTTTGATACAAATATTATAAGGATGATCAAACACATTAATTTTGAATTGTTTGACTTGTGTGGTAATTGGTGCCATGACAACTTCTTAATTTGTTGACTTAATTAGATTTTGATTGCCCCTTATTACTTGTAATTGGGATTCACCAGGGGTATTTGACTTTAGACTTGGAGGATGATTATTTTGACTTGGATGATCCCCTAACACCTCAAGGATATTTCTACTAGGGGATGCTGCTTTTTGAATTGGTCGATTATAAAAGTCTACTTGAATTTGATTGATTACTTTTGTATCACAACGAACTTGATTATTTTGATTAATTAATTGATTAATGGCTTTGATCCTTATATATTTGGCACAAGATATTTCATGTTGAGGGGAATCCAATGATTTGTGTCCCTATTTATCCTATTTTGGGAGTGGGATAGAGGGATTATTAATAGGCAGTGGATGATTAGGGATGTGTGGTGAAAGGGGTCTTTTATTAAGGGGATGATGGGCAACATAGTCCTCTTAAAAGCTACTAAGAGACCCAACATCAATGTCAAAGAAAGTATCCTCAAGAATATCAAAAGGATCACTAAGACTCTTTATATAATTAACATCTAAATTTGAGTCATATCCAGCTTGATGATATTAAACCAATAAAGCATCCAAGAATTGTGTTATGATTTCATCATCCTGAGACAGATCAAGAGTCATGCCTTTTGACTAGTCAAAATTCAAATTAGAGATATCCTCAAAGAGATAGGTATGGGTAGGACTTTTGTTATCTATAAGGGATGATGATTATGATGTGGATTTTGACTCATATGTCACTATTAGACATGATCTTGATGCAAATAACCTTTTCGATGATAACTCTAATAGGGATGTTGATGAGGTGATGTTGCCAATAGATGATTTTTTGATAGTAGCCATAAAGAGGGCCTATTGGATAACATCATTGTTCACAAATATCTTTCATGCTCAAAATGGCATAACTTATAGGATTCTTGGAATGACTCAAAATTCACCAAAAATGATCTAAAAATGCACTCAAAAGAGGTAATTTTTGAGGCAATTAAATGGTAATTTTGAATTTTGAGTTATGTAAAATCTCTACTAGAGTAATCAAAACCACAAAACCACAAATATACTATCAATGATATAAAAAATTGCATATAGGTACACAAAATTGTAGATAGCATGTTGAAAATTCAAATGAAGATAAACAATTTTTTCAAAATGGTTAAGCAAACTGTTAGTAGTTAGGAAAAAAACATGACTGTTAGAGGCAAAATAATAACTTGAAATCAAAACCATGACTAAGCATAAGTGATTTTGCAGATTAAAAAAAAATTGAGATATTTATAGATTTACAAAAGACTAAAGAATTTATAGAATGTGTTTAGGCATGAATTTATCATATTATGATTATTTATAGTGATTTACATAAGTTTATAGGACTAAAACATGATTAGATTAAGTTTGAATCAAGATCACGAGTGAACAATTACAATATTGATTTAGAGTAGATTTTTGTTTTAGTCCTTCAAAATAAAAGTTAGAAATAGATACTTATATACATAAAAGATAAGAAAAATATGTTCACTTAGTAACATGTACTAATTTTTAGGCCATAAAACCTCAAAATGTCTAACTATTCAAAACCGGAAATGATAGAGTAAAAGTCACAATTGGAAATCAAAATCATGACTACAGATAAGTGATTTTGAATAGAAATTAGGATTTTGATAGTTTTAGATCATTGAAAGTTTACCCATTATTATTTCAATATAATAGGTTAGACAAAAAGCTAAAACACTAAAAAATTTGATTATAAAGTTTGTTAGTATGATTAAAGGCAATTTATGAATTAAATCAAAATCATAACTACATATTCAAAATTGTAACTAGAACTTCAATATCACAACAATAAATAAGTGATTTTGACTAATCAAAATGAAACAACCAATTCAACCTACACCTAATGGTTAAAGTGGTAGTTTGATGCAAAATCATGACTATTGAGGGAAAAATCATAATTGACTATTTCAAAATTGCCTTTTGCAGAGCAAAATTGATTTTCACCTGGAATGTGAGATTTTTTGAAAATTTTGAGCCCTTCCTAAACCCAACCTACAAGTTGAATTCGTATACTTCAAACATAGTAAGTTAGGTCAAAATGAGGGTTCCCACTGTGGTCGCCAAATGTGATGCAATTTTTTTAATGTAAATGGATTGATTTATACAAACTTACCACTATCCTACACAAAATGCCAACATACCTCTAATTTATATCTAATTAAATAAAAATGCAATTCAAATGAAAATATTATACTTGCATTATGCCTGCATCTTTAAAAAATTTTATGCTCCAAACCAGATTAAGATAAAAACAAGAATATGATTAAAGATTACTAGATTTAGTTTTGGATTGTTATAATAGACTTAGATTTTTGTTTAGGTTATAGACTTGATGGATTGATCAAAAGACTAATTTAGCATGATATATTTGATCGTTGAAGGCTTTATAGATTGGACATGGATTTTCCTCACAGTCCTTATTTCAATGGAGGGTGAACATGGTTTAAATAAGCAAGGGATAGAGATTTTTCTATGAACTAAAAATTTATTGGAAGCCTCTAGAGAAGAAGAATCTAGAAAGTAAGGAAATAATTCTAAGAAATTTAAAATTCCTTAGAATTATCTAGAGAGATAAATTTGTAGAGAAGGAGAAGGGTGGAGACTAGGTAATAGGCATGTAGGAGAGCCTAGGGGATATGTTGGTAGGTATATTTTTGTGAATTTTAAATTCATAAGTGGGCATGGGTGATTTATTAGATAAATAAAATGTTAATAGGTGATGTAATATGAAAATTAAAAATGGATGGGATATATGTAGGATATGAAATATGAAGAGGGGATTTACATAATTGACCAGAAGGAGGTTAAGTGGGCTATTTTAGACGAAATAATGATAAGAGGTGTTAATTAGTGAATTATTACATGGAAATAGATAGGAAATAGTATCAAAATTAGAAATCCTAATAAGGTGATCAAATTGGGATGTATATAAAAGCAAGCCTAATAATAGGAAGTTAGGTTTGTATATGCTATTATTGGTTCCTTCTAGGTGATCTAAAAATGGGATAACAACAAATTGACTCAGTTTCCCCATTTTTACGGATACTCAATATTTTCTCAAATTTTTATAATTAACTTAAAAATTGCTATAAAAGTAATATTCAACATTTAATAACTCTAAATACAAAAAACATGTATTTGTTAAATCAAAGATTAAAAACATAACACTTTGGTAACGAAGTTCACCAAATAGGTCTACATCTCTGGGTTTGATAAGACATGAATTGATATATAGATGATGAAAAACTAATAATAAAATTAGTATATCAATTCTCTAGATATGACTTCTAATGTGATGCAACTTTTTGACTCTGCAGGATGACAAGCTTATGCAACAATCTTTTCCATATCAAGCTTCTTCTCAATACTCTTCCCCACTTTTTCTCCTTTAATGATATAATAAAGGAGATCTTAGAAAATTTAATGAGAAAAATTGCAAAGTTTTACTATGATTTTGAATCAAAACTTGTAATGAAAACTTTCCAATGATTTCCCAAATGCAAACGCCTCCTTATTATACTGTTTGGAGGCTCTTGATTTATGGCTTTAATCTCTATCTAGGGAGATAAGGGTTTATGCCTCTTTTTAAGGCATGTAAACCAAAATTAAAAGGATACATATCAATCCCTTATTTTTATCCTCTAAAGTGGGGTATTTCTTATTGATCAAGGCATAAAATAATCCTTGGGGTCAAATCCATTTTAAGAAGCCTTGTATTTAGGCATGGATAATGTTTTAGATTATGGTAAAAGCAGGTTTTGAAGGGGCCCCGAAACCCTTTACATCAGACGAGAGATAATCCTTAAGCACAATCAGAAAACAAAATAGCCTGAAACCTGCAAAAGCAAGACCAGAATAGCCAGGAATCTGAAACCAGCACACAAGGGCTGGACAAATAATTAAAATTGTTTTTTACAAGACCAAAGTTTCATTTCTAGAGGGGGGACCAAAGACTTAGACTTCTTCCTCTTAACTGTTGTCCAACCATCCTCTATCTTAGCTGCCTCAGCAACCCAGTCCTCAGAAGGCCATGATCCATGAAGTCCAGGGGGGGTCAAGGACTCAGCAAAATCCTTATGAGAGCTAGCCAACTTTTGGCTCCTCGGAGAATCCTTCAAAGTAGGTGGAGGATCCACCACCTCCTCAGGAATCGGTCCAAAGAGATCACATGATCTAGTTTCTGCAGTTCCTTCGACAGGTTCTGTCTCCATCAGGTTCTCCTGATCTGTCGATTCAGAATGGATACTCTTTTCATTATCATTCTCTGAATCAGTTGAATCTTCCTCGGGTTGTTTAGCAAAATAGTGTTCATGATCAGCTTCAGACCACTAAGAAGGTGAACTTCTGGATTTGGATTTCCCAGTAGTACATCAGACTGCAATGTGCCCTATCTGGTGACACTTTCTGCATCGAAAAGGTAAACCTTCAAAATATAACATTTGCATCCAAGAACCCCTAGTGGAGTCCAGACAAATCACCTCAGGAAGGCCCTTAGAAACATCCACCTCAACCATAAGGTGAGCACAGGTTGAGCGGTAAATCCTCTTAGTTTCATCATCCTCAAATAAAAACTCCCCTATAGCATTTCCAATAATTTTAAACACTGCTTCTTGCCATAAATGTATTGGTAGATTTGGGAGCCGAACCCAGACAGGGATCTTATTGAAGGTTTCCGTGAGAGGATTGAAATCCTTATGCCACCATTTGGCCATAAGAGGATATTTACCCTGCAATAAAAAATTACTGTTGGACAGAATAGTCTTCCTGTCCTTAGAGATTTGGAATAAAGCTATGAAAAAACCTTTAACACAAGGGTATATTTCAACATTTCCATCGATCTGTGGCAACCAGGTATTGGAGATCCAACCATGTAGATCTGTAAGAGATGGCCAATAGCCATGAAATCGACATATTGCCCCATACTCTAAAAAATAATCTACCCGATTAAAGATAGCTTCAATAGTTTCAAGATCTAAGTTAACCCTGACAGGATTTAAGGCACTTACTAGTGAAACACACTTTCTCCCAGCAGAAGCTTGCTGATTCGCGTCATGTATTCCAGCTTCATAGGTAGCCACATCCGCATAAGTTCTTCCCTTTGACCCAAGGACAGGGCCAAAAATAGGGGATCCTATTACTGTTTTCATTGCTGGAAGAGAGCCCCCTTCCGCAGGAGCGTGGGCGATCAAGATTCTTCTTTCCCCAATCACAGGTGGGGTCCCTTCCACAGCATACACCTCGGCCGCTCCAACCGCTGGATCAACGGCTGCCTGGTTCAGGCTTTGAGTTCGCGCTTTCACCTGCGCGCTCTCAACGTTCAAAAACTCGGCATTCAAATTCTCCATTCGCCCGCCCAAATTCTCCATTCATAATCTATCATTATTTTTATGTTGTTGTTATAGGCATGGATAATGTTTATCTCATATTGAGTGGGATTTAATCCCACATTAATGGGGAAAGCTTTAATACCCTGTAAAGTGGAATTCATCCAAATATTGGATAATATATCAGGGTTGTTGTGGTTGTTCCAAATATGAAGATTCCATTGGTCCACATGTCAAGATTCCATTGGACCACTTGGCCACATCCAGTCATCATGCTGCGATCAATATTTCTCCCTGTGCATATATTGTTACCTATTTATTACCATCTTCAACAGGCTATAAATTTTGTGTATGGTTCTATTTGAGCCAACTCAAAATACATCAGATTTGTATTAATGAACTCTTCAATGTGCTTATGGTATTAGGAAGATTATAGACCATGTAAATGTGTTAAATGTGGAGATATTACTAGATCGCGCCTCCCACTAAGACTCTTTTGGTTTAGAAAAAGTTTTCATTCTTTGAAAATAACTAAAGGTACAAATCCATTACTTTATGGCTTTCTCTTCTATCAAGCATTAATCTCTTCTTGTAGATCTTCAAGTAATTAGGAGCAAAACATCAACATAATACACTTTGTACTTCTCACCTTGATCTATGATCATAGGTGGAAATTTAACCCAACACGGGGCCAAAATATGTAGATGATCTCTACCTCTAGGATGTATCATGTTCATAATCTCCACCTGGAATCCATCCCCCGCATTCACTTACTCTTCTCCCTAGTAAAGAGGTTGCATGTTCTACACATTGTCTCTATAGTGGACTCTTTAATCTTTAACTTGCTTTTATTGTAATGATAGACAATAAACTCAAATTTTATTATCCTAATAAGGGGTACAAAAATGCTCATTATTTAAATATAGGGGATATTTATTGGAATACACTAACATGTATGTAAATTCTTTATTTTTCTCTCTTGTAGGATAACTGCCCAAATTGGATACTATAAATCCAGGTGATGAAGAAAGTTCATGATTCCATCTATCTATACTAATTGACCTTTCTTGAAATATTGGTGTCTTCATATTCTATGAATTATCTTAGCCTATATATTGATCTTAGGCTATAATGACACTCTCTCAATTGATATGTCGTTTTATTCTCCTCACTATTCAATTTTCAACAAAGGTGAAAAAAATACATTGCATACTAAGAGGTGTTATTATAGGTCACTACTTTTATAATTTTACCTTATTGGGGTCTTACAATATAAATGCAATATACATGGATTGTAAAAATAACTCCATTATAAACATTGCCCAATCTAGGTTCTTACAAAATATGCATACATGCATACAATTACACTTGCATACATCGAAAGAAACATGTTTTAATTAAATAAAATCGGATGCCAATCATAATACATAGAAAAAAATTGCTTTAATAAAGTGATACTCACCATGGAAGCACATTTCATATTGATGCCACTTTGTCTCCCTCTTGGAAAAACAACCCATCTCATGTGCATGCTAATGATGCTTATCAACATGTCTACTACTATCAGACCCAAAAACTAACTTGAAGAATATTTCTAAATGAATTTCTCTCTCAATGGAGTGTCTCTTTACCAAACTTACTAAAATCAACAAAAAATGGAAAGCAAAATATGACAATATATATGTGAGAATGAAAAATAAAAAATGATACAACCTCTTATAATAAGAATATCACAATATGCTTCTCCTCTTGGATAGATGTGTTATTGAAATCCACCCATCAGAATCATAACATCCCACCATACTTCCAAAGCCCAGACTCTAGGCTGGATTTGTACCTGTACACTAGGATCCCCTACATGTAAGAGCCCCAGATGAACACTACCATGCCAATGTAGCCACCCGCTCTGTGACTTGAACCCTGGTGGAGACTCTAATGCTAAATTTAATGAAATATTATAGCAAAACTTTGAGGCGTTAGTGAAATATGCCCATCAAGATCATAACAACTCCATATTCAATCTTAATAAGTGATCTACCTCTACACTTTCTCATACAAACACGATTAGTTTCCTTAATGTTTATTCAATAATGGAAACATAAAAAGTGATTTGGAGGTGCTTTAAGCATTATAAGCAAAACTTAGCTATGCAAATATGATATCCATTTTTTACCAATCTAATCTAATGAATGCTCCTCTTTGGGTGACTTTATTTTGGTAGGACCTTCCTTAGATAGGTGAGCTTCTTCATGGGTTGCCTTTTGGACTGTTGGTTCTTAACCAAATCTTTCACCTTATTCATCCTACTTTGAAGAGGTTTGAATAACTTTCCTATCACATTTTGGATGAAGATACAAATAAAGCTTCCAACACTTGTCAACCTGATGACCACTCATATTGCAATGAGTGTAATAATTCTTGTCCATTTTCTTGGACAACTAATTATTCTCCACACTATGTTTTGGAGAGTGATCTTTATGACTTGTTTCCTTTTTCCTAAAGGACATGATCTTACTTTACAAGGAATTTCTCTCTCAACACATGGACACACAATGGTTAATCGATCTAAAAAAATTACATGGATATAAAAACCAGATTTTATGTGTTATAGGTTCATTCTTTTCATAATCAAAATAGAAATTGGAATATTTATGTTTTACATACCTTGTAGAACTGTCCTCTAAGCAAGTTTCATGAGGATAAAATATGTTATCTCCCTCTTTGTAATTTTCATCTCTTTGTGGAGATGTATTTCACTCTTTTTGTGGAAGTGGCTTGGGATATTTTCTTGAAACATCTCTTGCTTTAGTTACTTTAGAACATTCTACAACTTCTCATTTTCCATTAGTATATTATAAACCAACTTATTGAGTCTTTCTTCAACCTGTATGGGATTAGTCATCCCTTGACCTTTTATGCCAAGGATTTTTCCATTGAAACCCATTTTGGTGAGTATCTTGGAGCCAATACCCTGAGTATATTTCTCAAATTCACCAAAATAAGCATATCTATTTTTTAAAAATGAAAAAGAGTATGGTTTAGTACTTACTGTAGTAGGATATGTTCTCCTTTGACTAGTAGTATACATAGAAAAATGAGTTTTATTACTATTAGATTTAGAAAGTACAACATTTTCATCTAAATCAAAAGGAATTTCAATATAAGGAGCATTATTATCTTCCTTAGCTACATTATCCTCAAGTGGATTACCTGACACATAAGAATCTAATGAATCACTAATGGATTCCTTAGATAGTTTGCTGGTTTTTACCATTCCAAACATGATCACATAAGTGTGATCTCTAGTCGAGATGCTAAGTAGAATATTTCCCAGATTATCTCATCTGTATCCATTAGAACTATGTTGAGAGTGACTCTATTTGAGAAACATCCTCTTATAAAGAATCTCAAAATATAGTATTTTGTTATTATTCCCAAAACTGCACCATCAGTTATCCCAAATGTCTTGGCTTGAGGCAATGGAATAGTGGTGAGTCTCAAGTGTTGTACCATGTCTATCGTGACATAATTGGATCTAATGTTCTAGTCAAGAATAAGTTACATAGATAATGATTCAAAGATAGTTTGAGTACTCAAATTGTAATTACTCTCAGAGTGTAGTATAACCTCTGGTGGTTTCAATGGCAAAGGCTGCCATACTACTAGTTCAAATGGTAAACTATCTCTGGAAATGAATGGTGCCTTTTTACTCTCCTTAATTATTTGCCTAAACTAATTAGGTACTTGATGTGAATGAAGAAGCCAACATTGTTCTATAATATGCTCAATTCTATAATAATTTCCACAAACTTATGTAGTTTATGAGTCTTCTAGGCTCCTTTGAGTCATTTTATTCTACTGATGATCTTATCATAACTCCACACATAGAACATCTATGCTTATTATTAGATCAGTAATCTGTCACTATTGTTCATGATGATATGATGTCATCATTTTAATAATGGTGCTTAACATCATGTCAAGCATCATTTGGATTTGCATTACGTAATAGGGCACCATCTCCAAACTGTAGATTTCACAGATGGAAAAATAATAACATAAAGTAGAAAATTGGTTAAAAAACCCCTTGGATAAATTGCTCTAATACCAAATGATCTGAAAATGGGCTAACAACAAATTGACTCAGTTTTCCCATGTTTATGGATACTCAATATTTTCTCAAATTTTTGTAATTAACTTGAAAATTGGCATAAAATTAATATTTGACATTTAATAAATCTAAATATAGAAAATGTTGATGCCTAAAACTCTCGCTCTGGGATGAATAACCTCCTATGGGAAGCTTTAAAGATGTGGGACCGAATGTAGTCTGTAAAGCAACCTCTAAAATTTTATAAGTTGACTCTTCGTTCAAAGTTGGGGGTGAAAAAGGGAGAGGGAAATGCAAATAAAACTAAGGCAATGCACCAAGAGATATTAAGCATTTAGACTATAATTGCATAAAATAGATCAAACCTTTAAACACTATGAACCATAAAGGAGCATAAAACATGAATTAAGATCTATAATGAAAACAAAGATCGATACTATAGAAGTAGAAAAAAAGAGAACATATACAGATAGTTTCTCATGCAAATTGACATAGAATATTACATCCTCTTCATTTTTAGATGGAGAAAAAAAATACAGAAGTCCTCGAAGGCACATACAAAATGTCCAGTCACACTTGTTAGGGGCACCTATTAAGGTCAAAGAATGAGAAAATGCTCACTACTATTACTTCTATTCTATTATAAATGGTGGTATACAAAAATAACTAATACAAGCAAAATAGTAACCAAAACCTTGCAAAAAGAATGAGCCTAGAATATATAGGCAAGACAACCTCTCGTGGGAAAGACACCTAGAGATCCCAACACTCATGCCCATGATGATGCCTTTATAATTGAAAGAGGAGCTCAAGCTCATGAGTACAATTAGCGTCTGGATCCTAGATATTGCATGACCACTCTACTTTGTTAAGGCCATGATGCTTATGAGTGATGTAGTGATGGCATGTGTAGATCTATGGAGTTATCTGCGCTATGCCATTGGGGATGGGGATCCACTTGCCTTAGCTAATGACATAATTATTTGATCTGATGGGAGAACCTCTGCCTTTGAAGAGGAAAGACTCATTTGTTTCTTGTTACAACTAATTGCTAGGTCTCCTTTAATCTTCTCTAGATAATGTCACTGCTCTAAATTCTGATAGACCAAAACTGCTCCTAGATAAACATAGGTACAACACATGTCAAGCTAGTGCTTTATCAGAGTGAAATGGGCACTTATTTGGCAAGGCTGAGCATGGGGGTGTCATGTGTAAATAAGATGATCCTCCTGGGGTAAGCTTGGCATTTATTTTCAAAATTGAGTACAAAGGAACAACATATTGAAAATGCATTCACCAAATAAATGGCTTAGTGGGCCCCATTTATTTACCAACTAGATAATAACACTACTTGAAGGTCTGACCCAAAAGGAAATGGCATTATAGAGAATGGGGATACCATATGAGAATTAGGTTACCATGTGGAAGAATTGGGTGGAGGCTAAGACCAAGGCAAAATTTGAAAAGGGGCCCCAAGAAAGGAAGATTCCAAAAGGAGAACTGATAGAAGGTGCTAAAGAAATGTGAGGTATACCAAGTGAGTTTGAAGCCAAAGACAAACTGCTCCAAAATATCAAAACATGGATTTTGATCCATAGTTCTTGGTGACTCATAGGGGCATCCACCTATAGATGAGACAACCAAAAACTCTGGTGTGAAGACTAGTCAAGGTAAAATTTTAAAATAAGAGGAAGGCATGAGAACCTATAATTTTTAAAGAGCCAATTGCAAAGGTGGCCACTCTTCCTCCCTCGGTTGGGTCTTCTTCTTGAGAGCCTTGAAGGCTCTGTCTAGATAAATAATATCCTTGAAGGAGATGCTTCCCAAAATATAAACAATTGCTAGTATTTGAAATTCAATATGGATAAGTGGTTGCAATATCTTCTCCACATCAGAGACACTAGGTGACTGATTGAGAGTTGTAAACATAGTCTAGTCATTCTGCTTTTGTTCCAACAATGCTTTGATCTGGTCCTCAAGGAGGATGCTTTTATCTGCCAAAAAAAGAGAGGGGTGTCCTAGTTGGACTAGTTTTTCAATGTGTCCCCACCTATCTTGGACCACCTACTTTAAGGCATTAAGGAATGCCTTGTACTTTTTGGTTACCTTGTCACATCATAGGAATTCATGCACCTTTGTCACCGCCTACCTATGATCATCCACCCCTACTACTTGTAGTGTTTCATCTAAATCATTATAAAGCTTTTGGCTAAGGAGCTATGAATATGAGACCTTGGTTGTGATGAAGGTGATGACATAGATGTGATCACTTATGAGCTCAAATTATATGAGTCCATGATGAAGGTGAGGGTCAACTTGAGGTTTATAGTTTTGCCCTTGATCCTCTCCTAGTAAGATTAGTCAGTTGTTGGACCATAGGGAAGATTTTTGTGGCCTATAGATGGGTGGTAAGGTTGTTATTCAATTTCTCAATCTCTTGGTCCTTGAATGAGGATTCTTGCTGTGCTTGCTATGTCAATTATTGAAAATATTGATTAGAATCAAAGAGATTTTGGTGAGTCTATGCCATTTTGGTCTCTCTTTCCTACATCTTGGTTTTGATAGCCACCCACATATTAGTTTCTACCTAGAATATCTCACTAGGGACATATCTCTAAAGGTTATACCTTACTTTATTGAGCTTTGCATATTTGTCCTTAGCCTCAGTAGTGAGGAGATCAACTATAGCCTTCACTTTGGTGAACTCCAACTTGGTCTTTAATAGTTGTCAAAATTTTATGTTTCCTCTATTAGCTCAACCCTGTCAGTGGGTCTAGCTTAGCCAAGATTTAGGCTAACAACTTGTATGGCATAGTCCCCTAACTACATCTATTCTTGGGGTTTGACTACTTGAGGGTCTAGATGAGAAATCATGAAGAATTATTATGCAGGGTCATAAAATGACTGCATGTGAGTCTATGTAGGGGTTTTGGTCTACTTTCCCATTTTATTTTCCATTTAGGTCTTTTGGGCCATCTTTATCATATCCATCTAAAAATGGTATTACTTTAGTTCTTGAATGCTCTCCCCTATGAAGGGGATTCCCTATGGTAGTGTAAATGGAATGGTCTCTTGCTATTGTGAAGTAGTCAACCATGTTCTTATAGAGGTGAGTGAACAGAGGGTGAGGGTGGAAGGAGAGAAATGTAAGAGCTCATGGGGTCAGGTGAATGAAAATTGCACCATGATAGAGGATGAGGTGGATGATGAAGGTGAAGGGGTCAAGAAGGGCATGCAAAAAGAGATTAGGACAATAGAAGAGAGTGGTGAGAGCTTGGTAGTGGGTTGAGTAGACGAAGAGGAGAGTGGGGCTAGGTAAGTAATTGGTTCGATAGTAGAGAGTGCTAAAACATGAGGTGAGAAGGTGGATGGAGATTTAGATACAATGAGGGAGGTAAAGGTGGAAATAAGGGGATACACGAAGTGAATCTTCTTTTGTGTAGGCTCTAATGGAGGGATAGCTTTGGGTGCCTCAGGCCTTTTATACTAGAATGAACCATTCACAAGATGCTCAAAGGGGGTTTGTTGCTATTATGAGGCTATGGGGTATGGGTACATAGGAGGAGGCCAAGTTGAAGGCTTTAGAATCTCTAGGACCTTGGCCTCCTTTTGCTATGGTGCAAACCCCACTCCTTACATAGGGGCCTCTCTTTGTTCTTCTTTTTCCTCTTCTCCTCCTACTACTATCTCAAAGGAGGATTTTGATTTTGCTAAGTCCTCCTTTGGATGGTTTTCATACCATAGATTTTCAAGGGTCTCATCTATGTCTTCAACATCAATATTAGAGTATGGCTTATCGATTTCATACCTATATTTTATAAAGGTAGTTATTTTTTATTTTCTCTAATTCTATTGGGTGAGATGCTTCTTCATCCCTTTTAATAATTTCTTAGACAAGTTGTATACCTGGACCATGTCATAGAAGGACTCCCATGGTTTGAGGGCATCTAATGAGATCTAAGATAGATCCACATAATTTTGGATCATGTCCTCGATGGATGACTTCCTCTATTCCAAATATGGGTAGGTCTGATGCTTTGGAGTGCTGATAGTCTTTAAGGATGCTATGTATCCATTTGGATCATAGTTCCATCTTTCATATATTAAATTAAGGCCAAGATCTACCATATTAGCTATGAGCAAGCATCCCTTGTGCCTCTTTAATACTATGATGTCATCTCTTGTAAAAGTGACATCATATAGCCCCTTCTTCTTCTTCTCTACTCTATAGATAGAGTCCATCATGTTGAGATGATGAGCCAAATCTAGGGCTAGGGTCCTATTTTTTAGAATATGTAGGAGATAGAAGGGTTCTCCCTAAAATATATGCATTCATAATGAATTTAAAAAGGGTTTTCTAGAACCAGTCGATTGGGACCTTGCTTCTAGTGATCCATGAACACTACTCATGTGTCATTATGAATGTAAGGGCCTCTGTGTTGAGGTCAATGAGGATTGGAGCCATAAAAAGCTGTGATAACTCATAGTAGTCTCTATTGACAAATAAGATGTGGGTATATATGATGAATAGGGTCACCATGCTGGGGAAAACATCCATGTTAAAGGAGTTGAAATTGAGGTACAAAGAGAAGAACTAGGAATGTTGGTACATAATGAGATGTAGGAGGAAGGATGAGTATCGAAAGGTAATTAATGTCAAAAAATTATCCATCTCATCTCTTATGGAGGTAATTATGGACTCTATAAAATCCATCATGTACATCTCCTCCTTTTTTACCATAGTTAAGAGGAAGAGTGCTCTCAACTGGAAGTCATCAACGCTGTTATCAGAGTCCATCCCTAAGATGAAGGCCAACATAGATTGAGTATCCTTTAAGTAATATGAGCATAAAATTGCTAAGGGGATGGGTAGAGGTAACATTTTTATGGTGTCACTCTTGAGGAGGAAACTGAGGAAGTGCACCTTATCTTAGACTCAGGAGTCCCAAACACTTTGAAGTCTCTCAATGCTATAGATATCAGCCTTGGGGTTGCTTGGGAGTCAACGTATCTCCCTAATACTATCTGTAATAATTTTTACCCTCAGATGGGTGTTACCAACAATTATGCCAGTGTTGACATCATACTTTTCCATGTAAAGGGTATTTATCTCTAGGCATCGATGAGCATAAAGCACCATATACTATGCTAGCATGCAATCCCACATCTTGTATCCAAAATAATCATACTCCACTTGTGGACCCTTTAGAGCATTCAGGGGTGAGATCCCTCTCTCAAAATTTTTAGATTCTTGGCTAGCTTGGGAAAAAATATAACATCTACAAAATCAATGACCAATGGTTGGTCGTTACATTCCCCTTTGAACACCTTCTTTACATTGGGTACTTTCTCATTTTTTTGAGTGGGAGAAAAAGCATAGGATTTAATTACAACATATTTAGGGGGAAGGTCTCCCCTTCTACCCAGCTCATAGGTTTTCTATTGTATTAGATGTTTATCACTTCCCAATGAAGATGTAGAAACCTCCATTGTTGAGAATTTTCTCCAAAACCACTCTCCATATTGTGGGATGTAATGGATTAATAGCTTTCTACTCAACTCTCTCTACTCTTTTCAATTACTTAATGCTCTTGAGGATGTCAATGCATCAAGTGTTTGGTTTAGATGAGACAAGGGTATTTATACACTTACGCTACTAGGTAGGATCATCATGGAAAATTTGAAATCAGGTGCTCCATAAATGATAAGGCTGAAACATACACTTGAAGAGGCATTCATAAGAGATTTATGATGATCATTATGGGGAGCCATGAAAAATGGAGTGTCTAACATTAATGGTAGGTGAGGCAGGTAGATAACCATCTTTTAGAGAATGTTTTTTGAAGATTTGGGAGGACTAAGGTGAGGATGCATGGTGGATAGATAAGCCACTTGTGCCAACAACACTTATTCAAAGCAAAAAAGCAATGGAAGGGGAAATAAATCTAAGGGAAACAATAGCAAAGGAAAGGAAACACACAAATAGAAATTGAATTTAGCTAATTATGCATAAGGGGGAGGTAGGCAAGGTATTTAAAATGTTTCAAATTAATCCCATTGATTGAGATCTCCAATGCATTGCCCTCTTCATATTAGAACTCAAAATCATTCCCTTGCCTACTACTAATGATGTTAAATGGTCTTCTCCAAAGGGAATCAAACTTCATGTGCTAGCCTAGATTTGTGGCCCTTTGATCATACTTGAGAACTAAATCCTCGAGTTTGAATATTAGGTCTGATGACTTCTTGTCAAACCACCACTTGACCACTTGTTATTAGGTCATTTTTGTGTCACTTGCCTACTCCCTTGTTTTTTGGAGGCTAAGTAAGCTCTGTAAGCCTAACCTCTATTTCTCTATTTTTGTAATCTCAATAGCTTTCAAAAGCTATAATATGGGGATTTCCAATGACATTGACATGATTGCCTCTTTACCATATACAAGTTCATATGGGGAAGTTTTCAAGATCTATTTGGGAATGATGCGTTCCACTTATAGGGCCATTATCATGTGCATGTGCCACTCCCTTTGCCATCTAAAACCCATCCTTTTGATCAGTCTTACCAAATTTTTATTTGTTGACTCCACCAACTTGTTTCCTTGTAGGTAGTAATTAGAAAAAGCTTTTAAGAATATGCCATTCTAAAGTGAAAACTCAAAAATTTTAGACCCAAAGAAGGCTTTCACATTATCAGAGATTACTATCATAAGTGGGTTGAACCTAGCCACAAGCTCTTCCAAGAAGATGAGGATCACATTCTTAGTCACCTCTTTTAGTGGGAGTGCTTTGATCCACCATGTGCAGTAATCAGTGGTTGTCAATATCCACTTGTGACTGGTGATAGAGATGGGATTTATCATCCCAATGAATTCTAAGTCCCACTATGCAAAGGTTTCATCAATCATAATTGGGCTCAACAACATGGTTGAATTCTTCCTTTTCCCTGCAAAGAATTGGTTTTTCTGGCATTTTTTTGACTACCTTATGGTAGTTTATGAACATGGTTGGCCAGAAATACCCCATGCACATGATATTTTTTGTGGTGGTTTTTATGAAAAGTAAACACCTATGGGAGCAAAGTGCATGTCTTAGAGAATATTCTTGACCTGGTATCTTTTGACACATTAGAGCAAGTCTCCATCAAAATTCATTTTGAACAAGACTCCTTAGACCAACATGTAGCTAGACCCCTAAAGTCTATAGAAATGATTATTATGCATGGGAAGGCTATCTAGATACCGATTTGTTTACATGAAGTAGATTCAATCGATCACCCAAGACCTATCAATCTTGAATTGGTTGAGTAGGATTACTTTCAACATGTCTTGTTCCTCTAGCAGGACATCTATACATTATGATAGGTACTCATAAATTCATCTTCCTCTAATCACCTTTGTTGGCCTAACCTCGATGTCATACTTTAGGATCTTGGTGATATAGTTGGCTCATTTTTTTGTGATATCTCCTTCCATGATGTATTCATAGACATTGGAGTGTGCCATGTACACCATAATCTTATTGCCTACCACAAGGTGCTTGAACTTTTTGAGGCCCTTGACTATGGTGAAATATTGTATCTATATGAAATTGTATTTGAATTTATACCCATGAAATATTATTGAGTAGATCATGATCAGGTGATCATTTATTCCTTCCTCTTCCCTTTGATTTAACACAATTTCTAGGCTTTTCTCACTCCCATAGATGTACATAATGAAATATTTGGAAAGTTAGAGTTAACTAGTATAGGTGTGGTAGATATCACATCCTTGATTTTATCAAACACTACTCTCACCTTGGGTGTTCACCTGAAGGCCTGGTATTTATTTAGCTTTAGGGTGATTGGTCTTACCAATCTTATGAAGTTAGATATAAACTTGATGATGAAATTAATCTTCCCAAGGAAAGATTGAACTCCTTTCTTGTTTACTGACAAGATTAAGTCTTTAATGGCCTTTATTATTTATGAATGAATAGTGATCCCTTCTTTAGATACTACGTATCCAAGCAACTTGCCTTGCAAGACTTAAAAGACACATTTCTTGGGGTTGAAAGACCTCCCAAATTCTTGACACTTTTGAAAAAATTTCTCCAGATGGTCGAAGTGATCCTCTTTCTTCTAAGAAAACATAGTGAGGTCATCTATATAAATGAGGATGATCTTATTTATTATCCCTTTGAAAGATACATCCATCACCTATTGGAATGTAGCCCCAACATTAGAGAATCCAAAAGGCATCTTCACATATGTGAAGGTTTCCCACTTATGGTGAAGGTGGCCTTGTACTGGTCCTTTTCATTCACCCACACTTGATTAGACCCTAAAAATATGTCTAGTAGAGAAGACATCTCTTCAATTGATACTATTTGGAGGATTTTATCCATAGAGGGAAGTGTGTAATGGTCCTTTAAGAATGCCTTATTTAGGTCTCAAAAATCCATGCACAACTAGATATCTCTACTCTTCTATTGCATAGGAACTAGATTGGACACCCAAGTCAAATGTTTAATTGGGTATATAATCTTAGAGTCAATGAGTTTCCTGAGGTCTTAGGTCATTAGATATTTGATCTTTGGGTTTAATGGCCTTTGTTTTTGTGAAACTAGTTTGGTCCTTCTACCAAGTCAATAGTGTGCTAAATGACCTCGCAGTCATATCCCCTTAAGTCATCATAAGTCCATGTGATGAATCCTTTATATTTATCATAGAAATAATCCAACCATTTTTTTATCTCTTTAGGGAACTTCTTTTCTAACCTTCAACTTCCTTCCACCTCTAAGATCGAACTTGGGGTAATCACCCTTGTTTGTGACAAACTTTTGTTTATCATTTCTTAAATCATTAGAGTTAAAAAGATTTTCCAGGGTGACGAGCCCTTTTGGCAACTTGTTGGTCTTTAACTGCATGATTTTGTCCCCGTAGGCTTATTCAACATTTGGTTATACTTGCTCCACAAATTCACGTGATTACTAGAGGAACATGACAATCTAAGCATCATTTTCAAACACTTACCAATTTTGGTTGTTGTCTAGGATAACAATCCTAATGATTACCCATACTACTTGATCATTGGTGAACAAGTCTATCACTGGGTCAAAATGGGAACTAATCATTTCCATTTTGTCAACCTCTGCATTCATGGCCCTTGAGATGATTTGAATGTGGAAGGATTTGAAGGCTTTAATCATATCCCATATGTAGTGGAAATAGGATTTCATGTGTACATTATTTGTGACTACCACTCCCCTTACCTACGTTATTACTAATTCAAATTCATCAAATACCTTTAGCTACTTGACTCCTATTTACTCAACAAAGCTGAGGTTATGGACTAGTGCCTTGTATTTAGCCTTATTATTTATAAAAGAAAATTAAAATTAGAAGGCTCAGAGGGTCTCTTCTCTAGAAGGAGATGATAGTTAGATGCTGACTCTAGAGCCAGTCTTGTAATTCATACCCTCAAAATCTAGAGTCTAGAATATAGACTCATTTTTAAACCCTTTGCTCTAATCTCCTTTCTTCTTTATGACCTCGGGAATGGCTTGGTCTTCATCATGGATCACATAGGTTCTAAGGTTGGTGACATCAAATTTTGTGAAAGGGTCATTCTTAATGAATTCATTGATAAGGGCATCTTCCTTTGGACTCTTTATATTCATAACCTTTTCTCCTTTAAGAATATCCATGTAGTGTATCTTTGTTCTTGAGAAAGAGGTGTGTGTTGCTTCAAAGTTCATCATAACTTCATCCACTATGTGTTCTAGCTGAAATGGTTCAGATAACACTTTCATATTTGAACCATGCTTTGTCCTCAATATTAGATGGAACCAATCTAAAGATAAATACTTGCCTATCTTGGTGGTGAAGTCTCGTAACAAACATATACTGAAGACAAGTAGGATGTATATCACCAAAATGTATTATGGTATGGTAATACTAGGATAAGAATATAACATGAGAGGAAGAAACCTGATGATCCTTAAGGTTTGAACCTTCCTCCCATCTAGTTGCATCACTCCTTATTTTAATGGCTCATAATTCAATTATAGTGCATCTACTAGTTGTCTAGGCATCACCATCGTGCTTGCACCCGAATCAATCATGGAGTTGTACAATAATTTCTTCCTCATAATTAGCATCAGATGAAGTGGGGAAAGTTTTTATTTTATGACCCCCTTTGGTATTGAATGAAAAGGGCATCTAGGGTTATACACTCATGCTAGCTTCTTTCCCCTTTATCCTTACGGGTTCCACAATCAACTTTCCTTACGTGGGATTTTTTGGCTTCTCCAAGGCTTCTTTCAATATATACTTTTAATCAAGAATTGATAAGATATCCTAGAGGGAGACATTGGTTAAAACCCTCTTCATCTATTCCACCACATTATATGACCCTTGAGGTGATACCCCAAGATATTTTTCTTTGGAAACTACCTCAATCTACTTTGGGTATGTCAGAGGTGAGGGTTGAGGTGTTGGGCCTTTCTCAAAGGTCACTTTGGGCTTTATGGTGGATTCAAGGCTTTTAGCCAATATTTTATTTGATCAAGTGTAGTAGTTTTATTGAATGTATATGGATCTATACACAAGAACTTCACTCATGTAGACTGCATCTTTGTCTTCAACCTAGAAGAATAAAGCGTGTTTTGAGGCTATTTCCTCTTCTTATTCCAGGGACATCCCTTGCATTTACAACATCAAGATAGTGTTTTCAATCCCTGGAGATTGGTATGTGTAAGCTAAATTAGGGGAATTCCCTTGTCATCACTGTTTAATCACCTTCTACTATAGGTTGCCCCTTGGATAGTTTTAGGGTCTATGAGTGTTTTTGTAAGGGAATCACCATGAATTAGATATATCCACCAAGTTGTTTTGGTCATCAACTAGCTCTTTGTTTACATTAAGCACTATCATATGCAATGGGTCTAATATTACAACTATTTGGTTTATGAGACACATCTAATGGTTTGGTACTTGATGATTCGGAGCTTGATGGTTTGACCTTTATGTCTCTTGATACTAGTTTTATTAGTATGACACTCTACTTTCTTGGTAGTTATTGAAAGGGGGGGTTCATAGGGATAACTTGATACCAGTTGAGATTGATTATATCATTGAAGAAGTTTCACAAGATACTCTTCATATCATTTATCTCTATGACTAGGAAGGATTGAATAAATGTACTTACTTGTGGGTGGATATACATATATAGAAGGTGGGGTTCTTGAGGTGCTTAGGGCTTCTTATTATGGAGGCATTGATATCTATGAAAACATCAACATCGGTAGAAGTAGAGGTAGCTTTCCTAGATCTATCAAATTATTCTCATCCCTCACTGCCAGGTCATAAGTGTTCGACAGTGTTTGGCCTCCAAGTGATTAGATCATAACCACAATATTTGAGGTAAAAAAAATAGCCATGCTTGTGGGTAGTTGAGCCACTATTGGGATCCTTTTCTAGGTCTTTTTAAACCTGGTGTTAAAGTTGATAATGAATTCTTTCAGGCCTATCTTGATGGTTATTAGTTGCTATAGGAGGAATGATTGATCTACTTTTTCATTGAATCACTCAAATAATTTGTCACCTAGGTTATCCTAGGTGTCGATAGATTTGGATGGAAAATATCAATATAAATCAAGAGCCCATCCTTTAAAAGATGTTGTTAGTAGCCTCAAGGATACATTCTATGCATTGATGTAGTGTACAATGCACATGTTTTTGACATCTTGGATATGTTCTACTACAGTCTTGAAATATTCTCTTGAGAACTTGGGAAGCACCTTCAAGGCATTCATAGAAATGGGGTTCCACATAGCTGGGAGTGTCGATAGGATTAGTGGGCTGCCACTATTCCATGATATGAATTTCCTTGGTAGGCCTTGAATAGCCTATGGATATTTGGTGAGTTGGATCTCCTAGAGGTAGTGTTAGTAGGCTTAGACTCTTTACTATTTATGACCTTATTATAGGCCTTTGGTTCATAAAATTGGGTTCCTAGTTGATCTAATTAGTAGACCTATCTCGCTAAGCATGCAAAGAAATAAAAATTGTTGATGCTTAAATCTCTCACTCTAGGATGAACAACTTCATATGGGAATCTTTATAGATGTGGAACTGAATGCAATCTATAAAGCAACCTCTAGGATTTTAGAAGTTGACACTTCGTTTAAAGTTGGGGGTGAGAAAAGGAGAGGGAAATGCAAATAAAACTAAAAATAAAACTAAGGTGATACACCAAGAGATATTAATAATTTATATTATAATTTTATAAAATAGATAAAACCTTTAAACACTACAAACCATAAGGGAGCATAAAGCATGAACTAAGATCTATAATGAAAACCAAGATCGATACTATAGAATCAGAAGAAAAGAGATAATAGACATATATAGTTTCTCATGAAAATTGACATATAATATCACATCCTCTTCATTTTTATATGGAGAAAACAAATACAAAAGGCCTTGAAGGCACATACAAAATGTGTAGTCACACTTGTGAGGGGCACCTATTAAGGTTGAAGAATGAGAAAATACTCACTGCTATTACTTTTATTCTATTAAAAATGGTGGTATACAAAAATAGATAATACAAGCAAAATGGTAACCAACACCTTTCAAAAGGAAAGAGCCAAAAATATATAGGTAAGATGATCTCTAATGGGAAAGACACTTAGAGATCCTAGCACTCACACCCATGATGATGCCGCTATAACTAAATGAAGAAATTGAGCTCATGAGTGCAGTTAGCCTCTAGATCCTAGATATTGCATGATCATTCTATTTTGATAAGGCCAAAATGCTCAAAATTGATGTAGTGATGCCACATTTATATCTTCAAAGCTATCTCTACTATGCTGTTGTGGATGGGGATCCATTTGCATTAGCCAATGGCATAATTGTTTGCTCTAATAGGATAACCTTTTCCTTTAAAGAGCATGAGTATTCCATGTGGAAATGCTCATATCTTTCTTATTACAACTAATTGGTGGGTCCCCTTTAATATCCTCTATCCAATGATGCTTCTCCAAATTCTGATAGACTAAAACTGTTCCTAGATAAGTGTGGGGATGACACATGTTAAGCCAGTGCTTCACCAGAGTTAAATGGGCACTTCTTTGGCAAGGTTGAGTGTGAGGGAACCACATGCAAAGTAGACACTCCTCTTGGGGGAAGTAGGGAATTTATTTTCAAAATTGAGCATGAGGGATCCATGTGTTGAAAATGTGTTCACCAAGTAAATGGCTTGGTGGGCCCCATTTATTTATTGACTAGAAAATAGCATTGCTTGGAGGTCTGACCCAAAATAGAATGGCCCTAAAGAGCATGGGGCTGCCATGTGTCAAGTTTGCACTCCACTAGAGTGAAATGAGAGCCTTTTTTAGCTAGATGAGTGTTAGATTACCATGTGGAAGAAGCAGATGAAGGTTGAGACTTAGGCAATATTTGAAAAGGGTCCCTGAAAAAGGAAGAGGCCAAAAGGAGAATTGCTAGAAGGTGCCGAGGAACTACTAGCTATGTTGAGTGAGTCTGAAGCCAAATATGAGCTACTAAAAAATATAAAAGCATGGATTTTGATCCATAAAAAACATGTATTTGTAAAATCAAAGATATCAAACATGATAATTTAGTGATTAGGTTTGAAGACATGAATCTATATATAGATGATGAAAAAATAACAATATAATTATTACATCAATTCTCTGGGTATGACTTATTCTAATGTACTAATTTTTTTTGACTCTAAATAATGACATGCTTATACAACACTATTCTCCATATAAAGCTTCTTATCAATACTCTTCCTCACTTCTCCTTTAATGTTTTAACAAAGGAGATCTTGGAAATTTGAATGAGAAAAATTGTAATGATTTGGAATATAAAATTACAATGGAAATTTCAAATGATTTCCCAAATGCAAACTCCTCCCATATTATTTGGAGGCCCTTGATTTATGGATTCAATCTCTATCCAAAGAGATAAGGGTTTATGCCTCTTTTTAAGGCATGTAAACCAGCATTAAAAGGAAACCTAATAATCCCTTATTTATCTCCTCCAAATTGGGGCATTTTCCATTGATCAAGGCGTAAGATAAGCCTTAGGTTCAAATCCATTTTAAAAATCCTTGTATTTAGGCATAGATTATGTTTATCCCATTTTGAGTGGGATTTAATACCACATTAACAGGGAAGCTTTAATCCCCTATAAAGTGGAATTTGTCCTTGTGCACCAAATTTTAGCTCTAAGAAAATATTACCAAATATAGCAATATAAATCTAAAACTTGATAGCACCAATAAGAATGGATAGAAGGAGTAAATCAAAATAAATAAAATATGCTTACCATCTCTTTTTACCTCTTCATGCCTGCATTCTAGGATTTTTGATTGCACTTTAGACTCAAATTTTGACACTATGATTGGTTGATGTTGGATTTTGGATGATGGATTGGATGATTGATTTAAGGACTCATTTTGACATGGTTTCCCTAAAAGCTTTCTAGACGGCTTCCATGGAGGAGGAGATTTGGTTAAATAGAGAAGGGGAGAGAAGATCAAGGGATAAGATTCAAATTTGGATGAGGAGATCCAATTGTTTTAGATTATCTAAGGAATATTAAATTCCTTGGAAACCTCTAGAGTTAGAGGTTTCTAGAGAGGGAGGCTAGGTTAGAGAGAGTTCTAGATTTGAAGATTTATATAACTTTATCTAGGAATTAATGATGATTAGAGGAAGGTTATATAGGGACTAGAGAAGGATTAGGTGACTTGGGGTATAGAAAAGGACAGGGAGTAGGCTAGTAGGTAGTTAGGTAGGGTCATGGGAATTAAAAATTCTCAAATAATAAATAATTAGGATTAGATTAGGATAATAGGGATTAGGATAAAATTAATGAAGGGATGGGATGAATAAGGTTAGTGGATGAAAGATAATGGATGGGGATATTAGATAAATGATTAGGATTAGGTTAAATTTACAAGATTAAAGGAAGATAAGTGGAATTAATGTCGATTAATAGGAATATTAGTGATAGTAATAAAGCGAACAATTTTAGGTGTATACATTTTGCCCCTATTTGAAAGGGCATTGAGAGTGGATAAAGTGGAAGGATTAATGGTATTTCAAATAAAAACCATATCATAGATGATTATTAGTAGATGACATTAGGGAATATGATGCCCCATCGAGGGGATATGTAGGGAATAATGAGACAGATGGCCACTCAAAAGAAGAAATTTGGGGTGGGAGGTGATGGAGAGATGAGGGGATGGGATGCTATATGTGGGATAGTAGAAGAAGAAGATGAGGTCAATGTTGAGAAATGAGCTATAAATTGATGATTATTCCCCTAGAAAGGACACATACATAGGGAGTAATGATGATGGGTGTTATAGTTGTCGACACATCCCAAGGGGAAATCAATCATAACAAGATGATGATATGATTAAAAGGCCATAAGATTTAGACATATCATAAAAAAGGATGCATGCAAGGGAGATCTCTATGCCAGAATAAGATGATGATGGGTGTAGCCCAAATATAAATCGATTAACATGATGTAGGTGATGATAAAAAAGAAATGATATGATCAAGTGACCAAAAGGATTACATGGTGTTAATTAAATGAGCCATAATGTGATGATGCCCTTAGCAAGGATATATGCAAGGGAAAGATAATGGATAACTTGACCAATCAGTGATTGATGGAAGAAAAGATGGACATGGCAATTTTGTTGGGCCCAATTGATAGGTGCAAATGATTAATGAAAAAGATTAAGGAAATGATGCTAGTGATTGATCCATAGATTGAATGATTATGGCTCAAGGATTTGACTAATGAAGGGCTAGAGGATGATGAGGGATGATGAGAGAGATAGTGGCTGAGCTATCCTTGGGCATTAAAACATGGCCAAGTACTACCTACATAGTTTGAAAATACCTCAAGCTGATGTATTTCTAGATAATAGATGATGATGATGATTAATGATTAGAAAGTGATGATGATGTGGATGATTAGAATTGTTAGTGTTTAAATTATATGACTTATATGATGGGATGAGGAAAAAAGATTGGATGTTAGCTAGATGGGTTGTGATGGGGAGAAATATGATGAGATTAAGCCATCATAAATGTCATAAGGCTCATCATAGTTTAAGGAATCCAAAAATATATAACTTGACAAGATGGCCCATGATATAAGAATGAATAAGAGGACATGGTGCCAAAGTGCATGGGAAAATAATAAACTCTACATCCTCGAGGTCACTTTTGGTGTCTTCATAGCATCCTCATTCATTGCCCAATAAAAAGAGACATGATAAACATGGTGTTGGGTGAATATTTTGTCGACCAACTAACTAGTGAGCAAAATAGTTCCTATCACCATAGCATAGGGAGATTGGTCATCCAAAGTTGTAGGTTTACCACATCCAATGGGGATAAATCTCTCCTCTCATCAAGGGTAGGTTCCCTGTAAATACGTAGGAGCTATATACTATATAAATAAGCAGAAAATAACACATGGGGACAGAATAAACCATCCATCTCTCTTCTTTCAGAGATGATGCTCACAGACAAAGGAGAAAATCCTGGTGGAAACACTGAAGGCACTTCTTTTCTTTCAGAAGTATTCTTACAAGAAACAACAAGAGTTTCTTTCAAGTAGTAAAAGTAATTGGTGACAAAAGGGTGCAGTAACTAGCAGGATGAAATAGAACACAAAGTTGCCACCTCAACTGCCCAAAGAGTATATCACAAAGGATAATGGGGGCATAAAGTCATCCTAGAATCCTCAACACAGAAGGAAAATAAAAACACACACTGAAAACAAATGTGAAAGCACAAAGTCTTCCTCACAGTTGATTTCAGGACACTTTACTAATTACTTTCACTGGTTCTACTTGTCAAATTAAATAAATAAGAACACATTCAAAAGATAGACATAAGAATAATCTTATAAAATGATACAAGCCAAAATAGCACAAAGTCTGTAAACAACTTGTTTTCTCATTCAGATAAAATGAAATGAAATTACAATATGAGCTCAAAGTCTCAGTATTCTTCTTAAATGAAATGTCTCCCTTACAAATGAGAGAAATTACAACCTTATAGCAACTACGCAAGGCTCAACATTCTTTCCCATGGGACAACCCATGCTACAGTCGACATCTTCAATGCGTCTCTAGTTTTGTCTAGAGGGACCATGCTAAGAATAGTGTATTGCCATAACTATGGCGTGTCCATTCCTCTAATATGTCTCTTCTTAGTATGGACTGTCTAGTCCTTTTTCTAATATCTACATAGCTATCCAATTCACCATTACTTTATGGAAGAAAAATAGGCTTGCATCCTTGATTTGGTGCACTCAGAAGTCTAAGTCTACTTGATCCATTATTCCACCTACTAAAAATAACTCTTTTGAAAATATTTTTGGTCCTTTGGTCTTGCTCCTCTCTCCCCTATAGCAATTTGAGTCTTCAACCTCTCTTTTTAGTCAGTCACTCGATTTTTCCTTTAAATTTCATTCTTCATTTAAATTTCCATGGATATTTCCTTTAAATTTGACATCCACGGGACCGTCAATGGTCACTAGCTGCTTGAACCATGTTGAGCCTTGAACCCATGAACCTATGAAAGTTTATTGGTTTAATGGTTCATTGGTTCATTCTATCTCTTTTGTTCAATCACCTCCTAGTTCAATTACATTCTTTCTCCTTGGTTGAACCATCTGTTGAACTATCTATTTGCTACTTCTTTCCTTGACTGAGGTTGCTTTTGAACCTTTGAACCCATGAACCATTGAACTTTGAACTCTTTCAGTTCAAGGTTCAATTGGTTCATTGGTTCATTCTTTGTCCCATTCAATCATGCTTCCCTTATCTTTATTTGTCTAAGTCTTTGAAGGCTCTTGGGATGCCCCTAAGGGAAGGTGTCCCTTCGAGATTTTAAAATGGTATTTTCTTTGTCGTCAAGTGCCCCCCCACAAGGGTACCTACCCTTCAAGATTTTTTAGGCGACCTTCGGGCTTAAAATTCCCCAATGGGTTCCTGCTTCTTTGGTGGGCTTTTTCCGTCGGGCTTTTCCTTCAAACAAAAAGTCCAAAGGAATTATTTCGAACAAAATGTCTGAAAGAAAGCTTCTTCCTTAGCCGTTTGTTCCTTTCAATTTCTTCAGGCTCCTTTCCAAGTGAATTCCTTGGGCCTCCTTCACTTAGTCATTTTCATCAGACAAAAAGTCTGAAGGAATTGTTCCTTTTGGGATTTCAAACAAATCCAAAGGATTTATATCTTTACTTTGACCCTCGAACCAATGTTGCATGCCCTCCATAAGAGCCCTTGCCTCTTTCGCTTTGGGGCAGCCCCTTGAATCTACCGATTGAACCAACTTTGGTTCAACGGTTCAATGGTTCAATCAGCTCATTCTTCATTATTTGGCTAAGTCTTTTTGATATTTTGCACCAAGCACGTTAAACCAATTGGATGTTGAACCTGTTGAACCGTTGAACCAAAGTGGTTCAATGGTTCAACGGTTCAATGGTTCAAGCCTTCTTCTCTTTGATAAGTGTTTTGAAGTCATTGAACCTTGAAGTAGTTGAACTTTGAACCTTGACAAATAAACTTAACTCTTGCTGACGAGGTTGAACCTTGAACCCATTGAACCCTTGAATCTTTTTGGTTCAAGGTTCAATGATTCAATGGTTCAATGGTGCTTAGAAGCTTGCTGATTGAATTCTTTTGATTGAACCAAGGTATCGAGCCAATCTTGAAAATGACTAGGAATTGGAAACTCATTCCTTTGATTGAACTCACCTACAGAAGCCTTTGAACCTATTGAATCTGCTAGTCCCTTTACCAAAAAGTTTGAAAAAATGAGGAAATTGAATGCTCAGAACAAATTTTGAAAAGGGGAGAGATAATTTTGGCTTGTTGAACAAAAATAGTTCATATGTTGTCCTAAAAATGAGTGATATTTTTGGAGAACAACAGTTGGCTCCAGTTGGGGAACTTCCTTTAGTTGAAAACTTAAAACAACTGAGGGGAGTAGAAACTAGAATCTCCAGTGCCTTGAAGTGTGCCATTGGGCTACAGAGTCATGCTACCCAAAAAGAAAGGCTAAAAAAATGAAAATGAACAACATAAAATAGAAACAAAGACTATACAAATGTACATATGTACAGGTGAACTTATCTGGTACTTCAAGAATTGAATCACTTCAGATGCTGCCCTCTGAGAGGTAGTGAAAATGGTGCTCTATCCTAATAAACTAGCAAGAAGCCATTTTCTCCCCAAAATCAGTGATGGGTGAATGGAACTCTTGACCAGGAAACCAATTTTTTGTGTCCTCCCTTTGGTTTTCTCCTCTTGCCCCACAACAAGACTTGACTTTTAATTCGAAAACCATGAATCTTTACTCTCTTGGCAAAGAGTTCCTTTTCTTGATTTTGATGCACAACAGCATGGTCCATTACCATAATTGGTTGCTCTTCTGGTTCAGTCCAGCACATGATTTGATTATTCCCATTCAACACCTACCAATGATTGGCACTATCAGGCATACTTGGTGTTGTTCCATCTAAACCAATTCCTAGATCATCACCTACAAGATTTTCATCTACTAAAAAATGAATGTCTTCAGTAGATAGAAAATAATTACCCATGCCTGAAGACTCAAATATAATTTGAGCTTCAGGGCTTGATGTTTGAGTAACGACATATTTTGCCTCCTTCTCAAGAAGCAACATCTACATTACACCTTTCATAGGGATTCTTCCCTGAGACATGTCCATGCTTAATTCCCCTCCAACATCCTTATAGAAGTTCTGCCCAAGAAGGGTGCCATATGATGCTGGGACGTTGGCCACTAGGACAGTCATCTTGATTCGCTTGTCTAGAAAGGCAACAAATGCAAATTAGGCATCTTTAATTTGCCCCAATAGTGGCACTTATTTGTTCTCCATGGAGAAACATCTCCCAAATGTCTTGGTTAGTGTGAGACTTAGAGATTCTGCCACTTTAGCATGCATGACATTGTCTATAGCCCCAAAATCAATGATGCAACTATTCAGCTGATGTCCATTTATCAACAGGGAAACATATAAAGGTTCTATTTTTCCAAGGGCAGTAGGAGGGGTAATGACAAGATTGTTTGGGATGGGCATGTTCTTTGGGGGACCATGAGTTACTTTATTAACCTCTTGTCTTGCAGGGATGGTTTGGTTCTTGACACATTGAACCCACTTGTCTAATTGCTTAGGATTAGACTACAGGAACTCAAATTCAGACATTTAAATTTTAGATTTCTTGACATGATCAATTATGTCAAATGCTTGGAATGAGCTAGGAGTAGAGGATGAGAGTTCATCCTTTTGAGTTTTGAAAGGGGGAGTATTGGACTATGAATTTGAAGTAGAAGGTGTAGGGGCATTTGAGGTACTTACCTTTTTTGCAATCATTGGATCCTTTGGCTAGAAGGGCAGAGTGGTTCCATGCTTAGCAATTGTAATTACAGGCTGAGCTCACTCCTTTGTTCTTTCTTTATCAGCTTATTGGGTTGACTGATTCTTAGATCGAGTGAATACTGCGTATGATCCCTTGACTGCTTCACCTTTACTTCTGAGTTCATCTTAGTAATTTAAGAAACTAATGTGGGAGTCACTAGCTGGTTCTTCTTGATCCTCCATGAAGAGACCAACATTATTTTCTTGATCAAACTCAGGTTGGAAAGAGAAATCATGTTTTGTTTCTAGATATCTAACTACTGAGTTGGTTGGAGGTGATTCAAGGGTGATGTTTCTTTGTGGGGGAGGAAGATGATTTGGCTGCCCTTGATTCCTAGCAGTATTGCCTTGGTATGCTTGATAAATAAATGTCTTCCTTAGCATATCCCAGTTAGGAGAAGTAGACATAACTTGGGCCATTTGTCTTTTGAGGACCAATAATTCATTTGCTAGCTTCTGCACCATTGAATCAGTGGTGGCTGAAGGGGAGTATTCAAAAGAATGAGAAGATTTACCTCTATTTGGATCTCTTCTTATCTTTCTAGCCAAGATAAGGTCATCTTCTACCTCAATAGCCAAGTCTTGAGCAGTGGCAAGGTCTATGTGTCTAGCCCGTCTCAGCAAGAAACTCACTTCATGCAGCTGTGAGTTGATGAAGAAACACTTGAGATTCTGAGGTGTCAGCTGGGTGACCATGGGAATTCTATGCCTTAGCTTGTCAAACTTGGCAATGAAGTCCCTCATAGGTTCATGGGGCTCCTTCATCTATGTGAGCTGGGCTAGCAAGGCATGCACATCTTCTGTAGGCTTGAACCTAGCTTCAAATTTATCTTTGAGTGTGTCCCAGTCAGTCACTGACCTAGCTCACAGATGGTAGAATCAGTCTGCAGCAGCACCTTGTAGTGTCTCCATGAATAGCTTGACTGCTATGTCTTCAAATTCCACCCCTATTATGCCATAGGCTATGCTAAAAGTGGCAATGTGTCCATTAGTATGAACTTTCCCATTGCCAAATAATTTGAAAAAATTATTTCTTGAACTGCATGGAAGCTCATGTAGAGGTGTAGTTAAATTTAGTGGACCAAAAGAGTTACCCCAGGGGCCTTGAGCCATGATTTGATTATGTAGAAGTGGGATCAAAAATCTGGGTGGAGAATGGGTAGGCAAAGCTTTGCTAGTAGTAGAAAAAGAAGCTCTGCCTTGTGCTGGTGCACTGGTAGGGATAAGAGGAAGACTCCTAGTTCGTTGAAGGTGAGGTTGTGAAGGAAATAACTCAAAATTACTTTGCTGCACCAACTCAAAAGTAGGTTTAACAACACCTTGAGATTTTTGGCTTTTTATATAACGTGGAGTACCTAGATTGTAGAACAAAAATGAAAAAGAGCAGGATCTACTTTAGCTTGAAGTTTGAGACTTCAAAATGTGCACTCTTCTCTAGCAGAGTCACCAAAAATTGTTGGGTGAATATTTTGTCGACCAACTAACTAGTGAGTAGAATAGTTCCTATCACCATAGCATAGGGAGATTGGTCATCCAAAGTTGTAGGTTTACCACATCCAATGGGGATAAATCTCTCCTCTCATCAAGGGTAGGTTCCCTATAAATACGTAGGAGCTATATACTATATAAATAAGCAAAAAATAACACATGGGGGTAGAATAAACCATCCATCTCTCTTCTTTCAGAGATGATGCTCACAGACAAAGAAGAAAATATTGGTGAAAACACTAAAGGCACTTCTCTTCTTTTAGAAGTGTTCTTGTAGGAAACAACAAGAGTTTCTTTCAGGTAGTAAAATTAATTGGTGTTAAAAGGGTGCAGTAACTAGCAAGATGAAACAGAACACAAAGTTGCCACCTCAACTGCCCAAAGAGTATATCGCAAAAGATAATGTGGGCACAAATTCATCCTAGAATCCTCAACATAGAAGGAAAATAAAAACACACACTGAAAACAAATGTGACAGCATAAAGTCTTCCTCACAGTTGATTTCAGGACACTTTACTAATTACTTTCACTGGGTCTGCTTGTCAAATTAAATAAATAAGAACACATTCAGAAGATAGACATAAGAATAATCTTCTAAAATGATACAAGCCAAAATAGCACAAAGTCTGCAAACAACTTGCTTTCTCATTCAGATAAAATGAAATGAAATTAGAATATGAGCTCAAAGTCTCAGTATTCTTCTTTCAACTGGGCAGAGTTTCACTCTTGTAAAAATGAAAAGTCTCCCTTACAAATGAGAGAAATTACAACCTTATAGAAACTACGCAAGACTCAATGTTCTTTTCCATGGGATGGCCCATGTTGTAGTCAACATCTTCAATGTGTCTCCAATTTTGTCTAGAAGGACCATGATGGGAACAGTGTATTGCCATAACTATGGCATGTCCATTCTTCTAATATGTCTCTTCTTAGTATGGTCTATCTAGTCTTTTTTCTGATATCTACATAGCTGTCTAATTTGCCATTACTTTATGGAAGAAAAATAGGCTTGCGTCCTTGATTTGGTGCACTCAAAAGTCTAAGTCTACTTGATCCATTGTTCCACCTACTAGAAATAACACTTTTGAAAATCTTTTTGGTCCTTTGGTGTCGCTCCTCTCTCCCTTGTAGCAATTTGAGTCTTCAAGCTCTCTTTTCAGTTAGTCATTCAATTTTTCCTTTAAATTCCATGCTTCATTTGAATTTCCATGGATATTCGCTTTAAATTTGACATCTATGGGACCGTCAATGGTCGCCAGCTACTTGAACCATGTTGAGCCTTGAACCCATGAACCTATGAAAGTTCATTGGTTTAATGGTTCATTGGTTCATTATGTCTCTTTTATTCCATCACCTCCTAGTTCAATTGCATTCTTGTTCCTTGGTTGAACCATTCATTGAACCGTCTGTTTGCTACTTCTTTCTTTGACTGAGGCCACCTTTGAACCCATGAACTATTGAACTTTGAACTCTTTTATTTTAAGTTTCAATCAGTTCATTGGTTCATTCTTTGTCCCGTTTAATCATGCTTCCCTTATCTTTCTTTGTCTAAGTCTTCGAAGGCTCTTGGGACGCCCCTAAGGGAAGCTGTCCCTTTGAGCTTTTAAAATGGTCTTTTCTTTGTCGTCAAGCGCTCCCCCGCAAGGGTACCTACCCTTTGAGATTTTTTGGGTGGGGCTTAAAATTCCCCGGTGGGTTCCTACTTCTTCAACGGGCTTTTTTCGTTGGGCTTTTCCTTCAGACAAAAAGTTTGAAGGAATTCCTTTGGATAAAATGTCTGAAAGAAAGCTTCTTCCTTAGCCATTTGTTCCTTTCAATTTCTTTGACCTCCTTCCTGAGTGAATTCCTTCAGCCTCCTTCACTTAGTCATTTCCATTGGACAAAAAGTCTGAAGGAATTGTTCCTTTTGAGCCTTCAAACAAATCCAAAAGAATTCTATCTTTTCTTTGACCTTCGAACCAATGTTGCCTGCCCTCCACAAGGGCACTTGCCTCTTTCACTTGGGGCAGCCCCTTGAACCTACCGATTGAACCAACTTTGGTTCAACGGTTCAATGGTTCAATTGGCTCATTCTTCATTATTTGGATAAGTCTTTTTGATCTTTTGCACCAAGCGCGTTGAACCAATTGGACATTGAACCCATTGAACCATTGAACGAAAGTGGTTCAATGGTTCAATAGTTCAAGCCTTCTTCTCTTTGATACGTGTTTTGAAGCCGTTGAACCTTAAAGCAGTTGAAATTTGAACCTTGACAAATGTGCTTAACTCTTGTTGATGAGGTTGAACCTTGAACCCATTGAACCTTTTTGGTTCAAGGTTCAACGGTTCAATGGTGCTTAGAAGCTTGTTGATTGAATTCTTTTGATTGGACCAAGTTATCAAGCTAATCTTGAAAATGACTAGGTGTTGGAAACTCGTTCCTTTGATTGAACTCGCCTGCAGAAACCTTTGAACCTGTTGAACCTGCCAGTCCCTTTACCAAAAAGTTTGAGAAAATGAGAAAATTGAATGCTTAGAACAAATTTTGAAAAGGGGAGAGATAATTTTGGCCTGTTGAACCAAAATAGTTCATATGTTGTCCCAAAAATGAGTGATATTTTTGGGGGACAACACATGGGACAAAAAATATATATACATGATAAAATATGTACAAACAAATCAAATAATATACAAACAACACACACAAGTATATACATGTAGTGTCACAATGTCTTGCCTAATGATAGGATGAGTGATTAGGTGATGGGTTAGATGGTCATGATGTGATTATGGAATTAGGATGTGGTGGTCTGGGTAAGAAAAATGATGAATATTAGGATTAAGATGAGGTGTTTCCCTTAGTTTAGGATGGTTAATGTGATAAGGTATTTGAATAATGATTTGGTCTTGAGATTGAATCAAAAGTGGTCAAGGAAGGTGATTAGACAAGTTATGACCAAGGGTTTATAATAGACAAGGCCCTACAAGGATCCAATCTAACAAGGAGACTAGGAGATGATGGGATCAAATACCTTTCACACTAGCAAAGAGTAATTGGATGGGTTCTAGGTATGAAGAGGTAATGATAAGATAGTGATGGGATCAAGTACCTTCTATACTAGCAAAGGGTAATTAGATGGGTGATAGGTATGAAAAGGTCTTGATAGGATGTGATGGGTGCTAGATTAGAGTCTTGACAAGGTGATGTGTGCCAATAATACTTAGCCAAAAGGCTGATGAAATGATGGTTGACCAATTAGATCAAGTTCCAAGACTAAATGTGGTATCCAAAGATGGGATGGATAAGAAGATAGGAGATGGATGGATATGGATGTGACTAAGGAATTGGGGATAAGATAAGACACAAGGGACTATTTTGGTTTTTTAAAATTTTATGATTTTTAGGGATTTTGACATTTTTTAGATTTTAGGGATTTTTTGGCTATGTATGTACACTATTAAAATGGGGTTACTAGCAAAGGGAACATGAAGCCTAGAAACTAGGAGAAGTATGGAGGGATGATGGATGGGATGACAAAGAATGATGATGATGGGGACCAAGGATGAATGGACTAGGGATAACCAATGACCACATTGTGAAGGAACCAGATGGTTATTTGCCTGAGTGTCCATGGGAGGATATGCCAAGAGGATTTTAGGAAAGTTATCAAGACACCTTCTGATTCCTTATGAAGGTAAAGATAGGAAGGAAAAAGAGATAGGATGTATGATATGATGGTGGATGATGGATCAAGGCATAAGATGCTAGGTGATATAGATAGGGTGGACAAGGATGTGACAATGAAGGTGGGTCATGCCCCCAAGTGTTAAGGTTTAATGTGGATAATTGATTATTCTACCATGACACTAAAAACTAGGTTTCATCATGGTACTCTCCTACGGTGCCATAAGTCTAGTTTTCACCATTAGATGAATGATTTTTTTTTGAATTTTAAGATGGCATCTCAATTTATTAGATGATAGGTGAGATGAAAGGTATAGAAATTTGATGGATTATTTAGCCAATACCTATTCTATGATGGATGCTAGATGCCTGGATGTCCTAGTGGCCTTTAGTGATTCTTGATGGTGATCCCTCCAGATATCTAGACTAGGTATCATCATTGCCCCTAAGAGAGACAATGCTACTTAAGGAGGTGATGGGAGGTATGGATTTGATTAGATCATGATGTGGAGGTATGGGACTTAAATGGATGATAGGACTAGATTGGATTATGGGTTCATGATAGGATGACATGATGGAGGATTAGGATCAAGATATGATAGTGTGATGGAAGATTAGGACTATCAATCACATATATCATTGGAGATGTGAGACATGCTTCAATTGATTGGTGATAATAGAAAAATGACTTCAGGAGATCCAAGACACTTTGACTTTATGGTTCATCTCGAATCTAATTATTTGATGGATGATTTCCGTATTAATAATACCTATGATATCATTTTGATTTTTTGATTAGATTTGACTTTGACTGCCCCCTAGTGCTTGATTTTGGGCTTCACCAAGGGATATTGATCTTTAAATTGATATACAAAGATTATTTTTATTTTGATAGTCTCCTAGTGCCAAATAGCAGGCTTCACTAGGAGAAGACATATTTGGATAAGGTCGATGATTTAAATCTTCTTGATTTGGATTGAGGGGATTAAAGATGTCTTGATTATTATCATTGTTTTCTAGAATATGGTCTTGGACCTTCATATTGGTGTCACACTTTATATTTCTTTAGGAAGGGTCCAAAAATGCATGCTCCTATTCATCCTCATATATGGAAGTGATTAAGTGATCATCGATGGGGAGAAAAGCGGACATTTTAAAATGCTTGGTTTGGGGTCAAACGGACTCTGTTTTGGATGTTTTTTTAAAACCACATGTTTTCTCCTAAATTTTTAGAATTTGACATTAGTTTAGCTTCAAGTTTCATATATATTCACAAAATTTTGAAAATCTATTTAAAATGTTTCTAATCTAACATATTTGATTTTGGGGTGATGCCTTAAAGGTAACCATCGGACTTGGAAATTATTAAAACATGCTATTAAGACATATTTGGTATGATTTTAAAATGAGTTAGGAACATTTATTTAGTGCTTAAAGTAAAATTTAAAGTTTTTAAATAAGTGTTTCTAGTATTAGTTTTCAAAGTTATAACTAAGACCAAGGGGTCAAATGAATACCACTTCATTTTTTTAAATTTGGGCTTAAAAATGAACTCACCTTTCCAAGATTTTTATATTCACTTAGTTGTTTAAATTATATTTTTGTTTAGTAAAAAGAGGGGTGTTGCGTGTATACTCTTCCATTTGTATGCTTTAGGGAACCCTTGGAATCAAAATCGCCATTCTTATTGCAAAAAGCCTAGTATAAGGCTTAGAAAGAATGTAGTCTAAATCACTCCCCAAAAACTTGTCAAAGTTTAGGTGACCTCGAAAATGACCCTAAACTCTTTCTTTTTATGTCTTTAATTTTATTGCATCTTGGCTTGTGAGGGGGACTTCATCACCTCCCATGAGTTATTTAAGGAAGCTTTGACCCGAGGTTTCACCTCCCGACATTGACTTCATTTGGCTCCATATTGAAGTTGCACACGAGACATATCTGTATTTAGACATCACACTACATTGAGTGAACAACAAGATGTAGTGGTTGTAAAAAGGACTAGACCTTTTTATAACTAACCAATACTATGATCACCCAATTTTCATGCTTATCTTTTGTATCATTTGATGTGAAAGTCATCATGTAATTTATTCCCCTAGAAAAGTTCAAAAGCTTACCAGTTTAGCCAACCCCATATTGCCATACCCTTGCTAGGATTTGGACAACTATACTTAGTGTATTTTGGTCATTTTTACTTGGTATGTTTTGAGATAAAACTTATTTTTTTGTTCATAAGCCATGTCAAAATCAATTTGTCTATATATCACTCTTTTGTTTAAGGAGGCGTTATAATGGCCATTTTACACCACACTTGTGCCTTGAAATTTTTGCTAAACTTGTTTTTGTGTGTGTCAATTAAGTTGAGGAGGGTAGTGTTATGTTTCCCAAAACATGTTAAAACCATTTTGCCTTTGAGTCTTTTGAGTCATCACATAAATCACATCATTCGAGCATGCTTATGCCATTAGGTTGCTCAATTTATTTCAAGACTTGTATACCTTGTATCAAAAACTATTTGTTTCAAACCATGTCACATCAATCGTTTGGACCTCATTTATGTGTAGTCATGCTATCCAATCTTGTTTATATTATTTGTTCAAATCCTAGTTTTCACCATTGAGTTTTCAATTAACCTTGTCAAATTTGGATACAAACATTGATTAATTTCTATTTAGGCTTTAATTCATGGGGCCAATACACAGATATTTCTCTTTTGAGTTGCATAACTTTGACTAATCAGTTACCCAAATTTGAAAACTATTGATGGTTTATTTGTTTAGTACCTATACTTATCATTGTTTGTGCCTTTATTTGGGAAAACATAGTCTTTATTTAAAGAGCCTTTTGTCTTATGCCTTATGCCAACTGATCATGTTTATGTTTGATTTCGTGTGTCGAGTCTTTGTCAAAGTTATTTCCAAACTTGTTAAATTAAATAAAATCATATCAGCCTTTGTTTCAAGTCTAGATTTTGATGTCATTTGGTCAAAAGTCCTAGAATATAAATGTTTGTTTGAGCTTAGCTTTTGAATCCATATTTGGATAAAAGACCTAGTAACTCAACTTTTTCCTTTCCTAGTTTAGACCTTGTTTAGAACACTTTGACTTAGACCTTTGCCATGCCAATTTTTATTTAGATGCTTGACCTTTTATGAGTATGATATTTGACATTAAACATTTGATGTTAGATTATTTTATTTTAAGTCTTAACACAAATCATTTTGGAGATACAATGCCACTTTCAGACCATATTGGAGATACAACTCCACTACTTTGACCAAGTTAGACCAAGTTTGAACCATTTGTCATTTTAGACATAGTTTTTCAGAGTTTGTAAAAATCTAAGCCTTTTTGTTTTAGAGATTTCATCATTTATGTGGATATGTCTAGATATATTTATGGTGGAGTCACGTACAATCTAACTTATGATAGAATGGTCATAAAAATTCCACTAGGAACCCCTATAGAGAAAGATTTTTATTATTATCCCTAAAATACTCCATATGGGGAACATAGTCAAAATCCACAAAATCTAAATTGAGACCTTGATTGGCATGAAGATGCTTGTGAGGAAGACTTTGAAGACCCAACTATGGATAATGTTTTTTGGGATATGAATCCATACCCTCTTTATGATAATCAATACACAGAACAAAGTCAAGAACTAGCTTATGATCCCACTAGGGACGGGGATGATATGGTTTATTAGGAGGAATTGGATGCTTTGGCTTGTGCAAGTAATCAAGTTCCATGATATATTTTTTTTATTGGATTGGTTATCCTTAACCCTCCTTTGGATTATACATGCTATCAAGTTCCATAATATCCAAGGAATACCATTATCATACCAAGACCTAGTCTTTTGGCTTGTGCAGGCAATCAAGCTCCACACCACTCTATCATTACCATTTCAAAACTTCATCCTTTGGATTATGCAAGCCATCATGCTCCCCAATGCCCTACCATTATCTAACCACAAGTCATTCCTCATCTAGTACCAATCCCATCCAAACGTCAATCCATCCAATCATTCAAAGACTAAGTTGTGTTCAAAACTGGTATTTTCTAACTCATTAAAAAGAAAGGCCAAAAGAACCAAAAAATCTAAGATGTTTCTATTGAATAAACTGTTTATGATAAGTTAACATATGATAAATTACCTATTGATCATATATCAGTTGTCGAGGAGTCTCACTCTGATGAGCTAGTCTTTGCTGAGTCACTTTTTAATGATTATGACCATCTTTGGGAAAACCATTACCTCAACCATGTGGTTATTTTTCAAGAGCATCCTATTGATAAGCTAGTCTCTGAGGAGTTATTTTTTGACCTATTTTCCATCCTAGAGGAGTCTCACTTTGACAAATTAGTTTTTGTGGAGCCCATTATGCCATCACAGGTTGTTACTTATCCAATACTAAACATTCAACAAGACATCATTATAATAGAGTACCCATCAGATAAATAATAAAATTTAGAGTCAGGTTCTATTATTGAACCAACATTAGCTTTAACATTAAAATTAAAATCAACATCAGTCTCAACATCAGATTCAGAGTCCCTTGAGTTAGAATCAGATTCAAAAGAAAAATATGTTCATGACTATTACAACATTAGTTACACATGCCTTATAGATCAATTTGAATACATTTGTGATCCTTATATAATTTTTGAGGATGGTTACTTTAGCTTTGACACAAGTTATCTTAGTATCTTCTATAAGGATTGTGTAGCCTCTCCCCATTCCATTACCATTTCAAAGGCCATTACCATAAATCAAAATAGCCATATCATTGACATTCCATCTCCCACAAGTGTTGATTGGGATCGATAGAATCACACTTTATTGAATTGAATCCATGGTGACATAGTAGTTGAAGAAGAGCAAGGAGGCCAAGAATACATTCATATAACAAAAGAACATTCTCCTAGTGAAACCTTTTCGGAGGTGCTAGGGGACAATCAAATTTAGAAATCAGCATCTTCTAGTGAAATTTTTTTAGAACTAGAAGACAATCAAAGTTAAAAGTCCATATTCCTTAGTAAAACCTTCTCTAAAGCACTATGGGACAATCAAGACAACTTCATTAGTGAAAACCTCTTTGAGGCACCAATAACTGAGCACAAAAATTCTTTACTGCTTGATGAAGACAATCAAATATCAACTCAAAATAGCTTCCAATCTATAGCCTAATCAGATGGTACCTACTCTCAAGATCAAACAATAGAAAAATTTAGTGGTCCTATCAAGAGAATAAATCTTCAACCCCACCATAACCAAAATTATGTCAAATCTAGTATCAACAACATTACATGTGACTGAATATCCCAATCTTCATATGTTTTTCAACCTTTCCACATTCTATTATCATCTACCATTCCATTTAAAAATAAAACCTACCATCCATTATTTATCCTTTTTTACCATCTATGGCCATACTTTCCTCTATAGAGGCTATAAAGATACCTTGTCTTGACATCTGAAAGAATCAAAATCAACAACCAATGAAGATCACAACAACATTTTCAACATCCAAATTTATAAAAAATTCTTGATGGAGCAATTATTCAGACGAGGTATGGGCTAGCACTTAACATGATCAAGTATTCTATTTATATCATTTGTTGATTAGGATGTGCATCTCCCCATCAATAGGAACAATAAAATCAAAAACCACACCCATGCCAAAAACATGTACCATACAATTTCACATTGTTATACCATTTCCATTATTATATATGCCTATTTACCATTATTGTAGATCCTATACATTTACCCCATCACTTGGGGGTAACCCCCTTACTATTTTATCCAAATTATCAAACCATCATTATCCTAGATCAAGACCATACCATCTAACCATTCTATTCTTATCTATACCAAACCCTATTTTAGTCATCCTACCCAATCCTATTTTGATCTTAGTTTATTTGGTTCTTCCCACACCTTTTATGAGAGGATTTCGATCACATTTCAAAAATTAATTTAATTCATGTTTCAATGACAGTCTATGAAATTAGTGTGACAGTTGATTTGGCAAGATATCTTTCATCCTATATCCACATTTATTTATATGAGCTTGATTATAACCACCTATGGGCAAATCAGTGTCTCACTAGTCTTGCTACTAATTATAACTGCTAATGAGAAAATTAGTATCATTGACATATGCCATTGTATCCTAGTAATAACTACCTATGAGAAAACTAGGGGCAACACTTGTTTCCCATGCATTACTGCATCACCTTGCCATCACTATTTTCATTTGACTGACCATTTTCCATATTTGAGAACTTGTTGGGACCTAGTTGATTTTTTCCTACATTTTATGTGGATGGAATTACTATGACCTGAGGTCATTTTAGGACTGTGGGTCATGCTCAATTCATGTTCAGGTCACCTCAGTCCCCTATTCTATACACTCTCACCATTTTATGAGTAGTTAGCTTGTCATTCTCTAATGAGTTAAGATACCTCAAAATGCCAAAAACATTCATAATATTTCAAAAATCTAAAAATATTCATCCTGTCTAAGCCTAGTCAGTTATCCTTGATCCACCTTATGAGGGCATGGTTATTATTAGGATGCTTTCTTTTAGGCTTTCAATTTCATTGTTTGTTATTTTAGGTTATTTATTTGTTTGTTTATTTATTTGCTTACCTATTTATTTTATTTTAGCACTGTTGCCTTGACTCAGTCTATATGTGTTCATTTGGTGATTTCTCAAGCACATTACTCTTGAGTCCATCCATATTCACCCATTAACATTGTCATCATAGTTTTAATCATTAATGCATTATTTTTGAGTGTTTATTAGATATTGGGAATCAATTCTTATGCATATTTTGGCCAAGTCTTCATGGTGTTCTATCATGATGCCTACCATCACATGCTATAATAAAAATTAGCTTTAAGAAGGTCTACAATCAATGGAGCCACAATAGTTTCTCCTTGGTGCCTTGAAAAATCTTCCCACCCATCTTGATCAATATAACTCATTTGACCATTCTAGTTGTATCATTTTTAATTAGGATGAACATCTCCTCATTGATAGGTACAATTGAATCATTGACACTAATCAATATTATTATTCTATTCATATCTTTCATCATTTTGTGCCTGCTCATCTTTGATCTGTATTCTAGGTTATATCCTTGAGTTATGCTTACTAATTAGTCTTACATGGGGCACATTCATCTTTAGCCAATCTAGGTCCTCTTAATGATTATAACCGCATATGGGCAAATCATTATTTTGACTTTTATTCTTGATTATAACCATTTTTGGGCAAATCAATAATCTTTTTAAATAGATGCATGCAAGCATTTTCTCATTTGGATTAATCTCAACCATGGTTAATTCCACCTTTCTTCTTACTTCTTTTCAAGGGACCATCCATCAATAAATGTGATAACCACTTCCTCGAGGGGGCATCATCATCAGCTTCCAAAAACCATTTAGAGCTTTGTTCTTTAACCATCACATTCTTTTTGGCATACAAGCCATTTATCATTATTTGAAAAGACATTACTTTGTCTACAATTTGTAACATCTTCCCAAATAGGGGCAAATTGTAGACAACTAAAAATGGCCACTGATAACCTCCAATCAAGATTTTGACCAAAATCCACCCAAAATGCACAAATTGGCCTAAAAACACTAAAACATGTTAAAAGGTTTAAACTTGATATAGTCAAATGCTAATTTTGGCTAGGGTATCATTAAATGGGGTAATATAATTCATAGGACAATGAACTTTGATCAGATTATTTTGAGTCAAAATACCAATTTTACACCTAGGTACTCTAAATTTTTCTTTGTTATGAAATCTCTTGCATAAGATGCATGCCTTTGTTATTTGCTATTGATAACATTTTAAATGGGATAACGAATCCAATGCATCTGACATTGACTTCTAATTCTAATTATTCAAATTTTGGACCAATAACAAGACATTCTAATCAATTTGAGTAATTTGTGCACAAAGTGCTTAATCATGCTTAAGATATAATTAATCCAAGTTAGAGCCTAATTAATAATTCCATGGAAACTTGTTGAATAATTTGTTTTGGAAATGAATATTTAATATCTACATCATCAAGTGACCTCATTTATTGGGAAGACATCCCTAGGCCATAAATGCCACAATTATCAAGATTCATGCCCTCCATGCCTCACCAATACCTTCTATCATGCCCTCCATACCTCTTAATTACACTTTATTCTAATGTCATGATGAGGATAATTATAAAATTAATTCAAAAAATTGAATTAATCTTCAACCACACATCTTCATCTTAGGATAGATGGTTTAGGTTGATTCTGATCAATCTCAAAAATCTATAAACAGAGAGGCCGCAAACATCATTTCTAAGCCATTTTGGTACAAATTTATTATGCTCAAATATCTTCAAAGCTTAATTTGTGCAAAGTTATAATGTAGGATTGATTCCAAAAACTTCATGCATACTAGTGTTACCATGCCAAATTAATTTCAAGCCAAGCCAAGCTAAAGCCAAAGGTGCCAAGGAGATATGGAGGTAACTAATCTTCTATTACTAAGGACTTCATGAGCACAAAATCAAGTAAGCCACTACTACAAAGGCATTTGGAGCATCCAAGAAAGGTGAAAGAATTCTTGTTTTTCTTTACTTTTTAGTTGTGTTTGTCATTTATTTTTATTACTAAGCTCACCCTAGTAACTAGGCATGAAGATATTAGTTTAGTGTGTTTTTGATTTGGTTTCATTTACTAACATGATACTAATCTCCTCTTCTTAGTCAAATTCCTAGTTCACGTTTACTATATTGAGACTGATGAACTGACCAGATGCTAACAAGCTATTGATTATCATATGAGATTTGAACAAGTGGATTAAGATGATATGATGGTGATAAGATGATAGGATGATAGGTGGATAAGATGATAGGATTAGCTCAAGACCTTGGAATAATTTTGGTCAAGATGGGATGTAGGTGATTATGTGATGAAGGTGATTAAGATAATGGAATAAGGATAAATATGATGATAGGTGATGATGAAATGATAAAAGGGTAATGAAAGGTGGGTGGTTTAGACCTGTATGTGACCTATAAGCCAACTAAGATAAGATGAGGTGATGACTATTTAGGTGATGAAGGCAAGGTAAAGACAAGTGATCAGGTATGGATTTAAAATAAGATGTAGATGATGACGTATGATTAGGATGTGATGAGGGGATGACTAATGACATATGGGTCTAGTGATAAGATGTGGTTAAAAGGATGTACAAGAGAGTGAAATATATACAAGAAGGTAAAATATGGATATATAAGGTGATGGGATAATGAGACAAGATGGTATGGGGATGATTAGGACTATGGATGAGGTGGACTTAGTGTTAGGTTGTGGAGCTAAAAGCTTCACTGATGCAAATAGGGGAGGAGGTTGCTAAGTGTCATAGACACTGGCATCGGTCGGGCCAACCGACTTCGGCAAGGAGCAGACAGAAGAGAAACCAATGTCGGTTAGAAGTCGGCCAGTGTCGATCACTTCCAGGCAGATAGGGACTGACGTCGATAGCTTGTGCGGTTCAGAACTACCAGTTCACAGACAGTTAGTTAACAAACCAGGTGTTTGCATGTTGAGGACTAATTATAGTCTTGAGCTGTGGATCTAATTATTGTAATTAGGTGTCTAATTATTGTTTACATGAGATCTATTTAAGAGACTCATGGGCTGTATTGTAAAGTGTGCTAGTTTGAGTTGAGCAAAGTTAGCTCCTTCTGTGTGTGAAGTGAGCAAGGGTGTTCCTCCTAGTTCCACAGTAGTGCCAAGTGTGGGTACTAGTTTTAGAGAATTAGAAGGGTTCTTCAGGTGTCTAGGATCTTGGTCAGCAGGTGTGCAAGGCCATGTTTGGAGATCTGCATGGTAAGTAAGATCATTGATCTATAGGTGTATGTGTGTGCAGGATCCAGGTTTGCAGGTGTGCAGAACTAGATTGATTTGCAGGTGTGCAAGATTAGGGAGGACAACAACACAACAGGGAGCAAAATTAGGTGGAATCTACTTGGAGTACGATGTGTACTCAATTAGAGAGCAAAGAGGAAGGCAAGGTAGTTCCTTTTATAAGTAAGATTATTTGAGTTGCAAGTTGTTGCAAGTTCAAGGGAGATCTACTTGGAGTGCGTAGAGAACTTGTGGAGTGCATGGAGCACTTGTGTACTGGCAGTAGTGGATACTGATTGGTTGGAGGTGAACACCAACTCTGTGTTTGAGTTGTGTGTTGGGACCGTAAGAGAGAGAGCTTTGAGGAAAGAATTACTATACACTTGAGGTGTGGGAAGCCTCTGAGAGGTGTGAAAAAGAAGTGGCATCTTCTTTATTTTATTCTTTTCTAGATGAGTATTAATACAATTGGGTATTGTCTCTCATATTCTGTGTTGTTTTTGATTTCTAGTTACTTGTTACTTCTGGTTAATTCCACATATTTAAGTTGCTTGTACATGGTAATCAATTGTGCTTCCGTATTTCCCAACAAGTGGTATCAGAGCTAAGGTTGCATGGAGCAATTTTGTGTTTGGTTACAGGGCACTCTCAGGGGTTTTTGATTGAGTGGGAGTATAGCAATGGTAGAAGAAAGTAAGCTAAGAATGGAGGAATTGAAAAGCATGAATGGTGAATTACGGTCCTATGGAAAGAAAGAGCAAGAAAAGAAAGATTTTTGATTGGTAGCAGATCAACATGAAGAAACTGAAGAAGTAGATGTTGCAGGTGTTGTTGCATAAGATGCTCTGATATGTTTCTTAGATAAAGTAGAATCTTGGTTTATAGATTCTGTTGCCTCTTTCCATGCAGCCCCAAAGAGAGGTGCTGGTGAGCCTTGTCAAAGAATTGGCAAAGGGGAAGTGAAGCTAAAATTGCAAGTAGCCAACACATGGGTGTTGAAGGAGGTCATGCAGATCCCAGTCTTGAAGTTGTGGCTAATTTCTTTAGGGAAGTTGGGTGAAGAGAGATGCACAAAAACTTTCACAGTGAATGCACTTGAATTAGCTGGTGGTAAGAAAGTAGGTATCCTTTATCTATCTACTTATATTACTAATTCTTCTTCTATTACAGAGACATGGATTTATAGGCTTGGTCACAAGAGCAAGAAGGAGATGCATGTTCTTAAGCATAAGACAGATGTCTTTGACAGACTTAAGAACTGGAAGGCCTTGGTGTTTATGGAGGAGATGACAGACAGAGATTAGTGTAGAAGGCTGAGTAACTCTAAGCAGAGCAGTTTAGACAGGGATTTGATTCAAAGAAAGCTCATGGGTAAAAATTCATCACTCATAGGTGAACATAGGTACCAGCATCAGTCAAGAGAAACTGATGTCAAACAGACAAGTGTCGATGTTGGTCATGTGCAGACCAGAGCTGGTGGTGTCGAGCAGGGTAAGACTGACGTCGGTCAGGAGGACCGACGTCAGTGACAGTAAGACTGATGTCGATTAAGAGGACCGACATTAGAAGAAGGTAGACACTGACATCAGTGGGGTTGGTAGTTAGGATAGGTGCATGGAACCGACGTCAATCAGATGCAGACTATGTGGTGATCGAGGTCGGTCACTGAGACAGATTTTGGGTGGACAATAAGCTATCAAAGAGTCTCAAACGCTCATATGGAGGACTAAAAGTGGTAAGCCTCAAATTCATTATTTCTCTTCTTTATACTCATTGCTTACTACAGAGTAGGAAGGATCCAAGAAATAGTGGGAGCATGGCATGAATAGGTTGCAAATCCAAACTAGAGATTTGATAGGGTTGCCAGCTAGAAGAAAGCACTAAGAGATGAATGGATACCTTAGTTAAAGAATAGAGAGAATGGACATGTGAGGCAGAAGGCCAGGTCATATGATCTTGAGGAAACTATAGGACAGTGGTACAGGGCTGACAAGTGGTACCAGGTGGATGACAAAGTAGGGCTTTAGTCAATGTTAGTATAACCATTGTGTTTGTCTTACCAGGTAGATGATGGTCGCAACATTATCTTGTTACTGTATGTGGAAGATGAACTTGGTGCAGGTTCAGACATATAGGGTTTTGCTGAGATAAAGGTAAGGTTTGTTCAGTGGCATGTCATGAGGAATTTGGAGCAGCAAAATTCTTTGGCATGAGTGTGTTCTAGAGACATGGAGATCACAAGTTGATTTTGTCTCCAGATGATTGTGTGATACCGGTTAGCACGCCGATGGTTGGACAGTTCACAGAACAAGGTCCTAATTCACATGATGAGGTTAAGTACATGTGTACTAGACCTAAGTTTTACCAAGCAGTGGGAGCTATCAGAAAGTTTGGAGCTGATCTGAGAAAGAAGCACTGGAGGGTAGTTCAGTGGATTCTCAAGTATTTGAGAGGGACTAGCAGTAGGTTAACATGTGATGCAGGGTCAAGTTCTTTTTTACATGTGTTTGTAGATGCAGATGCAATGAGTTATTTGGATGACAGGAGGTTCACCATAGGGTTTGTGGTGGTTGGTCTTCAAGGTTAAGCTTGAAGAGGGATACAAGCTAGGAAACAAATTAGATGGGGTACAGGTACAGGTATAGTGCAGCTATTTATCTCCAAGTGAGAGATTTTTAGGTTGTGGAGCTAAAAGCTTCACTGATGCAAATAGGGGAGGAGGTTGCTGAGTGTCATAGAGACCGATGTCGGTCAGGTCAACTGACATTGGCAAGGAGCAGACAAAAGAGAAACTAACATCAGTCAGAAGTCGGCTGGCATCACTCACCTCTAGGCAGACAGGGACCGATGTCGATAGCCTGTGCGATTCAGAACTACCAGTTCACAGACAGTTAGTTAACAAAATGGGTGTTTACATATTGAGGGCTAATTATAGTCTTGAGCTGCGGATCTAATTATTGTAATTAGGTGTCTAATTATTGTTTGCATGAGATCTATTTAAGAGACTCATGGGTTGTATTGTAAAGTGTGCTAGTTTGAGTTGAGAAAAGAGCTCCTTCTATGTGTGAAGTGAGCAAGGGTGTTCCTCCTAGTTCCACAGCAGTGCCAAGTGTGGGTGCTAGTTTTGGAGAATCAAAAGGGTTCTTCAGGTGTGTAGGATCTTGGTCAGTAGGTGTGCAAGGCCACATTTAGAGATCTGCATGGTAAGTAAGATCATTGATCTGTAGGTGTATGTGTGTGTAGGATCTAGGTTTTTAGGTGTGTAGAACTAGATTGATTTACAGGTGTGTAAGATTAGGGAGGAAAACAACACAACAGGGAGCAAGATCAGGTGGGATCTACTTGGAGTATGGTGTGTACTCAGTTGGAGAGCAAAGAGGAAGGCAAGGTAGTTCCTTCCATAAGTAAGATCATTTGAGTTGCAAGTTGTTGCAAGTTTAGGGGAGATCTACTTGGAGTGCATGGAGCACTTGTGGAGTGCGTGGAGCACTTGTGGAGTGCGTGGAGCACTTGTGTACTGGTAGTAGTGGATACTGATTGGTTGGAGGTGAACACCAACTCTATGTTTGAGTTGTGTGTTGGGACCGTAAGAGAGAGAGCTTTGAGGAAAGAATTACTATACACTTGAGGTGTGGGAAGCCTCTGAGAGGTGTGAAGAAGAAGTGGCATCTTATTTATTGTATTCTTTTCTGGATGAGTATTAATACAATTGGGTATTGTCTCTCATATTCTGTGTTGTTTCTGATTTCTAGTTACTTGTTACTTCTGGTTAATTCTGCATATTTAAGTTGCTTGTGCATGGTAATCAATTGTGCTTCCGTATTTCCCAACACTTAGGATAGAATATGATATCAAAATGATCAAAACTAAAGTGTGATTGATGGATAAGGCAAGGCCAAAGTGAGCTGTGAGTGATTATGGGTGAGGTGGTATTATAAAAAGACGTGACTAGGATGATAAGTAGATGTGACTAATATGGGAGTCTAGTAGAATATACAAGAGAATAAATTATGTATAAGATGATGAGGCTAAGATACACAAGATGTGACTAGGATTGGGTGGATATGATTAGGAATGAAATCAAGATGGTGATGATGATAGCAAGGATGGTCAAAATAAGATGGAGGTGACAAGGGGGTATGATAAATGGTACATGGATATGGTTAGGCTAGGATGGGATGAAGACAAGATGCGGAATGGGATATGGAAGTGTAAAATTAAAAGGTAAGTGAGTAGGATAAGATGTGACTAAAAATATGTACATGTGAATAAAATTATATACAAGAGGATGAGGCAAGGATATACAAGATGTGATTAAAATATGTGATAGGGTGTACAAGGTAAGATGGGGGCATGACTTATGATAAGTAGGTATGACTAGACAAGAAAAGATGGGAAAAGATAATATGTAAAATGGTAGGATGATAAGGATGATGACTAGGACATATACAAAAAGATGATGGGATAGAGATGTGGTAAGGATATACAAGATGATACGTGCAAAGGATTTAGATATGTTTGGATAGGTGAAGGCTGACTTGGCTCACAAATAATATGAGTTTAACATAACACACACTCAAAAAATAAGGCCAAAACCTATGAATAGTACACTCAAGGGTGTGTAACTTGATGTTCATACCATCCAATGGGTGACCCGTTATGGTATTGACCAAACCCTCTCAACCCTACTCATACTTGATGGCTACTTTGGAGTTGATATTGACTCCTATAGTGGTACACATGTTATGGTCAAAAGGTTCAATGCTAGGATGAATAATATCTCTAGGGGTGTCCTTGATATACATGAAGCTACATTGGGGCCCAAGTTCATATAGGGTGATGGTTCAAAGATGAATGACTTGTATGGGGTCAATTGCTTAGCCAACGACAATTATCCCTAATTTTTATACTCTACTAGAAGATGGAGTTTGGTTAGTACACAGTGATAAAATCCATGACACTAACCCCTATGTACTAAGCCTATGCATGGGTGTCAATTCTATGTCACGTGCTATCTTTGAGGGGAAGAATTGACAAATAGGTAAACCATATGATATGATTAATGAACCAATTTAGTTACCTATATGAGGGACATGATCTGATGATTATTTAAAAGTTAACATGCACACACACAAGTATTTACAAAAAACTAGAAAGTACAATGATATATTCAAATTAATGATCAATACAATGAAATCTAAGACAAAAATACAAAGTAGCACCCCTCCCTGCAACTACAAAGGTTATAGATCTGATTGGGGTGCCAAAGTCTTCAAGGGACCTATAAAAAATGTTTAGTAATTCAACTTTTATTAATCTTGTGAGTCCCTGCAATATCATGAATACACACATTAATACTATGACCAGAATGCATAACCTCATAACTAGACCATCAATCCCACAAGTTGCTAGTCATAGGTTTGAAAAATGTTAGCAAACTATTACAATCAACTACAACATCATGAATTTATAACAACCTCATGACTGAAAATGAAAAAATCATGATTATCTATGAATCAATAGTTGTGATTTGTTGTAAACCACAATACCGTGACTCAAAATGACAAAACTGTGACTAGAAAACAAACACAAATAGTGATATTGCAGTGTTTAAGAAAAATAGTAATGTATGACCCAAGTAAAAAGTCTATCACATAGTTTACAGGGATTTGATATTAAATAAAATTATTTGATGATAAAAATGCTACTAGATCCTAATACTAATCCAAACCAGCCTAAACTATAAAGTTGTGACTAGGAATGACAAAGCCTCTATTTGCAGGGCAAATCCACAATCGCAAGTAGCAATATTATCGAATGAGGTCAGATCAGTATGTATGATGGGTTTTTAGATAATCTACTTCTCTTTTTCCCCTTATGAACCTTTCAAGACACAAAATACCACTTATTAGTAGCTATTTATAGGTATAGAGAGTGGTGAAATGCTTGGATAGAAAAATGTTCAAAATTTTTAACAAAAGGGGAAACTTCTTCAAACTTTCAACTTATAGACCTTTAGCATCTTCTAGATAGAACTTGGAAGCACTGTAAATGAGGATTCAAGGTTGATAGAGTTAGTGTTTTACTAGCTTGGAATGAAAGGATAATACTGTGATTGAGAATTGTAACCCCGTAACTATCAGGACAATCTCGCTACTAACTGAGTCATGAGTTTGTGAAAAAGATACAAAATCCTTCTTCCTTGAAACCACAACTTCCAAAAAAAATAAGAAAAAGACAAGAGACAACTCTATCTATTATCTAATAATATTATAATATAAGTGACAAAATAGCCCCTAAGTACTATGCTTAACAATATCACTATTAAGATATGTAATTATGCTATTACCAAGATAATATCACTATTAAGAGAGTAACAATATTATGGCTTAGGTTTTTCTTGGTACATCCCTCCCTGATACCCTTCTAGACCTTAGTTACTACACACAAAAGGGGTCAAAATCGTTGAAAGAACACACAAACATATACATGGGTTAGATGAAATGATGATTGATTGACAAAATAGACAAACCTATGCTTGCATGTAGAATGTGCAATACCATGACTATCATCGATGATATTATAACTTACAGGATAAGCTCATGCCTGAGAGAGTCATAATATTATCAAAAATGTCCCTACAACACAAACTATTAGTGGTTTATAAAACTATGACTTGGTTAAGCAATATCATAATTGGGCTTTGTAATGTCACTAATTTTGAATCATAATATTGTTGAAGGGTCAAAAACCTAAAAACAACCAATAGTTAGTGCAAAAATGCTACTCACAAAGGCAATGTCACAACTGGATCAAGAAATATTGTGACTACCAATGCAAACCCATGACTGTAATCTATACATGCAAAATTTCAAAATTTCAACCTACAGGATAGAAAAAACACATCTAAGATTCCAAATTATTAGTTTGGGAGGGATGTCCCACCATGGTCACCAAAATGTGCACCAAATTTTATCTCTAAGAAAATATTACTAAATATAACAATATATACTTAAAACTTGATAACACCAGTAGGAATAGATAGGAGTAAATCAAAATAATTAAAACATGCTTACCATCTCTGTTAACCTCTTCGTACCTCCATTATAGGATTTGTGATTACAATTTAGACTCAATTTTTAACACTATGATTGTTTGATGTTGGATTTTGGATGATGGATTGGATGATTGATTTAAGGACTCATTTTGACATGGTTTCCCTACAAGCTTTCTAAATGGCTTCCATGGAGGAAGAGCTTTGGTTAAATAGAGAAGGGGAGGGAAGATCAAGGGGTAATATTCAAACTTGGAAGAGGAGATCCAATGGTTTTAGATTATCCAAGGAATATTAAATTCCTTGGAAACCTCTAGAGTTAGAGGTTTTTTAGAAAGGGGGGCTAGGTTAGAGAGAGTTCTAGATTTAGAGATTTCTAGAACTCTCTTTAGGAATTGATGATGATTAGAGGAAGATTAGATAGGTATTAGAGAAGGATTAGGTGACTATGGGTATATGAAAGGTTAGGGAGCAAGCTAATAGGTGGTTAGGTGAGGTCATGGGAGTTAAAAATTCTCAAATAATAGATAACTAGGATTAGATTAGGATAATAGGGATTATGATAGAATTAATGAAGGGATGGGATGAATAAAATTAGTGGATGAAGGATAATGGATGGGGATATTAGATAAATGGTTAGAATTAGGATAAATTAGTAAGATAAAAGGAAGATAAAAATAATTAGTGTTGACTAATAGGAATATTAATGGTAGTAATAAAGCAAACGATTTTAGGTGTATACAATCCCAATATTAGATAATATGTTGATGCTATTATAGATGATCCACATGTGAATATTCCATTATTACACATGTCAATATTTCATTAGACCACTTGGCCACATTTAATCATCATGCTACCATCAGTACTGTCCCTTGTGCATATATTATTGCTTGTTTATTACCATCTTCCATAGGCCATAAATTTTGCATATGGAGTCTATTTGAGCCTATTAAAAATGCATCAGATTCAAATTGAATAAATATTTAATGTGATGATGTTATTTGGAAGATTTTAGACCATATAAATGTGTCAAATGTGGATATCCTTATAGATCACTAGGCCATGGGAAGTCATTTCCAATGATTTTGTAGGTAGATTTCCTATGTCTAAGAAGGGACATAAATATTTATTTGTAGTTATGGACTAGTTTAGTAAGATGAATATTATATTTTTCCTTTTAGAAAGACCATTAAATACATTCACGTAGTTGAGTTATTTTTTATAATGTGTGGGTTCACTTTAGGTTACCTAAATCTATTATTTCAAATCAGGATTCAAGATTTGTTGGCTAATTTTAGACCACATTGTGGGAGCAAATGGACACTAGGATTAAAAAATCTATTGATTTTTTTATACAAACTAATGGGTAAACCAAATTTGTAAATATAACCTTGATAAAACTCTTGAGAGGGTATAATAGGAAGCTTTCTTAGACCTAGGATGAAAATTTAGTGAATATTTAGCATTCCTATAATCATATATTGCATTATTATACCAATATATATCCTTTTAAAAATTATTTTGGTTACTTACCTCCATGTACATTTGATTTTTTTTTGAGACAACCATACAAATAACTTTGGAGTTTAGATATATAGATCCACAAGGATGGAAAGTTCATTGAGAATATGCAGTGAATCATCTCTAAGTGCAAGAGAGGTTGGAGTCAAAAGCAAAGTAAAAATAAATACATGATCACCATAGGAATAAACATAATTTGTAATGTTCCCACTGGGATCTATCTATAAATACATGATTTTTTTTATTAAAACATAAATACTATAATTAGATTACACCACGATGTGAGAATCTAGCTAGTGATCATATAAAATACTCTAAGTGTGATAACTGTAAATGCAACACACTACATGATACATCAATGATCACTAGCAACATGAAATACATCATATTGAATATAAAAAGTATTTACAATCTTCCAACCATGACTGGTACAATCTTACAACCAATGTTGTCAAAGTATATTAGTGAGTAATTACATCTCATCAGAATAATATTTTTAATAATAAATATTACAAAGTATAAATACAAGATACATGACTCCATAGAGCATGAGTTTCTTGAAACTCTAGTATCTACGACAATCTCAAGTGTCATCTCCAAAAAATTACTACTATGGAGAGGGAAAGCATCATCTGAGCACTTTTTCACACCAACCATGAACCCACAATCCTCTACATAATCTTCCATCGGGGAATGACCCTCTTTTCATAGATGAGTAGATAGAAATGATACAAAAATTCAGAGAGACAAGCTAGTACCCATGTGCTGTATGATTTTTAAATAAATTCATTCTAACATGATATCATACAAACATATAAAACATACACATGAAATGATAATGTCTAACTAACATTACTTTGGCCAAATATTTTAATAGTTAATGATCTCTAAGATTAGTCAATTTCAAACATACCCTTTGATCAGATTACCTTCATTTGGCATTGTGATGCTAGTAAGCTAGTGAAGTCCATATCATGACTTACGCAAAATCAACAATTTAAGATTGGATTATCATAAATATAACAAAAGATTCATATTTACTAAATCCTACTATAAATCATATACATGTTAAGAATATAAATAATCACAAATACATACATTTAATCTATCAAATGTATGAATGAATTTTCACAACACATAAATAACAAGAATAACAACTAAAATTTATACCATCTACATATAATATATGTCTAAACTAAAATTCTCTGATTATTATAAGTAATTTCCAACAAAGACATTCTATGACACCCATAATATCATAGTTCACTATTACTCAAATATAAACAACCAGTCACAACATACAGAGACATGTACCATAATTTCATGGCTTCTTTCTACTTATATGTTATTTATTATGTTTTAAAAACTATGTTCACAATATATGGTGGGTGTCCTATTCTCTCTATGTTTAGGTTTAGTTATAATAATTTTTAGATTTATAGGCACACACCAAAGAACTTTAATACATATGTAGTCATATAAAATGTGAAAATTGGTAGCTTGTGACACCCAACCCATAGGTCCCTCTTGCATGCTCTCATAACCCTTCTAGATACCTTTTTACTTATTCTTAGTCATCCATAGACTTTTGATACCCAATTCCAACTCAGCTAGGCTATATTTCTTATGATAATTCTATCCCCTAGGTCTCACACTTATAGGATAATAGCACCTAACTTGGACTATAGCACCAAACCCTAGGGTGTCTATTTTTGGTGCTCGTATCTAATTATATTTTTAGCTCCAACAATCACTTCTTTCTGATTCTTATCTTTGTTCTTGTCAGTTTAATGTGAATACTTTCGACCCATGACCAATAGATCTCTATAAAATCCCATTCAAAGTTCATTTAGAATAAGTTAGAAAATATTACAAAATCAAGCAAGAATACAAATAAGATCATTGAGGCAAAATTTTCTATTTTATGTATATAGTCATCTAATATAGCTACAAACACATCCAAATCTTCACACCAGTCTCTATCCACCTCAAACACACCTAGTTTAGCATTTTTATATCTTCATAATACTAATACACAAAACACATAAAGTGGGATAACTACATATGACTTGATCTCTCTTTAGGGTATTGGTATGTAGGCAACGTGCCCACATAAGAGGTGTGGATACACATTCAGTGCATCTTACATACACTAAATCCCCTTCTTTCTCATGATTGATCAAAGCACAATAAAGTCTAGGGGTTTTAAGACTTAATCAACTCTACAAAGAGTTTCATAGACCTTCAACAGTCAAAATTTCATGGACAGGTTCACACATGAACAACAAATAAAACCCAAAAAACTCAGGTCTCTAGAATAATAGTGGCAGAAGAGGACTATAGCATCAGACCCTAGGGTGTCCTATTTTTGTGCTCCTATCCTTTCATAAAATGAAATTTAGATCTTGATTTATGATATTGTCCCAGTCTTGCACAATAAATTTTAGACCTTGTCTCAGCCATTTTATTTTATTTTTAGCTAAGTTTTATTTTCTTTATATTTATTGCTATTTATAGAAAAGTTAAAAATACAATTAAAATATACAAAGTAGTAGCTAAATTATTGAAATATTATTTACTGATTTAGTCAACTCAGTCCCTTAACTAAATTAGGAATAAGACTTCAATATTCTCAAAATAGTTAAATCATTTGGTGAACTTGACTTACTTCATTTGTGTATAAAAACTTTAGAAACTCAAGGGTAAATTTTTTGCTAAATTTTTCAATAATTTTTTAATTTTTTACTTGCATATTTAAATCAAAATTCACTGTAATTTTTAAAATTCTATAGTAAATTTTGTTTTATTTTTCAAACCTTAGTTGCATATACTAGGTCCCTTTAAATCAAGAATTTTCAATAATTTTCCAATATTTTACCTGCATATTTAAATAAAAAATTCACTTTAAATTTTAAAATTCTATAGTAATTTTAAAAAAATTATTTTCTTTCAAACCTTAGTTGCATATACTAGGTCCCTTTAAATCAATAATTTTCTAATATTTTTTTGATTTTTTACTTGAATATTTAAATTAAAAAATCACTTTAAAATTTCATAGTAATTTAAAAAAATTATTTTCTTTCAAACCCTAGTTGCATATACTAAGTCCCTTTAAATCAACATTTTTGCCAATATTTTCTAATTTTTTTCTAACATATTTAAATAAGAAATTCACATTAATTTTTTAAAATTTCTTAGTAATTTTAAAAATATCATTTTTCAAAACCCAAGTTGCATATACTAGGTCCCCTTGCTTTTGAGGTATCACCTTACATGTTTGTGAGCTTCGTATCCTTTTTATGAATTTTTTAGTTTGCTATTTTGAGGACATTATATTTCCTATATCCAGTACTTTCCTTCTATTGCATTTCTTATTACAACTTATTGCAAAAAATTCAATCTATTTTCAATTTGTTTTCTTCCATTAACAATGGCCTAATATATTGGTTTTAACTAAACACCTTGACATGCAATATGATACGCTTAAAATAATACAAGAAGAGGAATAAAAAGAAAATAATGGTTAATCCTCTCAAACCATAAAACATATAGTTTTAAAAGACACTATAGGGGCAACTATGTCTCAACAACCCCCTATAGTAGCCCAACCTTCCTTTGAGGCACCACTAATTATGGCTAGTACATATTTGTCTCCTGATGTGATAGGCCTTATGCAAGAGATAAAATATCTTCAATCCAAAGTGTTACATCTTGAGCAAGGTTCTTCTAGAACTACAAAGGCCTTGGATTATTTTGCTCTACTTCATACACCATTGACACATCATATTGATTCTACACCCTTGCCATAAGGTTTTATTTAGCCTAAGCTCACTCTAAATGATGTCAAGGGTGATCCAAAGACACACTTGAGAGATTTTCGCATAGCATGGTTGGACTATGTGCCAAATGACTAGCTACTAACCAAGTTATTTACATAAAGTCTAAAGAATTATGCTTTATAATGGTTCTATAGTCTACCGAATCAGTCGATCAAAGCATTCAATTCTTTAGCCAACATGTTCCTAACTGATTTAAACATTAACATTAGTCATAAGGTTTTCTATGCCCAAGTTTCACAATAAAAACAAAGGTCAAATGAGCATCTCATAGATTATGTTCTTCGATATAAGACTATCTTGGCTAAGATGACTAGCCCCATGGTCGATCGGGAGTTACAAGATATCTTCAAATAGAGTCTTCTACCAACTTTGTATAAGTTAATAATGTTTAAAAGGCTCTCTTCCTTCACTAAGTTATGTCATACACTAAAGGAAAGGGAATTCAAATTAATTTTAATAGGAAAACTTAAGTACATGAGCATCTCAGAAAGAACAAGCAAGAATAACAATAAAATCCCTTATAAAGTCAAAGTCAATGATAACAAAATTCAAAATCAACCTATAATCAGTGTGGCTGTAGATCCCCCTTATCGAGTGGTTTTATCAGCACCTCCTTGACAAACCTTTACCAATCTACTAGTTTTTCCAACTAGAGTTTTACAATAGCTTTTGGAATGTAATATCATATCTCTCTATCCTATTTGAGAAGTTGATCCAACAAAGCCTCTTCCATAGGGATATGATCATAATGTATTTTTTGACTTTCATAATCCACTAATCCACAAAACAAATAGATGCATTAGTTTGAATCACAAGATACAGGACTTGATAGATGGAAATCTTATTGATCTTGGCACTCTTTTTGAGCCTCCACAGGTAAAACAAACACAAGACAAGGCTATAAAAATTTTCTTAGATATTTTTACATAGCATTCTATATAGGAGTCAAGGGACACATCAGGTGTTCACCATGCATATCATGTACATCCACCATCGGTTACATATTAGGCACCTTAAGTTGAATTACATTCTTTGAGCAACATGATTGGTGTATGCAATTCTAGAGTTCCAACTAGACCTTTGATATTATTCTCAGAGAAAGAGATAGTTGGGGATGATTCATATTATAATGCACTCTTTATCAGAGCTTATATTCATAATCAGTCCATTCATAGTGTTCTCATAGACAATAGATCTAGTGTGAACATGTGCACTATGACAATATTGTAGCATTTGGGATATTTAAAATAAGATATTACCCTGATGGACATAGTTATCAGTGGATTCAGTGGGCACATATATAATTTATTAGGTGATATTTTACTTCCTCTATAGATTGGTCCAACACATGTGGCCACACTATTTACTATTGTTCCCACTGCAGGAGTTTTCAATATGTCACTTGGTTGATCATGGATTCAATTTTTTTGAATAGTACCTTCTAAAATTCATATATGCATGAAATTCATCCACACTAATCAAGTTTTTATAGTTGGTGGAGTTACATATGAGTTGCCACTCCCCACTTTAGAGCCATCTACTATTTTACAGTCACTAGTTTTAGTTTCACCACCAATTTTAGTTTCTCCACTGGTTTTAGTTCTTTCTCCAATTCAGATTTAGACACATTCAAGGCCTCCACCACCAACACAAAGAGTTCATACACTTCCACAGAGGTCTCTTTTAGAGCATCCAAAATTTCAAAACTCTATATAGCTTTCAAATATAGTGTTCACACCCAGAGCAATATCATTGAGGTCTCATGTCTCTACTCATAAATCACATGTTCAAAGAGCTTTTCCTACTACTAGATGGGTCCCTAAAAGCCCTACAGTTGCATCCACTTATTAGAGTTATAGGGGGACCCCATAGTCAATTTCCACTATAGATATTTTAGATCATTTACAACATACATAGCTTTCAGAGCCACAATCTCAATTTTTTTATCATACTTCATGATCATGCATGATCTCTCTCCTTAATACAGGACACCATGATAAAGAGTCTCCCATGAGACTCATCGGTTAGTATCATTTCTTCTTGGTATTGTTTGTACATAGATTCTTTTCAATTTATTATACGTAGTCTCCTTATGATTGATTGTTCATATCATATTTCAAAATAAAAAAAACATTCAAATAACTTAAAATACCAAAAATAATATAATATTTAAAAATACCAAAAACATTCAAATAAATCAAAAAAACCAAAAATATTTCAATTGTATGCATTGTCCATGCTTTACATTTCTACTACCATGCTAGAATTACATTTGTTATTCTATGCCATTGTTTGTTGATTTATCTACATTATCATGCTTCACTTAATCTTCTTTGAGTGTGTGCAGTGAGTTCCGAATCCTTGATTACTTTACTCTACCCATTGAGGGGGCATCCTACTTCCACATTCGAGACATACATCGATATATCTACCCATCGGAGGCATCTTTTACATGACTATACCATCTAGGTTATGCCATTCCTATACCACACACTCTAGTTATCATGTTAATATACATTACTTACTAGATTACACATATTACTCTATCAACACTCACTAGTATATAAAAATTATATATTTATTAACATATACCTATTCTTATAATCCATGTTTTGCATACTTTCACTTCTTTCTTTGATTATTTATATGTGATTATATTTTTGGCATATTACATGACTTCTTTTCTTGATTTGCATAGCTAGATGTGATTGCATTTATTAGTTCTTATTTTATCTCTTGTATGTGATTTTGGATATTTGCTAATGTCCTTTGATTGTAATATTCTATGTGCTTATTGCCCTTGTGCCAACCTTGCTTATTTTTAGATTATATGTGTATGTGAGAATTTGAACATGCTTTGTATGCTTGCTTTCTAGTTTGAGTGACATGTGCCCATGTCCCTTATTTGCTTGGCCCCTTGGCCACTCTTGTATGCTTCTTGATTTTTTCCTTGTGTGATTGTTGCTTGATTGATTTTCAATTGTTTGCAATGCCATGATCCACATCATGCATTATCTTATTTTCTTGGATGCCATGATGGACATCATGATCCATCCCTCCTTGAAAATTTATAACTAAAAACTAACCAAAATTTTAGTTCTATTTCATTATATTACACATGCTACTACATTATTATATCCATCTAGGTATACCCCTATTGATCTAACATTCTCCATTACAAACCATGCTATATATTAAGATATCTTATCATTTATGATTGTTATATCATGTATTTTGTAGCATAACTCACATACAGGGCTATTTCTTCCAAGGGAAATCATTGTAGGGTCTTCATTCCTACCCCCAGAAGAGGGGGCAATAAACAAAGGTTTTTTTCATAGAGACTAGAACTCTTACTAGTCAAAAAATCAGCTTTCAAAACACCTAAAACAATATCTAGACTTCAAACTAGGCAGAATAGACCAGACATATAGTGATAATTATAAAATAGTCTTCAGAATCAACATAGGACAAGAGCATCAAGATTGGCTATAGTGCTAGACAACAGGGTGTCCAATTTTGATGCTCTTATCCAAAAACAAAAAAAACTAGATTTTATAGAAACAAATAAAAAAGTAAGTATAATTATAGTTTTTTAGCAATAGTTCAATTCAAGATCATTAGTTTCAATATAGTTTTTCTTAGAGAATTTAGATATAGGGGGCATCATGGATGACATGATGGCTTTTACTTCCAGTTTTAGATTAGGTAGTTGGTATAACTTCTAGATTAAAATTCATGTTTTAGACACCAATGATTAGGGGCAATGTGCATGACACATTTGACTTATTTTCTTTCTAAATTTAATACATTAACTAGGTATTCTCAACAGTTTCATGTCTTATTCTATCTATAGATGGTTGGCATCATTTTCGAGTGGCTTCCACATAAGCCTATTGCCCAATTTTGAAGTGGATTTCATACAAGCCTAATCTCCACCTTTTTTTGAGTGGCCAAGAGTGGCCTAGTTTATAGCACACATTCATCTATCCATGCCACATTTTTAGATTAAAGAACATTCATAGGCTTCAGGAGCCATCTCATATGACACACATTCATATAGATATCAGTTTATAGCTTCACTTTATGGGGTAATGATGGAGCTAAATGACTAGTTAGCCTTTGTATTCTTGAGCCACCTAATCAGAGGGATTAGACACATATCCAAATATTGATTAACACATGCATGATCACATAGCTTCACTTAGTGGGTGATGATAGAGCTAAAGGGATAGCCTTTGCATTCTTGATCTACTCTTGAAGAATTAAGCACTCAACTCTGTTCATGATATTACTCTTTGTAAAACACCATTCAACACATACCTAAACATCATCCAACATCACTTAGTATCATTCAACAATATATTAGGTTTGTCATTAGTTTATGTACTCGATGAGGCATATTCATTCTTTTCTCTTCCTCTCTCTTACCTAGTTTTTATACATTATTATTTTAGATATAGCATATTTAATAAGAACTAATCTCCTCTTGGTTTTCTCATATATATTTACACTTCACAATGTGCTCTCTCTACACATACCCAAAATCATAAATTTTCATGAGCTTCACCCTTGCAAGTAAGTTCAGGTATGCTTTCTATTTTTCTTTGATCTTATCATTTCACTTTACTGCATCACTAGAATAAATGATGGGTAAATGTAATCATTTAAAATATGAAAATTGGTAGCTTGAGTGTGGCTTGTGACACCCAACCCATAGGTCTCTCTTGCATGCTCTCATGACCCTTCTAGACACCTTTTTACTTATTCTCAAGCATATGTAGACTTTCAAGACCTAATTTTAACTTAGCTAGGATACATTTCTTATGATAATTCCACCCCCTAGGTCCCACACCTTAGGATAATAGTACCCAACTTAGACTATAACATCAGACCCTAAGGTATCTATTTTTGATGCTCCTATTTAATTGAATTTTTAGTTCTAATGGTAACTTACTTATAGTTATTATCCTTCTTTTTATTAGCCTAACATGAATACATTCAACCCATGACCAATAGATCTCTATAAAAGCCCATCCAAATTTTATTTAGAAGAAGTTGACAAATATTACAAAAGCAAACAAGAATACAAGGAAGACCATTAAGGTAAACTTCCCTATTCTCTGCATACAACCATCTAATATAATTACAAATACATATAAATCCTCACACCAGTCCTTAGCCACCTCAAACACACCTAGTTTAGCATTTTTGTATTTTCATAATGCTATTGTATAAAACACATCAAGTGAGAGAACTACATATGACCTAATATCTCTTCAGAATATTGGTATGTAGATAGCGTGCCCATAAAAGGGGTGTGGATACATGTTTAGTGCATCTTACATACACTAACTCAACCTTATTTCTCAAAATTGCTCAAAACATAATGCAGTCTAAGGTTTTGAAGACTAAATTAGCTCTACAAGGAGTTTTGTAGACCTTTAGCAATCAAAATTTCACAGGCAGGCTCACATAGGGATACTGAATAAAACTTAGGTCTATGGGACAATAGTGGCAGAAGAGGAATATAGCGCTGGAACTTAGGATGTCCTATTTTGATGCCCTTATCCTTTCAAAAAATAAAAGCCAAATCCTAATTTGTGACATTGTCCCAGTCTTGCATAGTAAATTTTAGACCCTATCTCAACTATTTCATTCGATTTTCAACTGTCTTATTTTATTCATATTTATTGCTATTTATATAAAGGTTAAAAATATAATTAAATTATACAAATTAGTATCTAAATTATTTCAATATTATTTACTAATTTAGTCAATTTAGACCCTTAACTAAATTAAGATTAAGACTCTAATATTCCTAAAATAATTAAATCAACATACTACTCAGGTATACAATAAGTTCCAAATAATTTAATACATATTGTTTCATGGACAATTTAAAAGGAATCACAATAACATCATGAATACCTCACATGAATAATAACATTTACTCTTGAATTATCATATTTTACTATGTATCAAATATTTAAATAAGACTAGTTATACTATTAGATATATTATACAAAACCCTCACCAAGGTCAAAATATATCCTTATAATTGGTTTAGACATTTTCATTCATACAACATATAATCGTCAATTATGTGTCTTCATATTCTAACCTTATATTTAATCAGATGACTCTTACTATTAGCATTTTCATATACACAAAGCCAAATCCAAACATTTACTCTTATTGTCCATTTAATTATTTGGATTTAAAGTAAATAACAATATTATCCAATTTCAGTACGATGTTTATATAACTATTAAAATAGTAAATATTAATTGAACTGTAACACTCATGCTAATTATGTTTAGGTTATCAAGTTTGATTTTAATTATCTATTGTGACTAGATAAATCTCTAGGTTAATAATATCTAATTCTTACTATATTATCTAAAAAAATATTTACATTCACCATTTACAATTATTACACAAGTATTCAATCTAATAAGAGGACATATATATCCTACAGTCCACATGGGTGTAATAATAACATTAGTGTCATTAAAATATACGACTGGTAACTTAGAGAAATACTTAAGTGAGTTCATATTTTTAAGAGAATATCATAATATCCAAATCACCAAACTCCATCTACCACCACTATGCCAACATACATATCACCAAGTATATTACTTAAGACAATTCACCCAATCACCATTTTAGTTACTATAATTAAATCTTTTTAGTTTATTAATTTTCCCTAGTATATGAACCAATATGCTCATGCACATCTCAAGAATTATTTTAAATCGCTATTTTTGAATTATTGGGTTCAAATTATTGATTTTATATTCAACATTAAATTGATAAGCATGCCAAATTTAGTTATTTGCTTATGTATGAAGACTTGTGCAATTTATTACCTCATAGAATGAACTTAAAACATTCTTCCATGTTGCCCAACAATTTGTTAAGCTCCCTAGGTAGTGGTTTAACTTGCCTACTGCTAGGTATATGCATTTTATTCCATCTACAACTATTTCATATATATACACCAATTATATTTATGCATGGGTAGATTACCAGTATAAGGATGTCACCCAAGTCATAAAATCCCTACAATTTGAACACAGATCATAATATATATACTTGTAATTATACTTGCTGCATATACTTCCTGTTTGGGCAACACAGGTCTCCATAGATCATATATAAACAATTCACCATAAATTTACATAGTTAAGTATTGATATAAATTTTTGATGCCATATCTACTATCGATGTCATAGATAATATACCTAATCACCATATTATTTAATGTTAAAGTATACAATCACATATTTAATATAAGGTTTGTCTGGTTGTGTTTATAGTTTTTTATATAAAATAATTTAGGTCCCTTAATAGGCTTAAATAGGATGCGATATTTTAGCAAGGAAATCAACCTCTACATAAATCCTATTTAAATGCAAGCTAATTTGAATTCACTGACTATGTTTTAATACTTTCCAAATTTCTATAACATTCATATGAATTGAATTACATCTCCTACTTGTTAAGATGTTCTACTTGCTCCTCCTTCTCTGATATCCATTTTTTCCTCTTCTTCTTCAATTCTCTCTCTGCCTCAATATATATCTTGCCTCTCTCCTTCCATAGTAATATATTCTTTTTTAATGTCCTTTCCCTAAAAAAGGGGCATGGATATTTTTGCTTTTAAAAAAGACTTCCTCCCTAAGCTATTGCACCAAGTTACTTGTTTTATTCTCTTCTTTCTTAAAAAATTGTTCTTTTTCTTTATATATTTTATGTCAAAATTTTTATCTTTTTATTTTCTTTTCTATATTTAATTCTTCCTTTTTTTTAACTTATTCTATTTTTTTTGATTTTATTTATTTTATTTCTTATTTTTATATTTCTCAAATTACCTTGATAATAAATGACTTACTTAATTATCCATATTAATTTTATGAAAACACCAAAATCATAAACACATAAAATTAATTTCATATCATTACTACACTAAGCTAATCACGTGTAATATACTATCTAAATATAAATGACATAAAATATATTATGCTAACCATTTAATTATGCATCTAATCATGTCCTAATAATGTGGTGTGTGCAAGGTTTTAATTGGCTTCTCTATCATCCTCCAACACCTTAATCTATGTCACCCTCTTTGATGATGCTCTCTCTCTATCACACTTTGAGGGTTAAGTTCTCCTGCATCAAAATTACAACACGAAGGTAATTAGAACATAAAAACATAATATACATTCATCATAGCATATGACTAAACTAATAAATCAACATGATCATAACATAAAAATTCGCTACAACTAGCTCATAACAATGTAACCAAAGCAATATTTATCTGTCTTATAACAACATATATCTCAAAGTATATTTAAAAATAACCAAATCACATATGTCAATTATAAATATCCATGGATAATCAAATAGTTTGCTAGTGAGGAATAAAAATGTAACATCCTTCCCTCCTAAAGCTAGTCGTCATCCTGGATTATTTTTATTCAAACATAAGTTCTGAATTAAAAATATTATTCACAGAAAAATAACATAATATAATAGTATCTAATGAGGCAAATAAATATAGAAATCACCTCTAGCACTCATCATAGTCCTCCTAAGTAGCACTATCCTTACAGTATTGGTCCCATTGGACCTTTCACTATGACATCTCTCTATTATTTAAATAAAATTTATGAGTGTTAATTACTCTGATTGGTTCTACCATGACCACCCTAAGATCCAAAACCTGCAAAACATTCCAATATAAACACGTGTAAGATCAACTATATACTTTTTAAGATATAAAATATAGAAGACATTACGTAATAAAGCTAGGGCTGATGGTAATACAATCCTGTACTTTATAGGGTTGACCACTTATAATACCTCGAAGGGTCCCACATATCTCGATGACAAATTCACAGACTTTTTGAATTTAATCGATCTCTTATGCGACTTAATCCATAAGAACAATTTCTCACCTAAAAAAAACCATCTATTTATTCTCTTCATATCAACATATCTATTTTATTTATCATTTATCTCAATCAATCTCTATCTAATTAATCTGATTTGTTCTTCTATTTTTGAAAGCATATCAAGTCCAAAGACTACCCCATCCTCTAACCTATCCTAACTGATTGGTGTCTTACACCTTCCATACAATGTCTCAAACTAATCTATTTTCAAAGTTGATTGATATGAGTTGTAAAAAAACTCAATCAATGGAAGATAATATTCACACTTGTATTGTTGATCCATGCAATACATACAAAGAAGGTCTTCTAACACTTGATTAACTTACTCAATCTGACCATTAGTATCTGGGTGGTATGTAGTGTTGAAATTTAGCTGCATACCCAAAACTTAATTCAGATTTATCCAAAACCTAAAATTCATCTTTAGATCATGATCTAAAATGATCTTCTCTAGAAATTCATGTATCATATACACTTTCTTTACAAACCTCTTCACAAGGGTAGGTGCATAATCTATCAATTTTCTTGATATAAAATGATCCACTTTGGTTAGTTACAACTACCAAGATCATATCATGCCTATTTCATGACATTGGTAAACCTTGAAAAAAATTCATACTTATCACTTGCCACTTCTATTCTGATATATCATGCAGATATAATAATCTAACTAGGTACACTTGCTCATATTTCACTCACTAACATTCTAGACAATGTGACACATAGTCTGCCACATCTTTCTTGATTCCATTCCATAAATATAGTGGTATAAGCTTTGCTATGAGCTTAGTTATTCATGGATGTCCTAAATATGAGACATTGTGAAATTCATCTAACACGTTGTTTCATAGATTATCTTAATCTAACATATACATCATTCCATTAAAATGCAAAAGACCATCACTCTCATAAATAAATCCTTTATATCAAAGATTATGAGAATTATCTAATAGTGCTCTTTTGACCTGATTAAAGAGTTAATTTCCTAATAAGACTTCAATCACTCAATCCCTAAAATTACTCTTGATAGTATCCAAGGTTGATATGTACCTTCTGTGACTTAGGGTATCAACTACTCTATTTTTCTTACCTTTGATATAGTTGATAACAAAATCATAATCAGATAAGAAATCAAGCCAACATCTCTGATGAGAATTCAAATTTGGTTGGCTGAAAATATAATATAGTCCCAAATTATCTGTCTTGAGCTCAAATGGTTTTTCCAATAGGTAATATCACCAAAATTATAAGGCATGCATAATTAATAAAATTTATAGGTCATGTGGGGCATATTTTATCTTGTAAGGTTTCATCTTCCTTGATTCATAAGCCACCACTACACTGTCTTGCATAAATACTCCTCCTAGTCCATCCCTGATACATATGTGATTATTAAAATTGACCATTAGGGTCAAGAACTCTTAACATTAGTATACAAATAAGTCTTCTTTTAAATTCCTAAAATATACTTCACACTTTTTTGATCAGACAAATCTTTGGTTCTTCCATTGCAAAGAGGTAATCGGGTTAGATATCTTAAAAAAATTTAGAATGAACTTCCTATAATAACTTTTTAATCTCATGAAACTTCTTACCTCATATACCTTACTTAGTGCCAGCTATTCCATAATGGCTCTTATCTTAGTTGGATCTAAAAAAATACCATCTGAAAAAATAATATGTCTTAGATATTTCACTCTCTCTTGGAAAAATGTGTACTTCGATAACTTACCATACAACTTGTGCTTCTGTAACCATTACAAAAATAGTTCTAGAAGCTGAAGGTGCTCCAATTCATTCTTTGAATATATAAAAATGTCATCTAGAAAGACCAAAATAAAGTGATCTAAATAATCTCTAAACACACTATTCATGAGATTGATGAATGTTTCTAGTGTATTAGTCAAACCAAATGGTAATATGGTGAACTCATAATGCCCATAATGAGTTCTAAAAGTTGCCTTAGAAAATATTGTATCTCCCCTCATTTGATCAAAAATATCATCTATACGAGGTAATGGATACCTATTGCCTCATTCAATATTCTATAATCAATGAAAAGTAGAAGAGTTCCATCTTTATTATTTATAAAGACAATTGGTATACCCCATAGTGACACACTTGGCTTGATCAATCCATTTGACAACATTTCTTAGAGTTAAGCTTTTAAATTTAACCAACTTAGTGGTTGTCATCATATATGGTACCTTAGACTATAGTTCTGAATCAGGTATAATATCGATAGAGAATTTAAATTCACATCTAGGAGGTAATCCAAAAACTATTCTATAAACACATCATAAAAATTCCTAAAGAAATGATAACCTTCAAGAGATGTTCCTCTAGGTTCCTCCATTTCATTTATATTGACAATAAATGCTTGACACCCCTTTCCTTGGGCCATCTTGAGTTGTATATCAAAAATCTATCTAATTCTCAACTCTTTTTTTAATCCTAAATTTGTGTTTGATTCCCAAAATCATCTAGAAACTCAACCTTATTTAAGTAACAATTAACCTTGGCCTTATGTTTTGCAATCCAGTTGACTCCTAAGATCACATAATATGATCCTAGTAGTGCTACATATAGATCCACTACTATCATGAATTCGGGCAACCTAATCTCTCCTTTAACTAAATGCTTATCAACCATGACTTTTGAGTCATGCCAATATTGTACTGACCATGCATTTTCTATTACTCCATATCTTCTAGGAAACTTACTAAGGATACTAAGAGCTATAAAACCTTTTGTATCCTTTGTATCTATCAAAATAGAAACTAGATAATTAAATAAAATACCTGATAACTCTATGGGCGATTCTTGAAATTTATATTGCTAATTATCAATGCTACATGAATACACTACTAAAAATTGCCCTATTAAGGATTAAAACCCTTGATCTTTGACTTGTCAAGAGGAAAATTATGAACATAGTGATCATCTCTATAGATAAATCAACCTCTAGGTTGTCCTTTCCTAACAACCTATTGGTTTCCCTTGAAACCTCCTTTGAAATTATTATTTAGTTTCTTATTGCTTGATCTATTATTGAATTTAACATTCTAACTTCTGAATTGCTTCCTAAAGTCTCCACTCCTCGATTTCTAGTTCTTCTTTTTAAAATTTGATTTAGAACTTATAAAGTTTTTCTTAAATTTGTCCCTAGCCTATGCAAAGGTCTTCAACTTCTAGTCCTATTTGAATTCCTTCTCAAAGACCTAGTCTATAGTAGAAGATCCATGAACATCCACCTCACCACCAATTTAGGGTCTCAATCCCATGATAAAATTTATGATCCTAAACCTCTCATCCACTTGGTACTGAAGTATGTACTTCAAAATTTTGGTAAACTACACCCAATACTCATTCGTCGATAAATCTCTTTGCTTTAGATTTAGAAAATCTATAAGTTTTTTTTATCAAAATAAAGTTGTGGAAGCCACCATGACCTGATAATGTCACAAACTACTCTCAAGTAGTGGTGGCCGAGTTAAGATTCATTTATAACTTCTTATTCACACACCACATAGCTACCTCACCATCCAATTAGTATTATTCTCAAACTATTTTTGTGACCTCAGAGTAGTTTTGAATCTTGAAATACTTCTCCATCTCGATCAACCATGGTTTAGCTATGTCACCCAGAATAATTCCATAAAACTTAGGTGGACTCACCTTTTTAATATTCCTAGCCAATTAAATTAATGGGAGAACACACTTGGAGCCACTCTTGGGTGATGGAATATATTTGGGAAGGTAACTAGTATTAATTTATTTCATTTTGTTCTTCATTGTCATTAACAACTCCCACATGAATAGTTTAGCCTGATGTGTTTAGCTATTTAATATTTTTTATTTGATTTATTAGACTAATGCATGACTAATAATTTATTTTAATCCACTCTAAAATTATAAGTAATTTTCAACAAAGATATTCTATGACACCCATAATATCATAGTTTACTATTACTTAAATATAAACAACTAGTCAGAACATAAAGACACATCTCCCTGTTTCAATTTATTTCCTTTATTTATTAGTTTTGAAAGTAGATAAAATAAACTAAGTAATAGGGTGTGTAGTTGGTAAATGTTATGCTTGTTAATGACTATATAAAGTGAGAACTCCTTTTTGGTGAGGAAAGACTACCTATATGATGTCTAGTGGATGATCATTGAAATCTAAAGAAAGTTGAATAACATAACAATACTCCTACCTTAAAAAGTCATGTGGATAGAGATTCATAGTTTTGGAGTCTTACGCAAAGAGAAAAAGAGAATCTGGATGCAAATTTTTGGGATCCATAACTCTCCCAAGAGCCCTATATTTATAGAACAAAATTTTTAAGGAGAGGGAAGCCTGAGGGAAAGTTATTAAGTTGGGAGGGGATGAAGTTACCTATTTTCATTCATATTTAAAAGATGGTGTTAACGTAAGTTTCCATTATGTAAGATACTAATATTAAACAAATCTAAAAATGATTTAAAATTCTTAAGACAAATTTGGGTGACCCTAACCATCAACGATTAGGGTCATTCATAGACGGTTACCCTAATCAGTGATAATTGAGGGGACATGAGAAAATGAGTAAAAAGGTCATGATTTAAGTGATGTGTTTAGAAAGTTATATATTATAACAAAGTTATAAATAAATTTCAATAGACCAAGTTATCTACTAGACATGAAATTAATCAAAGGTATATAGGTCAAGATGACATTGAAAACTATCATTGTGTAGTTTTTAGGTGTCTATATTTTGCCCCTTTTTGTTGTGTGGATTTAAGCAAGTTACAAAACAAAAATAGGTAGTTGGTCAAGGTCTAGGTCTAGTTTCCCCAAGTGAGGGAGGCAGGGGGTGTCCCCCCTCAAATTGAGTGGCAATGAGACAAAGGTTGAATTGGGTTAGGGTTTGATAAAAAGGGATAAGGAAGGGTACGAGGTTAGGTATGTGAGACATAAGTATGCACATAAAATGTAACAAATGGTGAGGCACAACATCATGTAAGGACTAACATTACCATTTTGGTAAAAATAGGGTTGGGTTTTAGGATAAACGATAAGATAACTAGTCCCCAACATTGGTCATAACTGATTGGGTCATGTGTCATGTGTTCCTAGAAAATGTTAGTGTTTGATCAGGTATCCAAAGTAGGAAGTGCTCTTGAGAAAAATATAATAGGTCAAGGCACGCACAAGGTGCTGCATAATACAAAAGTTTAACAGGGCAAAATTGGTCAAGGTGGTCAAGATGACCAAAGCAAGGTCACCATAAAGTATGTGAATAGGTTGGTCAAAGGCCAATGTTGAGGTGGATGTGGGAAAAGGTTAGGCAAGGTAGATATTGGTTGAGTTGACTCTTGATGCATGAGGCAAGAAGAAACTACCTACATAGTCCCATGGACAATAGATCCAATAGGGACTTTAAGCCCAATGTAGTTCTTGGATGGTGGGGAGAAATAAAATCTAATATGAAGGTGGTAAGGAGGATCTCATGTAGAGGAATTAAGAGTTGTAAATGAAGGAGAAAAAATGTAGTTTTATAAGGGTAAAAAAAGAAAAAACACCCTAACCATCGATGGTTACGGTTAACTGGTGATGGTTAGGTAATTTTCAATGGTTACATTAGTGAGGTAACCATCAATGGTGAGGGTCAACCAATGATGGTTAGACTACTATCGACGGTTAGGTTGAAACCCTAAATTGATGATAAAAAGGTTAATGAGGCCCATTTTGTCCCCATTTATATTTTGGAGAAACACTATTTTGTCTGGTCTAAGCATTTGGATGAGAATTCCATGTGAGTGGGTGGAAAGGTGGTGAGTTGTCTTAGAGGAGTGTGGTGTGCAAAAGTGATGGTGTGGTTGAGATAGATGTAAGAAGTATAGGTGGACAAGTGGTTGGGCATGGATCAAGGTGGTGCCATCAGTCCCAAAATGAGGTAGGGGGTGTCTTAAATTTGGTAGTAAATTACAATAGTTGAATTGAAATGGTAAAAATAGAAAAATAGGTTAAATTAGTTAAGTAGGGGAGTGTTTAACTATGGGGCTAGGGTTGTGGTTATGTTTGTTGGGTGTGTACAAAATGGTGTGTTGGCGTAGATGCTTTAGTTGTAGAGAGGGAGGTATATAGATGTAAGGGTGCTAAGGAGCATTTTTAGGTGATAGGGGCTTTAGGGTTTTAGAAGGAGGTCAAGAGGTTGAGGCTTGCCACCTATGGTCACTTAATAACAACTATTAGTAGTTGGAGATAATTGGTGATGGTCGATTGAGGGGAAAAATGACCCGAAAGGGACCATTGATGATTTAGGATAATTGATGATGGTCAAGGGGTTAGGGCAAGATGGCTGAGTTAGGGTGGATGGGAGGTAGTTTGGTGCATAGTTTTGTGAGAGTTAGGTTGGGTTGGAGATAAGATGGGTGATGGAGGAGTTGGGTTGGGGTAGGAGGTTTAGGGAAATGTTTGTTCATGTAGGATAGAAAGGGTGGAGGTTGTATAGGAATAATTAATATAGGTGTAAGGACACAAGAAGTGTGCAAAGGGTAGGTTGATAGATGAATTTGTAATTGGTATAAGAATAGGTTGGATAATAATTTGGGCAGACATATAAGAAGTGTTAGAGATAGGTTGATTACCTAATTTTTGATATGTTTATTATTATAGGCATGATATCAGATCTAGCTATAAGATCAAGTTCTTGATATTTTTTTAGAGGTGAGGGATGCCATCTCTATGGAGAACTAGAGACATATGGAGGAAGTGGGTTTTGGAGTGATGCACCATTACCAGTGCTTACCTAGAGATGTTATGATGATAGTTGCCCTCATTGAGAGATGGGACCCAATAATTAACACTTTTTGGTTATCAACAAGGGAGATGAGTATCTTGTTAGAGGATGTTCATTAGATCACATGTCTACCCATTTGTGATGATCCCATCTACCATATATAGGGGGAGGAAATTTATGAGTGCATGCTAATACTATATGAATATGATAGAGATGATGCACAATTCTAATTTAGAGGGTTCAGTGTTAGGCCACTTTACTAGAGAGCTCTAGGAGAGAGACATTTGTTGCCTATGTTGTAGTTAATGGTTACCTATTATACATTTATAGATTATGTTGGAGGGAGATACCCTTGTGTGTTTTTAAAGGTGTTGGTGGAGTTGTTTTTGGGTGGGCACAAGTTTTATTGGTGCAAATATACAAATATCTATGGGGGTTTAGGGTGCATAGGCATTATGTCATGAATATGGGATTTGTACTTCATTATTGGGCCTCTGAGCACATATGAGTATTGAGACCATTGGGCCTTCTAATATAGGGATTTTAGTTGATAGATTATGTAGTTGGATTTTATTGATGTAGGAGAGATGGGGTCATGATAGGTGTTGGTGGTGGTTTAAGAGACATTGATTGGTTTAGAGGAGCTTTAGAGGGTTTAGTTGCTAGTGACATAGTCTGGAGGTCATATTAGACTTGATCAATATGGGTTTGGTATAGGTATCACACCTTATCCTTACAGAGCTAGAGATGGGCCTATGAGAGGTGACATGGGGAGATAGAGCACATCCCCTTTGAGTGAGTGTGATGTAAGTTTGGGTTGGTATAGGATATCCCTCAAGATTTTATGCGATATAGGAGTTAAGATGTAGAATTTTATTTACTAGAGCTATAGGCATAAGAGGAGGAGATTGATCATGAGGATTTGCCTTTGAGGGATGGGGATGATGTAGGTTGTATAATTAGCTATCCTAGATGGTTTCAAGGGAGGTACATAGCCATTGATTTTGATGTGAAAGTTGGGGATCAATGCCTAATAGATGTTGACCTGGCATAGGTACCAACATAGGTAGTGGTAGTACTTATGGTAGTATAGGATTAGATAGCCACTTTATAGGGGTAGATTTCCACTCTTCATAAATAGATTTCCACTCTTCAGGGTCAGGTGGGAGGAATGACAGTACAGAGAGACTAGGTGCAGACATAGGTTACCATTTTACAAGGTTAGGTAACCACTTTATAGGGTCAAATTGATAGTTTATAGGGATAGATTATGTTGGTGATAGGAGAGTGGGATCATGTGAGGACATTACTTGGCTTGGTGACACAAGAGAGAGAATCTCTATAGTAGATAAGTGAGGTAGTGGTAGCACCACCAAGATTTGTTACTTAGGCCATATATCTATTGGCCATATAGGAGATACACTATTATGAAGGAATTATGATAGAATAATGTCCTAATGAGCCATGATGGGGAGAGTATCAGGTTAGATTGGTAGGTAGTACAATGATTGTGGCCCCAAGGTAGTGGGTTCACTGATAGGGCCTCCACTAGGGATAGGTGTGGATGTGGCTATTAATAGTGGTGCAGGTGCTCCTGGGTCATGATGATGTATATGTATTTTGATATTTTTGATACTAGCCTACATGTTAAAGATGCGAGATATATTTATGAGTGATATGTGTTTCATGTATAGACACATTTTGATTGTTTATATATATGATGTTGTAGATGTATTGAGCTATTTTTTGGTTTTATATGTTGACAAGATGGATTCATATGTTTGGATGTTTATGAGTTGATGATTATGGTGTAGTTGTGCATGTTTATTTTGATGTAATGGTATGGATTGGATTATGGATTTTGTTTAAGATTTATTATGTCATTGATGAAGAATATGATTGTTTGGTCATCGATGATACTATTATTTTGCATGATAGTAATGTTGATTTTATTGATGAGCAGGTTTTATGTTGTTAAAATAATGCTACAAAAATTTAACGCTTAATTAATGGATGTTGGGTTGGAAATGTTCACATCCACATTTTAGATAAGAGAGGGGACATGGTGATCTACTAGCAAAAATTGAATAATATAAATCCATAGTTGGAATGTTTTAGTGAACACAAACCTATCAAATGTGTTGTAGTAGTGTGATTGATTGAGAAAGCTGGTATCTTGACCACTTTGTGCCAAGTAAGCTCATAATCCCTTAGGTTCATTGGGGATGTAGGTGATAGTTAAGGATGTAAATCAGTGGGTAGAGGAGTGATTGGATTTTCCCATAGGCAACCAAAGAACCCTAGCAGACAAGTCCATGTCATTTTTATGCTGTATAATAATGTGTAGACTGATCAATGTGAGAAGTCTACAATTAGCATATATAAGAGCTGATTACGGCCTATTGATTTTGTATTTTATTTAATTGATTTTTATTTATAATTTATTGAAGCTGATCAATGTGGGAAGCTTATAATGAATATTTATTATAGCCATCCTTTGAGGGAGTGGTCTAAGATTTTATTTTACATAACTATGTCATGTCCCCTTTTCAATTGACATGTTCTGAGTTCATGGTTAGCCTATTATGCGACCTTCGTAGGCTAATAAGATGGATAGAGGGTCATAATGGAGCTTGGCTCGACTTTGATTCACAGGATTTCTTCATTTGATTTTCATTCAGTGTATTTCAAACACATTTGGCTTGAGCTCCTACTTTTTAGGGATATTTGATATGCAGCGGAGCGCCTTTATTATGGCATGGTTATGTGCAGAATCACTCCCTGATTCACTAGCTTCGATCGGTTCGTGGATCCGACATGTATTGAGGGAGATATTAATATTTGATTGATTTAATCAAATATTAATTATTTAGCCTATTTTTTATTAGAAACCCTAATTCTAATTTAAGAAACCCTAATTAGGGCAAGCATATCTTTTGAGGGTATAAGGGTTTCTCATGGAGGCCATTGTTCTTTATGCTATTGATTATTGATATTGATTTTGAGAATTTCTTCTGTGAAGACTGAGCCAAGGGTTCAAGGATTCCATTTGCATTGGAGAACGTTCCCTCTTCAGTGTGTGCAATTAAGAGGCTGTGGAATATCAGCTGATCTATTGCCAAAGTGAGAGATAGCTTCATCCAGAAGTTATCACAGAATTTATAGGGTTGAGAGATAACTTCACACAGAAGTTATTACAGATATTCCAGGTATTTATTTATTTATGTTTTGATTCAAATAAGCTATACAGATAGAGATATTCTGTATTAGAGTCATATATCTTCAGATCAGAGGTCCTACAAATAGGGTGTAATTTATTGGCGGTCGTAAGAAGCCGTACAGAGCCGTACAGGTTTGCATAGCTACCGACGACGGCAGTATTACCGACGACGGCTACCGACGATGGCAGTATTACCGACGACGGCAGTATTACCGACGACGGCAGTATTAGCTACCGACAGCGGCAGTATTACCGACGACGGTGACTGTGTTTTTACACAGCGACCCGAGACCTTCCAGAATTCAATTTGCACTTCCAGATTTTACAAAGCCAGGGTTTTTCAAGACTGTATTTCATATTTATATGCATATTAGAGGACTGCAATTGTAATAATTTAGAAGGACAAGTGATACAATCTGTAATTTGTTATTAAGAGACTATATTATTGTGATCTTTCTGAATTTATTCAACAGCGATTATATCTTGGTTCAAATTTTTTGTGTTGCTATATTTCCTATTTGGAAGGGATATTACAGTGGTATCAGAGCTAAATCCTGCCAGCCTGAGGGTCTATAGATCTTATGCAGCCACAAGAGTTGGGACCACACAGGTATAACACACGCAGCCGAGCCTTTCTTGAAGGTATCCAGTTGTTAGATCAGAGACCGATCATCATGAGTGACAGACGTGAGGGCAGCCCACCCAGGGGCCACAGGTATGATGCTGATCAGGCCACCAGAGAGTTTCAGCGTGTTATGATTACAAGCCAACAACAGATGGCTCAGACACTACAGGGACTTATGACCATGTTAGAGAGAATGAACGCACCTGATGGACAGAACAGGGACCAAAGAGATGACAGGAGTGCTACGGTTGATCAGAGACCACAGCAGATTCACTCCAGAACAGCTGATAGACCTACACGCCCTTCATTTATTCAAGAAGAACCAGAGGTACCAGCAGATGAGGAGGCAGGGAATTCTCCATTTGCAGATGTTTACATGGCTGCAAATGATGAGTGGGACTTATTACCTCCTCATATCCAGGAGAGAACAACCTTTGATCATTTTGTCAATTTGAGGAGAGAGCACTATAGATTGGCTAGACAGGACAGGAGACCTAGAGTCCAATTCAGTGAGCTGCAGAAGGCTACTGGTAAGCTTTCTTTGACTACTTTTGACGGCAGCGGTAAGATGACAGCTCAAGCTTGGGTTCATAAGCTTGACACCTTTTTGGCATTGAGACCAATGTCAGAGATAGATGCCATCAAATACGCCACTTTGCACTTAGATGGAGTAGCACATGATTGGTGGTACCATGGTATGGTAACACTTCAGCATAATCAAGTGACAGAGTACCAGGACTTTGTGGATAGATTGGTTGAGCGGTTTGATAGGAGAGATCCCGAGGTTTACTTCCGAGATCTGGCACAGTTGAGACAAACAGGTAGCTTGGAGTCCTTCATTGGTGAGTTTCAGAGATTAGCAGTCATGGTACCCAATATTTCAGAGCGTAGATTGGTAGTTCTCTTCATAGAGGGATTGACAGAGCCATTGAGGGGTTGGATCAAAGCCTTTGATCCTCCTTCATTATAGGTAGCTATGAGGAAGGCACGTGATATGGAGATGGCAGCCCCATCCAATAAATCTAACACCAAAGGTACTTCTTCTTCTAGAGACCATAAGCACTCCCACGGGGATACGGAGAGACCGGATTTTAACATAGATAAATCCGGAGTTAAAAATGATTCAAAGGCCAATCCAGCAGCACCACCTTTGGATCATGAGGCACTTAATGATCTACGCAGGAAGAAGCTCTGCTTCTACTGCAAAGGACCATATGATATCCATCACGATTGTCCTTTGAGGCCTAAGGGCAAGGCGAATCGTATGATGTGGATATATTATGAGGATTTAGATCCTGAGGATTCCGAACAGCATAACAGTTCTGAGGGGGCAGAGGCAGAGGCTTCAGGGCCTAATGCAGAGGTAGAGTTAGAGCTTCACCTACAGGAGGCACGCATATCCAATATTCAGTCGGATGAGTCATTCAAACTCCGTGGAGTTTTGGCAGGGCAGAAGGTTATCACCCTTCTTGATACAGGAGCCACTCACAATTTCATAGATGCTAGATTTGTGGAGAAGCGTGGACTCACTACTGAAGATTTTGAGGGCATCAGAGTTAAGGTAGCCGATGGTCACACTCTTAAGTGTGAGCGTATGATTAGAGACCTCCCATTGTGCTTGAACAACTATGAGTTCAAGGCTGATTATTATGTGGTAAACATGGGGGATATAGACTTAGTCTTGGGTATGAAGTGGCTTCATTCATTTGAGGAAGTTACTCTTCGTCTCAAGGACATGGAGGTTCTCTTTAATGTTGATGGGACGACACATATTCTTAAGGCAATACGGGGCAGCAGCTTCAGATATATGTTTTTTCATCGGATGGAGGTACCTATACCACATAACATGATGGAGGGTGATGACGAGAGCACATTGGCACCAACACAGGAGAGGTACGAGGACGAGCTTGGTCTTGAGGTGAGTTCAGTTCAGGAGTTATCACATGTGGTGAGGACTCAACTTTCTGTTACAGCCGGGACACAGGTTGATGATGATATGACTATGTCTAGCCTTCACAATCCAGTTTTAGATATTATTCAGGTACGGAGTTTGCTTGCAGATTTTCATTTATGGATTGGATGTTGGGATGGACACGGCATGGGATTCGTGTTAATTGACAGTGGTGGAGATCCTAACTACATTTGGGATCCAGGTGGATTGATTGATTTATCATTCAGTGATTGCTTGAGGGCAAGCAATTTCAGGAGGGGCGGATTGTCATGTCCCCTTTTCAATTGACATGTTCTGAGTTCATGGTTAGCCTATTATGCGACCTTCGTAGGCTAATAAGATGGATAGAGGGTCATAATGGAGCTTGGCTCGACTTTGATTCACAGGATTTCTTCATTTGATTTTCATTCAGTGTATTTCAGACACATTTGGCTTGAGCTCCTACTTTTTAGGGATATTTGATATGCAGCGGAGCGCCTTTATTGTGGCATGGTTATGTGCAGAATCACTCCCTGATTCACTAGCTTCGATCGGTTCGTGGATCCGACATGTATTGAGGGAGATATTAATATTTGATTGATTTAATCAAATATTAATTATTTAGCCTATTTTTTATTAGAAACCCTAATTCTAATTTAAGAAACCCTAATTAGGGCAAGCATATCTTTTGAGGGTATAAGGGTTTCTCATGGAGGCCATTATTCTTTATGCTATTGATTATTGATATTGATTTTGAGAATTTCTTCTGTGAAGACTGAGCCAAGGGTTCAAGGATTCCATTTGCATTGGAGAACGTTCCCTCTTCAGTGTGTGCAATTAAGAGGCTGTGGAATATCAGCTGATCTATTGCCAAAGTGAGAGATAGCTTCATCCAGAAGTTATCACAGAATTTATAGGGTTGAGAGATAACTTCACACAGAAGTTATTACAGATATTCCAGGTATTTATTTATTTATGTTTTGATTCAAATAAGCTATACAGATAGAGATATTCTGTATTAGAGTCATATATCTTCAGATCAGAGGTCCTACAAATAGGGTGTAATTTATTGGCGGTCGTAAGAAGCCGTACAGAGCCGTACAGGTTTGCATAGCTACCGACGACGGCAGTATTACCGACGACGGCTACCGACGATGGCAGTATTACCGACGACGGCAGTATTACCGACGACGGCAGTATTAGCTACCGACAGCGGCAGTATTACCGACGACGGTGACTGTGTTTTTACACAGCGACCCGAGACCTTCCAGAATTCAATTTGCACTTCCAGATTTTACAAAGCCAGGGTTTTTCAAGACTGTATTTCATATTTATATGCATATTAGAGGACTGCAATTGTAATAATTTAGAAGGACAAGTGATACAATCTGTAATTTGTTATTAAGAGACTATATTATTGTGATCTTTCTGAATTTATTCAACAGCGATTATATCTTGGTTCAAATTTTTTGTGTTGCTATATTTCCTATTTGGAAGGGATATTACAAACTATCCTTCAAGAGAGCAGTCAATTTTAAGTAATTTTTGATTTGATGTGGTAGCTATCCTTTGAGGGAGAAGTCTACTATTTATTTTTGAAATGTGGATATATTTTAGACTCGAATTAGGCATGAACAAGTCTATTTAGGTATGAAAGGTCTACCCATGTAGAAGCAGGACCTAGACATGGAAGGTTAGAGAAAGGGGTTTTGAGAAACAATTAACCATGGGATTCCATCTATGAAAAAGATTTAAATTATCCATGATAATCGTGATATGGGTAGATCTGAGGTACCCATATTTAGGATTAGGTTATTACTATGATAAATGAATCACACGGTTCTATAGAATCAATTGATCTCAAAAGAGATATAAAATAAGGTCAATGAACCAAGGGATGAGCTTAAGTGAGACATGAAAGTGCATTTGAACCTTGTTTTAACTATGAAAGAGATGTAAATGTGAAACATTAATGGGTTCAAGTTATGGCCTACCTTTGAGAGAGGATAAGCGGTAAGCACTTGATCCATACTTATGGGTTATAATGTAAGGTCCTAACTAGTTAAAAGCAAACTTGCCCTTCTTGGTCTTTTCCATGTTAGTGACGTGTTGGTTTTCCTTGAGGATGAGATATTAGATCTTGAATTCTCATGTTTTTGTATGTTTATTGTATGCTCATTTGATACACTCTTGATAAATGTGAAGGTGATTAATGGAATCAAGGCGATGCTCATCAAGCAACTCAAGGCATGTGAGGCATTCTCAATGATAATCCTCTTAAGAAATGATATCATGTAAGGAAATAAAAAATAGGGAATTTGGACTTCAAGAGGTAGGACTACCTCAACTCCAAAGATAAGAGAAAAAGGTGTAGCACCCATCATAGTTCAAGTACTAGTGTGGTAAGCCCATAAAGTAAATGGGATATGAAGGTGCTAGTCTTTGCCTGAAGCACTAACCACCTTAGTGAGCATTTTGATGAGGGTTTTGTTGGAAGCCTTGGCCTACCCATTGGCTTATGGATGATAAGGTGAGGAAAATCTTAAGTCGATACCAAAAGCATCATAAAGTTCTTGGACCTTTTTATTGTTAAAATATTTTCTATTATTAGTGATGATCTAGTGAGGAACACCAAAATGACAAATGATGTGGTGGTTGATGAAATCAATGATTTTTTCAATTTTAATCAAGATTAGTGGGATGGATTCTACCCATTTGGTGAAATATTCCATAATGGTGATGATATATTGATGTCATTATGAGGAATGTGGATTGATTTCTCTGATAAAATCAAGACCCCATTGTGAAAAAGGCTAATTGTTAATTGATACTTGAAGACCATGAGGAGGTGTATGATGAAAGTTAGCATGTTATTGACATTTGATGCATTTCTTGACATAGTCAAAACAACCTTGATTAAACATGGGCCATTAGTATTGTTGTCCCCAAAAAATGCCACTCATTTTTGGGACAACCTACAGACTATTTTGGCCCTGCATAGACCAAAATCCTCTCTCCCCTTTTCAAAAAATTATTTTGAGCATTCAGGTTAATCATTTTTCAAAGATTTTTTAGAAATCTACGGACTCTACAAGCTTGAATCTACGGACTCTGTAGGCTTAGAACTATGAACTTGGCTTCTACGGAGTCTGTAGGCAGGCTCAAATCTATAAACTTTGTAGGCAGGCTCAAATCTATGGACTCTTCAGGCTTGAATCTATGGACTTTGCAGGCCAAGTTCTATAGGCTTCGCAGGTTGATTTCTATGGACTTTGTAGGAAAGAAACAAGCTCTCAAAAGAACAAGTTTCTAGCACTTAGTCATTTTCAAGATTGGTTCAATGCTGAGGTTTAACCAAAGCGTCCATCGGCAAGCTTCTAAGCAAGAATTGAACCATTGAACTGTTGAACCTTGAACCATGTTGGTTCAATGGTTCAACGGGTTCAATGACCTATTGGTTCAACGTGCTTGGTTCAAAGAGATCAAAAGACAACCGAATAATGAAGAATGAACAGGTTGAACCATTGAACCAAAGATGGTTCAATTGATCGGTTCAATTGATAGGTTCAAGGGGCTACCCCATGACCGAAGGAACAAATGCCCCTACGGAGGACCATGAATCATGTCAAGTGCCCTTGCAGAGGGCCATGAGCTAAAACAAACAAAGTGAACTCTTTCAGAAAAATGAACAAGGAAAAAGACAAAGTAGAGTCCTTCAGACAAATTATCCAAAGGAATTCACCTGGGAAGAAAGCCCAATCAAAAGGAAAGAAAGGAGCGGCTAAGAAAAGGATGAGTGGATGCTGCCAAGTGTCACACACCGAGACATAGTTTCAAATGAAGCTTCAAAGCACATAACTCACCATGTGTCCCATCCCAATACAACGAAAGCTACCACATTTCCTTTAACAATTTTAAAGCTTATTCTGATAAGCTTATTTCAAAGACACAGATGCTGCCACATGTCCTCACCCACATCATAACAGAATGACAGACCTATGAATGTCAAATTTAGAGTGACTGGCTAGACATTAACCTTCAATCTAGGAAAGACCTGTGAATGCCAAATTGGCTACAAGTGTCTTTTAATTTTTGTGGACTTAAAATGTGAACCCGAATGCATTCAAAGAACCTAAGGACAGGGCCAAGAGAAAGAAGAGGCAAAGAGGGAAACTTAGCAGGAGTTATTTCCAGAAGGTGAAGTAGTTTGCCAAGTAGATATGTGGGTCTTACAAAAATTAAAAGTGCCATCTATTTGTCCCCTTTGAGATAAAGGCAGAATAGACAATTACGTGGCTAGTAGGTGATGGAATGAGTGACTCAGGCTAAAGAGTAGACAAAGGAGATGAACCAGCATGCCATAGTTAAAGCAACTGCCTTGTTCCAGCATGACAAAACCAAGAATGCATCCAAGGCATTAATGCACCGAATGGGTCACTCCATGGGAAAAAGGGCCAAGCCTCTCTTTATATCCATATAATGTAATCTTTTGTATCATTGGAAGAGATCTTCCCCTTACCAAAAGTGAAACTCTGCCCAAATTGAAAGGCCTTATTGAGACTTTGAGCTCAAATTGTTGTTCATATTTCTTTGATTGAATGAGAAAGCAAGTTACTTTCAGACTTTATGCTGTTATAGCTTCTGCTGCTTTAGGAAATTGTTCTTATGTCTATCTTCTGAAAGCATTCTTATTTATTTGATTTAACAAGTAGAACTAGTGGAGGTGATAAGGAAGGTGTCCTGAATCCAACTACTTTCAGACTTTGTCCTGTCATAGTTGTCTTCAATTTGTGTTTTTTCTTTTCTATTTCTATTTAAAGGACCTTGGAATGACTTTGTGCCCCCATTATTCTTCGTACCTCACTCTAGGGCAGTCAAGGTGGAGACTTTGAGTTACATCTTAGATTGTTGGTTACTTTAGACACAATTACCAGTCACTTGTTACCAAAAAGAGTCCTATTGTTTGCAAGAATAGGCACTTTTGAAAGAAGAGAAGTGCCTTTTGTCACTTCACCAGGATTTCTACTATCCAAGAAGGGATCTGGCTCTTGGCTAAATGTTACTTCTGAAAGAAGAAAGTACCTTCACCAATCACCCAAGATTTCTCCTCTATTTGTTAGCATCATCTCTGAAAAAAGAGAGATGAATGGTTCATTCCACCCTTGTGTCTTACTTTCTACTTATATATATAGTATATAGCCTCTGCATATTTAATAGGGAACCTCCCCTTGATGAGAGGAGAAATTTTTCTCCTTTGGATGTGGTAAACCTAAAACATTGGATGACCAATCTCCCTATGCTGTGGTGATAGGAACTATTTTGGTCACCAATTAGTTGGCCAACAAAATATTCACCCAACAGTTTTTGGTGACTTTGCTGGGGAAGAGCACGTAGTTTGAAGTCTCAAACTTCAAGCTGAAGTAGATCTTGCTCTTTTCCATTTTTTGTTCTACAATTCAGCAAATCCACGTTATACCAAAGGACAAAAATCCCAAGGTGTTGTTGAACCTGCTTTTGAGTTGGTGAAACAGAGTAATTTTGAATTATTTCCTCCACAACCTCACCTTAGATGAACTAGGAGTCTTCCTCCTAGCCCTACCAGGCCACCAACACAAGGCAGAGCTTTTTTTCTACTACTAGCCAAGCTTTGCCTATCCACACTCCACCTGGATTAGTGATCCCACTTTTACACAATCAAATCATGGCTCAAGGCCCCTGGGGTAACTCTTTTGGTCCACTAAATTTGAATCCACGTCTGCATGAGCTTCCATGTAGTTCAAGGAGGAGTTTCCCTAGATTTTTTGGTGATGAGAAGGTTCATCCTAATGAACACATTATAGCTTTTAGCATAGCCTGTGGCATAATAGGTGTGGAATTTGAAGACATAGCAGTTAGGCTATTCATGGAGACTCTATAAGGCACTACTGCAGACTAGTTTTACCACCTACAGGCTAGATTAGTGATTGATTGAGACACTCTAAAAGAAAAATTTGAAGCCAAGTTTAAGCTTAGAGAAGATGCACATGCCTTGCTGGCCCAGCTCACTCAGATGAAGAAAGAGCCTCATGAGCCTATGAGGGATTTTATTGCCAGGTTTGACAAGCTGAGGCACATGATTCCCATGGTCGCCCAGCTGACACCTCAGAACCTCAAATGCTTCTTCATCAACTCACAATTGCTTGAAGTGAGTTTTTGGCTGAGATGGGCTAGAAACATAGACCTTGCTACTGCTTAGGACTTGGCTACTGAGGTAGAAGATGACCTTATCTTGGTAGGAAAGATAAGGAGAGACCCTAATAGGGGTAAATTATCTTTATCTTCTGAATACTCACCTACAACCACCACTGACCCAATGGTGCAAAAGCTAGAAAATGAAATGCTAGCTCTCAAAAAGCAAGTGGCGCAAGGGATGTCATCTGCTCTTGCATATAGAGATATGCCTAGAAGGACATTTCAAAATCAAGCGTACTAAGGCAATGCTACCAGGAATCAGGGACATCAAAATTACCTTCCTCCTCCACAGAGGAACCTCACCCTTGAAGCACCTCCAAAAAACTTAGTAGTTGGATATCTTGAAGCTAAATTGGATTTCTCATTTTAGCCTAAGTTAAATCTTGAAGATGATGCTAATCGCTTCACTAAGGAAGAAGAAGAATTAGCTGGCGACTCCCATATTAGTTTCTTAAACTATCAAGATGAACCCAGAAGTGAAGGCAATGCAACTGAGGGGTCATATGTTGTATTCACCTAGTCCAAGAATCAATCAGCTCAACAAGTTGATAAGGAGAAAGTAGAGGAGCAACCTCAATTAGTAGTTTCAATTTATAAGAAAGGATCCCCTCTTCCCTACCAGCCAAAGGACCTGGTGATTTTGAGAAGGGTAAGTACCCCAAATGCCCCTATGCCTTCTACTTCAAATCTATAGTCCAGTCCTCCCCCTTTCAAAAATATAAAGGATGAACTCCCATCCTCTGCTCCTAGCTCATTCCAGACATTTGACATCATTAACCATATAAAGAAAACCAAAATTTAAATGTCTAAATTTGAATTTCTGCAGTCCCATCCTGAGCAATTAGATAGACTGGTTCAATGTGTTAAAAATTAAAACATCCCTATTAAACAAGCAATTCCCAAAGAGACACATGATCCTGCCAGGAATGCACCCACCAAGAACAACCCTGTCATTTCTCCCCCTGCTATTTCTGGCAGGACTGAACCTTCTTATGTCTTATTGATGATAAATGGACATCAGTTGAATAATTGCATCATTGATTCTAGAGCTTTAAACAATGTCATGCCCGCTAAAGTGGCTGAATCCCTTAACCTCACCTTGAGCAAAACTTTTGGTAGATGATTCTCCATGGAGAACAACCAAGTGCTTTTGCTGGGACAAATTAAATATGCCCAATTTGTATTTGCTACATTTTTAGACAAAAGAATCAAGATGATTGTCTTGGTAGCAGACATCCCAGCATAATATGGCATCCTTCTCGGCCAAAATTTTTGTAGGGATGTTGGTGGTGAATTGAGCATAGATTTATTAGAGGTGAGGATTCCAGTCAAAGGTGTTATGAAGATGCTGCTCCCTGAGAAGGAAGTGAAATATGTGGTTACCCAGACCTCAGCACCTAAATCTAAAATTCTATTTGAGTCTTCAGGCATGTGTAACTACTTTATGTACACGGATGGAGTTCATGAGACATCTAATGAAGCTCCTGTAGATGATAGCTTGGAAATGCATTTAGTTGGAACAACAGAGGAATTGGCTAAGCACAAGGCAAGTGTGGAAGTATCTCCACCCTCAGATGAAGAAGAATCCAAAAGAAAATTAGTATCAAATGAGGTATGGATTCTTAAATTTGGTGGAAATTGCTCTTCCACTGGTTCAAGAGCCAGAGTTGTGTTAATATTTCCTCAAAGAAATATTTTTTCCTCATCTTATAAATTGCAATTCAACAACATGAATAACACAGCTAAATATGAGTCTCTATTGCTTGGATTGAGAGCCACTTGAGACAAAGGTATCAAGCTCTTTCATGCTAAAGGAGACACCAAACTAGTGTTTTGTCAGGGGAGGAACCTATATCAAACCAAGAATGAAAGATTGCATCATTACCATAATATAGTCTGAGACTAGCTTGAAGACTTTGACGCTTTTAGCATCTCTGCAATTCCTAGAGAATTCAATGATCGGGTGGATGCACTGGCTATTTTAGCTACTCTCTTGGTCCCCCACCCAAATTTCAAAGGAGACAAGTACATGATTGAGCTAGTATTTCAGCCAAGTGTACTTGATAATTCCAATCATTGGTAGGTATTTAACAATGACAACTAAATCACTACCTTCCTGGAGAAAAAAGATAGCTTTAAATAGCTGCATTTTGAAGGCAGTGAACCTCAAAAGTGTGAAATAGCTCCTAAATCAAATACAGACATAGGTGAAGAGTTCTTGCAACTCAAAGGGAATAAGATTCCCAAAGGCCTGGTTTCCCTTGAGAAGTTGTTTGATAAGCATGATAGATTCATCAGACAGTAGCCAATGGATTCAAGTTCATCTCAAGAGTTTGATCAAGTAAATCTGGGAACTAAAGAAGACCCCAAGATGGTAAACATTGGGAAATGCTGTAATTTTGAAGAGCATTTCAAGTTCACCTCTTTTCTCAATGAATACATGGATGTCCTAGCGTACTCCTATGCTAACCTAAAATCACTCTAACCTAACGAAATTTGACACAACATCCATTTCAAGGTTGATTCAACACCTTACAGGCAAAAGTCCAAGCATTATAATCCAAAAATATCAAGTATTATTTTATTTGAGATACAAAAAATGCTAAATGCCAGAATAATCTTTCCAATCCATCATTCCACATGGATTGCCAATATAGTGCCTGTAAGAAAGAAGAATGGTGAAATTTGCCTTTGTGTGGATTTTAGGAATTTGAATCAGGGATCTTTGAAGGATAATTATCCTTTCCCAATCATGGATCAAGTGTTGTAGATAGTGATGGGCTTAGAGATGTTATCAATGCTAGATGGCTTCTCAAGATATAATCAGGTTGAAGTTGGTGAAGCAGACCAGCATAAAACTACTTTCACCACACCTCAGGGCACGTTTGCATATAGAAGGATGCCTTTTGGCTTGATAAATGCTGGCACCACCTTCCAAAGAGAAATGGACTTTGCCTTCAAGGATGAGATGGGTAAGTTCATTGTAGTTTATCTTGATGACTTGATCATCTTCTCTAAGCATCACCCAGATCATGTGAGCCATTTGCAACAAGTGCTGGAGCACTGCCGCTAGAATGACATTTCTTTAAACCCCAAGAAGTTAGTTTTTAGAGTAACAGAGGGGAAACTTTTCAGACACATTATGTCCAAAGGAGGTATAAAGATTGACTCAGATAGAGTCAAGTCTATCCAAAAACTTTTCTTTCCCACAAGCAAGACTGCTATTCACTCTTTCTTTGGAAAAGTGAATTTCTTACGTGTTAGGTTGTGGAGCTAAAAGCTTCACTGATGCAGGCATGGAGGAGGTTGCAGGAGAGTTGCAGAAGTGTCAGAAGTGTTTGGCGTTGGTCTGGCCAATCGGCGTCGGCAGGGTAAGACAGGAAGGCAACCGACGTCGGTCATGTATCGGCTGGCGTCAGCGACCCCCAGGCGGATAGGGACTGGCGTCAGTCGCCTATGTGGTTCAGACTGCATTTATTACAGGCAGTTAGCTAACGAACCAAGTGTTTGCATGATCAGGGCTAATTATAGACTGAGAGCTATGGATCTAATTATTGTAATTAGATGTCTAATTATTGTTTGGATGAGATCTATATAATAGACTCATGGTTGTATTGGAAAAGTGTGCTAGGGAGTAAGAGAGCATAATTATAAGCTCCTTCTGTGTGTGAGGTAGAGCAATGATGCGTTCCTCCTAGTGCCTCAGTACCAGGTGTGTTGGTGCTGGATTGGAGAGCCAGCTGGGTTCTTCAAGAGTGTAGGATCTTGGTCACAGTTGTATGGCCTATATAGGAGATCTACATGGTAAGTAAGATCGTTGATCTGCAGGTGTATGTGTGTGCAAGGTCGAGGTTCACAGGTGAGCAGAACCGTGTTTGATTTGCAGGTGTGCAGGATCATATAGACAGCAACACAACAGCGAGCAGTATCAGGCAGGATCTACTTGGAGTACAGGTGTGTACTCGGATAGAGCAAGAGAGGAAGGCAAGGGAGTTCCTTCCATAAGTATGGTCTGTTGAATTGCAGGTTGTTGCAAATTCATGGGAGATCTACTTGAAGTACCTTGAGTACCTGTGGAGCACTTGGAGTGCTTGTGGAGTGCGTGTAGCACTTGTGGTGTGCGTGGAGCACGGGAGGTGAACACCAACTCTGTATTTGAGTTGGGTGTTGGGACCTGAGAGGGAGAGCTTTGGGGAGAAGAATTACTGTTCACTTGAGGTGTGGGAAACCTCTGTAAGGTGGTGGAGAAGAAGTGGCATCTTCTTTATTGTATTCTTTTCTGTATAAAGTGTTAATACAAGTTGTGTATTGTCTCTCATATCTTGTATTATTCTGAATTCTAGTTACTTGGTGAATCTGGTTAATTTCTGCATATTAAGTTGCTTGGTTTGGTAATCAAATTGTGTGCTTCCGGTTTATCTCTCAACAAGTGGTATCAGAGCCAGGTTGGAGGAAGCAGGTTTTGTGTTTGGTTACAGGGCACTCTCAGGGGTTTCTGATCGAGTGGGAGTAGAGCAACAGCAGATCAAAGTAAGCTAAGAATGGAAGAGTTGAAAAGCACAGATGGTTACTCACGGTCCTATGGAAAGAAAGAGCAGGTAAAAGACTATTGTTGGTTGGTAGCAGATCAGCATGAAGGAACTGAAGAAGCAGATGTTGCAGGTGTTATTGCACAGGATGTTCTTGGAGGTTTCTTGGATAAAGTTGAATCTTGGATAAAAGATTTGGTTGCCTCTTTCCATGCAGTTCCAGGTAGAGGAGCTGGTGAGCCTTGCCAAAGAATTGGCAAAGGGGAAGTGAAGCTGAAATTGTAGGCGGCCAACACACAGGTGTTGATGAAGGTCATGCAGATCCCAGGTTTGGAGATATGGCTAATTTCTTCAGAAAGATTGGGTGATGAGAGATGCACAAGAACTCTCACAGTGGATGCACTTGAATTAGCTGGTGGTAAGAAAACAGGTATCCTTTATCTACTTGTTTATATTACTGATTCTTCTTTTGTTGCGGAGACGTGGCTTCGTAGGCTTGGTCACATGAGCAGGAAGGAGATGCATGTTCTTAAGCGAAAGACAGATATATTTGACAGGCTTAAGAACTGGAAAGCCTTGGTGTTTATGGAGGAGATGGCAGACAGAACCCAGTGGATGTGGCTGGATACTTCTGAGCAGGGCAGTTTGGACATGGGTTTTGATTCAAAGAAGCTCGCGGGTAAAAAGTCATCACTCACAGGTGAACACAGGTACCGACATCGGTCAAGAGGAACTGGCGTCGAACAGACAGGTGCCGATGTCGGTCATGTGCAGACCGAAGCTGGCGATGTCGGGCAGGGTAAGACCGACATCGGTCAGGAGACCGATGTTGGCAGTATGTAAGACCGATGTCGGTCAGAGGATCGACGTCAGTAGAAGGGACACCAGCGCTGGCAGGTTGGTAATCAGGGATAGACGCATGGGAACCGACGTCAGTCGGATGCAGACTGTGGGGTGACCGAGGTCGGTCACTGTAACGGATTTTGGGTGGACAGCACGCTGTCATGGAGTCTCAAACACCCATACGGAGGACTGAAGACGTAAGTAGGCCCTCAAATTCGTTGTTCCTCTTCTTTATATATGTTGCTGATTGCAGAGCAGGAAGGATCCAGGAAACAGGTGTGAGCTTGGCATGGATGAGGATGTGATTCCTTGGAGGAGAACCAGACAGGCGTGTTTTGGTAGGGTTGCCAGTAGGTATGAAAGCACAGAGACGAATGGATACCTTAGTAGAAGAATAGAGAGAATGGATACGTGAGACGGAAGATCAGGTATATGGTCTTGAGGAGCTGCAGAATAGTGGTACAGGTTTTGATAGGTGGAGGACGAAGCATGGCTTCAGTCAATGTCAGGGTAACTACTGTGGTTTTGTCTTACCAGGAGGATGATGAGTCATGACATCATTCTGTTGCTGTATGTGGATGGTATGTTTTGCTAGCAGGATTGTACATACAGGGTTTTGCTGAGCTAAGGGTAAGATTAGTTCAGTGGCATGTCAGGAGGAGTTTGGAGTAGCGGAATTCTTTGACATGGGAGACATGGAGATCACAGGTTGATTTTGTCTCGAGTGGGAGCTGATGTGAATCAGGTGTTGGCGAGGTTCAGGTTGCAGAGCCGGAGCACACTAAGGGTTGGACAGGTACAGTGTTCAAAATCACATGAGGTCTGGTATAGACCTGAGTATTCCCATGCAGTGGGAGCTGTCAGAGTTAGGAGCCAATTCGGGGAAGTGGGTTCTCAGGTTTTTTGAGAGGGACCGGCAGCAGGTGTTGCTATGCAGGGTCAGGACTTCACTACAGGTGTTTTAGGTTCGGATGTGGTAGGGTACTCGAATGACAGGTGGTACACCACGGGATGTGTGGTGGGTTGTCTTCAGGTGGGAGCTTGAAGAGGGATACAAACTAGGAAACAGATTAGATGGAGTATAGGTACTGGTACAGTGCAGCTATTTATCTCCAAGTGGGAGATTGTTAGGTTGTGGAGCTAAAAGCTTCACTGATGCAGGCATGGAGGAGGTTGCAGAAGTGTCAGAAGTGTTTGGCGTTGGTTTGGCCAACCGACGTCGGCAGGGTAAGACAGGAAGGCAACCGACGTCGGTCATGTATCGGCCGGCGTCGGTGACCCCTAGGCAGACAGGGACCGGCGTCGGTCGCCTGTGTGGTTCGGACTGCGTTTATTACGGGTAGTTAGCTAACGAACCAAGTGTTTGCATGATCAGGGCTAATTATAGACTGAGAGCTATGGATCTAATTATTGTAATTAGATGTCTAATTATTGTTTGGATGAGATCTATATAATAGACTCATAGTTGTATTGGAAAAGTGTGCTAGGGAGTAAGAGAGCATAATTATAAGCTCCTTCTGTGTGTGAGGTAGAGCAATGGTGCGTTCCTCCTAGTGCCTCAGTACCAGGTGTGTTGGTGCTGGATTGGAGAGCCAGCTGGGTTCTTCAAGAGTGTAGAATCTTGGTCACAGTTGTATGGCCTATATAGGAGATCTACATGGTAAGTAAGATCGTTGATCTGCAGGTGTATGTGTGTGCAAGGTCGAGGTTCACAGGTGAGCAGAACCATGTTTGATTTGCAGGTGTGCAAGATCATATAGACAGCAACACAATAGGGAGCGGTATCAGGTAGGATCTACTTGGAGTACAGGTGTGTACTCGGATAGAGCAAGAGAGGAAGGCAAGGGAGTTCCTTCCATACGTATGGTCTGTTGAATTGCAGGTTGTTGCAGATTCATGGGAGATCTACTTGAAGTACCTTGAGTACTTGTGGAGCACTTGGAGTGCTTGTGGAGTGCGTGTAGCACTTGTGGTGTGCGTGGAGCACGGGAGGTGAACACCAACTCTGTATTTGAGTTGGGTGTTGGGACCTGAGAGGGAGAGCTTTGGGGAGAAGAATTACTGTTCACTTGAGGTGTGGGAAACCTCTGTAAGGTGGTGGAGAAGAAGTGGCATCTTCTTTATTGTATTCTTTTCTGTATAAAGTGTTAATACAAGTTGTGTATTGTCTCTCATATCTTGTGTTAATCTGAATTCTAGTTACTTGGTGAATCTGGTTAATTTCCGCATATTAAGTTGCTTGGTTTGGTAATCAAATTGTGTGCTTCCGGTTTATCTCCCAACATTACGGAGGTTCATCCCCGAGTTTGTCGAGAAGACTAGGCACATTGTAAACATGATGAAGGGAAAATCCACTTTTAGTTGGACTGAAAAAGGTAAGTCAACATTTGAGGATATCAAGACTACCATTGCCTATGCTCCAATTCTGGCTTGTCCAGATTATAGCAAAGAGTTCACCATTTACAACTATGCTTCAGAACATACACTTCTCACAATTTTTGTTTAATAGAATAAAGAAGGTATGGAATTTCCCATTTCCTTCATGAGCTACCCTCTCAAATCTCATGAGCTAAAGTACTCAAATATGGAGAAGCACGCTTATGTAGTGGTGAAGGCCATAAAACATTTTCATTTCTACATCCTCAATTCTTGAGTTACTGCCTTAGTCCCTGACACCATAGTGAAAACTATACTGACTCAGCAGGAGTTTGGGATGAAAAGAGGTAATTGGGTTACAAAGATCTAGGAGTTTGATCTGATCATCAAGCCAACAAAGGTGGTATGTGGAAAGGGGCTATGCTAAGTAATTGCTGATAACAAGCCAAAAGGAATAGAACATGAAGAACCAGAAGTGGATGACATACCAACAGTCCTATTTGTCTCCACCACAAATGAGTGGTATTCAAGTATTTCTCATTTCCTTACTTATGGTGAATGTCCTGCTCACCTATCTTATAAAGAAAGGAGGACCATCAAGCTGAAAGTTGCTAATTTTGTCCTCTAGGACAACAGCTTATACAAGAGGAGCCTTGATGGAATGTTTTTTTGCTGTGTGGACAAGGAACAACAAAGCCGACTTCTAAAGTCCTACAATTTAGCATGTGGAGGACATTTTTATACCCCTGTGATTGCCCATAAGATCTTATGAGCCAGGTATTATTGGCCAACTCTCTTTCAAGATGCATACAAGTGGGTCAGGGGATGTGAATTATGCCAACAATTTGTTGGAAGGCCCAAGCTAGCTGCCTTGCCTCTCAAACCAGTGATCATAGAGGAGCCATTCCAGCAATGGAGAATTGATTTTATTGGAGATGTAAACCCATCATCAAGTGCTGGACATGACTATGTCCTCACATCAACAGACTACTTCACCAAATGGGTGGAAATAGTTCCAACCAAACATGCTACTTTAGAAGTAGTATGCAATTTCCTTAAAGAAAACATCATGTCCAAGTTTGGGGTCCCAATCAAAATTGTTACTGACAATGGCACTTGTTTCACTTCCTAGGAGATTACTCAATTCTATTTCCACTATGGAATCACACTCTCCCACTCTTTTGATTACTTTTCACAAGGGAATGGATAGGCTGAATCAAGCAATAAGAACTTGGTGACTATCATCAAGAAGCTGGTGGATGACAACCAAAGGAATTGGCATAAGGCATTGGTTGATGCTCTATGGGTAGATAGAATTACACCCAAAAGGGCAATTGGTATGTCCCCCTTACAACTTATTTATGGTGTCAATGCTGAGATACCAATCACCTTAGAATTGCCAGCATTGAAATTGGCTAAGGCGATTGAGGATCAAATGTATGAGAGCTCACTTGAGAAGAGGATCATGTGCCTTGCTGAGTTGAATGAGTAGAGAACTATAGTGGTGGACTGAATTTCCACCCATCAAAGTCTAGTGAAGAAGCTCTTCGACCAAAAAGTAAAGAATCATGATTTCTAGATTGCAGATTAAGTCCTGCTATGGGACAAGAGAAGAGAACCAAAGGGGATGCATGAAAAATTTGATTCCTTGTAGAGGGGCCCTTTTACTATTCATCAGCTCAATGGTAAAAATAGTTTCCTATTGAAGTATCAAGATGGCACTCTCTTTTCTCTACCTCATAATGGGCAACATCTGAAGCACTTCACTCTTGAAGTATTGGATGAGTTCCCCTGTACATATGTATATTTGTGTAGTCTTTTGTTTCTATTTTGTTCTTTTATTTTCATTTTTGGAGCCTTTCTTCTTGGGTAGCGTGACTCCATAGCCCAATGACACACTTCAAGGCACTGGAGATTCTTGTTTCTACTCCCCTCAGCTATGTTTCAAGTTTCCAATTGAAGGTAGTTCCCCAACTGGAGCTAGCTATTATCCCCAAAAAATGCCACTCATTTTTGGGACAACCTATAAACTATTTTGGCCCTACACAGACCAAAATCCTCTCTCCCCTTTTCAAAAAATTATTCTGAGCATTCAGGTTCTTCATTTTTCAAAACTTTTTCAGAAATCTATGGACTCTATAGGCTTGAATCTATGGACTCTGTAGGCTTGGAACTACGAACTTGGCTTCTACAGACTCTGTAGGCAGGCTCAAATCTAAAAACTTTGTAGGCTTGAATCTACAGACTCTACAGGCCAAGTTCTATGGGCTTCACAAGTCGATTTCTATGGACTCTGTAGGAAAGAAGCAAGCTCTTAAAAGAACAAGTTTTTAGCACTTGGTGATTTTCAAGATTGGTTCAACGCCAAGGTTCAACCAAAGCATCCATCAGAAAGCTTCTAAGAAAGAATCAAACCATTGAATCGTTGAACCTTGAACCACATTGGTTCAATGGTTCAATAGGTTTAATGACCTATTGGTTCAATGCACTTGGTTCAAAGAGATCAAAAGATAGCCAAATAACGAAGAATGAATAGGTTAAACAATTAAACCAAATATGGTTCAATTGGTCGATTCAATCAGCAAGTTCAAGGGGCTGCCCCATGGCCAAAGGAACAAATGCCCCTGTGGAGGGCTGTGAATCATGTCAAGTGCCCTTGTGAGGGGCCACGAGCCAAAATGAACAAGGCAAAAGGCAAATTAGAGTCCTTCAAATAAATTATTTGAAGAAATTCACCCGAGAAGAAAGCCCAATTGAAAGGAAGGAAAGGAGCAGCTAAGAAAAGGATGAGTGGATGCTGCCAAGTGTCGCACACCGAGACATAGTTTCAAATGAAGCTTCAAAGTGTGGAACTCACCATGTGTCCCATCCCAGTATAGTGGAAGCTGCCATGTGTCTACATCTGTGACCCCAACCTTTAATAGTTTCAAAGCTTATTCTGATAAGCTTATTTCAAAGACACGGATGCTACCACATGTCCTCACCCACATCATAGTAGAATGACAAGCCTATGAATGTCAAATTTAGAGTGACTAGCTAGCTATTAACCTTCAATCGAGGAAAGACCCACAAATGCCAAATTGGCTACAAGTATCTTTTAATTTTTGTGGACTTAAAATGTGAACTCAAATGCATTCAAAGAACCTAAGGATAGGGCTAAGAGAAGGAAGAGACAAAGAGGGAAACTCAACAGGAGTTATTTACAAAAGGTGAAGCAGTTCATTGAGTAGATATTTGGGTCCTATAAACATTGAAAGCACCGTCTATTTGTCCCCTTTGAGATAAAGGTAAAATAGACAATTGCGCAGATAGCAAGTGATGGAATGAGTGACTCAGGATAAGGAGTAGACAAAGGAGATGAACTAGAATGCCATAGTTAAAGCAACCACCCTGCTCCAGCATGACAAAACCAAGAATGCATCCAAGCCATTAATGCGTCGAATGGGTCACTCCATGGGAAAAAGGGCCAAGCCTCTCTTTGCATCTATATAATGTAATCTTTTGTATCATTAGAAGATATCTTCCCCTTACTAAAAGTGAAACTCTACCCAAATTGAAAGGCCTTACTGAGACTTTGAGCTCAGATTGTTGTTCATATTTCTTTGATTGAATGAGAAAGCAAGTTACTTTCAGACTTTGTGCTGTTATAAGTTATACTAATTTAGGAGATTATTCTTATGTCTATCTTCTGAAAGCATTCTTATTTATTTGATTTAACAAGCAAAACTAGTGGAGGTGATAAGGAAGGTGTCCTGAAGCCAACTACTTTTAGACTTTGTGCTCATAGTTGTCTTCAGTGTGTGTTTTTTCTTTTCTATTTCTATGTAAAGGACCTTGGGATGAATTTGTGCCCCCATTGTTCTTCGTACCTCACTCTAGGGCAGTCAAGGTGGAGACTTTGAGCTACATCTTAGATTGCTAGTTACTTTGGACCTAGTTATCAGTCACTTATTACTAGAAAGAGTCCTGCTATTTGCAAGAACAAGCACTTCTGAAAGAAGAGAAGTGCCTTCTATTGCTTCACCAAGATTTATACTATCCAAGAAGGGATCTGGCTCTTGGCTGAATGTTACTTCTAAAAGAAGAGAAGTACCTTCACCAATCACCTAGGATTTCTCCTCTATTTTTTAGCATCATCTCTAAAAAAAGAGAGATGAATGGTTCATTCCACCCCTGTGTCGTACTGTCTGCTTATATATATAGTATATAGCCTCCACATATTTAATAGGGAACCTCCCCTTGATGAGAGGAGAGATTTGTCCCCTTTGGATGTGGTAAACCTGCAACATTGGATGACCAATATCCCTATGCTGTGGTGATAGGAACTAGTTTGGTCACCAGTTAGCTGGCTGACAAAATATTCACCCAACAAGTATCCTAAATAAAGGATATGTTTTGAAAAAACTAGACCACCAAAGTGCCCATCATAGATGTTGTCATGTACTTCTTTGATGGCATGAGAAACTTGATTGTTGCAAAGGAAATGAAGGAGGAGATGTCAAATCCTCATTTATAAAGAATGCCCCCTAATATTAAGTAATGAGATGTGTTTTCAATGAAATATCTATGATAATTTCTAGAAATATCTAAAGGTAGGATACCAATGTTAAGGTAGTTAAAAATTTGATCATACCAAATGTCTAAAGATGCTATTTCTATTCAATAAATGGTAGGAAGATCAGGATTGAGATAGGATGGTGTGACAAAATGGTGGATGGTGATAAATAGTTTAGAGTCAGTAGTTTGAGATGGAATTTGGGATGCAAGGGAAGTCATTATATTTATAAATTTGTTGGTAGAGCGAGGGACCAATTGGATAGTGTAGTGGTTAAATGATGCTAAAATTATATCGATTAGTTGTTTACAATTTATAAGGTCATCATTTTTGCATTGATATGATCCTGTGACTTGGTTAATGATGAGTTGAGAGTCTCTAAATATGATAAAGGTTTTGATTCTCAAAACTAGAGTGATTTGGAGACCTATGACCAAGGCCTCATACTTGACTATATTATTAGTGCATTCAAAATCAAGTTTGAAAGCAAGAGGAAGAGGTTCCCTATTAACGGGAATGAGGATTATGCTAGCACCCCCACCATTTTGACATTTAAAGCCAAAAAAATACATAGTCATTTGGTATGTGGGATATTTTGAATAAAGGGTAGCTATAGACTCATCTAGAAGGGTAAGAGGGGGAGTTTGATTATCAGGGAGAGGAGCTTCAACCAGTTGATCTGTAATCACCTATCCTTTAATGGAATTTTATAGAAGAAAATTAAGATCAAACTTAACTAAAAACATGAGCCACTTTACCATACATTGGTTGTGATATGGCTTAGAGTGCATATACTTGAGAGGATCAATGTTAGTAATGACATAAGTTTTGTGGTTAAGAAGATAGTGATGAAGTTTAGAGGCAATGAAAACTAAGGCAAGGCAAAGTTTTTTTGGATGGATTTATCAAGTTTCATAGTCAATGAGGGTGTGGCTGATATAATAAATGGTTTGTTCCTTATTTTGGTCATCACAATGAGCAAGCATGGCCCCCATGGAATGATCAGTGGTAGATATGTATTGATAAAAATGTTGATCTTCTTTTGGAAGAATAAGGACTGGTGGAAAGAGAAGATATTCCTTAATTGCATCTAAGCCCTATTGACATTATTTGGTCTATTTAAAGGAGGTATATTTTTTAAGGAGATGGTGAAAAGGCTGACAGTGATCAGGTAGCTGGGAGATAAAGTGATGGATTGACTAAAGTTTGCCTTGTAGGCTATGAAATTATTTTAGGTTACTAGGGGAGGAATTTTTAGAATGGCTTGGAATTTTGTGGGTTCTATTTATATTCCATAGAGGGAAACAATAAATCCCATAATTTTTCCTGATAAGACCCCGAAGATACATTTCTTTGGGTTGAGCCTGACATGATAATGGATAATTCTTTCAAAGATGATATCAAGAAAAATGAGGTTTTCTTTATGGTGCTTGGATTTTCCGAGCAGATAATCAACATAATCCTCAACTATTTTATGGATGAGGTCATGAAAGATGTAAGTCATGGCCTACTGATAGGTGGCCCTCACATTCTTTAGGCTAAAAGGTATGACACGATAGAAAAAATTTCCCCATGGGGTGATAAAGGATGTTTTATGTTGATCTTGAGGGGTGATCAGGATTTGGTTGTATCCTAAAAATCCATCCATATGGGATAACATTTTATGGCTAGTAATGAGATAAATAAGTTGGTCTATGTTAGGTAGGGGAAAGTCATCTTTGGGGCATACAAGGTTAAGATCAAGGAAATCCACACAAAGGTAGAGTCCCTCAGTGGGTTTGGTAATAGGAACAATGTTGCATACCCATTGTGGATAGTCAATGGGTTGAATGAAATTAATGGATAGAAGGCATTAAATTTCTTCTTTAACAAGAGCTATGCAAGGGTGCATACGATGAAGTTCTTGCTAAATGGGCTTAAGTTTGGAATGGTTAACGATGTTATGAAGAGCGATGGAAGGGTCAATGTTGGGCATATCCTGATAAGACCAAGCAAATGCTATGTTATGATCATGGAGAAAAGATTGTTAGTCTCATTGTTCCTCGAGGGTTAAGGATTGGCCAATATTTATAATATGGGGGTCCTCTCGACTTCCCAGATTAAATTTTATGGTCAATTCATTTAGCATTGTTTGGTTTTTAGGGGGAGGGATTTTTGAAGAGAACAGTCCCCCACACCCAAATAGGTAAGAATAGAATTCTCATCTTGATGTTGGATGGTGTTAATGGTGGGTGAGTCATTTGTAATCATTTTAGGGTGGATAAGAGGAATGGTTTGGGTTTGGTCTTCCCATTGATAAGTCAGGGGACCCAAACTAATGGTGTTGATAAAAAAATTAGGTGGGATGATGTCGATGTCTTCAAATTGGAAAGATGGTGCTGGTGAGGATAGAGATTCATCAAAGTGGAAAAGTGGGGTTAGAGGGGTAGAGGTTCTTTAAATTGGAAAAGTTAAGCTGGTTAAGGTAGAGGTTCATCATATTGAAAAAGTGGGGTTGGTGAAGGTAGGGGTTCATCAGTAGTGGTGAGAACTGGTTTTGGTGATGTGGGCTCTTCTAGGGGAATGTATCCTAGGCCAAAAAATTCATGAGGTTTTTGGGTTTTGACAATGGGAAGTTTGTGGGGTCCTTGTTCATAGAGGCCAAAACACAACCCTTTCCAAGTGCATCAATGAAGGTATGTTTGGGAAAAGGTTAGGTTACTAAGATAAGAAAAGTTGGAAGTGAATGGATAGATATAAGGCATGGTGGTGGAAATGAGGAGTGTTTTATCCCCCCATAGACAAAATATGTTATATTATTGGGAAGGCCAAAGGGGATAAGGGTACCAATATTGGGATCATAAGATGGATCATTTTGAAGGTTCCCATTTTCATTTGGAGAAGGGAAAGCATCCAAAGATAAAAGTTGATATTTCCCCAGCGTAAGACATTGGAACATGGATTGCAAGGGGTGTTCAACCAAGATTTGAGATGAAGGGATAATTGAACTAGTGGATGCTTCATCATTATTGAAGATAAAAGTATTGGTGGGTTATGTTGATGTGGTGGCTTGTCTAGAGGTTGGTTATGAAGAGGGTGAAGGTGGAATAAGAACATCATTAGGCTGATATGTCATATTACAAGAAGCAAAGGAACTTGGATTGACTTTGATTGTAATGACTTGTCCCTCATGTTCAAATTTGACACATTGGTGAAGGGTAGAAGGGACACATCCCATGATGTGGACCTAAGGGCAACCGAGTAAAAAAATAAATTAAAATTCACCCTTTATGACATAAAATGTCAGGATCTTGAGTACAATTGATTACTTTTGTATAAGTAACTAAACATGGAATTAGAACCAAAAATGATAAGTAACTAGAAATCAGAAACAACAAATAATAGGAGATACAAGAAACAACCAATCTGTATTAAACTCTTCCAAAAGGAAATACAATGAAGAAATCTCTCTCTCCTCACACCTCACAGATGTACAGTAATTCTCCTTCAAGAGTTCTCTCTCTCTCTCAATCAATTACAATCAACTCAATTACTAAATTATACATGTTATGAGGATCTAACCCTACTATATAGTATACTACAACACTAGAGTTCATGAGCCATGCATTCACCACCCTTAGATCCACCTCTTAAATCAAAGGCTCAAATTTGTTCTGCTAAAAATAACAATTCTAGAAACGCATAGAAGTCAGTGTCAGTCTGAAGATGATCGATGGCGATCGACCCCTAACTAATGTCAATTGGTTCTGACCGATGCCAGTTACTGTGTAAGCCCAGGAACCTCCACATTAGCTCATTAGTGAAGCTTTTAGCTTCACAACTCAACAATCTCCCACTTGGAGATAAATAGCTACACCTTTACTTATACAACAACATCCTCTAAACATCTCTAGCATGTTTCTCCCTCTTCAAGTTCAATCTTGAAGACCAACAAAAGTTGAATGAAGATTCAACTTCTCCTTTGTTACCAGCTTTGTTAACATATCAACAGGGTTCTTATCCGTATGGATCTTTTCCAACTTCAACTGTCCATCCTCCAATACCTCTCTAATGAAGTGGTCCCTAAGCTGTATATGTTTGGTTCTTGAATGAAAGGTTGAATTCTTTGCCAAATGAATTGCACTTTGACTATCACTGTATAATCTGCAACTCCCTTGCTCCTTTCCCAACTCTTCCATAAATCGAGTCATCCAAATCATTTCTTTGCTAGCCTCTATGACTGCAATGTATTTTGCCTCTGTAGTAGACAAGGCAACAAATTTTTGCAACTTTGAAATCCAGCTAACCGCTATTCCACCAACAGTGAACACATATCCTATGGTGCTTCTCCTACCATCCAAGTCACCTGCCATATTTGAATCTACATACCCATGTAGAGAAGTGTTTGACCCTCCATAGCATAAATGCCTACTGCTGGTCCCTCTCAGATATCTGAGAATCCACTAAACTGCTTTTCAGTGTTCCTTTCCTAGATTGGCCATAAACTTGCTGACAACTCCCACTGCTTGGGCAATATCTAGTCTAGTACATATCATTACATACATTAAGATCCCAACTACTGAAGCACATGGAAATCTACTCATGTACTCAACCTCATCATGTGATTTAAGACACTATTCTTTGCTCAACTTAAAGTGTCCAGCCATAGGTGTGCTTACCAGTTTTGCATCCTGCATATTGAACCTCTCCAACACCTTATTCACATAATCCTCTTGAGACAAAATCAAACTATGATTTTTCCTCTCTCTTAATACTCATGCCAAAAATTTTCTTTGCTGCTCTTAAATCCTTCATGGTAAATGTGTGAGCTAATTTTACCTTAAGCTCAGTAATTTCTTGCATGTGTGAACCTACAACAAGCATATCATCTACATATAGTAATAGAATAATATAACTACCATTATCCAATCTGTTAAAATAAACACAATGGTTAGATTGACATTTACTAAAGCCATGCTCTGTCATAAACCTGTCAAACCTCAAATACCATTGTCTTGGAGCTTGCTTAAGACCATATAAGCTTTTCTTCAACCTGCACACAAGTTTCTCCTTACCTTTGACCTCAAAACCTTCTGGCTAATCCATATATATTTCTTCATCTAAATATCCATGAATAAATGCTGTCTTAACATCAAGTTACTTAAGATGCAAATCCTCAATAGCAACTAAAGACAATACAGTCCGAATAGAAGTCATCTTTACTACAAGAGAAAAAATTTCACCAAAATCAATACCTGGTTTTTGTGCAAATCCCTTTACTACCAACCTGGCCTTATATCTCATTTTCCCATTCTCTCCTTCCTTTAACCTATATACCCATTTTTTTTTTAGTGCTTTCTTTCCGACTGGAAACTCAACCAAATCCCACGTATGGTTCTCTTCCAAGGAATCAATTTCCTCATTCATGCCATGCTCCCACTATTTCCTAGATTCTACTTGCATTGCCTCATCAAAACTTTTTGGTTCTCCACCATTAATGAGCAAAAAATAGTATAAAGAAGGGGAATAATGAATTGGAGGTTTACTAACCCTTTCAGACCTCCTTATGGGAATTTGAGACTTATTTATAGCTTGCTGTCTGCCCAAATTTTCTTCTGATAGTGATCGATCCTGGTCATCTCTGATCGATGCTGATCTACACCCGATCGATGTCGATTCCTCCTAATCGACATTGATTTACACTTGACCGACATCGGTCTCCACCTGGCCGATGTTGGTCTCTGTGTTTTTCTGTGAGTGATGATTTTTACCCGCGAGCTCATTTTAGATCATAACCTCTTCCAAATCAAGATTGCCCTACTCAAAATTATTTAGCCTCTTGAGCTGATCATTGTACATCACCTTCTCATTGAAAACTACATCACAGCTTTTAATAATTTTGTTAGTTTCTAAATTCCACAACCAAAATTCAAAATTTCCAAAACTATAACCAATGAAAGTGTACTGCATAGGTTTAGCATCCATCTTCTTTCTATTTTCTTTATCAATGTGCACAAAAGCTTCAGAATCAAAAACTCTGAGAAATAAAAGATCTACCTTTTTATCTGTCCAAGCCTCTTCTGGAATTCCACCATCCAATGTAGTAGAAGGTCCTCTATTAATCAGGTAAACCAAAGTATCTACAGCTTCTGCCTAAAACTGTAAGGGCAAACTAGCATGTAACTTCATACTCTGTGCATGCTCCATTATTGTTTTATTCATCCTTTCAACAACTCTATTTTGCTGAAGTGTCCTTAGAATCATCCTGTCCCTACGTATTCCACTTATAGAATAGTAATTGTTGAATTTATTGCTGTAATACTCACCACTATTATCAGATCTAAGGCACTTCAATCTCAAACTTGTTTCATTCTCAACCAAAACTTTTTATTTCTTAAATGTGTCAAAAACATCAGATTTCCTCTTTATGCAATAAACCCATACCTTTCTTGTAGCATCATCAATGAAAGAAACATAATACTATGATCCTTCAATAGAAGCTACCTGAGCTGGTCCTCACACGTCTATGTGAATAAGCTCCAACTTGTGCTTCTTCTTTGTTGACCCAGTTTTGAGAAACCTTACTTTATTTTATTTTCCAAAAATACAATGCTCATAAAAATCTAGATGTATGCTTTTCAAATCTGAAAGCTTACCTTTTGACTTAAGAACATTCATTCCCTTCTCACTCATGTGACCAACCTTATAGTGCCACAACTTTGCATCTACATCTGAAGTAGATAAAACAGAAGGAGAATAATCAGTAATACAAGTAGATAGATAAAGTGTACCTACTCTCTTACCTTTTTCTAATACAAGTGCACCCTTGGAAACTTTCCAAGATTTAGCTGTGAGAGTTACTATGCAACCCTCATCATCCAACTTTCCTGTAGAAATCAGATTCCTCTTCAGGATGGGTACATGCATGACATCCTTCAACACCCATGTGTTTCCATTCTATAATTTCAGCTGCACTTTTCCTTTGGCAACAATTTTACAAGGCTCATCATCCCCTAAATAAACTTTTCCAAAATCTCCATGGACATAATCATTGAAAAATTCTCTATTTTGGGTTGCATGGAAAGAGACACCAGAATCTAAAACCCATGATTCTACTTTATTATCCAAAGAAAATATAAGAGCATCTTGTGCAACAATACCTACAACTTTTGCTTCTTTATTACCTTCATGATGATTTTCTTTGTTATCCTTCAACCAACAATCTTTCTTTGCATGCCCTTTCTTTCCACAATTCCAGCAGGTTATTCTTCCATTTCTGGATTTGGATCTACTTCCCATCTTTGACCTTGATTTCTCTTGCTTGCCCTTCTCTCTTTGCCTTCCCCTACTTTCAACACTTAAAGCATTACCTGATATTTCCCCTATGCTTTTTCTGTGAATTTATTCATTCAAGATTACACTAACAACATCATCAACTTTCAAGATATTTGAAGCAGATGCAATATTACTAACTTCCATTACCAAACTATGCCAACTTTTAGGTAAAGAGCATAAGATTAAGAGAGCCTTAATTTCATCATCAAAAGCTATTTTGACTAAATTTAACTGATTTACTATTGTATGGAAATCATTAAGATGACTAGATACAGATCCACCTTCCTGCATTTGCAAATTAAATAATTGCTTCATAAGATATACCTTATTCGAAGCTGAGGGTTTTTCATATAAATTTGCCAAAGTATCCATTAACTCTACCGTTGTCTTTGCCTATGATAATTTAGAAAACACAAAAGCTGTCAGGCTCAACCTTATAGATCCAAGAGCCTTTCTATCAAGAACATTCCATTCTTCATCTTCCATATCTATGGGCTTCCTTGAAACCCCACCCAATGGTAAATATAGATCTTTCTAATACAGATAATCTTCAATCTGCATCCTCCATAATTGATAATTCTTTCCATTAAATTTCTCTATTCTTAGTTTAATTTTTTCTACCATTGCTTTGCTCCCACTCAATCAGAAACTCCTATGAGTGAATTCTATAATCAACAAACACTAACCGGCTTTGATACCAATTGTTAGGATCTTAGAGTACAATTGATTACTTTTGTATAAGCAACTAAACACAGAATTGAAATCAAAAGTAATAAGTAACTAGAAATCAAAAATAACAAATAATAGGAGATACAAGAAACAACCAATCTATATTAAACTTTTTCAGAAGGAAATACAATGAAGAAATCTCTCTCTCCTCACACCTCATAGATGTATAGTAATTCTCCTTCAAGAGTTCTCTCTCTCTCTCTCTCAATCAATTACAATCAACTCAATTACTGAATTGTACATGCTATGAGGATCTAACCCTACTATATAGTATACTACAACACTAGAGTTCATGAGCCATGCATTCGCCACCCTTAGACTTACCTCTTAAATCAAAGGCTCAAATCTGTTCTGATAAAAATAACAATTCTAGAAATGCACAAAAGTCGGTGTTGGTCTGAAGATGACCGATGCCAGTCGACCCCTAACCAATGTCGGTTGACCCCTAACCGATGTTGATTGACCCTTAATCGATGTTGGTTGGTTCTGACCGATGTTGATTACTGTGTAAGCCCATCAACCTCCACATTAGCTCATTAGTGAAGCTTTTAGCTCCATAACTCAACATAAAATAATTCAAGAATAGTTTGAGGCCCCAACTAGATGTGGAGAATAACTATTCCTAGAGTGGTGTCCAAGGTATCATTGAATGTTCAAAGAACTACTAATATTTTTGACATGATGTTTTTAGGTAGTTAGAGTTGATCATAGGTATGGGAGGAGATGATATTGATACTCGCTCCCCCATCAATCATTTATTTTTTGACACATGTATGATTGATGGATGCTATGATAAAAAGAGGGGGATCAAGGTCTTCACTGTGATATGGTGGAATTTCAAACTCTTGAAAAGTGACCATGGTAGCATGTTGGATAGATATGATCAAAGATGCAAGAGGTTGGAGATCATCTAGTTGAACCTCTATAGAACACAGTGCTTTGACTAAATCTTGATGATGTTGAGGCGAGGTGCTAATTAATTCATAAAGACTCATTATAACTGGTATTTGGTGAAGTTATTTTAATACCAAGCATTGTATGAATGGAGATGCATTAGAAGAAGAAGGGGCTCCAAAAATGGAGACTTTGGTCTTGGGTGGTTGTGAGGGCAAAAGTAAATGTGTAGTTGTTTGGTTTTAGTTGGTTGGTTGGGGAGTTAAAGTGTAAGACCATGGGATGGTGGCCTTAACTTTACCCTTTTCATTTTATTAGAAAACTTTACCCTTATCCTTTTGTTGAGCTCAAGACTAAGTCACCATATGAATAGTATGGATAAGGGGACCGGTTGCTTAATTCAGTTCACATTCTTCACTTTTTGGTGGAAGTAAAGAAGTAAATGATTGGTAAGTGGACTAGATAGGTGGTAAAAAAGGAAAGGGGCTTAAAGAAGGTTCATCTAATATATCATCCTCCTCTAAAAGGCCATGCATGATAGTTTGGAGAGCTTTACAGTTCTTCATATCATGCCCAGGGGTTTTATGGTAAAGATAAATTAGATTGTGATTGAACTAGGTTGGATTTTGGTGAGCGAGGTCAAAAAGCTTGATTGGTGGTAGGCTAATGTCATAAGCTTGTAGGAGCCTTTGTAAAATAGTTGTATAAGATTTTAATAAGTATTTTGGAGGTGGTGGAGTTTATATTTTTTGTGTAGGAACCTTATTGGGCTAAGATTTATTGATAGGAGGTGTGGCTGGTGGATTGAGCTTGGATGGTAGTTTAGAAAGAATTAGCCTAGTTAAAATTAGTTTGGGAATTGGGGGTCTGGATGATGAGGGTTTAATAGATGGGAAACTAGATGAACTAGAGGATTAGGATGTATAGGTGGAGAAAAGGGAGATGGTTTCTTGGAGGAAGAGTAGGTAATGGGAATGGTGGAGGGATGCAGACCTAAAATAGAAGGTGGAGGTGAAGGAGTTGGTATGGTTCTTCCTTGAGGTTTTGGTCTTGGTGATCCTTCCTTCTTAATGGTCATAATTGGATTAGGTTTTGGTTGGGTTGATGTGGTTAAATCCAATCTCAAAGGAGGGTGAGCAGGATTAGGCATGTGAAGGACCCTGAAGTTCTTGATTGGCTTGAGAAAAGAAGCATAGGGCAACTTGACAATTCTAGGTGGGGTAAATTGAGATTGTTTTGGGTGAATCTAGGAGGGGTAGTTGGTAGAGCTATAAAAATAGGCTCCAGAGTGGACTCAAGTGAAGTGAAAGGTTCAATTTTATTTTGATATGGGAGTCCAAGCTGATGCCAAAAGATAGCTCTATCAAAGTTAGGTTGGGAGGTAAATTCCAAACTTTGAACTAGTCAGGAAAAAGGTTTATAAATGGGTTTTGTTTCTTGATCATTAGTTTCAAAGATCAAACCCTTTGGGGAAGAAGAAGGGGTGGTTTAAAGGCTTCTATCATTGGTGGAAGTTTCTAAAGGTAATGACTAGGTAGGTAGGAGTATTTCCTCTTGGGAAATGGTTTCCAAGGGAGGTACAGATAATTATATAATTGGTACGATAAGGGTAATGGTTTCAATCAGAAGTGTTGGTATAACTTCTTCCTTGGTTTGGTTTTCTAAAAAAGTAGATTGTTCTTCTATTTAGTTTGGAGGAGTGGATGAAATGGTCGATGAAGTGGTTATATCCTTGGGTATTTCCATCATAAGAGGGGTAGATAGAATCATGGTTTCATCCAAGGAAGTGGAAGGGGTAGCTACTTCCTCTATTTGGGCATATGAAGGAATAGGTGGTGGGTTGTTTTCCTCTATTTAGGTGATAGAGGTGATGACTTCTTCAGTAGTGGGCACATTACTGATGGCATTAATTACATGTGCCTCATGTGAGTTGGAGGATTCAAGTTGGATTTCATGGTTTTGGGTTAAAGGTGTATGATTTGGGAATGGTTTTTGAAAAATATCAAGAGATTGGTTGGAAGGAGCATTTGGGTTATCAAACATAAGCTCCCCTTTATCAATTAGGTTTTAAACAATGCTCTTAAAGGTATTGCATCTTTTAGTATCATGTCCAACAACCTGATGATAATCACAATGATCATTCTCATTGTACCACTCAAGAAGGGGGTGAGAAGTATCAAATTGTTGAGGGGGTTTGATGGGTGAAAGTTGGATTAGATTGGATTTAAGTAGTTTTTACAACATTAATGCATAGGATTCCCCAATTTGCGCAAATGGTTTTGAAGGAGCCCAATTTTAGGTATAGTTTTGGAAATTGGAAGGATTGTTAGTTTGAGTAGTTTTGTCAATGGTTGGAAGAGGTGCAGTTTTGAGAACAACTGACTGTGCTGATTCTTTTGATTTGGAACTAGTTGGGTTTATGGTTTTGGTGGAGGATGACTCAGTGGATTTGAAACTAGAATTTTTATTTTGAATCTTCAACTTCCCTTCATTGATAGCATGGTTTTCCAATTTGTGGGGCATACTGAATGCTTCATAAAAGGTCCTAAAGGTTTGGACTTGGAGAGTTGGAATAATGTGTTTAGCACATCCCCAAGAGAATAATTCAATTAATTTGGGTTGGGGTAATGGGGAAGTGAGTTGATTAATGAGGCCCCTCTATCTGGAAATGAAATTAGCAATTGATTCATCTTCAAATTATTTGATGGAGTAAAAGTTGGTAATGGAAACCTTTTTAGATATGTTTACTGAAAAGTGTTCTAAAAAGGTTTGTGCCAATTGAGAAAAAGAAAATATGGAATGAGTGGGAAGGGCATTATACCAATCAATGGTGGCCATGGATAATGACATGGGAAAGGTTCAGAGGAGGAGAGCTTAAAATTTAGAAAATTGGGTAATTCCTATTGAGAAGGATAATCATGGATGGGCACGGAGGGGTTGATAAGTTCATTACAAATTTGGTTGTAAGACAAAATATTAGTTGAGGCAGAGATAAATGACTCCAAACTAGTCATTTTGTCCATGAGCATTTTGATTAGATCAGGATAGGATTGAGAATCTACATAATTGAGAGGCACATTTTGTTAGGGTTGGCTTACGATAATTTATGAATAGGAAATAGATGGTACCAAAGAGGTCACATACTAATAAGTGGTGCCAAGGGGTTGAGATGGTGGTACATAAGAAATGCTTGGTATGAAAGGTTGGGTGGAGGGTGGTATGTACCCTTGTGGGTTAGAGACATACTAGTAAGTTGTTATAGGCACTTGTTGAGGAAAATATGTGGTTGATACGGTTGAGGTATGAGGAATTTAGGAAGGTTGAGGTTGGGTAGTTACCATAGTGTTGATTGGAGGAAGGTTTTGAAGTATAGAGAACATTGGGTTTTGAATTGGAACTATGGTCGAGGGATTTGTTATAATTAAAGGGAAGATAAAATTTAGAGTAGAATATAATGCCATGGTAGATGGGGTGTAAGTGAGTAATGGTAAGGTTGAACCCACATAGGGTGTGAAAAGAGGTGTTTAGTTGGGAGGGGGAAGGTTGGTTTGAGTTTGGGTGGATGGGATATTGGAAGAGCCCTGAGTCAATGGTTGGGTTGAAGTGGCCCCTACCATAAGGTGGGATGGCATGCCAAGAGAAGGATCAAAAGAAGGAACTGAAGCAGGGGGTACGATGAGGTAAGGTGTTGAGGTATTGTTGTAAAGCAAATAGATTATTGTCAAGAAAGATATTAAAGTTTGGATCTCCTTCAAATATGATTGGGATTCTAGGAGGAGACAGTGGTGGAAGAGAATGGTGAGGTGAAGTGTGAGGAGATTTTTTGACATCTGAGGTATAATCCATGGATGAAGAAGAAGGTGGTGGTTTTTTATTTTGATTTCTCACTTATTGTCCAGTTAAAACCATATGAGAAAATGAGGAATGTTATTATGACACTCACACCTCAAATAGAAAGCAAACCCAAAAGAACTTTAAAGTAGTCAATACATAAACCAAAAAGTGTGTTTTAACCTTAGGATTACTTTTAAATCGCTTTTAGATTATGCCTTAAAAAGTGTCATAAGGGAGGTTGGCTTACAAAGTAGGTACTAAAGAGAAAGTCTATGGATGGTTTTAGGTTGTTTAGGCACTCAAAAGGAAGATCTATGTTGAACTTCAATATATGGCTTGATGTTGGGGCCTACCCCCTCACTTCATAATCCCACAATGATAAGGGTGTTGGGTGCTTAGCTAAGATATACTGAATCCATAGTTTATAATCAACTAGAGAGTTGAGTTGGTTCTCTCTTTGGTGGTGAAATCTAAGTAGGATAACTAGGAGGGGGTAAGGTTACTACCAAGTGATGAAATACTAGTAAGTCCTTATCTCAAGTCTTATTTTGATGTGTATATTATTTTGAGGTTCATTTTTGTGTGTGATAACAAGTGTGAATGCTATGATAAGATTAATTTGCCTCCTAAGTTACTAGATGGATGAAAATTAGCAAGCAATTAATGAATGCAAATAGTTAATTTTTAAGCCCAAAAAGAAATGATTTCATTTGATGAACAAAAAATTAAGAAAGGGAACTAGGGTCCCATTGGGTGTGCCAAAATATTTCAATTTATTTCCTTCAGTTATTAGTTTTGAAATTAGATAAAATAAAGTGAGTATTAAGATGTGTACTTGGTAAACACTATGCTCGTTGATGACCATATGAAGTGAGAACTCTTTTTTGGCAAGGAAAGACTACCTGTATGATGTCAAGTAGATGATAGTTGAAATATGAATAAATTTGAACAACATAAGAGTACTCCTACCTTAAAAAGTCATGTGGATATAGATTCACTATCTTGGATGCCTGCACAAAGAGAATAAGAGAATCTAGATGCAAATTTATGGGATTCATAACTCTCCCAAGAGCCCTATATTTATAGCACAAAATTGCTAAGGAGAGGGAAGCTTGAGGGAAAGTTGATAAGTTGGGAGGGGATGAAGTTGCCTATTTTTTTAATCTTTAAAATACAATGTTAAATAAAGTTTCCATTCTATAAGATACTAATCTCAAACAAAGCTGGAAATGATTAAGGCAAGTTTGGGTGACCCCAACCATCGATGGTTAGGGTCAACCATCGATGGTAACCCTAACTGGTGATGGTTGAGGGGCCACACGAAAATGGGTAAAAAGGTCATGATTTAAGTGATGTGTGTAAAAAGTTATTTATTATAGCAAAGTTATAAATAAATGTTAATAGACCAGGTGGTCTACTAGACACAAAATCAATCAAAGGTCCACAGGTCAAGATAACATAACAAATTATCATTGTGTAGTTTTTAGGTGTCTACACTACCATGAAGTTCTAATTTCATGTCTTCTTTCTACTTATATGTCATTTATTATGTTTTAGAAACTATGTTCACAATATGTGGTTGGTGTCTTATTCTCTCAAAGTCTAGGTTTAGTTATAATAATCCCTAGATTTATAAGATCACACCAAAAAACTCTGATACATACTACTCAGGTATACAATTAGTTTCAAATAATGTGATATACATTATTTTATGGGTAATTTAAAAGGAAGCATGATAACATCATGAATACCTCATATGAATAATAACATTTACTCTTGGATTATCATATTTTCCTAAGTATCAAATATTTAAATGAGACTTGTTATACTGTTAGATATGTTATATAAAACCCTCACCAAGGTCAAAATGTATACTTGTAATTGGTTTAGACATTTTCATTCATACATAATATAATCATCAATTATGTATCTTCATATTCTAACCTTATATTTAATCATATGACTTTTACTATTAGCATTTTCATATATGCAAAGCCAAATTTAAACATTTACTATTATTATCCATTAAATTGTTTGGATTTAATGTAAATAACAATATTGTCCAATTTTAGTATGGTATTTATATAACTATTAAAATAGTAAATATTAATTTAAACGTAACACCCGTGATAATTATGTTTAGGTTATCAAGTTTGAATTTAATTATCTACCATGACTAGATAAATCTCTAGGTTAAGAATATCTAATTCTTATTATTTTATCTAATAGAATATTTGCATTCATCATTTACAATTATTACATAAGTTTTCAATCCAATAAGAGGACATACATATCCTACAGTCTACATGGGTGTAATAATAACATTATGGTCATAAAAATATATGGATGGCAACTTAGAGAAATACTTAAGTGAGTTAAAATTTATAAGGGAATATAGTAATACCCAAATTACCAAACTCCATCTATCACCACTACCGCCAACATACATATCACCAAGAATATTACTTAAGATTTCACCCAATCACCACTTTAGTTACTGTAGTTAAATCTTTTCAATTTATTAAATTTCCCCCAGTATATAGACCGATATGCTGATGCACATCTCAGGTATAATTTAAATCACTATTTTTGAATCACTATGTTCAAATTATTGATTTTATATTCAACATTAAATTGATAAGCATGCCATATTTAGTTAGTTGCTTCTGTATGAAGATTGACATGATTTTTCACCTCACAAAATGAACTTAAAACATTCATCCATGTTGCCTAATAGTTTTCTAAGCTCCTTAGGTAGTGGTTTGACTTGCCTATTGCTAGGTATATGCATTTTATTCCATATACAATTATTTCATATATATATATATATATATATATATATATATACATCAATTATATTTATGCATGGGTAGGTTACCAGTATAAGGATGTTGCCTAAGTCGTATAATCCCTACAGTTTGAACATAGATCATAATATAAATACTTTTAATTACATTTGCTACATATACTTCCTATCTGGGTAGTAAAATTCTCAATAGATAAAATATAAATGATTCATAATGAATTTTCATACTTAAGTATTGATATAAAATTTTGATGCCATATCCACCATTGATGTCATAACCAATATACCTAGTCACCATATTATTTTATGTTAAAGTATGTAGTCGCATCTTTAATATAAAGTATGTTTGGTTGTGTTTATATTTTTCTATATAAAATAATTTAGGTCCCTTAATAGGTTTAAACAAGCTACCATATTTTAGCAAGGAACTCGACCTCTACAAAAATCCTATTTATCAAAATAGAAAATACAAGCTTATTCAAATTTGTTGACTATGTTTTAATACTTTCTACATTTCTATAACATTCATATGAATTGGATTACATCTTCTACCTAGTAAGACACTCTTCCTGATCCTCCTTATCTAATATCCTTTTCTTCCTCTTCTCTTTTTTCAATTCTCTCTCTACCTCAGCATATATCACACCTCTCTCCTTTCATGATTATATATATATATATATATATATATATATATATATATATATATATATATATATATATATATATATATATATATATATAAATTTCCTTTCCCTGAAAAAAAGGTGTGGCTGTTTTTGCTTTTAAAACAAACTTCCTACCCAAGCTATTACGCCAAGTTACTTGTTTTATTCCCTTATTTCTAAAAAAAAAATTCTTTTTCTTTATTTCATTTTATGTCAAGATTTTTATATTTTTATTTTATTTTGTATATTTAATCCTTCCCTATTTTTAACTTATTCCAAAATTTTTAAATTTTTTGATTTTATTTCTTATTTTTATATTTCTCAAATTACCTTGATAATAAATGACTTACTTAATTAGCCATATTAATTTAATGAAAACACCAAAAGCATAAAAACATAAAATTAATTCCATATCATTACTACACTAAGCTAATCACATGTAATATACTATCTAAATGTAAATGACATAAAATATACTATGCTAACTATTTAATTATGCATCTAATCATGTTCTAATAATGTGGTGTGTTTAGGGTTGTAGCTAGATTCTTTATCTTCCTCCAATTGTTTCCAAACAAGTTTTCGCTTTTCACATTCAAAAGAGAAATGAGGAAATAAGATAAAAAGTTTAGGACTTGTACGTACCCAAATATAGTTTTGCGCACCAGATTCAGATGATAGCAGGAACTCCTCTTTGGTTGTGGAGGATGACACCTGTAGAAGAAAGAGACTAAAACATGAAAATTGTTAGAAGGCTAGAAAGTGGACTGTCAAGCAAAGGCTTGGTCCTAGAAGTGCAAAGACTTCTTAGGGGATGACAGTCCACTGATAAAAAATAGAATATTGATAGAAACAAAAAATGATAAAGATAGAGTGAAAGAAATGAAAGCAAATGCGTACTTGTTATGTAGCAATCTGCCTTGCACAGTCACCGATGTCAGGGGTTCTACCGGCATCGGTCAAGGAAGGTCACCAACATCGGTTAGTCTACCGATGTTGGTAGGGGCAATGGTCGAGGTTGGTCAGGGCAATGGCCTGGGACAGGTTTTGGATGGGTTTTTGGATTTGTAGAATGGCTTGAAGATTTGTCTAGATGATCTGGGAGCTGTTTAAGGGTTTGAGAACTTGTTTGGATAGTCTGTGTAGGGCTGTGAGGCAAGAGATATGGTCAAAATAGGGGATCAAAGAGAGGACAGGGTGACAGGGAGACAGGGATTAGAGAAGGCCTTTTAGCCTCTCAGGGAAGGGCAGGTTGAGTCTGAGCAGTGGGCTGGTTAGCAGATGAATTAAAAAGAAATACTGAAATGAAAAAGACAATAAAAATACTTATCTCTTTGCTTGCTAAAGAGGGAGTGCAGAAGACCTATTGCTGATGCTGTTGATGAACCTGTAATGCTAAGAGCCTAGCGCTATTCCTACATAGTACCTGTAGCTGGTGATGTTTGCTATGCGAGAGGGAGAGAGAGAGAATTTGAATGCTGGGATGCCAAAGAGTTTTCATTTATGGGGGGCAGCAATGGATGTAGAAAACTAGTTTTGAAGGTAACCGACGGTGGCAGAACCGTCGATGTCAGCCGCATACTGACTGACCTCGGCGGTCGAAGAATGGGGACAGAGGATAATTTTTGCCTTCTGTCTATTCTTACAAGTTGCCAAGGTCAAATGTCATTAAAAAATGGTTGAGAGGGGCTTAAATGAGTGCGAGAGGAAGGGTCAAGATGGGATTTGGGTCATTAAGGCTTGGAATGAGGTGGGGGCATCCAAGGGGAGGAATTCAAGGTGGCATGGGTGAAGTGGCAAGGGGGAAAATATTTGATTATTTTAATTTAAAATTGAGGGGGCTTAGGATAAGTGTTAGGAAATGGACCAAGGGGACCAAGGGGGGAGGGTAACCAAGGGGTAGACATGATTTTGGTGTCTACGTTTGCCCCTTTTTGTCTTGTTGGTTGTTCTTAATGAATTGCAAGACAAAAATAGGAGTTGGTTGCCCCAGGTATAGGATGAGGTGTTCCCCCCTTAAAGTGGGAGTCGAAGGAAGAGAACCTGAGATTGAGTGTTGATTTGACAGAGAGATGGATAGAGAGGGTGAAGATTGAGTGTGAACACTACAAATGGTGAGATTGCATGTGTACCACACCACACGATAGGTAGGTTAAATTGTCATGGTCAAGGGTCGAGGAGTGCCAAAATCAAAATAACTAGTCCCCAACATTTAGTCATAGTTGATTGGGTTAAATGATCTAAGCTGTAGCTCTAATGGGTCATCATGTTTCAGGTATCTCGAGCTCAGGAAGTGCTCCTAAAAAACATGAAAAAAGTCACAAGCAGTAGGGATCAACTTGCTCGTGATCCAATACTTGTGAGGGTCATGGACAATTTGCTAACTAGGCACGAGGTAGCAAAGGCAATCAAAACAACCAAGGTAGAGTTGTCTCGAAAGCGGTCAAAGGAGATAGTCGCAATCTCCAAGGTCTAGTGGTCGAGGGACGGAGGTAAAAGTGATATCAAGTGTGCCCTAGGAGGCTAAGAGGACTTCTACTATGAAAGCTAACTAATTGGGGCATGATTTTGGGCATAAGGTGAAGAATTTAGAGGGTTGAAGGCTACCGACATCAGTGATAAACCCGACGTCGGTGGACCAAGTGGTCCAATGTCAGCGGCCTAGGGCATGATGACGCTGATGTCGGTGGTATGCCAAATCTGACAAAACCAGATTGGCAACCCACCAAAAGTCATTTGTGATTGTTTGACTGAGAGAAAAAAGGGCTCTGGATTGATTGAGTGTGATAGTGACTTGGAGTGACCGGTTGAGTAGGGTGAGGTGGCAGAGGGAGATTGGTGGAGAGAGGAGTGAATTAGATAGAGATTGGGGGTTGCAGAGGTGGTGGTAGGCCAGGAGGAGCTCATGGATAAATTGAGATGGAGGAGATGGTAGAGGGTGGAGGAGGACCCATGGGAGGTCCACCACTAGCGGCACCTATTGTGCCACCATGGAGGCGATGATGAGATGAGGTAGGAGGTGTTGTGAGCTTGTTTGGTTTGGTTTTAGTTTTGTTTTTATTTTTGAAATTTTGATGTTTTTAGCTAGAAAGTGAGGGGGAGGGATAGCTAGGAGGGTGGGAAGGGCAGGTAGGTCAATTTAGGTTGATTTAGGAAGGTTTGGGGGGTTAAAGGGTGGTCAAAGGGGGAAGTCCTAATTTTTAGGGTTCGCCCCATTTGGCTCTTGGGTCGAACCAATCGCCAGCGTCGGCAGATTCGTCAGTGTCGGTCAGTTTCCTACTGACATCGGTCACTAAGTGACCGATGTCGGTTAGGTAAATGCCATCATCAGCACACAAATTGATGTCAGTGGATGCCTGGTCAAAGAGAGGTTGAAAATTGCCAAGTCGAAAGGGTCGAAGCTGGGCCAAGGGCTTCTTGGGTGTCAGGATAGCCATAGACAGTCAAGTAGATAGATAAAAGGGCAAATGGGTGAGCTAGGTCTCCCAAAGGGAAAAAGAGTCATAGAGATTGGTAGTCACATTGACATGAATTTGACTATTGGATGCAGGTGAGACAAATGCTGATGTTGTGGGATCGATTGCCGACATTGTTGATGCAGATGCGTCGGGACATTACCGAGGAGGAATGGGTGCAGATGAGTGTAGTGGGACTCGGTGGGCTGCAGCGATACTATCGGGTGGTGAGGGATGTGAGTCTGATGGTGGCTCTGATTGAGTGGTGGGATCATTCCACCAACACCTTCCACTTGCTGACAGGGGAGATGACTGTGACGATCGAGGATGTGTACCAAATTTTGTGGCTGTTGGTACACAGAGCAGACCTATATGCGTGCTTGAGAGAGGCACATGATATACACATGGTTACATTATTTAGGGAGCACATTGCTGAGATGAGCTACCACTCAATGAGTTTTGCATATGAGCCATTATATGCGGTAGATGAGGATGCACATCAGCTAGCCATCTTGATGATGATTGGCATTAAAGTCTATGTACTGCCAGATGCAGAGGGAGGTAGGTTTTCGGTTGCTATGACTTGGGTTTTGATAGAGATGATAGAGCAGTAGACAGTGTTTTCCAGGGCACCTATCTTTTTAGCCCAAGTATACAGAGAGCTATGGGGCATCAGTCAGTAGTGGCGATATATTCTGTGTGTGGCCCACCTCCTGCACTGTTGGGCATATGAGCATATTGTGGTCACCTAACCTCTCGGTCTCCTAGTGGTGATTCAGGTCGGCTTTAGGGTTAGATTGAGGTGATGGTGTGAGATCATGGTGTAGACTCAGATGGATGGGGTAGTTAGAGATATTGACCATTACAGAGGGGTACTAGAGGCCCTGATCCCAACATATATCATCTGGAGACCATACTTGGTATATCCAACTTTCAGAGACCAAGGAGAGCAGCTTGTTAGGGTGCAGAGTTTGAGATGGGTCAGGGGGAGACGAGCTGGCAAGCTTGAGAGGGTGCCAGTGGAGAGAGTGTGGCGCTAGTATGGGCTACTACAGGATGTGCCACCTGCCTTCTCATAGTACAGGCGGGATGACATTGAGGTGCTACTCCCATTGCTAGAGGAGACAGAGGGGCCTAATTTTGAGGAGCTACCAGTAGGACCTGGGATAGCCGATCTAGGGTGTACAAAGGCTTATATGTCATGGTGGGTAGGATAGTATATAGGGTTATAGGTAGGACCAATATTTAATCTACAGACTGTGATCAGGGATAGGGATATGGCAAGGCAGGAGAGGGATGCTGCCAGATAGGAGAGAGATGCTACCATCCAGGAGAGGGATGTAGCACAAGGATAGGTGACCATTTTATAGGGTTAGTTAGCCACAGCCCAAGCATAGGCATTGGCAAGATAAGGTTTTGGAGGATAAGGCTTGATGCAGTATCCACCTTAGTAGCCAGTTCAACAGCCAACACAGTCAGCATCAGTGCAGCTAGGGTTTTCACAGCCACATGGTTCAGTGGAGGGCACGACAGCAGGTCAGATGGTTCCACCATAGACTGTATCTATAGTTAGATACAATGATGCACTGGACGAGATCACATATTATGAGGGGGCCATCAGGGGGTTCCCTTAGATACAACAATACTCTGAGATGAGGGCATAGTGGAGCCAACAACAGTCTATGTCGTGAGTGACGGCTTTAGAGTCTCGAAGGTGATGCAGATCAGAGGGCGGAGATGATATAGCATCTTCTCGGCTGCCACCACCATAGCCACAACCTTGAGGGCATATTTTGATATGATGTATATACCGGCCTGCGAGCTGTTGATGCGAGATGTACTTGATTTTTTGAGAGAGAGAGAGATAGATTATACCATTGTTAACTTTGATGGACAGATATATATGATGAGATTTTGGTTTATTAATGTGTTATGGATGTTATGGATGTTTTTAGCATTTCTCATATGTTTTAATGATATATGCCTAATGTGATGATGTTGATTATGATGATACTTAATGATTAATGTGATGATGTTTTATGATTATATGATGATGTAAATAATGCAAATGATTGTGAAAATATGTGCTTAATTGTGATGTGATTGGCAGGTGATGAAAGAATGTGACGGAAAGAATGGCTGAGCTAACCCCAAAAGACCCCATGTCAATTGAGTGCTGCCTACATAGCCCTTGTCCTAAGGGCCTCAGGCCAATGTAGTTCTCCCCAAAGGGAGGAAGGGCCAAAGTGGTCGATGGTCTTAGACGAGGTTAAGTCATGGTCAAAGATAAGATAGTTTGTCCATCAGGTAGATGAATAAATGAGGGTGGTCGAGCTAACCCCAAAAGATGTCATGTCATCTAAGTGATACCTACATAGCCCTAGTTGGAAGGGCCTCAAACCAATGTAGTTCAAGCAAAGAGACAAAGTGGTTGATGTGAGTGGTCATGAGAATGATTTAACACATCCTAATATGTCTGAGGGAACATGCTTGAAATGATGAGGAAAAAGAAGATGTTACCGCCTTGTCCAAATGGTGTATTCTGTAACATTGGTCAAGGCTTTTCATCCCTAGAAACTATCCATATTAGGTGATGAATGTTTGCTAAAAATGAAATGAGTCTATTTATGCTTCAGCAAGTAATGGTTTATGCTTGACATAAATTGTGGTCGATAGTTTCCATGTGTATTGGTGTCCATAGAAACTAGTGTGAATAGGCTATGTGAGTGGTCTAAAAAGAGATTGGGTTGAGTTGGTTTGACAAATGATGTGGTTGAATGTGACCAAAATGTAAAGGAAGTGAAAAGCATATTCACCCTTTCATTGACAAGGACCAAAAGGATAGCATAGATAGGGGTTGTTAGAACCAAGAGCCCCATTCATGCATTACGCCATTGACCATGGGTTGTGTTAGAATGGTAATCGAATCACTTTGACATTAAAGTGAGCTCAAAGTCCCTTGAGCAGGTAATGTGATAGGTGAGGATAGGGCAACCCCTTTTTAGAGTAGAGAGAACCTTGCCCCTTTTTATAGGAGACCCTGAGATGACTACAAGCCAAGTCCATGACCCCTTTTTTTTTTGAGCAGACTGATCGATGCGAGAAGTCTACATAGAGATGTCATTTTGCTTTGTGGTCATTTGTGAAGTTGATCGATGCGGGAAGCTTCTAAAAGAGTGCTATTTATAGCAATATTTTAGTCATAGCCATCCTTTGAGGGACTGGTCTATATTTTTTCTTTATATATATTTGAGGGCTTTAAATAGCTGTCCTTCGAGGGAGCAGTCTATTAGCTACAACAATGATGGTACATCTATCCTTCGAGGGAGCAGTCTATCTTTTGATTTCGTGACCTTGGATATTTTGACATCTTGATTTATTTTTGACAAAATTTTGAGTCATGGACAAGACTATAGTCGTTGAAGGGCTCTCTTTTATTAAGACAAAGCATCACTACTTTATAAAAGGGTTATAGAGGATTTGTTTAAGGGAATAGGGTTGAAAGGAATTAGGATTAAGAGAATAGGATATTGCTCAAGGGATGAGCTCAAGTTAAATGTCAAGTGGATGAGTACTCGACTAACAATAGAATGGTCGTAGATGCAAGGCATTAAGAGGCTCAAGTTCTGGCCATTCGTTGAGAGAGGGTAGACGATAAGTCCCTGACCCATACTTGTGCATGATGATGAAATGTCTGAGCCAATTAGGGGCAAACTTGCCTCATTTATTTCACTCCATATTGGTCACATGCTGATTTTCTTTGTGGACGAGGTCTCCGATGTTGAAATCTCATTCTCATAGATTTTTGTCATAGGCTCGCTTGATGCAATTTTGATAGACATGGAGATGGTTGAGGGCAGCAACATGACATTCGTCAAGTAATTCAAGTTGAGCTAAGCGATCTTGTCGAAAGTCATCATTAGAGAGAATGTCATGTAGAGAGATGCGGAGAGATGGGATCTGTACTTTGAGAGGTAGGACAGCCTCTATTCCATACACTAGAGAGAAAGGGGTAGCACCTGTAGAGGTTTAGATGTTAGTGTGGTAGGCCCACAAAGTGAAGGGAATGTGAATGTGCCAATCCCTTCTAGTGTCATTGACCACCTTCATGAGAATTTTAGTCAAGATTTTGTTGGAAGCCTTGACCTGCCCATTTGCTTATGGGTAGTAAGGCGAAGAGAAGCTGAGCTTGATGCCAAATGAGTCACAGAGTTTTTGGATGGTTTTGTTTTTGAATGACTTGCTGTTATCGGTGATGATTTTGTGAGGGAAATCGAAATGATAGATGATGTGGGTGCTGATGAAGTTGGCAATTTTGTCAGCTTTTGTGGAGACAAGAGGAATGGCTTCCACCCATTTAGTGAAATACTAAGTGGTGGTGATACTGGATTGATGACGAAGGGATGAATGAGGGTTAATCTCATTGATGAGATCTAAGCCCCACTGTGAAAAGGCTAGAAATCTTGAGCGACTTGCAAGGTGTGGCTATGGAGATGAAGCAAGTTAGAGTGATGCTAGCACTTGATGCAATGCCGAACATAGTCTCTATAGTCTTGATGAAGAGTGGGCCAATAATAGCCCAGACAAAGGATGCGCTTGGCAATCGAGTTACCACTAAAGTGTCTGCCACAAATCCCATCATGGACCTATTTAATGGCATGAGACACTTCAGTGGAGGTTAGATAGCAAAGGAGGCTGTCGAAGCCTCACTTATAAAGAAGACCCCCTAGCATGGTATATCGAGCTGTGTATTTGATGAAAGCCCACCGTGCATTGCTAGAGAGATTGGAAGGAATGACAGAATGAGATAAGTAGTCCACAAGTTGCTTCTACCAATCATCTCATAGACTAGAGTCTATGGTGTTGACATGGTTGATGTTAGGAGAAATGTATGAAGGCAATGACACATGATGCACCGTGATAAAAAGTCTGGATGAGGATGATGAAGATGGGATATGCGAGGCGAGAGAAGCCATGGTGTCACCAAACTTATTCATGGATCGAGGAATAGTCTGCAAGTGGTAATGGTCGAAAGAGGCTATGAGAGTGTCTACATGGTGCTTGTAACTTTGCAAAATTTCATTTTTTCAAAGATATGAACCGTTGACTTGATTGACGACAAGTTGCAAGTTGCCAAAGATGTTGATGGTCTTGATGCTGAGAGAAAGGGCAGTTTGAAGTCCCAAAATTAAGGCTTCATATTCAGCCATATTATTGGTACAATCAAAGTCGAGCTTGAAAGATAGAGGCATGGCTCACCTTCGAGTGGGATGAGAATGACTCTCGCACCCCCATTGAGTTGACATTTAGAGCCGTCGAAGAACATGGTCATTTGATAGACGGTGTCATTGGTGGAAAGCGCAGTGATAGATTCATCAAGAAACTCACACTGAGAAGGTTAATTGTTCAGAAGAGGGGCATCTGCCAGTTGGTCAGTGATGGTTTGCCCTTTGATGAATTTTTGCTGGATGAACTTGAAGTCAAACTTAGCAAGTTGCATGAGCCACCGAGCCATACATTGATTTTGGTATGGCTTGGAATGCATGTATTTAAGAGGGTCAGTGTGAGTGATGACAAAGGTTTTGTGATTAAGTAGATAATGATGGAGCTTGGTAGCAGCAAAGACTAACACCAAACAGAGTTTCTTGGTATGAGTATACCGAGTTTCATAGTCGACAAGTGTTCAGCTGATATAGTAAACCGCTTGCTCACAGTGATGCTCGTCTCGGTGCGCGATCATGGCACCTAATGAATGGTTGGTTACTGAGAGGTAAAGGTAGAAGGGTTGGTCATCTTTAGGTGGAATGAGGATTGGTGGAGAGACCAGATAGTGTTTGAGGGCTTGAAAAGCCTCTTGACAGTCCTTATCCCATTTAAAGGAGACATCCTTCTTAAGGAGATGATGAAAAGGTTGGCAATGGTCAGAAAGCTGTGAGATGAAGCGGTGGATGGACTGGAGCTTCCCTTGCAGACTACGAAGCTACTTGAGATTGGTTAGAGGTGGCATCTCAAGGATAGCGTAGATCTTGGCGGGATCTATCTCGATGCCACGGAAAGAAATGATGAAACTCAGGAGCTTGCCTGAGAGGACCCCAAAGATGCATTTCTTGGGGTTAAGGCAGACATTGTATTGAAGAAGGTAGGAGAAGATGATCTTGAGGATGGTCAAATGGTCACGGCAAAGCTTGGACTTGCCGAGCAGGTCATCCACATAGTCCTCCATGATTGTGTGGAGGAGATCGTGGAAAATGTAAGTCATGGCACACTGATAAGTGGTGCCTGTATTCTTCAAGCCAAAAGGCATGACTCGATAGCAAAAAGTCCCCCATGGGGTGATGAAGGTAGTCTTGTGCTGATCTTCTAGTGCAATCAAGATCTGGTTGTATCCTGAAAACTCATCCATGAGAGATAACATCTCATGACCGATCGTGAGATCAACAAGTTGGTCAATGTTGGGAAGAGGAAAGTCATCTTTAGGACAGGCTAGGTTGAGGTCGCGATAGTTCATGCAAATTTGGATCCCCCTAGTTGCCTTGGTGATAGGGATGATGTTAGAGACCCACTACAGATAATCGATGGGTTGGATGAAAGAGACAAAAAGAAGGCACTGAAGCTCCTCTTTGATAAGGAGCGCAATGCAAGAATGCATCTTTCAAAGCTTTTGCCTAACAGGCTTAGCCTCTAGTTTGGTGATGATGTTATGGGTAGCAATGTTAGGGTCGATGCCAGGCATGTCACTGTAGGTCTAGGCAAAAGCCTTGCTATGGTTTGAGAGGAACTGGGTGTAGTCTAGCTGCTCCTGAGCGTCTAAAGATTGGCCAATCTTTAAGACGTGAGGAACATCTAAAGAAGGGAGGTTGATGTCAATGGTTGATTCATTTAACATAACCTAAGTTTCAGAAGGGAGGGAGCACTAGATGAAAGAGTCATCGGTGCCCATGTAGGAAAGAATGGCGTCGTCGTCTATGTAGCGAACTGTGTTGATGGTCACCGACTCATCCTCTATCATGGAGGGATAAATGAGAGGGAGAGACCTGGACACCTTATTTAGCTGATAGGTCAAGGGTTCTAGGTGGATGGTGTTTATGCAAAAAAAACTAGGAGGGATGGAAACCACCGACTCCGTAGGTGAAGGGGGTGGAATGGGCGAGCTTGGAGGAGATTGGTCGATGGTGGGTTTGAAAAAAAGGTCTGTAGAAGCCTGAGTAGGGTCTTGGAAACCTAGGCCATATCATTTCTTGGCATTGTCATCATTGAGAGGTTTGATGGGCTGATGGGAGCCTTGCTCATAGTGCCTAAAGCCAAAACCCTTCCATGCACACCTGTAAAGGTAGATGTGTGCAAAGGTGGGGTTTCCAAGAAATGAGAAGTTTGATGTGAATGGCTGAGGTGAGGAGAGAGGATTTTCGTCAGTAGGAGCTTGATTGAGCCCCCCATAGACGAGATTGGTTCAGAGATGAGGAGGACCATAAGGCATGACCATCTCAATCTGATGGTCATAACTGGGGCTGTGGTGAAGCTGTCCATACTCTTGCAGAGTTTGGAATATGTCTAAGGCAAGCAAGTGATATTCCCTGAGTGAAAGTCATTGGAAGATGTCTTTCATGGGGTCTTTGGTTGTCGCTTGAAGAGGTGGTGTGGAGGTGACCGCTGGTTGTGAACTGGTCGAAGCTTCTGCGGATGGAGGCTGTGTCAAGATTGATGGCTTGAGAGGAATGAGAATGTCATTTGGTCGATAGGTCATGTTACAAGTTTTGAAAGGTGATGGGTCGACGGGAATGGTGTGGACTTGCCCGTCATGTTCGAATTTTACACAATGGTGCAGGGTAGAGGGAACACAAGCCATGGCACAAATCTAGGGTCGGCCTAGCAACATGTTTTATTGAAACTCTCATTCGATGATATAGAAGAGCTCTGAGACTGTGCGTGGGCCAACGCAAATGTGGAGGATGATGGTGCCAATGGTTGTGGTAGTGGTGTCATTGAAGGATCACAAGATTGCATCAGTTTTGGATATGTAATTCTTGGGGAGGGCCAATTGAGCAAAGGCATGGGTGGAGATGATGTTAATGCTGGCACCTCTGTCAATCATAACTCACTTGATGTGGGTTTGATCAACATAGGTAGTGATGAAGAGAGCGGTGTCTTGATCTTTCGAGTTAGATGTAAGAATTTCAAAATTGCTGAAAGTGATAGAGGCAATGGGGGATAATGAGTGGACTAGGGCAGCTAGTGATTGGGGGTCCTCGAGTTAGACCTCCACTACCTGCAAGGCTCTAATGAGGGCTTGACGATGTTGGGGTGAAGTTTGGATAAGGTCATATAAGGTCATCTTCATGGGCATTTTGTGAAGTTGTTTTAACATAGAGTCATGGATTGCCCCTAAAAAAGAGGGTTGAGATGCGCCAAGGATAGAGATTTTAGGTTTTGGCAGTTGAGGCGGCTTGACAAAGGGATAGGTCCAAGGAATGGCAGCTTTTTATTTTGCCTTATCCTTTTGTGACCTAGTGGTTATGTGGATGGCATTGATTTTGAAGATAGGGGTGAAGGAGATGAAGGGTCATGGCCTACTGATTAGATGTCGATGTGGTTGAAGAGGTTAAAGGGATATGGGAAGGTATCAGGGGTCTATCAATAGTGTCCTCAAGAAGAAGAGTGTCTTTCTCTATGTAGCGGTGAATGATGGCCTTGAGGGCACAACAATTCTCGGTGTCATGTCATGGCATACGATGATATAGGCAAATCTTAGTATCATCGAACTAGGAAGGCTTTGACCCGAGAGGTTGGAAGGGTCTGATGGGCAGAAGGGTTATGCTAGAGGTTTGCAAAAGTCGATGTAATATCAAAGCGTATGAGCCCACTAAAGGGTCCGTGCTTGTTGATGCGTGAGATGTTGGTGACTTTTGCTTGGGCGGGGTTGAAGGAGGCTTCCGTACCACCTTTTGGGTTGATGGTGCGGTGACATGCAGAGACGACACTTTCTTCGTGAGAGGTGCCAAATTTTTGAGAAAGGGTAGACTGGTGGTAGGCAAAGGAAGCAGAGGAGGCAACTTGTTTTGATTAGAGGTTGGAGTGGGGAGGACTCTGATTATGGTCGAAGGATGAGGGCCCAAAATGGAGGGCAATGGTGACAGAGGAGGAGGAGTTCACCGCTATGGTTTAGCAGTCTTCTTTGATTTGGTTTGAAGACTACTATTGGTCGAGGCCTGGTCTAGGTCTACCTTCACTTGTGGGTGAGTGAGGTTAGAGATGGGGCGAATGCTGAGTGACTTGATTGGTTTTGATGGGGTAGATGAAGGCTGTGGACCTGATGTGGATGGTTGATATTTTAAAGGTTTAGAAGTGGAAGTCTGGTCCTTATTAGAAGTCTTGGGAGATTTTGCCATGGGTGGGTTGGCGGCATGAGATGAGACAGCATGGGCATGCTGAAGGGCTTTAAGACGCTCCCATAATACCTAATGCTCCACTTTCCTTGAAGGGAGAAGTCTGAGTTTCTCCACTAATCTAGAAAATGGCTGAGAAGATGTCAGATGCGGCTTGGGTGCTTGAGAAGATGTGGATGGTTGTGGGGCCAAGAACGAGGTTAGTGTAGCAATCTCAGACCCAAGGCATGATGACGTGATAACAGGTTCATTTTTGGTCGAAGAGGGCAGAGAGACAGGTTCCTCCCTGGGTGGAGAAGGAATCAGAGAATGAGGCTCCTCAAGAGGGTAAAGGGAAGGGATGATTGCACCCTCCACTTGCAGTTGAGGAGTCAGAAGGGTAGGGTCCTCCATAGGTAGCAAGAAAGAGGATGGTGAGACTGGTGGTGCCAGTATGGTCGAGGCGTCCTCCAATATCAGGGAATTCGATGGAGAACTAAGAGGAGAAGAAGGTTCATCCTCGTGTGAGGGACTGATGGATTGACTATCCTCCTGAGTCTGTGTGAGAGGTTGGTCAGGGATGAGAGGTGAGACTATATTGACTGTGCGTATGTTATGCTCGAGTGTCATCAGTCATGGTCTGCACATTGTTTTGGGTAGGAGGATGATTGGGAAATGGTTACTTGAAGATGTCTATGCCTTGATTGGGTGGCACATTTGGATTGTCCAGGACGAGGTCACCCTTATCTAGCATGTCTTGGATGATGTTGTTAAGAGTCTTATAGTTTCCCGTGTCATGGCCTTTAACACAGTGATAGTTGCAGAAATCGTTTTCCCTATACCACGCAGGGATGGCACATGAGGGATCAAATTATGGAGGTGGTTGGATTTGGGGAGATTGAGGACCCCCTGTTTGACAAGTTTGTCCAGCACAGATGCGTATGACTTGCTTAATGGAGTACACTGTCACTGCACATATCTTTGCTAGAATTATTGAGTGATGCTTTGGGATGTGGATGGCTCAGGCTGATTATTTGAAGGTGAAGATGAAGGTCTAATGACTACAACATTTGCTGATGCCTTTATTAAGGATTAGATGAAGAAGGTTTAGAAGAAGAGTCATTAGACTTGGTGTTGGGGTTCTTACTCTACAACTTGACTTTATTCTCCTCGATGGCACGTAATTCAAGCTTTTGGGCCATCGTGAAGGCTTCATCAAAGGTGCGAAATGTCTATACCTACAAGGTGGAGGAAATATGCTTGGCACATGCCTGAGAGAAAAGTTTGATAAGCTCAAGTTGGGGTAGAGAAAAATAGAGCTGATTGATGAGGCCTCTCCAGCAAGCAACAAAATTGGCTATGGATTCGTCCTCAAACTGCCGGATAGAATACAGATATGTGATTGAGATCTTTTTGGTGATATTGATAGAGAAGTGGTCGAGGAAGAGTTGGGCTAGCTGGGTGAATGTGAAAAGGGAATGGCTGGTGAGAGAACTATACCAGTCAAGAGCAACACTAGCAAGCGACATGGGGAACATGCATAGTAATAACGCATCATCATGGGCTATCAAATAACAAGCATGTCTGAATGCTCGTAGGTGCTGTTGTGGGTCTTCCTTACTCTAAAAATGAGAAAATTTAGGAAGCTCCCACTGACTGGGATATAGCCTGATCAAGATGGAGGGATGGATGGGTTCGTTGCAAATTTGCTCATATGAGAGGGCATTGCATGAACCAAAAATAGAGGTCTCGAGACTAGACATTTTGTCCATCAGCATTTTGATTATATCAGCTGACGGATTGACGGGTGGAGTGCCCCCTAGGTTATAAGGCACTTGGAAGGTATTGAGAGGGGCGTATGACGTGGTTGGTTGTGCTTGTGTAGGCGCAACATATGGGTAGCTAGTCATTAGGGTGAAAGTTGAAGCCAAGGGCACTTGTGCTATGGGGTTGGTGGGCACAAATTGGATAGGGCCCATCAAAGGTGGTTGAGGGGTGGCCACACTTGTTGAAGGGTAGGCAGTTACTCTTGTGTTGATAGGTGCAAGAGTAGGGGGGATAGAGACTACTAGGTTTTGGAAGGGTGTAGAATTTGTTTGAGTAGTTTGAGGTTGAGGGGGTGCCGAAACCCCCATGGAGGTAGGTCTAGAAGGAGAGGTTAAATTTTAAAGATAAGACACGGTCGGGTTATTAGTCGAGGTGTTGTCTTGATTGTCTATAGGTTAAATTGTGGATGCTGTTGATGTGATCATCATCTCGACTAAGGAGGTCAACATCCCATAAATTGGGTTGCCTAAGGAATCTCGCGTTCGGCTTCGCATGAGATAATGTTGAAGGGCTTTGACATTGAGGTCCAAGAATCTTTTGAAGTCTTGGTCCCCTTCAGGGACAATGGGAGACTGAGTCGGGGTCGATCGAGTAGGAGTTCATTCGGTCTCTGAATGAAACTCTATTAAGGGACTGGTTATGGACGGTGAAGGTAGAAGCGGTTGATGCCTCGCATGGTTAAGAAGAGCCTTGGTTTGACTGCGTGTCAAAACCATTCAAGGAAAAAGGTTTAGGTTTTAGAAACTATGTTTTTTTAGTCTCAAAAAACTAGAATGGGTGTTGGACAGCAAGAAAGTCGGGTTTTAGGCTTGCTATTCAAGGAAAAGAATTTTGGATAGTGATCGACGTCGATATAAAAACCAATGTCGGTGATATATTTTGCTAATGTTGGTGAGATGATTGATGCTGACAAAGAAAGGGTGTCAACGTCAGTGGTAAAACTGATGTCAGTTACTGTGTTTTCTAGATACTTAGAAAATTTGAAAGTTTTTGGAAAGAAGAAAACGTCCTCACTAGCTCAAAAAACTAGATAGAAGTAGAAAAATAGATGGAGTCAGGCAGACCCTAAGCATTAAATCCTAAGAATCAACTTTTAGAATCATGTTGGCTTATGCCTTAGAATGTGTTTGGGAGGTTGGCTTGTAAAATAGGTCCTAGAAGAGGTAGTCTATGGATGGTTTCAGGTTTGTTTTGGTGCTCAAGAGTCTATGTTAGGTTTCATACTTGGCCTGGTGCTAAGGAGCAAGCTCCCCTCACTTCACGAACCCAGTGATAAGCTGGGCCCACTTAGCCAGTATATACTTTCCCTAGAGATTATCCTCTGCCAGAAAATAGAGTGGGCTTTCCCCTTGGTAGTGAAGTCCAAGTGGGATTGCCGGGATGGCTAAGGTATCTGCTGGGTGATGAAATCCCAGTCGGGCCTTGTCTCAGGTAAGTTTTGATGTTTGATTTGTGTAAGTGATTTGGTTGTGTAACATAAGTGATCTACGATTAATTCATTATGCAGTTTTTAATTACTAGATGTGGACTAAGTGTGCAGTCAAGAAGAAATGAAATGCAATGTGTTTTAAGCCCAAATTAAAATGTTAGTTCGTATGAAGAGAAGTGAGAAGAGGTTAAAGAGTATGACTTTTGACTAGTCTAAGATGCAAGAAAAGAAAGAAGAGTTCTTTTTAATCCTGCTAATGGTGTCTTTTGGAAGAGATAGAAGAAAGAGGTGAAAAGGAGAGACCTAATGCACCTATATGAATAGAGAGAAAAGAACCCAAGGAAGACCCTAGGGTCCCACCGGGCATGCCAGAATGTTTCCAAACAAGTTTTCGCTTTTCACATTTAAAAGAGAAATGAGGAAATAAGATAAAAGGTCTAGGGCTTGTACGTATCTAGATATAGTTTTGCGCACCAGATTTAGATGATAGCAGGAACTCCTCTTTGGTTGTGGAGGATGACACCTGTAGAAGAAAGAGACTAAAACACAATTTTTTAGAAGGCTAGAAAGTGGACTGTCAAGCAAAGGCTTGGTCCTAGAAGTGCAAAGACTTCTTAGGGGATGACAGTCCACTGATAAAAAATAGAATATTGACAGAAACAGAAAATGATAAAGATAGAATGAAAGAAATGAAAGCAAATGCATACCTGTTATGCAGTAATCTACCTTGCACAGTTGCCGACATCAGTGGTTTTTCCAGCATCAGTCAAGGAAGGTCACCGACGTTGGTTAGTCTGTCGATGTCGGTAGGGGCAATGGTCGAGGTCGGTCGGGGCAATGGCTTGGGACAAGTTTTGGATGGGTTTTTGGATTTGTAGAATGGCCTAAAGATTTGTCTGGATGATCTAAGAGCTGTTTAAGGGTTTGATAACTTGTTTGGATAGTTTGTGCAGGGTTGTGAGGCAAGAGATATGGTCAGAACAGGGGATCAGAGAGAGTATAGGGTGACAGGGAGACAGGGATTAGAGAAGGCCTTTTAGCCTCTCAGGGAAGGGCAGGTTGAGTCTAAGCAGTGGGCTGGTTAGCAGATGAATTAAAAAGAAATACTAAAACGAAAAAGACAGTAAAAATACTTATCTCTTTGTTTGCTGAAGAGGGAGTGCAGAAGACCTGTTGTTGATGCTGTTGATGGACCTGCAATGACAAGAGCCTGATGCTGTTCCTGTAGAGTACCTATAGCTGGTGATGTTTGCTATGCGAGAAGGAGAGAGAAAGAAATTGAATGCTGGGATGCCAAAGAGTTTTCATTCGCGGGGGGCAACAATGGATGCAGAAAACTAGTTTTGAAGGTAACTGACGGTGGCAAAACCATCGATGTCGGCCACATACTGACCGACATTGGCAGTCGAAGAATGGGGATAGAGGCTAATTTTAGCCTTCTATCTGTTCTTACAAGCTGCCAGGGTCAAATGTCGTTAAAAAATGGTTGAGAAGGGCTTAAATGAGCGCAAGAAGAAGGGTCAAGATGGGATTTGGGTCATTAAGGGTTGGAATGAGGTGGGGGCATCCAAGGGGAGGAATCCGAGGTGGCATGGGTGAAGTGGTAAGGGGGCAAATATTTGATTATTTTAATTTAAAATTGAGGGGGCTTAGGACAAGTGTTAGGAAATGGACTAAGGGGACCAAGGGGGGAGGGTAACCAAGGGGTAGACACGATTTTGGTGTCTACACCAATATCTCCATCTATGTCACCCTCTAAGATGATGCTCTCCTTCCATCACGTTTTGAGGGTTGAATTCTCTTACATCAAACTCATAACAATCAGGGAGTTGGACCATAATGACATGATATACATTTATCATAACATATGATTGAAGTAATAAATCAACACGATCACAACATAAAAATTCACTACAACTAGCTCATAGAAATGCCACCAAAGCAATATTCAACTATCCTATAATAGCATATATCTCAAAGCTTAGTTAAAAATAACTAAATCACATAGTTCAACTATAAATATCCATGAATAATCAAATAGTTTGCTTAGTGAGGAATTGGGATGTAATATACTTTGATAAGGTATGGTTGTTATTGTGTAGATAAAATATCCAAGGTAAAATCTAGAAGTTTAAGCATCTTATATATGGTCCATTTGTCATTTTAGATCAAGTGGGAAATAATGATTTTAGATTATATTTTTCTCCTTATATGAAAATATATTATATTTTTAATGTTGAGAAATTACATCTCTTTGAGTTGTCTATGTTAGACAATGAAGAATAGAGATCTATTGCTACATACATTTGAAGACCTTAATCCTGATGATCAGATGGAATTGGAGAAGTATATTTTGTTATAAAAAATAGAAAGGACATAAAAAATAAGAGTGAAATAAAGATGGTAGGTTGGGTTAAAGGGTCATCTACCTAACAAGGCCAAGTGGTATTCCAAAGAAGACACAAAAATAAATTTCCTCATTTATTGAGTTCCTAAATCTTTTGGGGACCAAAAGCCTCTAATTTGAGAGGCATAATCTAAAATTTGGATCTAGTATGTTAGCCATGGGAGCTAACTAATTTCACTATTATTATATTTGTTGTTAATGATTATAATACATTTCTTGAAGACAATTCACATAAATTTTATCCATTATGAAGATGCATGAAGATATTACATAGTCAAAGGAAGTATTAGAATGATATAGAATTTCTCAAAAAATATCACTATTTTGACATAAAGTTGGTGTTTCAGATTCACAAATAAACCTTTGGTGGGGCCATAAGTTATCAAAATATCATATGACTTAAGTTCAAACAATTAATAGTTATAAACTTGGATTTTTTTGGACTTTATGATGTTTCAATTCATTCACTAGGTGATCTATATACATTGTGTTGCTTATTGTGTGTATAAATATAGGCTTTTAGATGAGTTGAAGGCATTCAATGGTGTTGTGGTCAACACAACCCCTTTATTTCATAGAAGTGGGAAACCCCTCTGAAATTTCTCAACTCAAACCTTTCTTGGAGTTTTATCCCTTTCTAGGTGGCCTCAGACCTTGATAATCCTTAAACCTCTATTCTACCTTGGTATATCAAATGTTTAACAATGTTTGTGATGATGAGTTGGTATTTGTTAAATATCCCTATAGTATTCCAAGTCTAAATACAATCTAGTCCTTGCTATGTTCTAAAATAATAAAGGGTTTTCATACTTAGAATATTTTATTATGCTATGTTTTTCATAGGATTGGTCTCATGTTGATTTTTCTTAGAGTTTTAATCCCTTGGAGTCAACATTTCATGAAGTTTTATCAGTAGATAGGTGATATTTTAATTTATTATATGCATTTATTTTAACTTAGTTTCTTTTCATTAAATCTCATAGGAGATCATGATGAATGATAAAGTGCCATGTGCAACCTATTAGATGTGTCAGTATCTTAGACCTATCAATGATGTTAGATCTTGAGAGAGCCTAAAAAATGGGGAAACACCATGTGGAACCTATTAAATGTGTCAATATTCAAAACATATCAGAGATGTCAAATCTTAGGAGAGCCTAATGAATGAGGAAATGTCATGTGGAACCTATTAGATGTGTTAGTCTCCTAAACCTATTAGAGATGTTAGATCTTAATAGAACCTGTTGAATGAGGTAGTGTCATGCAAAACATGTTAGATGTGTTAGTCTCACAAAAATTTAAGAGATGTTAGATCCTAAGAGATCCCAATGAATGAGGAACTTCCATGTAGAACCTATCAGATGTGTTTGTCTCCCAGACCTGTCAATGATGTTAAATCTCAAGATATCTCGATGAATGAAGAAGTGCCATGTGGAACATGTCAATGTGTTAGTATCTTAAACCTATTAGAGATGTTAGAATGTAGGAGAGACTAACTAAATGGGGAGGTGCCATGTGGAACCTGTTAGATGTGTTAATCTCCTAAACCTGTCAGAGATGTTTGAACCTAGGAGAGCTTGACCTATGAGAAAATTCCACATGGAACTTTTATAAAAATTGACAACAAAGGCCTCAAATTCCTCGAGGTAATTATAATAAGGTAATTTTTGATTTAAATATAATTAGAGTATTCCATGCATCACCTCAATACTCTAGGTGGCCAAATCTAACATTTGAAAGAGCAAGAGTAAGACCCCCAATTTTGTTTAGGGGGAATCCATTACAAACAAATCCAAATAGTGATAAACATATGTCACAACCAAGAGACACCCAAGATTCCATAGAGTCAAGGTAACTGTGTACCTACGATGCTCTTCACATTAACTAAATGGGAAATTGGGACCTAATTAGATAAGTTAAAATGTCTCATCATAGTCACCAAATCTAGGTGGTGAGTGTCTATTTGAAATTCTTGAGTTAATGCTAGATTGGGAAATGAATGGGTGGATTTAACCACAAACTCAAATTTGAACTCATGCTAGGTGAACTACCAAAGGCCATTAATGTAGGAGATCTCTATAAAGACCTATAATTTCTCAAATTAATTAGATATAATGTTACCACTCTTAATTCCATGTAATCCTTATTTGTAGTTCTTACTCACATTTTTTGTGTTCCTCATCACCTTTGAACTTACTAGCCCCTAGACAATAAAAATGGTTGCTTTATCTTGCAGTCCCAAGCCTGAGATTGAATACCAAGACACTACCTTCTCACCTAACATGGTTTTATTCAACCACTATAACAACATCTTCAAAGTAATTGAAGATGTGTAAACACCCAAATCAAAGGATGTCAATGGAGAAACTAAGTACCTTGACAATATCATGACAATAAGTAAGTTAAGATTGTATAGGGCCATGGCCAAGACTAAAGTATTCCTTTGCATTAACCTCTTCGGTAACTTGTTTTAAACTTTCGTACATGTTCTCTAAGATGGGTAGGATTTGGTTTACTCAATAGATTCAACAAACCTAGTCATAGACATCTTAGAGGATACTTTTAAGTGGTATTACAACCTCTCAGAGTATACCAACAACTATGAAGCTAGCATAATGGATGCATGGGCTGGTTCCCATAATATATATGAAGTCCTCAAAGATTGGGTCATCAACTATGAATTATGGTTTGATAAATAAGAAATTAACACCTACCCTATCCACCTTTTTAGGAAGGGGGTTCACATTTAGATGTTCTAACTAAACTGCCTATTCGAATCCAATGACACCATGTATGTGAACCTCTTGTGGGTACAACTGTTGAGCATAATTATCAAATAAAGGAAGTATTATAATTAGGGAATGTGATTAATTTCAACCTCATCAAGGTTGTATCAAAGGTTCATACTAGAGAAAATTTATACATGATGAGTTACATGGTGGATGTCATATGTGCCACCATTTTGTTTTAACCTTCCATGTTTTTACCATGGATTCCTAGGGGCATTGTGGCAGATGTTGTATTCTATAAACTAGATGGCCACCATTATAAAAATAAAATTTAGTAGATATATGAATCATTCTAATAGTGGTATACATGGCCATCAATGAGGCATCCATGCCTCAGCTCTTGAATGAGATCAAATAGTCCCTCACCCCCATCAATGATTACTAGTATTATCAAGATGACACCATCATTTAAGTAGTTAACATTTATAGGACCCCCTTCAACTTGCCCTATCAGTTCCTAGACCAATTAGCCTAGAAAGAGATATCCATTCAATTAGTTTATAATGTGTTCAATCACTCCCTCACCTACTAGTAAAAGGCTTGATCAACCTTCCCCATATCATCTACTAGCATGTGTATAGGAATATAACTCCATTGTAGAAGATGATGGTGGGTAGGGTTTCTTACACCCTAGGTAGAGAGAAGCATCAATAATGGGACACTCATTGTTTCATTATGGATCATGTGATAAAATACCAATCTTACCTCAACATCACCTACAAACATGTGCCTCATCCTAATGATGAGATTCACCTAAACCTTATCAATGTTAAGGAGGTGTTAACTAGGATTGAGGTGAAGAAGAAGGGAAAATAGGCCCAACCTATGACATTCACTCAGGGTAAACTTATGATTGTATTTCAAATTTTAAATAAGTTTATCTAGGGGGTCCCATCTCCCTCTCTTTTATGAGTTTTACCTCCCCTAGTCTCTACTCCATCTCCACCATCTTTGGTGACTTAGGCTACTCAACCCATAACTACACATACACTATGATTCAACATAATCAACAACCTTAAATCAATCCCAAAGCATTAAAAATAATATGCACACATGAATATTCCTTCCCTTCTACCTCTATCCCTCAACACCCTAGTGGGGCACCCCTTAGTTTCCCCATCCTTACTAGTCTCACCCAAGTTATGCCTCCTCTATTTCTCATTCCACCCATTCTAAAATTCTCCTAAATATGTCTAAATTTGGCCATATACAACATCCCCACATCCTAATTCCCATCCACTTGACATGTTCCATCTATAGGGATCCCTATAGCTTACCTCTAGTCTTCAAGAGCTTCTATTTATTGGTCCTCAATGCCCATAATGTTCACCATATAACATGCTAAAATTATGAGACTTATGCCAACTTAAATTGTAATGGTAACCCAAGTATTAAGTGAACTCATGTGCACAATTTAGTTAGCTTTGACCACCTAAGAGGAACCTATAATTACTCTATAGACTCCCTAATCAACCCTTGCCATCATCACCACCATGACCCCTTATACTAATGCAACACAAACTAATATGAGGAAAATTTTTGAGAAGAAGAAAATGGTAACTCCTTAATGGCCTTTTTCTCAATCCCCTATAGCTCCTCTTGTCCCTCCCATGTATTCCTTTTCTATCATCCTGAGTGCCCAAGGATTTGGATTTAACCATCTAATTTCCTCATTCTTATTTACTACCCCTCTATCTAGTACCATGAACCCACATGTCAATTTGACCTAATGCTAATGGCATGCCCATATGTTCTTTTGGGATTCCCCATTAATACTTCCCCCTTTCACCCCCATAGATCCTCCTCCATTTATTTCTTCCTTCCTTTCCTTAATCTCATCCATTTTTCCTCTTCCCATGCCTACACCTTCCACCTCTATCTATACCACCCCACCTTCATCCTCTTTTACCTTGACAATTAACATAATATCATAGGGACCCAAGATGATCTTGTAGGGTGATTCATAGGTCCAATAGGAGTTTGGTAGGGAGTCTGGGAACATGAAGAGGATTATTACATAGAGATTCATTTAATAGAGAGAGTTAGTGGTATGACAAGCCAAACATGACATCTTATCCCTCACCAAAATGAAGACATTTGGTGGAAAAGAGAAGGAGGCTAAAGATATGGTCTTTGTGCTTTGATCTACTCATGAAATGAATGAGAAACTCATGGAGTACATGAAGGAGTAGGTTAAGGTGCTTGAAGCACATGTGAATAACACTTTTATTATAGAATTAATTGGCTGAGTCAAAGTGGCTATAACATTGACCATGAGCAAGGAACACCTCCAATGAGTGCACACATACTTAGAGAGGATCAATCACATGGACATAAAATACAAAAGGCTCATTGTGGTTATCCATAAGGGTATGTTATCAAAGATTAAACTCATACCTCTCATAGACTTGAACTTGTATCAAACCTATGCTTGGAGCATGAGAGACTCAATTGAAAAATGGTTGGCCATGGTGTAGATAATTATAAAACCTTTAAAAGAGGGAAATTAATGAATGTCAACTTAATTCAAGGAAGTCAACATCATGGTGTTATTCCATCCATATGGCACCTTGTTGGATAAATGAGAATTCAAGGTTCACCTAGCTCATTTTAACTAGGTCATGAGAAGAAAGGTGGTAAAGGATAATAAGGTTGGATCCAAGGAAATCATGAGGCTCTAAACCAATCCATGACAAGTATCAAATAGGTGCAAGAGGCTAAAGTCTCCCTTGAGGCTCCAATCTAAGGGAACCAATGACTATTGGCTTGGTATGGATGATCTTTTGGGAGCCTCCCATGAACTTAACCAAGTTAGATAAGAAATCTAACTTGGCAGAAGCTGTATTGGCATCCAAGGAGGCATAACCTAAATAGTTGGGAGTGGTTATTTTCCATCTCCTTAATGTATCACTTGAGTGAACCCCATGCGTCTTTTGAAAAGTGGGTAATCTTTTATATTTTAAATCATTATAGTTGTAACAACCTTGGGTGGCCATCCTGGTCAAGGATGGGAATCTTGTGTTATATGAGGCTGAGCCCCATATTTATCTATATATTTTAGACTAATTTTTATTAGCATAGTCATCATTTTTTATGTAAACAAATGCCATTGAAATGAATGCAAGTTTCTTGCTTTATATCAACTAGTTTATTTATCTATGACTGTGGTCCATTGTTTTCCATATTTGAATGGATTCTTGTGTTAAGGAAGTGGTAATGTGATCTATCACCAATAATGAATGTAGTAGTTATAATGTGATTTACTATTCTAATTCATTTATGAATTCTTTTTTTTCCTTTGCAACACTTGTAATATACATGCTAGAAGCTACATATCATTTGTGGATATTTTATGTGTAATTTAATATAGGGTCCTCTATGTGTTTGTATTTAGTGGAGAATTCAAAAATTAAGCATTCCCATTCACTTTACATAGACTCTTTCCTTGTGTGATGATGATTTTGATCCCCTTATGAATATCGACACACAATGGTGTAACTATGATTTGGCAAAATGCTTGATTCTTGAAGCATTACATCCTCTCAAGCCAGGAAACATCCTTTTTTCCCTACCTTACTCTCTCCCTTTTATGTTTATTTTGAGAGATAAACAAGTCCATACCCTTTATTTAAAAATTGGTGAAGTGAATCCCAATAGTGTTTAAAATTAAAATTTATTATACTAGGTGAATACTGGAACCTATTTATTAGGTCAATTATTGGATCCCCAGTGATAAAACTACATCTCTCTGAGACTCATTTAAATTAGGCTATATCATGGAGCCCAATACTAATAGTTATAACTTGGATTGAACTACTTTCAATCCTAAAATAGAGGATAACAGTCCCTTATTTTTCCAAAGTTCACTCTGAACACTTAATCTCATAAGTGTATTAGGCTAGATTTTGGACCAAATAATAGATGGCACTAGAAGGAGGGATTCTTATAAAGAGTAATTATTAGTAGGAATTCTGTCCTATAAGGAATATTTTGGTGATTGAAGTCTTGATACCCCTCATTTATGATTTATCCATTGTTGTGTGATTCAAACACACTGACAACAATTGGTGCTAGAAAGAGGGATCTCTTAATAAATAAATATTATTTCAATGATTTAGCCTTAAAAATTCTAAAGCCTACTATGAAGATCATCAGATCTAGGTCTAATTGTAGTAGATTGATTATTTCTCCCTTAAAATTCTATGGGATATCTTGATTTGGTAGAAATAAATTTATACCTATAGTTGTTTCCACTATCTCATCCTCTCAGTCTATCCTAAATAGACCACCCTTAATGGTTACCCCCATGACCTGGTTAGCCGAGTCAACTATCAATGTCCTTAGAATCATCCATGACCTTGATAAAAACCTATAAAGGTACCTCCCATGTTTCACACATGGTGTGGGATGCACTGTATAAGAGCATGTGACTTCATATAAAACCACCCTCAAAATCCTAAATGTAGAACATGAGGATGTGGCATGCAGATTATTTCCATTTACTTTAATAGATGCACTCTAAACCTAGTCCCTTAATCTCCATAAAGACTCTATCACAGGATGGGAATAATTTAGAAACACATTATTGGCTGAGTTCAAGAAAAACATTGATCCTGTAATCTTGTATCAATAGTTCACATGTATTAAGAGGGAACCAAAATAACGATTAATAAATTTCAACTCTAGGTTCCAAAAGATGTATATCTAGGTCACCATGCTTTATAAACCCAATACTCAACTAACGCTTGAAATTTATAAGAAATCCCTAGACCATTAGATGGCCATGTTTATGACATGGGATCCCATGATAATAGACCTACCCCTGGCTTATGATGAAACCATAAAAGTGGACAAACAACTCAACCCCCACGGTTAGATGTTATCACCCATTCCTAATGCATTTCCCAACATTCCAATATTGATTCTTCTTCCTAATGTAAATTAGAATGTTATATCTCAACCACTACCTATAATGAATGTACTCTTAATAAAACATGTTGCACCCAACCAACACTTGGGTTTTTTCACCCTAGTAAATACTGAAGTAGTGTCTCAAGTCCATAATCAGGCATTGCTTCCCACTATGAATAATGTTCAAAGCATACCCTATGAATCTACCAAGAATGAGTTGGATGATATCCAATGTATGGTACATAGGCTAAATAATGACTTACTATGTCTATAGAAATAAATGATAATGGTAAGAGGTCTACCAATAAATTTACCTACCAAAGGTAAAATAGATCATATAACTACCCCAATAATAAACTAAAGCCATTACACAACAAGTTACCTGAGATCAAAATCTATAATATATCCCTCACAAACTAGTGCCATGAGCATAACACAATCCAACATGAGAAACTTGAATACATATAATTATTTAGTGCCTTCAATATCTTCCATTGATAAATAGAGGAATATGAGGTGGTCCCAAAAGCCTCTCATGTTACTAGAACCTCAATCATAACAATGGTATTGGAAACCATGGATTTCCCTGGTCAAGAAGATAATGAACAAGAGGAGAGTACTAGTGAGGTCCACACATTATATAAATTAAAAATGAGTGATTATGCCCTTAGTAAATATACATGGCAAGAACCCCTCACCACCTCTACTCCTCCTAATAATGGTGCCACCCCTCCTAATCCTAAAGCCAAGAATGACTCACTACCTCTAAAACATAATGAGTCAAAGGCTCCTATAGAGACCCAATATGTTGAGAACAAGGTATGATATGACATAGTAGAAGACATGCATAAAATAAAAGCTAATATAATGATTTATGATCACACCCAAATCACCAAACATTTATAACTACAATTTAAGTCACTTGTAGATAAGCTGAACCAAATGAAACAAAAAACTTCCCACACTAATGTGTTCATCCAAAAAAATAAAACTAAAGTTCCTCCCTTCTGACTATCAGACTGTTTAGGAGGAACTTGCATAATTGCTTATTTATCTCAAGAGATTTAACTAATGTGATGCCAACAAATATTTTTTGAGAAGTAAAGGTTAGTCACCACCACATCAAACAAGGTGGTGGTATAACTAGATAAATTAGAGGTTAAGGTAGTTGGTTAGCTTTTAAATGTCCATATACAGCCAAAGTCTAAACCTAGGATCCAACAGTTCATGGATATCTAAGTGGTAAAACTAATTGAAGCCTAAAAAATGCTTCTCAATAGGAATTAGTTTAAAACCTTAAATAGGTACGTGGATACTAATTTTTATCATAGGTGGCTACCCTGGAGAGTCATGGCCAATCAAATTAGAGTAGATAGAAAACTTAGGATGAAACAAATAATCACAAAATATAATTCTATGAATGAAAAAGAGAACCTCATATCCTCAGACCTAGGAATCTACACCCTATCTATATAATTGATTAAACTTTAAAATGGTAATGATCCTAAGATGCCAAGTTTATGGTCTATGTTCTTTGATGGGGCCCATTCTAAACAAGGTTATAGGGTAAGAATATTTTTGATTGACCCACATGGAAAGTAATAACTATTCACTTATAAACTTTAATTTACTGTACTAACAACTTGGTAGAACATGAAGCCTTGATCCTTGGGTTATAATTATCCTTGAAACATAGTTCCTATTTGGGGATTCTGAGCTGGTCATAAACAAAGTCATGAGTAAATTCTAGTGTAAATTTTCTCTCTTAGGAAGTACAAACAAATGGCATGGGATTTGATATAAATTTTCACTGACTTTAATGTTATTCCCATCCCCTAAGAGGAGAATAGAGTGACCAATTCATTGAAAATTTATACCATGAATCTACCACCTCTTGATGACAAAAGGATATATTAGTTTTGTATTGAGTTAATCCCTTGTCAATTTATATCAGATAATGTTAAAATTCATCGAAGTCTTTAAATATGACCAACATATCCTAGAATTCCTCAATAAAACTAAGGTATTTGAATCTCATATCATTGATGAGAAGGAAATATATGATGTAGGAGATACAAATTATGATTGTTATGCGATCATGAACCTTAGATAAAATTGAGTCCCAAAAGGCATGATCTCCTGAGAGCGAGTGCTCATGTTAGGAAAGGTTCTTGGAAAAACCTTTAGAATATGTTAATATAGGAATAACTTATGCAATAATTGAAAAAAAATTGGAAATTCATACTAACTATATTCATTAACATGAAAATTATAAATTTTATGGTAATAAACATAGACTTATTAGAATTAGAATAATCGATATAAACTATATGATTAACAAATTTAATCAAATAGAGTATTCACTATGCACATAACAATGATAAAAGACACATATGAAAACCATTTTAGAATGATATATTAATCTCTATCACGTTGGAACCATATCCAAATGTAATTAGTTACTATATATAGAGTTTTACAAAGCTTTATCACTTCATATTCTAGCCTTTCATTATTCCCAAAGGAAGGACTCTTCGCATCCTAAAGTCTATTGTTATAATTATAAAGGTCGAGTACATATAAAAATATATGTAAAATACAAATTAGTACAAGTTGCACACATATCCATTAATTACACTCTTTGATTTGGTAGCCATGTTCAAGTCCCAATGCTTTCTTTGCCTTAAATAGTTGTCTCATCTTGAGACAAAGTCACAATAAGGTATCCTGATCTAAATCTTGACAATTTTGATTGAGTTAAGGAATTAAACCATAAAAATGAGTTATGGTTATCACTATAGGTGTCATTTACAAATTTTTACCCTTTATGCACTAATTATATTCCCTTTTAGGTTTTTAACTAAGTAACATACTAGCTTATTGCCCTTGCAAGTTTTAAAATGACTAGCCTAACTAGGTGGCCACCCTTTATAGGTTCAAAAGCATCTTGGCCCCAATCCTAATATTTAAGGCCACCCTAAAAAATTATGTAAAAATTTATGAAAACTAAATTTTTTAAAGTGTGTAGTACCTACTAAGTAGGTGGTGGCATACTCTAAGTTGGCTATGTAGAAGGTTGATATGATGAAGGTTTGGTTTGATCTAAAAATGAAGCACTTGGTTCTATATAATCTGGTGGTAGAGGCTATGTTGGATATTGGATTACTAGTTATGTAATTGTGGTAGTCTTACTTTAATGTAGCACTTATTGTAGCTATTTTGGAGGGATGAATTGAGGATTGAAAACAAGTTGTGTAATGAAGTGATCAAGCTAAGACAAATATTTCTTAAGTATTTTCTAGTTAGTAAGAATTTATTGTACCATAGTGATAAATGTGTACAAAAAGACTTGAATCACCATCAAATTATGAATATTATCATATTATATAATGGTGATGACACTATCTTCCATAAAAATAACCTGTTTTCCTCTTATTAATTGTAAACATCATTGTTGATGACTATGAGTAAGGACTATAGAACTTACTATTCCTCAACTCCTAGTGTTTCTCTAAATTTTCACTTATTGCATTCAAAGGAGGAAGAAACTAAGGTTAAGAGGTTAGGTTTGGTGTTACCTGGATTTAGTGCGCACCGTATCCAAGTTTTTGTGGGAGCTCCTCTTTGGCTGTGGAGGAAACACCTACAGTAAGAATGAAACTTAAGGAAAGAAGATGTTAAAAGAGGATATGGTGGACTGCCAAGCTACGCACTCGGTCCCAGAAGTGTGAAGCTTCCTTAAGGAATGACAGTCCACTATTTAAAGAAAAGAGTTTTATAAAAGAAGAAATGATAAATGACTAAGAAAGAGAAAAATAGATAGCGCATACCTATTCCCTGTAGTTTGTGTGTCACAGTCACCGACGTCGGTAGGTCTGCTAAGGTCGGTGTGGTGAATGGCACTGACGTCAGTAGGGGTTGTTGGCCTTGGATGGCTTTTAGACTATTTTCAGGGTAAAATGGGGGTTCTCAGAAGTTTAGAGGTTGGTGCAAGGTTGCAGGAAGGTGAATGAGGTTTGAAGAAGGGTATAGGTGGAGGATTGGTGTGAGAAGGGGGTGAGAATAAGGGGAAGGCCTTTTAGCCCCTCCATGAAAGAAATCAGGCCTCTTGACAATATTTAGAAATATCAAATGGAAACTAATTAATAATGTATTCTAAAACACTAAAATGAGAACCAAAATACTTAGCTCTATTAGGTGAAGAACCAGAGGTGTCAGAATACTTATTGCCGTTGTGGCTGATGTTGAGGTCCTCATACAATGTTTCAATCCAGTCTCTAGAATGACCTGTGCAGAGCTTCGATAGCCAAGAGAATGATAGTTGAGTTCTGGTGCTTGAGGTCTCAGAGTGTGCACGTTAATGTGCAAAAAAGTGAGTGCAGCTCAATGTTAGAGCTTGGCTTATGTAACTGATGTTGGTGATCCTGTCAGCGTTGGCAAAGAACTACCGATGTCAGCTCCATGTTGACCGACGTCGGTGGTGAGAGAATAGGTAAAAGGGCTATTTTTAGCTCTTTTCCCATTTCTCCACCCACTAAGTGCCTTTTCCATTGGAGAATGGTCAAAACAAGGGATTATGAGGCACGGGAGTTGGTTAAGGAGTTAAGATGGAGTGAGAATAGGTCATGGGTAGTTAGGATTTGGAGGACCTAGTCTTAGGCTGACTCATAGGCTAAGAAACGGTCTTAGGGTGAGGTGTCTAGGTGAGATGTCCAAGGTGAGGCAATTAATTTAAAATAAGTAGTTTTTTAAATTAATAAGGTGTGCAAGTGTGGGTTAGGAGTGTTAACGTTTAGAAGGGGACCAAGGGGGGGTTGACATGATATTGGTGTCTACATTTGCCCCTTTTTGTCTTATAGTTTGTTCTGACGAACTACAAGACAAAAATAGATGTAGGTTAACCCAAGTATGGGATGAGGTATTCCCCCTCAAAGCGGGAATCGAGAGAAGGTAACCCAAAATTGTGTGCCAATTTGATAGGTAGTGGATGGGTAGGAGTGTGAACGCTGTAATAGTTGAGATTGCGCATATACCACTTCACTTGATAGGTAGGTCAAATTGTCATAGGTAAGGTCGAGGAGGACTCAAATTGAAGTAACCAGTCCCCAACTTATTAGTGGTAGTTGATTGGGTTAGAATGATCAAAGTTGTAGCTCTAATTGGTCACAGAGGACTAAAATCAAAGTAACCAGTCCCTAGCTTATTAGTGGTAACTGATTGGGTTAGATCGATCAAAGCTGTAGCTCCAATGGGCATCATGTTCCAAGTATTTGGGCAAGGAAGTGCTCTTAGAAAACACAAAAATGTCACAAATATTGGGGATCAACTTGGTCATGATCTGACAATAGGTGTGAGGGGTACATATAATTTGCTAACTATTCGTGAGGTAGCATATGCAATCAAAATAACCAAGGCAAAGTTATCTCAAAAGTGGTCATGGTCTGAGGAGATAGTTGCAATATCTGAGGTCATTTGTCGAGTCAAGTTGAGATATAAGTGATCTTGAGTGTTGTTTGTTGTGGTTAGGGAGCTGTATATGATCTCTAATGTGCCCCATGAGAAGTCTAAGGTGACTTCTACAGTGTCAAGGCTAGTTGTTTGGTCATGATTTTGGGTAGTTTTAGAAAAGATGTATGTTTTTATGTCATTGACATTGGTTATTCCACTGAGGTCAATAAATGGAAAGGCAATATTGTGCCGACGTCAGTAGAAATCAGCCGATGTCGGTGGCATAGGGCACAATTTTGCCGACATCAGCAGCTTGACAAACCCAACAAAAGTGGATTGGTGGCCCACTAAAAGTCATTTGTGACTTTTGAAGTGTTGAAAAAGAGAACTCTGAGGTGTTGAGTGATAGAGACATCTATTTGTCCATGGCAGCAGTGTTAGGTGCTAGGTGTTGGGGGGAGGGGTATTAGAAGGTTGGTTAGGTTAGGTAGGGTGTTTTAGGTAGCTTTAAGGGTATTTTGGGGTGAAATGGGGAAGAAATGGGAAAGCCCTAATTTTTAGGGCTCACCTTGTTTGGTTGTAGGGCTGAACTAGTCACCGATGTCGGCCAGGAAATTGACCGATGTCGGTCAAGATGATCGACGTCGGTCACTTTTGGCCACCGATGTTGGTAAGTGTGATGTTGACATTAGTTCCCTAATTGATGTCAATTGCCTATTAAAGGTTTGGAAAGGTTAAAAATGATAATTCAGAGGTTCGAAGTCATGCTGATTCACTCTCAGGTGTGGTAGTTTAGGATAGGCAGTGAGCCTAAGGTTTAAATAGTTGATTCATTAGGTAGATGAATGAATGAATGGCTGAGCTAACCTCAAAAGACCCCATGTCAACTGAGTGCTACCTACATAGCCCCTATTTTAAGAGCCTCAAGCCAATGTAGTTCTCCCAAAAGGGAAGAAGAGTCTAAGATGTTATTAATTATTTGCATAACATTTGCTAACATTATTACATGTGTGTTGGTTGGATGCAGGCTAGGTAGACATTGACACTGTGAGATCATCTTCTGACATTGCTGATGTGGATGTGTCAAGACATCATAGGGGATGAGTGGGCACATATGGCCATTGTAGGGCTCGGTGGGTTGTGGCAATATTGCCTAGTTGCTAGGGATGTCAGTTTGATGGTGGCATTAATCGAGTGATGGGATCATACCACCAACACCTTTCACTTGCCGACCGGAGAGTTTACTATTATAGTGGAGGACGTGTACCAAATTTTGTGGTTGCTGATACATGGGGTAGATTTATATGCATGCTCAAAAGAGGAGCATGACATTCATATGGTTACATTGTTTGGAGAGCATGTTGTTGAGGCGACCTACCATTTGGCAAGTTTTGCCTATGAGCTAATTTATGTTGTTGATGAAGATGAACACCGACTAGCCATCCTGATCATGATCAGCATCACCATATATGCCCTTCCTAATGTAGAGGGAGGGAGATTCCTAATCTTGATGACTAGGGTTTTGGAAGACATGTTAGAGGAACAGATAGTTTTTACGTGGGCTCTAGTATTTTTAGCTTAGTTATAAAGGGAGTTATGGGGGATGAGCTGAGACAGTGGTATAACTTATGTTTGGGCCACCTCCTGCACTATTGGGCGTATGAGCATATCATGATTACATGACCTCTTAGCCTCTTAGTAGCGATCCAGGCTAGCTTCAGAGTTGATTTTAGGTGGTGGTGAGGGGTCATGGCATAGACATGTGTGGATGCCATCATTTGAGATATTGACTATTATAGGGGGTATTAGATGCCCTGATCCCAGTAGATATCATTTGGAGGCCATACTTGTCATAGCTAGCATTTAGAGATTAGGCAGAGCAGCTATTGGGGTTTAGAGCCTATGATGGGTGAGGGGCAGGTGAGCTGGCAAGCTCAAGAGAGTTTGTGCTGAGAGAGTGCAGTGCCAGTATGGGCTATTATAGGATGTGCCACCTGCTTTCCCACATTATAAACATGATGATATTGAGGTGCCTCTCCCACTGCCAGAGGAGATATAGTGGCTAGATTTTGAGGAGATACCCACAGATCTAGGTGTGGTAGATCTGAGGTGCATGATTGCCTACTTGGCTTGGTGGGCAGGTCACTATCCTGTGATTTAGAGGGGACCACCTCCTGATCTATAGGTGGTTAGCAGAGAGAGGGATGCTACCATTCAGGTGAGAGATGCAACACGAGCACAAATGGTAGTGCTTCAGGGATAGGTGACTATTTTGACAATGCAGGTGGTTGCCCTAATAGGGTAGGTTACTACATTACAGGGGTAGTTGGTCGTAGCCTAGGCATAGGTATTGGCAGGGCAAGATTTTAGAGGGCAGGGCCTTATTCAGCCACCACCATAGTAGCCAATGCAGTAGCCAGCTCAGTCATCACCAGAGTAGTGATTGGTTCAATAGCCACCTCAGCCATAGCCACAAAGTTCTCTATAGGGCATGGCATCGAGATCAATGGGTTTACTGCAGACTATACCTATATCTAGGTATAATACTGCATTGGATGAGATCACATATTATGAGGGTGCCATTAGGGAGTATCTACAAATCTAGCTATATTATGAGATGATAGCTTAGTAGATATCTATGTCATGTGCCACTACCTCCAGTTCTCAGAGACAACGATGGTCAGAGGGTGGAGATGATTCGGCATCTTCACGACGACCACCACCACCATAGCCTTGAGGTGTTTGTAGTTAATTGAGGTGTATATATATACCAGCCTACGTGCCGTTGATGCAAGATGTACATATATTTTGAGAGAGGCATAGATATATTCTACTATTTTAGATATTTTAGATGTATACCTTCAGTTGATAGTTATATATATATGAGATATTTGAGATATTGACATGTTATGGATGTGACTTTGTATTAGTTGTTTTGGTGTTTTTAGCATTTCTCGTATGTTTGATGGTATATGCTTGAAATGATGAGTGTATGATGATGTTATAGCCTTTTCCATATTGTGTGATGGTGTATGTTATAACATAGGTTATGTGGTTTTTCATCCTTAGCAATTTTCCATATTGGTGATGGTGTATGCTAAAAATGAAATGAGTTTATTTATGCTTCAACAGGTTTCCATAATGGTGATGGTATATGCTTGACATAAATTGTGTTTGGTTGATAGTTTCCATGTGTATTGTTTTCCATAGAAACTAATGTGAATGGGCTATGATAATTTATATAACACAAATTTGTATTTGCATTAAATAAATCATGATGTTATGTTAGTGGTTAGAAAATGTTTTGGGTTGTATTTTATCAAAAAGATGTGATGTTATTTATGATAAAATTGAGTTGAATGTTAGGTTCATAACTTTATAGTGAAAATTATGAGATGACAATATGCGAGCATATAATTTTAAGACACTGCATCCTAAAATATAAAATGGCATGGGATGAAGGTGTGTAAGAAGTGAAAGGCGTGTTGCTCTTTCATTGACAAGGACTATGATGATAGCATAGATAGGGTTTTTGCAAACAAAAGCCCCATTCATGCATTACATCGTTGACCATTGGTTTTTATTAGAGAAGTACCCTAATCACTTGACGTTAAGTGAGCTTAAAATTCCTTGAGTATTTGTGGGTAATAGGTATGATTATGTGATATGTGAGGATAGCATAACCTTTTTTAATAGGGATAACTTTGCCCCTTTTGTAAGTGACCCTGAGAACGACTATAGGCAAGTCCATGACTTAATAGTTTGTCAGTTAGTTTTTTTTTGGTAGACTGATCAATGCGGGAAGTCTACTTGGGGATGTTGTTTTATTTTGTGGTCATGTGAAGCTGATCAATGTGGGAAGCTTCTGAGAGGGTGCTGTTTTGGTAGCAAAATTTAGGAATAGCCATCCTTCGAGGGAGTGGTCTATATTTTGCTTTGTATGTTTTGATTTCTTTGAATAACTGTCCTTCAAGAGAGCAATCTATTAATTACAACAATAATGCAGCTATCCTTTGAAGAAGCAGTCTACATTTATAGTTTATGACCTTTTAATATTTTGTTAGGCATCCCAGTTTTATGTTTTTTTATTGACTAAACTTTTAGTCATGGACTAGACTATAGAGGTTTAGGGGTTTCCCTTTTACTAAGACAAATCATTAATGCTTAAAAAAGGGTTAACTAATTTTTGTAGAGAAAAAGGGTTTAAAGGAATAGGAATGAGGATGACGAGGGGGTTGCTCAAGGGACAAGCTCAAGTTAAACATCAAGTGAATGATTACTTGGTTAACAATAGAATGGTCATATATGCAAGACATTAAGAGGCTCAGGTTCTAGCTGGCCTTCGAGAGAAGACAGATGATAAGTGCCTGATCCATACTTATGCATTATTATATAAGGTCTGAGCCAATTAGGAGCAAACTTGCCTCGTTTGCTTCTTTCCATATTGGTCACGTGTTGGTTTTCTTTAAGGATGAGATATCCAATTATGAAATCTCACTCTTTCAGATTTTTGTTGTAGGCAAGCTTGATGCGATCTTGGTAGATATGAAGATGATTAAGAGTGGCAAGATGACATTTACAATGCTGAACATAGTCACTGCAGTCTTGGTTAAGAGTGGGCCAATAATAGCCCAGGTGGAGGATGTGCTTTGCAACTGAGTTATCGCTAAAATGTCCTCCACCAATCCTATCATGGACTTATTTGATGGCATGAGATGTCTCAGTGGTGGTTAGGCATCAGAGAAGGAGGCTGTCAAAATCTCATTTATAGAGAAGACCCCCTAGCATGGTGTATCGAGCAGTACTCTTGATAAAATCCTATCGTCTATTACTAGAGAGATTAGGAGGAATGATAGAATAAGTCAAGTGGTCAACAAGTTGTTTATACCAAACATCATGTGGACTAGAGTCGATATTGCGAATTGCCCTCAAAAATGTTGGTTGAGATGTGCCCAAGATAGAAATCTTGGGCTTTGGTAGTGGAGAGGGCTTGGCAAATGGATATGTCTAAGGGGTAGAAACCTACTCTTTTCCTTTATCCTTTAGGGTTTGGGACCTAGTGGCCACATTAATAGTGTTGATTTTGAATAAAGGGGGAGAAGGTGGTAGAGGGACCATAATCTCGCGTTGGGATCCCAATTCAAGTGAGGAGGTTTGGGAGGCATGGGATGTTGTCGATAGTTTGTGACAAAGGTGGTTAAAAGAATCCTTAATGAGAAGGGTGTCCTTTTTCAGGTGTTGGTGAATGACAACCTTAAGGGCACAACAACTCTCAGTATCATGCCCAAGTGTGTGATGATATAAGTAGATTTGAGTGTCGTTGAACCAAGATGGTTTTGATTCGAGAGGTTGATATGGCTTAATGGGTGGAAGAACGATGTTAGAAGACTATAACAATCAGTGTAACAGTGAAGCATATGAACCCACTAATGGGTCTGTGCTTGTTATTGTAGTAGAGGTTGACAACTTCTATTTAGGAGTTGTAGGGGGAGTTTTTCATACCACCTTTTTGGTTGGTGGTGTGGCCACATGCGTAGATGGCACTTTCTTGATGAGAGGTGTTAAATTTATTAGAGGAAATATGTTTTTGATGGGTAGAGGGAGTAATGGAGGTAGTTTGTCTTTGTGAGGTGTTGGAATAGGGAGCAATCCTGTTAAAGTGGAAGGATGTGAACCCAAGATAGAGGGCAATGGTGAAAGTGAGGGAGGAGTAGATTGACGTGGTTTGACATCCTTCTTTAGTATGGTGTGAGGACCACTACTATGTGGGGTGAGGTTCAAATCTAACTTCACTTGTGGGTGAGTGAGGTTTGATACAGGGCAAACACTGAGAGATTTAATCTATTTCAGCATGGTGGATGCCTGCAAGGGTTTAGATTCAGACATGGAAGGCTGAGCTTCTGATGATTTAGAAGTGGAAGCTCAATCCTCGTCAAAGACTTTGGGGTAAATTATTGTAGAAGGATTGTTAGTATAAGGTGAAGTAGAATGTGTAGGATAAGGAGCCCTAAGTCGCTCCCATAATGCCTCATACTCTAGGTTCTTAGAATGGAGAAATCCTAAGTTTTTTGCTAATTAAGAGAAGGGTTTAGATGATGTCGTGCGAGGCCTTATAGTCAGTCCTTCAGAGGATTTGGGAGATTTCAAGAATGGAAATGTGTTAGATGCAGCAATCATGGGCCAAAAGTTGGAGAGAACCGTCACCAGATCTTCCTTGGCTAAAGTGGGTGAGGTAGCGAGTTCTTTTCTTAGTAGAGAGGGGATTGGAGAATTTGGCTTTTTAAGCAGATAGAGTCTAGGGATGATCATGCCATCCATGTGTGGTCTAAGAGCATGGAAAGTATGATCCTTTATTGGTAATAAGAAGGATAAGGGTGGGGCCACTAGTGTTGGTACCATCAAAGCATCCTCCAATATGGGAGAGGTCAAAGTAGACTCTCCTACGTGTGAAAGGGGGGTGGATGGAGGACTATCCTCCATCAGTGGAGGAAAAATAGGAGAGGAAGGCTCCTCTAAAGGGTGAAGTAAAGGGATGATAGCCCCTTCTACATGAGGGCATGGGGTAAATTCTTCCAATGGTAAAAGAAGAGGGATGGTGGGGGCAAGAGGAATAGGTAATATAGGATCCTCATGAGGTAGAAGAATAGGTAGAAGAGGTGCTTGATGTCATGGGGGTGATACAAGTGAAATGGGTTCATCCACATGAGGAAGAGGGCGAGTTAAAGGGAGCTCTTTGTTGCGTGAGAGTGGTATGGGTAAAATAGGCTCTTCTACCCGTGGTGGAGAAATGAATTGACTAATCTCTTTAGATTGTGGGAGAGGTTGGATGGGAATGAAAGGAAAGACCATGTCAACCGTGCATATGTTGCGTTCTTGAGGGTCATCAACCATGGTCTGAACATTATTCTAACTTAGGGGATGGTTAGGAAATGGTTTCCTAAAGACATCGATGTTTTGGTTGGCTGACACATTAGGATTATCCAAAATAAGGTCCCCTTTGTCTAACATGTCTTGAACAATGTTTTTTAGAGTTTTATAGTTATCCATGTCATGACCCTTGACACGATGATAGTTACAAAAGTCATTTTCCCTATACCATGCAGGGATGGCTCGTGAGGGGTCAAATTGGATAGGTGGTCAAATTTAAGGGAGGTTGAGGAATCCCTGCTTCACTAATTTATCCAATATGAAAGCATACAATTCTCCTATTGGAGTGTATCTTCACTATTCATATTGTTGTTGGAATTGTCTAGTGATGTTTTGCGAAGTGGGTGGCTCAAATTGGTTGGTTGTGGTAGAAGATGGTGACCTAAGGACCAAAAAATTTGCCAATCCCTTGGAGTTGGAGTGGGAAGAAGAAGATTTAGAAGAAGAAGGGTCATTGGGTTTGGTATTTTTGTTACGCAATTTGACCCTGTCTTCTTCGATTGCACGGAGTTCAAGCTTTTGGGCCATAGTGAAAGCTTCATCAAATGTGCAAAAAGTTTGAACCCATAGAGTGGATGAGATGTGCTTGGCACATGCTCTTGAAAAGAGCTCAATGAACTCAGGTTGAGGTAGTGAGAAGGAGAGTTGGTTGATCAAACCTCTCTAACAGGCGACAAAGTCAGCTATTGACTCATCCTCAAATTGTCTAATGGAATAAAAGTCTTTGATGGAGACCTTGGTAATATTGATTGAGAAATGTTCAAGGAATAGCTGAGCGAGTTGAATGAAGGTGAAGAGAGAATGACTGGTAATGGAGCTATACCAGTCAAAGGTGGTGCCAGAAAGTGACATAGGGAATGCACGAAGTAATAACACATCATCGTGTGCTATGAGGTAGCAAGCGTAACTAAATTCTCACAGATGTTGTTGTGGGTCCTCTTTACTCTAAAAGCGAGTAAATTTTGGGATTTCCCATTGGCTAGGGTATGGTCGAATAGGAACTAAAGGGTGGATAGGTTTGTTGCAGATTTGTTCATATGAAAGAATACTCCTCAAACCTAAAATAGATGTCTGAAGGTTGGACATCTTATCCATCATCATGTTAATTAGATCGGTAGATGGATTGGCATGAGGGGCACACCCTAAGTTATAGGGTACCTAGAAGGTGTTAGAAGGGGCATATGCCGTACTTGGTTGTATTTGTGTAGGTGCAACATACTGATAGTTCATCATAGGGGCCAATGTCGAGGCCAAGGGGGCTTGTGCTATGAAATTGGAGGGCACAACTTGACTAGATGCCGCTAAGGGTGGTTGAATGGTGGTGACACTAGTTAAAGGATAAGTGGTCACTCTCATGTTTATAGGTGCAAGAGTAGATGGGATAGAGACAATCAAGTTTTGGAAAGGTGTCAAACCTGTTTGAATTGTTTGTGGTTGAGGGGGTATGGAAACCCCAATGGAGGTAGGGCAAGAAAAGATAGAAGGGGAGGCCAAATCTTGAACATTGGCCATGGTTAGGTTAATGGTCGAGGTAGTGACCTGAGTGACCATAGGTTGGGTAGCAGAGGCTATTGATATCATTGTTACTTTAGCGAAAGAAGTTGGCATTCCATAAATAAGGTTACCCAAAGGATCTCGCATTTGGCTTCTAGCAAGATAATGTTGGAGAGCGTTGAGGTTGTGGTCAAGGAATCTCTTAAAATCTTGATCCCCTTTGGGAACAATAGGAGGTTGATTGGTGGTAGGTTGGATAGGAGTATGCTCCGTGTCTGAAGTATGCTCTATTAGATGACTTGGCATGACAGGTGAAGGTGGGAGTGGCTATTGACTCGTGTGGTCAATAAGGGATTTGGATTGACTACGTGTCAGAACCATCCAAGGTGAAAGGGGTTCAAGTTCCAAAAACTATGTGTTTTAGTTTCAAAAAACTAGAATTTGTGTTAAATAACAAGAAATTTGGGTTTTAAACTTGCTGTTTAGAAAGGAATTTTTTTATTGACAATGACTGATGTCGGTTGTCTAACTGATGTTGCTGAAGGTTTGGTTGCCGACGTTGGTGGAGAAACCGATGTCAGTTTCTGGAATTTAGAAACTCAAAAAATTGATAGTTTTTGGAAGAAGAAATTCTGAGGTGTTTTAGACTTCAGAATGGTATGACCTTACCAGCTCAAACAATCAGAGAAAACTAACAGAATAAATGATTAAGAAAGAAACCTATAAAACATTAAATTCCTAGGAATGAGTTTTGAAGTTGTGGTGGCTTATGCCTTAAGAGAATGTGTTGGGAGTTGGGCTTATAGAACAGGTCCTAGAGAGGAAGTCTATGGTTGGTTTCAAGTTGTGTTATGGTGCTCAAAAATATCTATGTTAGGGTCAGTACGTGGCCTGGTGCTTGGGCTTGCTCCCTTCACTTCACGAACCCAAAGCCAAGCTAGGCTGCTTAGCCAAAATATACCTTCCCTATAGTTTATACTCTACCAGAGAATAGAGTGGGTCCTCCTCTTGGTGGTGAAATCCAAGTAGGATCATCGGGTGGGGTAAGGTATCCTTTAGGTGATGAAATCCTAGACGAGCCTTGTCTCAAGTAAGTTTATATGTTTGATTTGAAGTGATTGTGGTTTGGTTGTGTCACATTTGTGCACTACGATTAATTCATAATGCTTTAATTACCAAGTGGGCTAAGTGTGCATCCAAGCAAGAATGAAATGTAGTAGTTTTTAACCCAAATTGAAATATGTTATTCAAATGCAAATAAATGGAGAAGATGTAAAGAGTATGAGTTTTTCACTACTCTATGATGCATGTAAGAAGTAACAAGAAGAGAAAGAGATGTTCTTTTTAACTTCTGCTAATGGTTTCCTTTTGAAACAAAGAGATAGAAGAGGGGATGCAAGAAGTGAATTTTTTTCTAATGCATCTACATGAAAACTTGATTTTAAAAAGAAGAAGAATGAACCCAAGGAAAACTCCAAGGGTCCCACCGGGTGTGCCAGAATGTTTATCTAAATTTTCACTTATTGCATTCAAAGGAGGAAGAAACTAAGGTTAAGAGGTTAGGTTTGATGTTACCCAGATTTAGTGTGCACCATATCCAAGCTTTTATGGGAGCTCCCGTTTGGCTGTGGAGGAAACACCTATAGTAAGAATGAAACTTGAGCAAAGAAGATGTTAAAAGAGGATATGGTGAACTTCCAAGCTACGCGCTCGGTCCTGAAAGTGTGAAGCTTCCTTAAGGGATGACAGTCCACTATTTAAATAAAAGAGTTTTGTAAAGGAAGAAATGATAAATGACTAAGAAAGAGAAAAATAGATAGCACGTACCTGTTCCCTGCAGTCTGTGTGTCATAGTCACTGACGTCGATAGGTCTGCCGAGGTCGGTGTGGTGAATGGTGCTGATGTCAGTTAGGTTGTCGATGTTGGTAGGGGTTATTGGCCTTGGACAGCTTTTAGAGTATTTTTGGGGTGAAATGGGGGTTTTCAGAAGTTTAGAGGTTGGTGCAGGGTTGCAGGAAGGTGAATGAGGTTTGAGGAAGGGTATAGGTGGAGGATTGGTGTGAGAAGGGGGTGAGAATAAAGGGAAGGCCTTTTAGCCCCTCCACAGAAGAAATATGGCCTCTTGATAGTATTTAGAAATATCAAATGGAAACTAATTAACAATGTATTCTAAAACACTAAAATGAGAACTAGAATACTTAGCTCTATTAGGTGAAGAACCAAAGGTGTCAGAATACTTATTCCCATTATGGCTGATATTGAGGTCCTCGTACAATGTTTCAATCTAGTCTCTGGAATGACCTATGTAGAGCTTCGATAGCCAAGAGAATGATAGTCAAGTTCTAGTGCTTGAGGTCTCAGAGTGTGCATGTCAATGTGGAAAAAGGCGAGTGTAGCTTAATGTTAGAGCTTGGCTTATGTAATCAACGTCGATGATTCCACTGGTGTCGGCAAAGAACTGTCGATGTCAGTAGCGAGAGAATAGGTAAAAGGGCTATTTTTAGCTCTTTGCCTATTTCTCCACCCGCTAAGTGTCTTTTCCATTGGAGAACGGTCAAAACAAGGGCTTATGAGGCACAAGAGTTGGTTAAGGAGTTAAGATGGAGTGAGAATAGGTCATGGGTAGTTAGGATTTGGAGGACCTAGTCTTAGGCTGACTCATAGGCTAAGAAACAGTCTTAGGGTGAGGTGTCTAGGTGAGGTGTCCAAGGTGAGGTAATTAATTTAAAATAAGTAGTTTTTTAAATTAATAAGGTGTGCAAGTGTTGGTTAGGAGTGTTAACGTTTAGAAGGGGACCAAGGGGGGGTTGACACGATATTGGTGTCTACACCTAGCTCTACTATGTTACACTCATATACTATTTTTAAAACATGTTTATCATATAGCCATTAATTTGTATGGTGTGTCCTATTTTTAAGTGGTGGTGGTGAAGGTCATCATGCTGGTGCTTGCTTCTTACCTTTGTCAACCTATGATGGAGTTTCTATTATTTATGGTTGTGCTTATGCTTGATCTTGTGCCTATTTTTGAGTTTATGTCTGTGTAGGCATGGTTTTTTGTACACATAGAGGTATGGAACATATAGGTCTTACCAACTTGAAGCTATGGATTTATACAATAGAATTTACACCTAATATTCCAACATAGTGATGAAAAAGGGAAATATAGTTTTAGTTACTTTGGATAACTCATGAAATTTGATCTGAATGCCATTATATAACTTTGTGACCAATGCATGATATCTTAGATAATGTATAATTTTCTAAGGTACCTGGGTTGTGAAATTATCATGTCTTGAATATCAATCCACCATGCATTAAATCTCCCTAGTTGTTCATAATATTGCACTGTCTTATTCCATAAAATGTTGGTGAATGTAATAGTAGGCCAAAAATCTCCCACTGGGTTGAATGGTCCCTTTGGTGACTTTCATTGTGTAAAATAGAGGAGTAAGTCTAAAAATTGATACTAAAATGCCTATGATGTGATAGTGAGAGCCTTATCAATATTTTTATGAGTTTTGAGGCCATAAATTCAAGATAAATGAAATCATCTAGGCATATCATGTGATACAATGTCCATAATGCCTTTCGCTGCTTGCTTTGAATGTTTGGTTTTCTACCAAAATTACTTGGTGATATATTTATAAAGAATTCACACCAAAATAAATTCTATATAATTGATGGGGATTAACCTAACCACACTTTTAAATTTTTCTCTCATGTTTAATTGGATAGGTGGAGCTATAGATTCGTAAGGTAAAAGGGATTTACCCCAAGCTAGAAGCCCCATTGCTCTTGCCATGGTCACAAGGTTGATTAAAATTTTAATATCTTGATAAAGATGAATGTCACCCTCCTTTTATCTACTCATCAAATTAATCATTACCTCATCAAATTTATTCAAAGTAGGTAGCTTGATAAGTCACTTAGCATCAGATCCTCATAGAAGATGTTAAAGTGACAACACTCCTACTTGTGTTGCTTCTTGTTACTTAGGGATAAATAGAGTAGATTATAATACAAAAATTAAATAAAAATTATCTAGATCATGATATCTAGTTTGATTGAGTCGAAGGGTAATACCCATTTCATCTTTATGTGCATTGATGAGTAGAACCAATAATTATGCCTGATCCATGTTTACTTTGTGGACTAAATTGAACAATTTCTTTGATTTATCTGGTGATGGTGAGAAATATGTGTACAGGTAGATGATTTAGATGCATATCACATATTTCTCTTGTTTTTAGTAGTGTGTAATGTTTTGTGTTGTCCGTGCCCTTTGTTATATAGTGTTTTATACCCAAATCCATTTGGTCAACAAGTTTAAATGCATTGAGCTAGTTGTGCATGCGTTTAACTCCAAAATTAAGGTCAACAAGTTGTTTGATATGATGGTTACCAATAAATGTCTAAAACCCCAGATCCATTTGATGGTAGGTATTTGATGTGACATGACATATTTTCATCTATCCAATTTCCTTTATTGAATATCCTATCATTTTATCATTTAATCTACTTTGGGAAAGATGCAAAATTTTAAGTGCATCATTGTAAATATTTTTAATGACCAATGACCATCTTTTCTTTGTATCTATCTTTTCAACACCTCATTCCTAGACTTAATTGATGAACCTCATGTACCTATTGCTAGATGTCTTTCCTCCAAGATAAATATGTATATAGATTGCACTCTATGAATTTAACTGACCAAGATTTGTTATGACTTGACGTGACACAAATATTACACTATAAAAAAATACACAACCCTGAAAGTAGAAAAAAAAACTTTAAATAAAAATCCTAATTACATGGTGATACTCAACACCCTCTCTTTTTGTCGGTGATGAATGATAGATATTGATGATGATAAGGCTTAAGCCTACAACCATTTACACGTCCTAGTAGAATGGCTCCCTGAAGACCTTTTAAAACAATTATTCACTATTGTGGAACATTTTAAATGATATAAGGTACCTTCTATCTAATATGTAGTTTACATATAAATTCTTTAAATATGTTGTCATATAGTATTACTGCTTACTCTGGATAAAATTATCTAGAACACAAGTTACAATAATGCCATGCTTTCTAAATCAACTTATTAATTTCCTAAGTCTATTGTGTTCTTTGCCTATTTTCCTCCATCTTAATTAAATCCATTAATCTGAATTTTGATGAGTTTTGATCTCCTAGCGTCATAACCATCATAATTCATAGACTAAGAATAATATATTCTATAGGCAGAATTACTTTAAGACCATAAACCAACTGAAAAAGTGTGAAGTCTATTACACATTTATAATTTGTCTGATATGCCCAAATAAGCATATGAATGTGATCTACCTGATAATTCCTTTGAACATTAAATATATTTTTTAGCATCTTACCTAATATTTTGTTTGAAGCCTCAACTTGTTTGTTAGCCTATGAATGATAGGATGTGATATTATGGTGCGATATCATGAATTCATTTGTAAGAGTATTTTATTTTTGAGGAAGTGAGTTCTTATGTCCTTGAAAAATTTAGTTATAAATACAAACCTTGTAATGATATTCTCATACAAAAATTTGGTGTCATCCTTCACACTACAACTTGGTGTCACAACAACTTCCACAAATTTTGTAAAATAATTTATCATAATAATGATATATCTTGCATGACTATGTTTAGTTATAGGATTTATAGGCCCTAAAAAATCAATTCCCCACTATTCAAAAGGTTACTCTGCTAGCATTGAAATCAAGGTCATATTGTCTTAGTGATTAAGTTTTCCCATTATTTGAAAAACATCATAGTGTTTTGCCACCCCATGAGCATCATGAAACAATTTGGATACCAAAGACCATTCTGTAGTATCTTTCTCATAATGGATTATCCTATAAACTAACCTCCTATGAATCCTTGATGTGCTTCCTAAAATATCTATGGTCACTCATGTTATAAGGCTACTCTACATAGTACATCATCCTTCCCAATCCTATACAAGAATCCATTGATGAGGCTATAATGAATTGTTCATGTAACCATTTGATTCTTATCTCTTTCAACATAGTGTGTAGGAAAAGTTCATTATTCTAGAAAATTTTCAATGTCTTCCATATTGTCAGGGATAACAAAGGCTTTAAACAAATATGTATTTGGGGATTTGTCTTACATATCTTCTTTTTATTCTCTATTATGTATCCTACTCAAATTATTAGGTCCCACATTCTCTCTTCCTAGCTTCACATTGATCCTAAATTAGAATTCTTGAAATAACATTAACCACTTGGAGATCCTTATATCCAACATAAGCTTGTTAACTAGGTATCTCAAGGCCTGGTGATTTGTAAATAAATTAAATGGTGTGGCCAAAAGGTAATGCCTAATTTTTTTTAGAGAAAAACACCATTGATAGGATTTCTCTCTATGTGGTCATGTAATTTTTCTCTATGGATCACAATTTTCTACTTCTGAAATGTATAGGATGATCTAACGCACCATCCCCTGGCTATGCTAGAATAAATCCTACTGCGATACCTAAAGAATCCACATGTACATGGAATGGCTTCTTTTAATATATAAAAATTAAGATAAGATCTACCACTAACCTTTGTTTCAGTTCAATAAATGTTGTTTGACATTCCTATGACTATTCAAACTTTTTATCTTTGCATAATAAATTTTTGTGTAGTGTAGAGATGGTTGTGTATCCATTGATGAAATTTTTTTAATATCCTATGTGAACCAAAAAGGTTCACACCTTTGTGTAAATAGTTGGAGGTGAAATCCCTACTATAACTACAATTTTATCTTGATAAAACAAAATCTTGTCATTGCATATGATGTAACCCAACAAAACACTAAAAGGTGTGAAAAAAACATTTATTTAAATTCAATGCAATTCATAAGGCTCGATAATATTCTAGCATTAGACGTAGTTTAGACGAATGATATTTGTAAAAAAAAGAATATAACCTAATAATCCAAATAGACCTCTAGAAAAAAATGACTAAAATATTTAAACATAGTTACCACAACCCAATAAAAATCTAATGCATTCTTAAGACCAAATGACATTACCTTATATGCAAATGAACCCCATTTCATTGTGAAAGTTGATTTAGATTGGTCTTCCTTTGTAATAGGAATTTGATGATATCAACTAAATCCATCTGTGAATTAATATAACTCATGGCCTATGATTGATTCAAGAACCTCATTTGTGAAATGTATGAGAAATGGATCATTCATACAATCATCATTCAGTGCATGGTAATATCCAAATACCCAAATATCATCAATCTTCTTCTAATGTAGTACATGGGGATGACCCAATTTACCTTTTCTACTAGATAGATGATCCTTGGTTCTTGCATATGATCCATCTCATCTTTCACTTTCAAATTCATGTTGGGATTTAGTGTATATGGATGATTTTAAATTGGTATGGTACATTTTTTCAATTTAATGTGAATCTACCCCGATGATGGATCTACACCTTTAAATTATACAAACTTAGTCAGAAAGACATCCTAATAATCTCATAACAGTTGTAATGCCTCTAAAATATCATTCTGAGTCTAATAATATACCAAAGCTACCACTTTAGGCATAAACTCTATTCTAATATTTTCCTCAATATTATTTAATGGTTCTTGATATACTCTATTAGATCCATTGGGTAGTGAATCTCACATAGTTCAATCTCTTTATTTTTATAAAATGTTTACATTTCACATTTTTTCTTCGTCAACTTGTTATGTGATTTAAATTTTTTTTAGATCTACTTCTCACTTTGGTTCAAACAATCCTTCTATATCTAGATCCCCGTCACTATCATTGGATTTTTTTAGCTCATTCTATAATTCTATTACAAGGTTTAAAAAGATACTACTCTTATTTACTATCTTTGTAGTTATGAATCACTAGATTCAAATATCAAGGTGATTATTATTGTGATGATGATTGTGCCATAGTTTCCAAATCTTCTACCTAGTCATAACATAGAAAAAATTCAATTTTTATAATGCATTGTATACTACTAGATTTTTATCTTCAAAAATAAAAGTTTAGATAAAATTGTGTTGTAACTATGCCCAATGTTTACTTTCCCTCCTGTACTCCTAATGCATATACCATGTAATTGAAAGTGGTGCTAGAATGTGGATGAAAATATGCACCTAGTATCTTGGATCAACACCTTGTGTAGACCATATATCTATGCATTTATGAATATGTAGCTTTGAACATTGGCCTTCTTAAAAGAATGGCCACTTTATTATAAAAATGAGTGGTAACTAAAATCACGCTCAAATAAATTTGTACACTTTATCCATTTTAACTTTGGTTTTCTATGAACTACCCACCATGTTGTAGTTATTCCCTTCAAGGCATAACTGAATGTGTTGACTCTTTGATCTATATCTAATACATGATACTCCAAAATAAAGATAAAATGATTGAGATATTATATCATAAAATATTGTGGTAATTTGAATTTTTTGGAATACCATTCACAAAGGTTATACCTCATGATCTCCCCAAACCTAATTCAACATATGAATGCCCAATACACCACTTATTGAAAGATGTTATTTCTTAAGGTAGAATGCCTTCCCAAGTAGGCTCTACATAATCTATAGATGTTTCACCTATGTTATATAAGAAATATACTTTTGAATTAGTTTGATGTCACACATATGGAGAGGTACATCCTTCAATTTGAAACTGATGAGCTAGAGAATTTGTTAACACTAGCTTGTAGACCTATTAATCCATTGTCTGTTGTCGTATGTGTTGCTCAAGATGTGTTTAAATAACTAATATTCTATAGCTCACAAAGCATTTTGATTTGTATCTAAATTCATATTAAACCAACTACTATCATTTTATGTATAAGGTGTCTTTGGTTATTTTGGAATAACATAGGGCTTATGCTTTGACTTATTTAATGCTATAACAACTATCTTATCCCCTTAGTGTGCCTCTAATTTATTTTTCACTGTATGGATAGTAATTTTGTCATCATAACCCAATTTATTACTAATAAAGGTAAGATAATGGGTTTTATCTACTTTCATGTCAATGACCTCAAAATATCCTCATAGACTTAGCTCAACAAATTTAATCTCCACATATTCCAAGAGACCAATTGGATCTACTCTCCCATAGTCTGCAAGACTGTGAGTAATGTGACTATAGCTCAATATTGGCTGACCAATATTATCCCAAGTAAATATAGGAACCATGTTGATATTACTTACAAAATTAAATAATGCATTAAGAATTTCATATCCTAAGTTCAATGTTCATACATGAGTCAACATACCAAATGACCTTATCGATATGATGTTGTCCTCATTAAATGTACTTGTCATGTCCCATTTTCAAAAAATTTGATGTTATGGGAAAATTGGCTAATTCTAATCTTTATCTAACAATATTCCCAAAAGTTTTTATTCATATATACTATTCACGAGCACTATTTATGTGTCACTATTCATGATGATGTGGTAGGTGATGCAAGTGATGATGTAATAGAGGAGGTGTCTTGTAGATAATGTGGCATGGATCATAGAGCATCTCACATGGGGTCAAGGGCATGTGCATGGAGTGGGTAATACCAATATAGTTAAGAGATAAATTTAATTGCTTTATTGATCATGTAATGTTGTTTCTTGGTGGAAAAAGCAAAAGGATAAGTATGGTGAAATTCTAGGTGGCTTCATGATGTGGAGTGTTGGAAGAAGTCAAAGGTTATTGAAGACACTCTTAGAGGCATGTGGTGACATGGGTGAATGATGAAAATTTCCCATAATTGATTCCTCTTCACATGGGTGAGAGAGACATCATTATAAAAGCATGAGAGAAGGAAATATTATTGTCAAAAGTGAAGATTGATTTTGACTCTTGCACATGGTGACAAGCTTATCAATATTATCAATTTGTCCCTCCATAAGGAATGTGGTGCCCCATTTTATCTCTCTTCACTATTCCTTTTTTTCTCCCCATCCTTTATGAAATGATATATTAGCATACTCTTCCCTTTGTAAAATGATCTATGCCATTGTAATTTATTCTATATAGGTTTGATGCACTTGCACGTCAACTATAGAATTCAAGGAAGAAACCCCTTATAATTACTTGGTGATTAGTGGATAAAACCCCATTAGTTCCATAATAAGAGGACATAAACCCTATGGTTGATGAGGGTGATATCATTTAGAGGTTGTAATAGAGCTCCAAAGAAGATCCAATTTATGTATGGTTTGTTGTAGTTGCTATGTGTGTATATGATGTGAGAATTCCATTATTTTTGTAATAGATGCATTCACTTAATGAAATATAATATATACGACGGTAGTGTTATTCCCATGTATTGTTTAATTCAAGTCTATTTCCATATTTGTTGTATTTGGATTTATGTAATTTAAGTATAGTTGTATAATATCTTAGTTGGTATATTTATGTGGTATCAAAGTTGGTGATCTTACTAGACTATAGGGTGAAACATGAGAGGATTCATGAAATTTATTGGGCTTACACAACCCAATTTTGTTCCAGAAGAAAAAAGAGAAATAGATCCCATGAGTTCTAAGTTTAATAGTTTGGATAAAGATTATCAATCTTTCTCTAAAGAAATTAAGGCAACCGTGTCATTTCATGATTTTTTAGTAGTGGTAGGAATCATTCCAGAAGAAGAGTCATTCTTTAAAAAATAAGAAAAGGTAGAGTCAAAACTTCAAGAGTATGCTAATGAGGAGAAAAATTTATTGCATATGGAAAAAGAGTAGAACCAGAGGCAGTCCATGACACAAAAGTTGAAGGTAAAGACTCTTAGGAAATCAAAAATGTTTTATTGAATTTTAATGAGTACATATGTCAGGAAAAGGTTATTGAATTTAAAGAAAAAAGGGCACCACTTTTCAGATGCAAAGAGTCCAAGTTGTAGGAAGATGTTTCAAGTCATACACTACCTCTCAATCTTCCAAATGGTGAGACATTGATTGATTTTCAAAGTAATATTATGGATGGATATACACTTAAGGATAACACTTTGGTTAGACGTAAGTTTGGAATCTTATGCCATAAAAATGGAGGCGTGGAGGATATATCAACAAAATCTCTTTTGGAAAATGAGCATGAACATTCTATTTGATACTAAAGGTATGTGCATTCTATTTGCAACCAAAGATATGAGGATGAGAATTCTAATTGCTACCTAAGGTATGCAAATATTTCATATTTTCTTCTATGTCTCTATAAATTTTTTATCATCATGGAAATCATACAAAGAGAGGTGATAGAGTAAGAGATATAACTTGTAGTATAGGGCATGTGGACTCTTTGTTTCAAGTTCCAAATTGTTCTTTCATATAGGATCCAAGTAGTCTCTTGAAGGTAGAATCAGATAGAGGCATTGAAATTACTATTAAATTATCCATAACTTGAATTTGAAATGAAGCTAAGTCCATGAAATATCACTTAGAATTTGTTGTGTTTTCTAACCACAATGTGAAGGATCAATGCTTAGGGTTTATAGATCACTTATGGGAGCCAAGTAACACAATTAAAGACAAGATAATAAGTGATGGATAAATGGAGATAGTCCCTAAAATAATATTGATGATATATATGGTTAAGAAAATTAAGTGTCTTTTTTATGTCCAATATTTTGTGACTAAGGTTGTTATGGTGTTTTGGGTATCAAGCTACAAGTAAGTTGAATGACTCATGAAGAAGGAGACACTAAAAATTATTAGATTCATGAAGGTAAGAAATTTAGTAATAATTTTGGGTGATAAAAATATATGAAAATACTTATATATCATGAGTCTTTAAGGAATCAACAAAATAAGGAGCTTGCATGGTGTACATTGTATGGGAGAGTTCACTATGGAGTTGGAATCCAAGAAAGAATATTATTCAGTCACTTGTTTTCAACCTAAGGAAGAGGAGGTAATAAATTTTGATTTTATGTTGATATCCAACAAGATTTAAATGTATTAAGTAGGTTTCAATAAGGATGTGATAGCCCAAAATGGCTATATGTTTCCTAGCATCAAGAATGAGAATCAGATTTTTACCACTTTAAGCAAATATTTTTATATCATGCATCTAGGTGTAAATCTACATCATGTTTGGAAAATTTAGAATAATATGGTAAAAAGAATAAGTTATGGGTTTTAATTTAGAGTGATTGATTATTTTACACACCAAGGACCAGAAAGGGATAGTTTTTATTAACATCATCAAGGAAGAAAATGATACTCTCAAATTTATGATGGAACAGATGGATCAGAGGAAGATTAAATTTTTTGTAGTTTGGGCATTCCCAACCACACTAAATTTTTTAAGAAGGATCTTTAGTTCATGAAACCATGATATAAGTATTGATAAGGGGTTTTCTCAGTTTGGATCTCCTCTTACTAATTTTACCAAAGAGGCAAAGGTTGAGTGGACAAAACCAACATAAGCCACTTTTAGAAAATTAAAGGAGGTAATAAGTTCATGTCAAGTTATTTTTATTTCATATTTATCACTTAATTTTGTTGTAAAATATGATGATTTAGGAGAATAACTTGGAATGCTATTAGTTCAGGAGAGGCATCCCATAACTTTTAAAACTTGGAAGTTGGAAGAATCAAACAAATAAAATCAGGCCATCATGCATGCTTTGGCCATTTTCTAACAATGCTTAGTTTATGAAAGAAATGGGGTGAAGGCTTCTCATAATAGTTTGAAGTTATACGTGAGTAAGCTTCAAGATCATGAGGCATGTGATGATTCTTTTGTTGTGGGATTGGGAGAAACTAACATAGTTTCTAGTATACAATGGTTGCACTTCAATTGTTATTCATCACATAATTCCATGGAGCTCAAGTTTAAATTTGAAGGAAAAGATGTGATGATTAGAAATTTTTCTCATGGATCACCATAAATGATTGCAATAATGGAGAGGTCTTATCTCAAGGAACAAGTTGTTTAGGAAATAATTAGTCTATTGATACTTTGTAAGGAATGTACTTATCATATTGGTAATTTTCTTAACAAGCTTAGTGTGGTATTTAGTGACTTGCCTCTAGGGTTACCACTGGATATAAGACTCAAACACATCATAAGAGTGAAATCAGGCTTTAATCCTATCATGATCAGTCCATACTACCATCCTAGCATGTACAAAGAGGAGTTATTTGGTAAGCACTTTTATAATTCCATCTCAATATATGGGTATGATAGTACCAATATATATTAGTTTTTTTTATCATTCTAAGGAGGATAAAAGAGTACAATTAGATCCTTTGGCTCCAAATTGTTAATGCATAATGATGTGGTACCTAGAAGGTATTTTGAAATCTATACAAGATAGAATTTTCAAGTTCAACATCATTGCTGCTCATAATTTCATTGTGTCATACAAAGGGATAAGAAAATAATTCTTACTAACCTTAGTTGAGTTTAAAGGAAATATGGTGAATGATAATAGGATTCAATGGTTGGAACATAAAGATATTTTTGTTTAAAATAACCTACACATCATAATATGGGATCCAAGAGATATATCTAGACATAAGTAAGGGAAATATTGTGATAAGTTCACAATAATTGTTGTTGAATATGTTATGAATGCTAATCTGATTTTGGAAGTTCATATGAATATTAGAGTGGTGTAGTGGATGCATGGTGCAGAATTATTGAGATTTATTTAGGATCTTGGTAAAAATCAGAGTCAAGGGGTAGGTACAATCATATTTCTATTACTTCATCCAAGTCAAGTATGTAAAGTCTCACCTCACAGTAAGGATCATCTAAAGGTTTGCATTTATGCTTTTGTGAGTCATGGACATTTAATTGACATTTATGCTCATGGGGTTAAGATATTTTTCACAAGGATGATCAAATTACATGAGTTGCACAAGGATGATTTGGATGTTAGGGAGAGTGTATCTTGTAGTGATATTTGGTAGAGGTTGGATCACTTGACAAGCACAAATTCCAAATCATATGGGCCCTATAATTAGATGCAACACCTTGGCACAATGCATTTTAAACATCATGGTTTGTAATTGCTTGAGGATAATAAATTTTGGGAAGGGAGGATTTTCCATATCCCCTTTTCAATAAATTTTATGTCATGGGAGAATTGGATAATTCAAATATTTCTCAAGCACTATTCCTAAAGGTTACTATTCATATGTACTATTCAATGGCACTATTCATGTGTCACTAATCATGGTGAGGTGGTAGGTGATGCAAGTGATGATGTAGTAGAAGAGGTGTCTTTTGGATGATGTGGATTGGCCCACAAAGCATATCACATGGGGTTAAGGGAATGTACATGGAGTGCACTTACCACTCCACTTAAAAGACAAATCTAATTGTTTTATTGATCACATGATGTTGTTTCTTGGTTTAAAAATCAAAAAGATAAGTATGTCACAATTCTAGGTGGCTTCATGATGTGGAGTGTGGGGAGAAGTAAAAGGTTATAGAGGACACTCTTGGAGGCATGTGGGCACATCAGTGAATGATAAAAAATTACCATAATTTATTCCTCTTCACTTGGGTGAGAAAGACATCATTATGAAAGCATGAGAGAAGGATATGTTTTTGTCAAAAGTGAAGATTACTTTTGACTCTTGTACATGATGATAATATTCTCACTATTGTCAATTTATCCTCCATGAAGAATGTGGTACCCCATTTTCTCTCTTTTCACTATTATTCTCTTTCTCCCTCTCCTTTTTAAAATATTATATTAGCATCCTCTTCCCTTTGTAAAATGATCTTTACCTTTATAATTTATTCTATATAGGGTTGATGCACTTATGCTTTAACTGTAATATTTAAATATGAAACCTATTTTAATTCCTTGGTGATCAGTGGATGAAAATACAATTGGTTTTATAATCAAAGGATGGAAACTGTATGGTTCATGAGGCTGATCTCATTCAGAGGTTGTAATAGAGATCCAAAGAATATCTAGTTTATTTATGTTTTGTTGTAGTTGCTTAGTGTGTATGTGATGTGATAATTCCATATTTATTGTAATAGATGTATTCACTTAAAAAAATATAATATATCAATTGGTGTTTTTTTCCCCCTATAGTGTTAAATTTAATTCTATTTCCATATTTGTTGTATTTGGATTTATGAAATTTAAGTATAGTTGTATAATATCTCAATTGGGGATATTTCAACACACCAAAAGATTATGCAAGATATTGGTAATTTTATTTGAGATGTCTTCATTGTGTAAAGTATTGATCAATTTCAACAAATCTATCAAAGGAGTAACAACACCTTCATGTCTCATAATTCACATAGTCTATCCAAACATTTGTGCATCAATAGTTATGGTATCTCCTCCCAACACAATCTACTGTTTGTCTATCCTAAAGAACCTATAAAACTTGATACATCAAGTTGCTTTCTATAGTAGGATTAAGATATTTATCCCATATCACTTTCCTAATTTTGTGATCTTGAAATATTTATAATGAAGGTAACCCTTGATCTACACATTATTGTCTTATGACTGCTTATATAAATCCATCTTATCTAGGTTGCATATTTATCATATTTACATTTCAAATAGGCTTTACTTTCCTCTAATTTTATAATACTAGACAAACTTTAGTCTGATGTTGTCCTTCAACTCTAAAATAAATGTAGTACATCTATTTTTGAATATTAGTGGACTAATTTAGTGTGAAGTTATTATATTCACCACACAAATAACATTTAATGGGTTGACAAACTTACCAGTTATCATTATTGCGACCTCCATGATATCCACTCAATACCCTTCTCTATAGCCTCTTCTATTTTTTTGAAATCCAAAACCTTAATAGGCTTTACTTTCCTCTAATTTTATAATACTAGACAAACTTTAGTCTGATGTTGTCCTTCAACTCTAAAATAAATGTATTACATCTATTTTTGAATATTAGTGGACTAATTTAGTGTGAAGTTATTATATTCACCACACAAATAACATGTAATGGGTTGACAAACTTGCCAGTTATCATTATTGTGACCTCCATGATATCCACTCAATACCCTTCTCTATATCCTCTTCTATTTTTTTGAAATCCAAAACCTTAATAGGCTTTACTTTCCTCTAATTTTATAATACTAGACAAACTTTAGTTTGATGTTGTCCTTCAACTCTAAAATAAATGTAGTACATCTATTTTTTGAATATTAGTGGAGTAATTTAGTGTGAAGTTATTATATTCACCACACAAATAACATTTAATGGGTTGACAAACTTGCCAGTTATCATTATTGTGACCTCCATGATATCCACTTAATACCCTTCTCTATATCCTCTTCTATTTTTTTGAAATCCAAAACCTTACAACTATTGACCAAAAAATCCTCCTTTCTATGTTTTTTGTGCATTATATCCACCATATTATCGTTGAGGTGATGTTGGAGCCCAATTTGATTGTTGATGTTGAGGAGTCACATTGTTATATGAGGATTGATACTAATACTATGGAGATAAAAATGTCTATCTAGCTAGACCCTCAAGTTGATATTGAGGTGATAAAGTCATCCACTTAAGACCACCTTATGTTGCACTAGTCATTTCTACATCTGGGCCTATAATTCCCTTCTTTGTAATAGGTAACTACTACACTATGACTACAAAGACATTTTTGGTGATATTTTATTTAGTTACTATAGAGCTTAATAACTCTTGTCATCATTATTAGTAAATTTAAAAAAAATATAATACAAAATCTTGGATTTTTGAATGCACTATTATAATAGATGAAACTATGATGTTGCATGTCCTAATACTCTACAAATCTTACAGAACTCTATAATGAGTTCAGGATAATCATTCCTATGATGAATTTCTTAACCACACTCTATACACCATAATATGAATTTAAGTTTATCACTTTCATGTGTCTCATCTAATCTCTTGAAAAAATCATCTATTTTCACCTCAAATTTGGATGTAGCAACTAGATCTTCCCCATAGTCCTCAAATTTTTCAACTCATAGGGCAACTACTCGAGCGTCAGACTTAATCAATAATTGGGACTACTCAATGGAAAATATCATTTTGGATCACAACCCTTATACAAACCAAGTAACCTTGTCCTTGTCTTCTATGATAAAATAAATCTTGTTCACCATGTCTAAAAATATGTGATCATAGTTCCTTATCAATTCTCTACTTCACTATCAGATCTCCTTAAGATATTGAATGGTCTAACTCAATCACTTCTTCATATTAAAATTTTCAATTAGCTACTAATTAACTTGTTAAATATTTAGGGAGTTAACATCTATTTTACAAATGAAATCTAAGGCTTAACCTACTAAGGCTCCTATGAGTTCGCACTTATTTCCATCTTCAAATGTTACTCCCTTAACAATCTATTTCATGTCATAGGGGAAAATATTGTTTAGGGTTCATAGATCAATCATATTACATCAGATTAATAACAAATCCTAAATTTAATGCCATATTTGGTGCACTTTCAATTATTAGCACCAGAGTTTATACACTAGTAAATACTACTACATATTTTTTCACACTAGTAACTACTACTACAGGCTTATGCACACTAGTAATTACTATTATAGGATTTTTTGCAATAGTTTTTATAGGTGTCTTAAAACTAGTCTAAAAAGTGAATCCATTATTTTATAACATCTTCTTATCTATTGATTTTTTAGTCTCTATACTAAGTTTGCCACATTTATCCCTAATGATTCAAACCAGGTTCTACATGTCTCTTCCTATGCACTTTATTTTCTTCTATCTAATGAAAAATTTGGCTCAAGAATATGTAATCAAGAAATGAATGATTTATGTCTTCAACTTATTTTGTTTGTGATTTTAAACCTATGATGCTTTTGTGATTATGCATAACTTATTCCATATAATATTCTTTCCTTGGTTTAAAAAATATCTTTCCTCTTAACTATAATCTACTCCTATCCTATAACTATTTTACTAATATCCTAGTTTACTCTTCTGCTTCACTCTAATCCATATCCTCTCTATATCCATTTATTTCTTCTTCCTTATTGAGTCCTTCTCTTCATTTCTATGCATACTCTCCACATTCCCCACTTATGACATCTTGTATATCATTTATTTAGATCCCATCTCTTCAACATCCTCTAATTTATTCCTACTCCTATTCGTCGTTAAATTTATATTATTAAATTCATTTCATTTTATTTGTTGTATTAATTCTATTTTTAATCCAAGATTTTTTTTCTCACTTTGGCTCTCTATGTTTTCCATATTTTGGGTTTAGGTTCAAGTTCTTCTAATCTGCTCTGCATTATTCACTCCTACATTACATGCATCCCCATAACACTTGAAGTAGCTACTCTATGTTGGTAGGGTAAGACACCATTCCTGTTTCCACAACCAAAATCAAGTAGGTAGTTGTTAAAGGAAATTTTCATAGATTCATCTAATAGATAGGTCTTGCACATATTTAAAATCCAAATATCCTTGTACAATAAATTATATGCTGTAATCATCAATGGTATTATTAGCCCAATAGTCTAATGCATGGGTCCAATAAATATCTATATTTCATAGGCTATCTAATTTTTCTTATGACTAATCTATAAATTTTGTCCTTATTGGTTGAAAATAATAATACTCCAATATTGATAATGACATAGCTAATAACCCTGGTAATTAACACCATAAGATTTCATAAATTCATCCATAGATATGCTCTTGAATAACTTGTTTCTCAGTTTTCCTAATTATTTTTGCTTTTTCTTTTGTAAATTTATGGATTATTTCATCTATCCATATTTCTATATCTCTTTACCTTGGTAGACATCTCAACATGTTTCAATAAAGGGTTCCACACTTATCACACCATTTTTAATAGAGGTTCATGGAAAAACCTTAAAAATATGTTAATATAAGGATAGATACACAAGAAGTGATAAAAGTAAACAATAGACGGGAATTCAAATTGAATATATTCAGTAATAGTCAAATTAGAGATTTTATGCTAAAAAGTATAGACTTATTATAAACAAAATAATCGGTATAACTATAAGATTAACAGATTTAAACATATAAAGTATTAAATATGCATATAAAAAGGATAAAAGACACATTTGAATATTATTTTAGAATGATATATTCATCTTTATCACATCAGAATCATATCCAAATAAAATTGAGCTCTATATATAGAGTTTTACAAAGCATTGTCACTTAATATTCTAGTGTTTCACTATGACCAAAGGAAGGACTCTTCACATTTTGAAGTCTATTTATATGCTAAAAAAGGTTGAGTAAATATAAAAATATATTCAAAAGATAAAATTTATGCAATTCACACACTTGTCCATCAATTACAATATGATTTTGATAACCCTATTCTACTCCTAATAGTTTAACATTGATAAGTTTAAACACCTATTTGAGAAGCCAAGTTACTAGGACATGAAGTTCAAGACTATTGATCTTGGTTCCCCTAACCATACCCAGATCATTAACATTGGCCCAAATTATACATTGGAGGAGATTGAACTACTTAGAGGGTTGTTGTTGAGATATAAATACATAATTACTTGGGCTTATGGATGTAAAATCAATTTTTTTTGTGTTGGGATTTAGGGTACCTATCAATGATACCCTCTTAGAGAGCTAGTGATCATTTTTTTAATGATGGCATAGGTGCCATTTACAATTCATTAGTTTTGGTAAATGTGCATGCATTTTGAATGTGATGTGCATATTTTATTTTAATGTTGATCAACTTACCAAATGATAGAGGGTACTCCAATAGGAGGATTTTTCATCAATAGTTAGGGATTATTAATCAGGGCTTGAATTTAATTACATGCCCTATTTTATTTTAAAAAATGGAATACTTAATTAGATTAAATATCTTGTATATTATATTATCTATAAAACTAAGATTAAATATTGAATTGGTTAGTTGGGTCTAGATTTATTAATTGAGTATTATCTAAGCCCCAATTAGATAAGGCTTAAACAGAAATCAATCAATGTTTAGATCTAAAATTATCATAGTTAATTAAAAACTCAACTTAGGAAAACTAGGTTTTTAAAACAAACAAGCAAGATAAAATTAAAGGGCATAATGACAATAGACAAATACCACATAGGCATACATGGTTCAAATGTGAAACTTGGACACAAGACAAGACAAGTCTATGAAACTATTTGAGTAGTGTAATGACATTATCACCTTCTAAAAGTATAAACAATGGTTTATTTAAAAGACTCCAAGGCACAAACTTGAAATTATTTGGGCAACGTAACATTACTCATTTCAATCAAGTGACACACACATAATGTTTTTGACCCAAAAAGTCTAAGGTAAAAGCACAGTGTCAAATGGATGGTGTAACATCTCCTCAAATAATGGAGTAGTGTGGGAAAATAACTCATTTTGATGTGGCATAAAAAAATGAAGTTTTAGACTCAAAGACCAAGCAATAAAAGAAAAAGACTAAATAAAACTAAGTAAATTGTCATAAGCCCTAAAATGACAAGGTTGGTCAAATAGGGTTGACTAAAACTATAGTTTTCAAATATCTAGATTGATCCCAAGTGTGATTAACACTAGAAAAACATCACATCAATTAAGTTAATACCATTTAACTTTCTATGTAAGGGTCTATTCCTTTGCATAGTGATTCCATCTATGTGCTACTTAGTGGAATCCCCTAGTTAACTAGACCTAACTTGGGTCTTCATTATGAAAGGAGAGGTTAGATACTCAACCCCCTAGATCTCATAGTATGTGTGCCCTAATTTATATACCCCACCATAGAAATGAGTTCAAATAATATGGGAGATGAAACCCCTAGTCAATGCTTCCCTAAAGAGCTCGTGAAGAAGATATGAACTCCCCTTCACAAGATAAATTACATGAAAATAAAAACTAAGTGGAAAGACTTTAGAGGTTATTTTTAGATCGCCCAAACCATGTGGGTTTTAGGGAGATCCTAGACAACATTATTTTGATGCCTTGGATTAGTAACAAATTATAAGTGAAAAAGCACTTTTGGTCACCCAAGTTACTTATAGGGGTTAGGGGGAGAGCATACATACACTATTTTTTTCACATAAAAAACACACAAGTAACAAACACTTTACAAAAAATATAATTTAAGTGAAGTTGATTTATTGAACCAAATTGAGATGTTTGATTAAGTTCTTTGGCCCCTTGGCTTATTTGAAAAACTTGTAAGAATTTGCATAAAAAAATTAAGAAAATACACCTATGATCATTTTAAGCACTAAAATTAAAATGTTCAAGACTTAACAAATTTGTTTTAAGTACCAAAATGAATTGTTCAAGACTTAGCCATTCTATATTTCTTTTAAGCACTGAAATCAAATGTTCAAGACTTAGCAATTCTATATTCCTTTTAAGCACTAAAATAAAATGTTCAAAACTTAACAAATTCAATTTAGTACTAAAATGAAGTGTTAAAGACTTAGCCAAATTAATTTTAAACACCCAAAATGAAATGTTCATTACTCTAAACTTGTAAATTCATACTCTATTCCCACCTTGGACTTACAAGGGTTAGAGATTTTCCCTTACTTTGAAGAAATTTCAATGATGAAAAAATAAGTTTTCAAAACATATCTCTCAATTTTCCTATTTTAAAAACATAGAGACTAATATTGGTCACCTATGATCGATGTCAGTTATCAGGGAACTGATGATGATTGGTAATAACCTCTAGTGGTCAATAAGGATTGAGATCGTTTGCCTATGAACCTAAAGGTAAAACTAACACAAGATAAAAAATGTTAGTTAGCTCAAATTTAGATATAAAATTATCAAAACCTATAACGCAATGATTAGGTAGAGAGTTTAAAGGTCAAATAAATCAAGAAATAATGATTATGAGTACCAAAAATATTTAAAATCTAAGTTTTGTAAGTTATGATTTACCCTAAAACCTGATTGATGACGGTCATCCAAAATTGAGCTCAGTTAGGTAGAATCAATGATGATTTGGTATAACTAATGTTAGTTATGCCTGATTGATGTTGGTCTTTGTATAGATCTGAGTTAGCAAAAAAATAAAAATATGGTAAAAACAAAGCTAAAACTACAATTTTGAAGATATTCAAGCACTTGTTTGAAGATTTATGAGTTGTATCTTAGTATACTTGGTATGTGGGATGCTTCTTGTCCCATCAAGCATGCCATTTTTGATCATAGGAATTTGACAATAGATAGGCAGTAAGAACAAGTGTTAGTTTCACAAAACAAAATGAAATCAACACACTAATAAGCTAACATCTCTAAGCCTAGATCTTAGGGGGAGAATAGTGAATAAAATACATATGAAAGCATAATTAAAATGAAAATAATGACAAATCCCTTACCTTACTTGAGATATTCAAGTGATTATTTCATGGCTTGCTTAGTTTTTACTCAGAGAGTCTTTGGCAATGGATTTTGGCTATCTCCTTCTCTCCTTGGCACCATGGCTTGTGGCTTGCTTGATGTGGCTTATGATTGTGGTTTGATGGCTTAAATAAACATTTTTGCATTATAACATTATTGTCATGAGTCTTATGAAAAATTATGCATTATAACTCTATAATATCTAAGCTCTTTAAATGAAGAGGCAAATGCTTGTATTTATAGGTTTAGAAACTAACCCCAACTCAAGATGAGTTAGTGTAGTTTAAACATGGAATGAGTTCAAACTTAACCTAAGTGAGTTAATTAAGCCCAGTAGAGTTAAAAGGTGTCAAAAGCTCATGATTTTCAATGAATATTCATGGGTGAGATATTTTTAGATATTTTCAAAGGCTTGACAACTCATAAAAGGTAATTATGAAAACCTAGGATATTCTTAATTTTTGAATTTCTTTTTTTAAAATTTCATTAATTGTTCATGGATAATTCAAATAGACATTTAATTTAGTTTAAAATTTTAATTAATTTTAATTATGATTTTTAGTATTTCCAAGATTTGATTTTATTTTATGTGCCCTACTTAATAGGTCTATAGGCCAAATTGCATGTTATGATGTTACAAGTTGATTGGAGATGAATCAATGAGAGGTTTTTATTTCTTACAGAAGATAACCCAATTAAATTTGTATCAATGGGATTCTAAGCTTTGATGAATGATGCTCAATAAAATTTGGGATGTTCAGTGATTTTTAGGCTTAATTTGCAATAGTTGGTAAGAATCAATTTGAAGTTTGGTATGAAGTCATTAGTGTCCAATTTTAGGTGTCTACAGTTTGACCTTATTTTAGAAGGTGTTACAAGCTGTAAGCATAATAAAATCTTCTCAAATAATGAAAATATCTTATATTATTATGAATTTAATAGAAATCGATGACCTATAGGTTCTCCCTTGAGGGAGTAGTTGGCAAAGAGGTCAACAATCAATCATTTGAAAGGAAGGAATGATTAGACCAAATTGATGAAAATGAGATAGAAAAGATTGATTTTCCCATAGGTGGTTATAATTAGTGGCATATGGAGCTACCCTAGTTAGGGCAGATAAACAAGATGATTTGACCATAGGTGGTTATAATCATTGACATAGGTGGGATAAAAATAATAATTATTTTCCCCAAAATGGGTATAATCATTGAAAAAGGCTTAGGGTAATAAGAGGATGATTTTCCCAAAGGATATTATAATCATCAAATGGAAAAAAAAACAATGATTTCCCATAGGCAGTTGTAATCATTGATAGACTAAAAATATGGCCCAGTTAGGCAGATAGAGATAATGGTTTGTCTAAAGGTGGTTATAAGAATTATCACAATGAAAATATGTCCCAGTTGGGTAGAAAAAAGAGAATGATTTTCCCAAAGATAGTTATAATAACCAACCTTAAAATACATGAAAACATAATGATTTGCCCAAAGGTGGTTAGAATCATTGTTAATTTAAGTGGGATGGTATACAATGATTTGCCCTGAGGTGGTTAGAAGAATTGTGCCCTGCTTATGGTAAACATGATGATGCCAAATTGGTACAGAGGATAAAGATGAATTGAGAAACCTACAAGTAGGGAGATGCTCATTTGAACTAGCAAGGAAGAAAATTCTTTCATTATTTAATTACTTTATTTAAGATATGATTTGGATTAGATCAAAAATTTTGCTGGTGCCAAGTAGATATATCATTGCTACATTGCTAGTGAGAATCCTTAAGCTAATTTTTTTTGTAGCACATGATGGTAGGCATCATGATAGAACATCATGATAAATTAGCCAAAATATATATATGGACTAAAATATGATCTAATACTCAATGAAAAATAATGCACCAATGGTAAAAACCATGATGACAATGTTGATAGATGAATATGGATGGATTCAATAATAATGCATAAGGAATCACCCAATGAATGCACATAAACTAAATCAAGGCAAAATAATAAAGCAAACAAATAGGTAAAGAAACAAACAAGAAAACAAAACTTTAAGAAAATAAAAATAAAACAAAATAAAAGAAAGAGAAACCACAAACAAATAATGGTTAATCACAATGTTAGTACAAACAATACAACACAAACATGACGATGAACATTTTCCCTTGAAAATAGGAGAAAACTTAAAAAACACACAAAATGTGTGAATAAAAGAAAAGGAATGGGGTCACTGAGCTATCTCCAGATACATTAGGAAAGTGGATGCTTCCTACATAGTTCCACGAATGTAATATCTAAGAAAAACTTCAGGGTAAATGTAGTTCTTTTGAGAAATATGATAGAAAAAAATGATGAGAAGAAGAAACATGGTGAATATTATATAAGAATGTGAGAATGAGCTTGTAAAATGGTGAGAGCATGGGATATAAGGCCAATAAGGATGGGGAAACTAAATGATAGGTGGTTTATTGGGACTTAGTGAGGGTTCCTAGAATCCTCAAGGCAAAGAAGTGGTTAATGTTTTTGGTTTTTGAAAATAGTTTTACAAATGTTTTGGATTTTTCTAGGCATCTCAAATTGATGGAGAATGACAAGATACTAAACCATCTAAGCTCAAAAAATGATGAGAGCATTTAAACTTAAATTAATCATAAAATGATGAGAGCATGGCTAAGGTTTCTTTTAAAATAACAAGAGCATGGCTAAGGGTGACTAAGCTAACCTCAATGGGAATAAATCAATGCCCACATAGTCTTAGGATGGGACCTCACATCACTATAGTTCTGCCTTACAACAGAGGAATATGACTAGTTAGTAACCAATTCAAACAAAATAGGCAAAGTTGGCAAATGGTATAGTATGACATAGGAATGGTAAGGTGATACTTCAAGGCATGGTAAACAAGTGTTGCCCCTAGTTTACCCATAGGTGGTTATAACTAGGAAACAATGACATAGGTCAATGATACTAATTTTTCCATAGGTGGTTATAATTAGTAGCATGACTGTGGGACATTGATTTGCCCAAAGGCAGTTATAATCAGGCACACTTAGTATATAATGAAATAAGAAATGAAGGATGCATCCACCAAAACCTCTATCATACTACTCTAAAATACAACATATATTTGGAATACTTGAAACAAATTATAAAACTTGATCTAAATACTCGTGCTAAAATTGGCCTTGTAACCAATGGAACAAAACCAAGGTTAGATGCCTAGGTAGGTAGGGTGAAATCAATTCGATTGATAGAAAGGTATGGTAGAATAAAATAGTGGAATGAAAAAGTGATAGAATGGTATGGTACAAAGAATAAATTTAATATTATAGTACAATTTGAAATGAGCCTCATAGACAATACACCAGGTCTCTCAATCTAAATAACACTTGAGGTGTATAATGTTCATCTACTCATCAAATTTATCCCTATTTGGTATAGCAAGCCTGTATGCTCCAGTGCCATAGTTTGCAATAATGATGAAAGGACCTAGCTAGTTGGGTTTGAACTTGACTTTATATTTCTATTCAACTATGGTATTCTTTTGGTTTTTTTATAGGATAAGATCACCAAGCTCAAATTTTCTATGTTTCATGCACCGATTTTAGTGGCCATGAAGTCGATTCTAGTATGCTTATATATTATTGACTATGGCCAAACATTTCTCATCAAATAACTCTAGTTCTTATAAGTGAGCTACTTGATAGTCTTCATCATCCAAGACATGCTTCAAAGAGATGTGCAAAGAAGGTAACTTGACCTCAATAGGAAGAATGTCCTCAATGCCATGAACAAGTGAGTATGGAGTGACTCTTGTTAGATTGCAGTGATTGGTATGGTATGCCCAAAGGGCACAAGATATTTGGAGGTGTCAATTATGGCTGTCATCATTGAAAATATTTTTAAGGATGTTAACAATGGTTTTGTTAGATGCTTCATCTTAGCCATTACCTTGCAGGTAAAATGTTATGGAAAAATGTTGTTTAATTTTGTACTCGACACATAGCAATTTGACATCCTTGTTTTTGAATGATCCACCATTATCATATATAATATTAGAGGGGATATCATAGTAGCAAATGAGATGGTTAAAAATGAATTTGGAAATTTACTTTCCAATCATGTAAGTGAAGGGTATAGCTTCAACCGACTTAGTGAAGTATTAAATGGAAGTAAGGATATATTTATGGCCATTAGATGAGGTGGGGTTTATCTTTCCAATGAGATTAAGGCCCAATGTAGAAAATGGCCATGGTGTAAGCATTGATTTCTAAGTCTTGTTTAGGGCATGAATCATATTGGCATGTCATTGGCATTTATCACACCATTTAACATATGAAATTACATCTACATCTATCATTGGCTAATAGTGCCTAGTACGTAGGATATTTTTAGATAGTATAACCCCACTTGTGTGGGATCCACATACTCCTTCATGTACTTCTTGTAATGTTAATGTAGATTTTATCAAAGTTAAACAACAAATTAGAGTTCCATCAAAACTACAGTGGTATAGGGTTGGTCTGAGTAAGGTATAATGTTGGGCATGGTGGATGAAGGCTTTAAATTTTTTACAAGATAAGTATGGTACATTATTTGGTCATGAAGATAGGTGTATAGGTCAGAATACCAAATAGAGATGGGACCAACAATTTCATAGATCATTATGATAGTTGAAGGTTCATGAGTTGGTGTTAGAAGATTTTTAACAAAAAATTGGTATTCTTTGGCCATGTTTATATTTTAAATCAAATATCTAATGGTATCCATGGCATCTGCTATTCTATTACTAACCCTTAGTATATGTTTAAACTAGACATCAGTAATCTATTACCTGAGAGTGTCTACCATGGCCTTGTATAGCACCAGCTTGTCATCTTTGGTATAAAAATAGTCTGTAACTTGATTGATGATCAACTAATAATCATCATAAACATTAAATGTTGTATGTTCCATTGAACTACTTGTTAAATCCCTACAAGTGCTTCATATTTTACCATGTTGTTGGCACAAGAAAAGTTGATCCTAAATGATTTATGGATTAGATCTGCCTATGGTACTATGAATAAAAGGCCTATCCTTGATTCATGTGTCTTTAATGATCCATAAAAATACAAATTCTAATACTGCTCCTCATGAGGTGTTTCTATGATGGTCATAATGGATTCATCTAATAAGTTTAATGTTAATGAATCTATATTTGCAAGAGGTGCTTTAATAAGCTGATCTACAAGAATTTGTCCCTTGATGGATTTCTAGTTGAAATATTATATTTCAAACTCATTGAGAAGCATTATCCATTTAGACATGTGGCATTGTAAGGCTATTTAAGATAGTAGACACTTGAGTGGATCTACTTTAGAAATGGCCATGGTCTTTTTTTCTAACATGTAATGCCACAATTTTTGAGCTATGAAGACCATATCTAAATAAGATTTTTAATGGGCATATAATTATGCTCATACGCTACCAATGTATAGCTTAGATAGTACATGACATGTTATTTTCCATTATCATCATATTGAGTTAGAAGTGCCCCCAAGGCTTTACCCATAGCTAACATGTATAATAAGAATGGCTTTCCCAACATTAGAGGTAATAAAATAGGTGGATTTGCTAGATAGACTTTTAAATGTTGAAAATATTTATGGCATTCATCATCCTAATGAAATTATTCCCATTTATTTATAAAATGTGTGAAGGGATGACACTTATTGGCCTATTGAGAAATGAAGCATCTAATAGAATGTATCTTACCATGCAAACTGTAGAGCTAGTCTAGATTGGTCAGTGGTATCATCTCTATTATGGCTTGTAATTTGGATAGATTAATTTCAATGCCTTGGTGAGACATAATGAATCCAAGTAATTTACCTAAATTAACTCCAAAAACACATATATTAGGGTTGAGTCTGACATTGTATTCACATAGTCTCTAAAATATCTATTGTAGTGTTGTTGGATGATTAACCCTGGTCTTTGATTTACCTAGTATGTCATCAACATAGTCTTCAACAATATCATGCATCATATTGTGAAATATGATGGTCATGAATATTTGATAGGTGGCCCCTAAATTTTTGAGATCAAATGGCATAACCTGATAAGAAAATATTCCCAATAGAGTGGTGAACATTATTTTATGTTGGTATTCTAGTGTGATTTGGATCTGGTTATACCCTAAAAATTTGTCCATCAGTGAAAGCATTTCATAACCTAATGTGGAATCAACTATCATGTCAATGTTTGGTAGAGGAAAATCATCCTTGGGGCAAGCTTTGTTTATGTATCCAAAATTAGTGTAGATCCTGATTCCTTCTAGCTTTTTACTAACTGGCACAACATTCAAGATCTACTCTGATTAGTCGATCGATTGAATACATCTCACTTTCAAGAGCTTTTCCAAATATTTTTTTCACTAATATAGTAATGTGAGGATACATATTGCATAATTTTTGTTTTATTGTTTTGGCATCAATATGTACCTTAAGGTGGTATAAAACCAAGGTGAGATCTAAACTAGGCATGTTAGAGTAGGCCTATGCAAATATATCAACAAATTCCCTCAAAAAGGATATAAATACTTCACATTCCTCCTTAGTGAGAGATGCAATTATTTTGATCCATTTTGGGTCATCTTCAGTCCCAATGTTAACCTCTATAGTATCCTCCACTATAAGGGTTGAACATATTATAGAATAGTGGGTAAAGATTTAAACTAGAATATAATGGTAGAATCCTCTATTAGGAATAACTCTTCAAGTTTTCCTAGGCATGATGAATTATAATCCCTCAATGGTAGGGATGACCATGTGATAAATAATATTGGGAACTCTTGGATGATTTGATCAAAATCCTACTATTCTTCAAGGTTGAACTCAGACCCATAGACAAGTTCATCGTTGATGGTCTCTTGATCTATGTTTGAAGAAGGTTGAACACCCCCATATAATGGATCTTAAAATAAGTTTTTACCACTAGACTAGACTTTCTCTTTACTATTTCCCTGGTCTAAAATCACCTCAAAGAGGTTTTCATTTTAGGACCTCAATGTTTTATTTATTTGTTTTTGACTAAGGGTGTCCACCCACTCTTAAAAATAGGCTTCAAGATCTAGTTTGATTGAGAACTCTTGTTTGTGGTCTCCCAATAAAAATTTATCCCTAAGCCCTAGAAAGTCATAAAAGGCATCATCAATCTAAAATTCATCAACTGGCACTGTTGATTCTTTTTGGCCCCTATCTATTAGTTGAGGATAATATAATGGAAGTGGGTTATGATGAATAAATAGTCAAAGGGTATAATTGGCATTAATGCCAAACAAATTGGTATTAGCTAGGTCATTCAAATGCTTATAATGTTTCTATGGTTACAAATATCCATGGATAGTGACCTTCATACCTAAATGGGGGCACTTGATACACTGGTGGAATTTTGAAGGGATTGCATGAATGTCTTGTATCCAAGGTATAACCAGAATCATATTATATGACAAATCAAGGTCTAACACATGGCATAGGTATTGTAGGTCAAAGGCCCAATGATAACTAACAAGCTGATGGTGCCTTATGATTTTCATTCTTCATTGTCATAGGAATTGATGGTGATAATCTCTAGCTACAAATAAACTATCTTGTACTTGAGAATATTGATAAGCTTTAGATACACTATATTTAAATCTGATCCATTGTCTATGAGAACATGTTTCACTTTGTAATACATTATGACATCTTTGATGTATAATGGATTATTATGTAGAGGGCCAAGATATGACATATCGCTTTGATTAAAGTTTAATTATTGGCCTAGATTTAGATGTCCAACCGAAGTTTAGAATTTGTTTAGGGATATGTCATTAGAAACTTGGGATTGGCCAAGGAACTCTATCAAGATATTCTTATGGATTATAGACATACACAAAAAATATAAAATGGATATTTATGTAGGCATCTTCTACACTTGTTCCATGATATCAAATATCTTTTATTATATAGTAGAAAGTGGCTTCTTCTTAGCCAAAAGGGTTGGTTGGATGGGTGAATTGGTAGACAACTATATGTATGGTATGGTAATCTTTGATAATTGAGTTATGATTACATAATCAAGATTAGATACAAGACCATTATTGCTAATAAATGATGGTTTAGGGGGATCATATAGGTTAAGTCTTGATTACTAGTGTACTTATGCATGGTCATAAGTCAACGATGAGTTATTGATATAAGGTCCAAAAGTGGGAATCCCTACTTGATAGTACCCTTGTATGTGGTCCCAAGTCAAGGAAGGATCACTAACATGGTTTGGTTGATTGGGAATGATTAGAAATGGTCATGTTTGATTGATATTTTGTCTTGGATTAATGGAGATAGTGGAAATTTGACCTCCTGCAATATGGCCTACAACCTTTTTATAGTCATGTGTGACTGCAGAGTAGGTCTATTGGTTGTTGGCATCATTCTGGCCTTAGTTTTATCCATTCATTTGATGTTTTTGGTTTTGATATTAATTTTTTTTGTTATATTGGTTTTACCTTGGTTATTGATGCTATTGTTATTGTTATTATTATCCTGGCCATTGTTGTTATTGTTACTAGTTTTTACATGGGGGAAAAGGGTTATAATAGATATTAAGACTTTGATTGGAGGTAGAAGCTCCATGATCCAATGTGATCTCTCCATTTTCCAAAATATTTTCAATTAAATATTTAATTTTCACACAACATAATAAATTATGGCCATTAACTTGATGATACTCATAGAATTATTTTTGCATGTACCAGTCTAGATAGTTAATGCCCTTAGGATAGTGTTTTGGAATAGGCCAATTAATTAGATTAACCATGGAAAGCTTATGAAACATATATTTAATGGGTTCTTCAAGGTCACTAAAGATTCAATAAGTAGGCAAAGTTCTCTTTAGAGGAGTATTATTTAAAGGTATAGGTTGCTACATTTGTTATGCTTGTCTAGGATACTACACTTGATGCATTTGCTAATTGAGTTATTGGTTAGGCAGTGTTGGCTAAGTAGAAAGTGTTTCTACCATTTGGACATGTCCCAACTTGGTTACTCCATTTCCCAATTTTTTTTTGTTGTGATTAAATTATTTAGGTTTGTTAGAGTTATTGGTCTGTGCCGGTTATGATGTTTGCACTTAGACTTGGTTCTGATTTTGGCCACAGTTTTGGTTTTGATTTAGGATCTAATTAGATGAGGTAAGTTTAATGATACCTTTTTTAATGATGGATTTTTGATCAACAAACCTTTGTCAATGATTTTTTTAAAAGTATGTGCACGTTGCAGCTCCAGATGGTAAGACATTTCATTATGCAAATTTTTGGTAAACATAATGGCTAGTTGCTTGTCTGGTAGACTGTGGGTGAATCAACTTATAAGGGCTCTCCATCATTACAGATTATGATGCTAGGAATTTTAAATGTAAGGGATTTTAGATCAAGTGTTATTTTCATAATGCAATAAAAATGAAAATAACATAGTAACAAAGCTTAACATCTCCATGCCTAGATCATAGGGGGTACTTAGTGAAGAAAAACTAATTGACAAAGCAAAACTAAAATGTAAGAAAAAGAACCTTTCTTACCTTATTTGAATGCTCCAAAATATCTCTTCATTGGCTTGCTTAATTTGTGCCCAATAAGTCTATGGTAATGGAGTTGTGTGGGTCCTTCTCTCCTTGGCACCATTGGTTGGCTCATGCTTGCTTGATGTAGCATTATGGCTCAAAGTGGCTTGGCTTGTGATTCAAAATTTTGAAATTATAAATATATGGATTTAAATATTATCATAAAATCATCATTATAACATTACTATGCCCAAGCTCTCCTAAATGAGAGGCAAATGCTTATATTGATAGTTTTTAGAAAAAGGGCTTCAAATGGGTTCAAACCTCACCTTAGTTCATTAATTTACCCCAATAGAGTTAAAAAGTGTCCAAACCTCATGATTAACATGGAATAGGCATGGGTGAGATATTTTGGAATTTGGACAAATAAAAAAAGGTAATTATGAATTCCTAGGATATTCTTTGATTTTTGAATTTCCTTTTTTGATAATTCATTTAATTTTTCAAGGATGATTCAATTAGGCATTCAATTAGGTTTTGAATTTTAATTAATTCTACTTAGGCATTTTAGATTTTTTTAAAGATTTGAATTAATTAATGTGTGTATTTTCTCTATTATTTGATTTATAAGTAAAATTTCATGTTTATGAAGCCAAATTTGAGACATTTAGAAATTCTTAGGCTAGATTTGCAAAGGTTGATAAAAATAGATCTAAAGTCTGATATGAAACCATTGGTGGCCAATTTTAGGTGTCTACAATTTGACCCTAGTTAGGAAGGCATTAAAATTTGTAAGCACATTAACATATTTTCAAAGATTGAAAAGGTCTTATATGCTTACAACTTCAATGACAATGGATTAAATATAGTTTCCCCCTTGAGGGAATAGTTGGCAAAGGGGTCATAAAATGGTCCCTTGAAATAATAAATTGAGTGGACCAAATAGATGAAAATGATGGGGTATAATGAATTGATTTTCCCAGAAAAGGTTATAATTAGTGACATATAGAGCTACCCCATTTAGGATAGACAAACAAGATGATTTACCTATAAGTGGTTATAATCATCAACATAGGTGGGATTAGAAAAGGTGATGATTTCCCCAAAGGTGGTTATAATCAGTTAAAGGGAAAACAATGATGGAAACATAATGATTTTTCTAAAGGTGGTTATAATCATTGAGAATAAAAGTGGGATAGTGTACAATGGTTTGATCAAAAGTGGTTATAAGCATTGTACCTTGATTATGGCAAACAAGCCCCTATTAGGCATAAAAAAGTGAATGATTTTCTCAAAGGTAGTTAGAATCATTAACCCTCAAATTGGTGGAATGCAATGATTTGCATGAAGGTGGCTATAATCACTAGAAATGTAGGTGGGATGGTGTAAAATGGTTTTCCCAAAGGTGGTTAAAAGCATTGTACCCTGATAGTGGTAAACATGATATGAAATGATGATGGCAAATATAATGATGCCAAATTGATATAGAAGATAAAGATGAATTAGGTAACCTGCTAGTAGGGAGATGCTTGCTCGAATAGGCAAGGAGGAGAATTATTTCATTATTTAATTACTCTATTTGGGATATGATTTGGATTTGATCGAGAATGTTGTTGGTGCTAATGCCAAGGATATATTGTTATTTCATTTTCCATGTAGACTTCTTAAAGATGATTTTTGCTATAGCACATGATGGTAGGCATCATGATAGAACACCATGAGGATGTGGTTGAAATATGCATAAGAACTGAATCTTGATCTAATACTCAAAGAAAAACAATGTACCAATGATAAAAACCATGATGAGAATGTTGACATATGAGTATGGATGGATTGAAGAATAATGCACAAGGAATCACCTAATGAGTGTATGTAGATTGAATCAAGGAAACAATACTAAAAGCAAATAAATAACCACATAAATAAATAAATAAACAACTTTTTAGTCACAATATTAGTGTAAAAAACATGATGACAAAACAAACAAACATAATAGGGGAATGGAAGAAAAGTAAGGGGGTGGCCGAGCTATCTTCATATACAATAGGCAAGTGGATGCTTCCTACATTGTTCCATGGATGTGATATCCAACAAAAACTTTAGGCCAAATGTAGTTCTCCTAGGATATGGGATAGAAGAAAATGATGAGGAATAAACACAATGAATGTGATAGAAGAATAGGAATGGTATTAAAAAATAGTGAGATCATGGGATAAAAGGCCAACAAGGACGGGGAAACTAAATGACAAGTGGTTTCTTGTGACTTAGTAACAGTTCCCAAAATCCTTAAGGCAAAGAAGTGGGCAATGTTTTGGTTTTTCTAAATAGTTTTCAAATGTTTTTAAAATTTTAGAGCATCTCAACTTGATAGAGAATGATGAAATACTAAATGATCCAAGTTCATAAAATGGCATGAGTGTTCAAACTGATATATTTCATATAAAATAATGAGAGTGTGGCTTCGGTTACTCATAAAATGATGAGAGCATGGCCTAAGTTGGTCATAAAATAGTGAGAGTGTATGGAAAAGGGGGTTTTAATTGACTATAATGTGAATTGAGCATAACCTACATAGTCCAAAAATGGCCTCAAGTCAGAGTAGTTTCACCTTATAGTAGAAGAATATGACTAGTGTAGTAGGTAATTTAAAAACAACATGCATAGTTAGTATGATGGCACAATACGACATAGGAATGGCAAGTTGATATGTCAAGGCACAATAAAAAAGTGTTTCCCTTAGTTTTACGATAGGAAGTTATAATTAGGAAACAATGGCATATATAAATGATATTTATTTACCCATAGGCAGTTATAATTAGTAGCAAAATCGGTGAGACATTGATTTACCTAGAGGTGGTTATAATCAGGCCCACATAAACAAAGCATGATATAGAATGAAAAAAATGAAGGATGCAACTGCCAAAAAATTTGTCTTAGCACTTCAAAATATGACATATGTCTAGAATAATTGAAACATTTATTGAAACTAATCTAAATTTTCATGCTAAAAATCAAAATCAATAGATGAACCAAAGTCAAATAAGCTAGGTAGGGAGGGTCAAAACATGTTTGGTCAATAGAGAAGGTATGGTAGAATGACAAAGTGATAGGATGGTAGAATGATATAATAGGATGGTATAAAGAATAATGTTGATAATATGGTATAACTTGAAATGGTCTTCATAGACAATATATCAAGTCACTCAAACAGAGTAATGCTTGAGGTATATAATGTTCATTAGATCATCAAGTTTGTCTCCATCTAGTGTGGTGAGCCTATATGCTCTAGTACCATAATTTGAAACAATGATGAAAAGACCTACCAAGTTGGTCTTGAACTTGCCTTTATGCTTCTTCTTATCCATGGTATTCTTATGGTTTTCTTTAAGAACAAGATCCCCAAGTTCAAAGTCTCTGTGTTTCATGCATCAATTGTAGTGGCCACAAATTTGGTTTCAATATGATTGAAGGTTATGTAATGTGTCTATAGATTTCTCATCAAGTAAATCCATCTCTTGTAGTGAACTACTCAATAGTCTTCATCATCCAGGACATGCTTCAAAGAGATGCATAATGAAGGTAACTCAAAGTAAATATGAAGAATGGCCTCATTACAATAAATAAGTGAGTATGGAGTAGCTCCCATGGGAGTGTGGTGATTGGTAAATTATGCCTAGAGGGTAAAAAATATCTGAAGGTGTTAATCATGGTCAACATCATTGACAATATTTTTGAGGATATTGACAATAGCTTTATTTGATGCTTTGACCTAGGCATTACCTTATGAGTTATATGCCATGAAAAAATGTTAAGTAATATTGTACTTAGCACATAGTGATTTGATATCCTTATTATAAAATGATTCACCATTATTAGATTTAATGCTAGAGGGGATGCCATAGTGGAAAATGAGATGGATGAAGATGACTTTGAAAATTTGATTTCCAATTACATGAGGGGTATAGTTTCAACCCAATTAGTGAAGTATTCTATGGTAGTAAGCATATGTTTATGGCCATCAAATGAGGTGGAGTTTATATTTTCAATGAGATCGAGGCCTCATGTAGCAAATGGCCATGGTGTCAACATTGGTTTCAAAGTCTTAGCCAGGGAATGAATTAGATTAGCATGTCATTGATATTTATCACATATTTTCACATATGTAGTTGCATTTACATCCATCATTGGCCAATAATAAGTATGCAAGATATTTTTAGATATGATGGCCCCAGTAGTGTGGGTTCCACATACCCCTTCATGAATTTTTTGTAACACTAATGTAGATTGTGTCTAAGGTAAACAATGCAGTAAAGTTCCATCAAAACTACAATGGTATAGGGTTGATTTGAGTAAGGTATAACATTAGGCATTGTAGATGAAGGATTTGGATTGTTTTTGGGATAATTCTGGTGGTAAAACATGGTCGTGTAAATAGGCATATAGGTTAGAATACCAAGTAGAGCTAGGACCAATAATACCATAGATCATTGGGACAATTAATGGTTCATGAGCTGATGATAGAAGATTTTCAATGATAAATTGGTAATCTTTAGCTTTCCCTATATGTCAAATCAAATATCCAATGGTAGCCATGACATCTGCTATTATTTTACTAGCCCTTAGTATATGTTCAAATTGGATGTCAAGAATCTACTACTTGAGAGTGTCGACCATGGCCTTGTAGGGAATGAGCTTGTCATCTTTGGTGTGAAAGTGGTATGTAGCTTAATTGATGATTAATTGTGAATCACTATAAACCTTTAGATGATGTATGTTCCATTGTACTACCTATCAAATCCCTAAAATAAGTGCTTCATTTTTGATAATGTTGTTGGTACAAGAAACGTTGATTCTAAATGACTTAGGGATTAGATTCCCCTATGGAGTAATAAAAAAAGACCTACCCTTGATCCATGTGCTATGAATGATCCATAAAAATATAGCTTCTAGTACATATCCTCAATAGGTTATTCAATGATGGTTATGATGGATTCTTTAGGAAATTGGGATGTGAGTGGATCGATGTTTACAAGGGGTGCTTCAACAAGATGGTTTGTAAGAACTTGCCCCTTGATGGATTTTCAGTTCACATATTCTATCTCAAACTCACTAAGAAGCATGGTCTATTTGGCCATGCAACCTTGTAAAATTGATTTTGATAGTAGATACTTGAGCAAATCTACTTTTGAAATGACCATGGTCTTATTATTCAACATATAATGTTGTAGTTTCTGGGCCATGAAGACCATAACTAAATGGGATTTTTCAATGGGTGTATAATTATGTTCATATGCCACCAGTGTATGACTTAGATAGTACACAACATGATTTTTTACATTTTCATCATGTTGAGATAGAAGTTCCCCTAGGGATTTGTATGTCTTGATAGGTATAGAAAGAATGGCTTCCCTAGCATAGGAGGTAATAAAACTGGTGGATTTGCTAGATAGTCCTTTAGCTATTGAAAAGCTTTTTGATAATCATCATCCTAAAGAAATGTCACATATTTATTCAAAATATGTGTAAAAGAATGACACTTATCATCCAATTGAGATATAAATTGTCTAATGGATTAGATCTTACCCTAAAAACTATGGAACTACTTCAAATTAGTTGGTGGTGGCATTTTTTTTATGGCTCGTACTTTGGATGGATCGACTTCAATGCTCCTGTGAGACACAATAAAGCCAATAAATTTACCTAAACTCCAAAAATACATTTCTTAAGGTTAATCCTAACTTTGTATTCCCATAGTTGATCAAATATCCTCCTCAATGTTGTTGGATGGTCAGCCCTGGTCTTTTATTTTCCTTGTATGTTGTCGATGTAGTCTTTGACAATGTCATGTATTATATCATGAAATATGACTATCATGGCTCTTTGATAGGTGGCCTCTATATTCTTAAGACTAAGTGGCATAACCTAATAACAAAATGTTTCCCATAAAGTGGTGAACATTGTTCTATGTTGGTATTTTGGTGCTATTCAAATCTGATTGTACCCTAAGAATCCATCCATTAGTGAAAGCATCTCATAACCTGCTATGGAGTTGATAATTATGTCAATGTTTGGTAGTGGAAAGTCATCTTTAGGGAAAACTTTATTTATGTCTCAAAACTCAATATAGATTTTGATTCCTCATGGATTTTTACTGATGGGTACCACATTAGAAATCCATTTAAAATATTTGATTAGCCTAATACATCTCACTTCCAAGAGATTTTCCAACTCTTAATTTACCAATACAACAATGTAAGTATGTATCTTGTGTAATTTTTGTTTCACAGGTTTGGCATCAAGATGTATCATAAGATAGTGAAAAACTAAGATAGGGTCTAAACCAGGCATGCTAGAGTAGGCCCATGCAAATATATCAACAAATTCCCTCAAAAGTAATGTAAGGACTTCATGATCCTATTCAGTGAGGGACACACCTAATTTAATCCATTTTGGGTCATTTGGAGACCCAATATTTACCTCTATTGTGTCTCCCAATAGAAGGGTCAAACTATCTTCAAGAATAGTGGTAAAAGATTTGAATTATTTGGAAATGTTAGAATCCTTTGTTTGGAATTGTTCTTCAAGTTCTCTTAGACATGATGAATTAGAATCCCCCAGTGGGAGGGATGGCCATGTAATAAAGATAGTTGGAAACTCTTTGATGATGCAATCAAACACTTACCATTCTTCAAGACTGAAATCAAACCCATAGGTAAGTTCATCTCAGTGGTTTCCTGAATGATTCACTCAAAATCTTGTTCCTCTTCTAGACTAAACTTAGATTTGTAGACAAGTTCATCATTGGTGGTCTCCTGGTCTATATTTTAAGATGGTTGAACACCCTCATATAGTGGTGGATAGAACAAATTTTCATCACTAAACTGACCTTTATGTTTACTTTTTCCCTGGTCTAAAAGTGCCTTGAAGAGGTTTTCAATTTGAGACACCAATGTTTTATTTATTTGTTTTTGGTTAAGGGTGTTCACCCACTCTCCATAATAGGATTCAAGATCTAACTTGATTGAGAACCCTTTTTTGTGGTCTTTGAATAGAAAATTGTCCTTAATGCCTAGAAAATTATATAAGGCCTCATCATTTTGAAACTCATCAGTCGACGCATTAGATTCTTGTTGGTCCCAATTGTTGGGGATCGACCAACAATTTGATTACACTTATGAAAGCAATAAACCATGGAATTAAATCATATAGACAAGTAACTAGAATGATAAATAGCAAGAACAAGAGATACAAGAAACCACCCTGAAAACTTGTATTAAACTCTTTACAGAAGGAATACAATTGAAGAAACTCTTTTTTCCACACCTCTCTCAGATGTACAAATCTCTCTCTAGATCTCTTTCTCTCAAGAGCTCTCTCTCTCTCTCTCTCAAGTACAATCAACTCCAACACCCTAGATTGATTCACCTATACAATTCTGTACTATTCTTCAACATTCACATACACTACAATAAGCTAAGAAGATCTATCCTAATATAGAATTAGGAAACTTGAGCATGTGTTTACAACCAACAGTTATGCCTCTTAAACAAGGGCTCTAAAAATAGTCTTACTAATAATAGAGATGCGGACTTAAGACTATGACTTAATCTCATCATGCAAACACTTGGTTTTGTCCACGGAAATAGCTCTCTGGACGCACAGGTAACCGACATCGGATCCTGCCTGCTTGCCTGTGACTGATGTCAGCTGATCCCTGTCGATGCCAGCATCTCTTCAACTGCTCCTGACTGAAGTTAGTCACTCCTGACCGATGCTGGTGACTGTGTAAACATGCAAGTACCAAATCTGCTCCTTTGGTGAAGCTTTTAGGCTCCACACCTTAACAATCTCCCACTTGGAGATAAACAGCTGTACCAGTACCTATACAACAACATCTTCTAGCTCCTCCATCTTCAACTCAATCATGAAGACCAACAAAAGTTGAATGAAGATTTAACTTCTCCTTTGTAACCAGCTTGGTTAACATATCAGCAGGATTTTTGTCTGTATGGATCTTCTCCAGCTTCAACTCACCATCCTCCAATACCTGTCTTATGAAGTGGTACCTAAGCTGTATGTGCTTTGTTCTTGAATGAAAGGCTGAATTCTTAGCTAAATGAATTGCACTCTAACTATCACTGTATAATCTGCAACTCTCTTGCTCCTTTCCAAGCTCTTCCATGAACCGTGTCATCCATGTCATCTCTTTGCTAGCCTTTGTGATAGCAATATACTCTGCTTCTGTAGTTGACAAGGCAACAACAACCTTCTGCAACTTTGATATCCAGCTAACCGCCATTCCACCAACAGTGAAAACATAACCTGTGGTGCTCCTCCTGCCATCCAAATCACCTACCATATCTGAATCTACATAGCCATATAGAGAAGTATTTGAACCTCCATAGCACAAATGCCTACTGCTGGTTCCTCTTAGATATCTAAGGATCCACTAAACTGCTTTCCAATGTTCCTTTCCTGGATTGGCCATATACTTACTTACAACTCCCACTGCTTGGGCAATATCCGGTCTAGTACACATCATTGCATACATCAAACTCCCTACTGCGGAAGAATATGGAACTCTACTCATGTACTCTACCTCATCATGTGAACTAGAACATTGTTCTTTACTATATTTAAAATGTCCAGCCAAAGGTGTGCTTACCGGTTTTGCATCCTGCATATTGAACCGTTTTAACACCTTGTTCACATAATCCTCTTGAGACAAAATCAACCTGTGATTTTTCCTATCTCTCTTAATGCTCATGCCAAGGATTTTTTTTACTGCTCCCAAATCCTTCATGGCAAATGTTTGAGATAATTTCACCTTAAGCTCAGAGATAGCCTGCATGTGTGATCCTGCAACCAACATATCATCTACATAAAACAATAGAATAATATATCTACCATTATCTAATCTCTTAAAATACACACAATGGTCAGATTGACGCCTACTGTAGCCATGCTCAGTCATAAACCTGTCAAATCTCAAATACCACTGTCTAAGAGCTTGCTTGAGGCCATACAAGCTTTTCTTCAATCTGCACACTAACTTCTCCTTACCTTTGACCTCAAATCCTTTCGATTGTTCCATATATATTTCCTCATCCAAATCTCCATGAAGAAATGCTGTCTTAACATCAAGCTGCTCAAGATGCAAATCCTCAATGCAACTAAAGACAGTACAGTCCGTATAGAAGTCATTTTAACAACAAGAGAAAAGATCTCACCAAAATCAATACCTAGCTTTTGTGCAAATATTTTCACTACCAACCTGGCCTTATATCTCATCTGTTCATTCTCACCTTCCTTTAATCTGTAGGTCCATCTGTTCTTCAGTGTCCTCTTACCTGCTGGCAGCTCAACCAAATCCCATGTTTGGTTCTCTCTCAAGGACTCCATTTTCTCAACCATGCCACGCTCCCATTGATTCTTGGACTCCACCTATATTGCTTCTTGAAAACTCTCTGGTTATCCACCATCAGTAAGCAACAAATAGAATAATGAAGGGGAATATCAAATTGGAGGTTTACTTACCCTTTCTGACCTCCTGATGGGCGTTTGAGACTCATCCACAACACACTGTCCGCCCAAATTCGCTGACAGTGACCGAACTCGGTCACTTCCAGGCCTGTAACTGGCTGACGTCAGTTCTTCCTGACTAACATTAGTGCCTATTCTGCTGACATCGGTCTCTATAGGACCAACATCAGTTTCTGTCTTGTTGACGTTGGTTCTTGCCTTGCTGACGTCGGTCTCTGTGTTTTCCTTTCTGTGATGAATTTTTTTTGTGAGCTCATTTTAGACCATCACCTCATCCAATTCTCCATTGCTCTGCCTAGATTGATTCAGCTTCCTTAGCTGATCACTATACATCACTTTTTCATTGAAAACAACATCACGGCTCCTAATTATCTTATTAGTTCCTGATTCCAAAATCTAAAATTGAAATCATCAGAGCCATAGCCAATAAATGTGCACCTCATAGACTTAGCATCCAGCTTCTTTCTATTTTCCTTATCAATGTGCACAAAGGCTTCACAACCAAAAACTTTGATAAATGAGAGATCTACCTTTTTACCTGTCCATGCCTCTTCTGGAATTCCACCATCCAGAGCTATAGAGGGTCCTCTGTTAATCAAGTACACTACAGTGTCAACAGCTTCTGCCCAAAATGCTAAGGGCAAACCAGCATGCAATCTCATACACCTTGCATGCTCCATGATTGTTCTATTCATCCTTTTAGTGATTCCATTCTGTTGAGGTGTCCTTGGAACCGTCCTTTGCCTATGGATTCCATGCATATAACAATACCAGTTGAACTTATAACTGTAGAACTCACCACCATTATCAGATCTTAGGCACTTCAATCTTCTGCCTATTTCATTCTCAACCATAGCTTTCCAAATCTTAAAAGTCTCAAATACATCATATTTATTCTTAATACAATAGATCCATACCTTTCTTATAGCATCATCTATGAACAAAACATAGTACTGTGATCCTCCAATAGAAGCAACCTGAGCTGGTCCCCACACGTTTGTGTGAACAAGCTGCAACTTATGCTTCTTCTTTGTTGACCCAGTCTTAAGAAAACTCACTCTCTTCTATTTTCCAAAAACACAGTGCTCACAAAAATCTAGATCTATGCTTTTCAAATCTGAAAGCTTACCTTTAGACTTAAGAATTGACATTCCCTTCTCACTCATGTGGCCAAGCCTTGAGTGCCACAATTTTGCATCCACATCTGAAGTAAATAATACAAAAGGAGAATTTTTAGTAACACAATTACATAAATAGAGAGTACCTACTCTCTTATCTCTGGCCAATACAAGTGCACCCTTGGTCACCTTCCAAGATTCAGCTGTGAGAGTTACTGTACAACCCTCATCCCCTAACTTTCCTGCAAAAATCAAATTTCTCTTCAAGCTGAGAACATGCATAACATCTCTCAACACCCATGTGTTGCCATTCTGCATTTTCAGCTACACTTTACCTTTGCCAATAATTTTACAAGGCTCATCATCCCCTAAATACACGATTCCAAAATCTCCATGGACATAGTCACTAAAATATTCTCTATTAGGGGTAGCATGAAAAGATGCACCAGAATCTAACACCCAAGATTCTATATTATTATGCAAAGAGAATATTAAAGCATCTTGTGCAATACCTGAAACCTTTACTTCTTCTTTTCCTTCATGATGATTGTCCTCCTTAGGCTTTGACCATCAATCTCTGCTTATGTGCCCCATCTTTCCACAATTCTAGCATTGTGGCTTCCTTCCATTTCTGGATTTAGATCTACCTCTCACCTTTGACTTAGATCTTGATCTCCCTTTCTTGGTCTTCTCTTTTTGCCTTCCCCTGCTCTCAAAACTTAAAGCGTTCCCAGATGTTTTCTCTATGCTTTTGCTGCAAATTTTCTCATTCAAGATAACACTAACAACATCCTCTACTTTTAAAATATTTGAGGTAGATGCAGTATTACTAACTACCATTACTAAGCTATCCCAACTTTCAGGCAAAGAACATAATATTAAAAGAGCTTTAATTTCATCATCAAATACTATATTGACTGAACTTAATTGATTTACAATTCTATGGAAATCATTTAGGTGATTAGATACAGATCCACCTTCCTGCATACACAAATTAAATAACTGCTTCATAAGATATACCTTATTAGAAGCTGAGGGTTTTTCATACAAATTTGCTAAAGTAGTCATTAACTCTACCGTAGACTTTGCCTGTGATAAATTAGATATCACAGTAGATGCCAGACTCAGTATTATAGACCCCAGAGCCTTTCTATCAAGAACTTCCCATTCTTCATCATCCATGTCTGTGGGCTTCTTTGCAATCCCACCTAATGGTAAGTATAGATCTTTCTGATATAGATAGTCCTCTATCTGCATTCTCCAATGTTGATAATTTTTGCCATTGAACTTCTCCATTCTCAGTTTACTTTCTTCTGCCATTGCTTCTCCCACTCAAACAAAAATCCTTGTAGAAACCCCTGTGAGTAACCTGTAATCAATACACACTACACAGATCTGAACCACCTGTTAGTGAACCTAATCTCTGATACCACTTATTGGATATCAAGCTCTAAACCTATAACCAAGGCTCTGATACCACTTGTTGGGGATCAACCAACAATTTGATTACACTTATGAAAGCAATAAACCATAGAATTAAATCAGATAGACAAGTAACTAGAATGATAAATAGCAAGAACAAGAGATACAAGAAACCACCTTGAAAACTTGTATTAAACTCTTTACAGAAGGAATACAATTGAAGAAACTCTTTCTTCCACACCTCTCTCAGATGTACAGATCTCTCTCTAGATATCTTTCCCTCAAGAGCTCTCTCTCTCTCTCAAGTACAATCAACTCCAACAACCTAGATTGATTCACCTATACAATTCTGTACTATTCTTCAACATTCACATACACTATAATAAGCTAAGAAGATCTATCCTAATATAGAATTAGGAAACTTGAGCATGCATTTACAACTAATAGTTATGCCTCTTAAATAAGGGCTCTAAAAATAGTCTTACTAATAATAGAGACACGGACTTAAGACTATGACTTAATCTCATCATGCAAACACTCGATTCTATCCACAGAAATAACTCTCTAGATGCACAGGTAACCGACATCCATTCCTGCCTGCTTGCCTATGACCGATGTCGGCCGATCCTTGCCGATGTCGGCATCTCTTCAACTACTCCTGACTGACGTCGATCACTCTTGACTGATGCCGATGACTGTGTAAACCTGCAAGTATCAAATCTGCTCCTTTGGTGAAGCTTTTAGGCTCCACACCTTAACACCAATCTATTAGTTGGGGATAATATAATGGTAGTGGATTATGATGAATGACTGGTTGAAGGGTACAAATGGCATTATTGTCAAACAAGTTGGTATGGGCTAGGTTATAAAATGGGCTATGATCAAACTCTACTTCATTCCTGACATCATCATTAGTCATTGGCATTGGAACTTGAATAATATATGTGGGGTCACCCCCAGGTGGTTTAAATCCAAGTCTATAGGTTCCTTTGTACCTAGTCATAGAAATTGTCTCAAGTGTTCCCTATTTATTTGGCTCAAGGCCTCCTCCTTCATAGTCTTTATTTTTTCATGATTTGATTAGGAATGGGATACTTGGAATTCCTATAACAATAATCTAATTTATCATTGTACAACCATGATTCATCACCTTTGACTGGGTCCTTTCCCTGGCTAGAGGATAATAGGAAAGTGACAGGTGTTAGACTATGCTAATGGCCTTTGCCCTTTCTTTACCATTGTATGAGTGGTTTGACCTTTGGTATTCCAAAGGAATTGGGGTTCTATGGAATCTTTGCAATGTGAAAGATGTTATGGGTCATGTATTATTTTAGGCCATTATCCAATATGGTATAATAATTGGACATTTTAGGAGGTGACACATGGGAAAGTAAATCTAGGGTATCAAGGTCAATGCAATTAGCCTCTAGTAAATCAATCAATATTTATTTCCCCTCATCCTTCTTAGAAAGTATATTTATGTTGAAATGGTATTTATAGCTTTTGAACTTAGACTCTAGATGTTTGCAATGCTTTTATGGATGCAAATCTCCTAAAATAGTAACCACCATTCCTGAATGGGAGAACTTGATACACTAGTGCAATGTTGATGAGATGGCATGAATCTCATATTGCCAAGGTCTACCCAAAATTATATTATATGATAGATCTAATTCTAACACATGGAAAAATGTATCATGGGTCAAGGGCCTAATGATAACTGGTAAGCTAATGGTGCCTTCTGATTCTCATTCTTCATTTCCATAGGATTTGATGGTGATTGTTTCTATTTGAAGACCTTTTATCATGTACTCAAGAAGATTGATGAGCTCAAGAGACATAATATTCAAGCATGATCCATTGTCTATGAGGATATGTTTCACTTTGTGCCACTTTATGGAAATTTCAATGTACAATGGGTTATTATGCAATGGGCTAAGGGATGATATATCATTTTGGTTGAAAGTTAATTTTGGGCTTGGAGCTAGGTGTCCAACCAAAGCTTGAAATTTATCAAGAGATATGTCATTGGAAACTTTAGATTGGACAAAGAACTTTGTCAAGATATTTTTATGTATAATAGATGTAAGCAAAAAATCTAAAATGGAGATTTGTGATGGTGTCTTTTGCAATTGTTCCATAATGTCAAACATATTTTATTAGGTAGCAGTAAATGGCTTGTTTTGAGGCAAAATAATTGGTTTGATGATGGGTGAAGTTATAGATGGTTGTGGGCCTGGTATGGTAATCATTAACCACTGAGTTGTGATTACATAATCAAAATTAGGTACATGACCATTATTGCTAACAAATGATGGTAGATGGGGCTAGATAGGATAAGTTTTGGTTGTCATTACACTTGTATGTGGTCATGGGCTAATGATGAGTTATCAATATAAGGCCCAAACATGAGAATCCTTGTTTGTTAGTTTACCTGTATATAGTCCCAGGTCAAGGAAATATTACTGACATAGGTTGGTTGATTAAGAATGATTAGCAATGGTCTTTTCTGATTGGTACTTGGTCTTGGATTAATATAAATGGTATTAATGTGATCTCCTAAAATATGGCTTACAACTGAGTTGTAGTCATGTGCAACTGCATGGTAGGTTTGTTGGTTGTTTGACTCATTATAGCCTTGGTTTTGTCCATTATTTTGATGTTACTAGTTATACTATTGATTTTACTAGTTCAACCTTGGTTGTTGATACTATTATTATTATTTTTGTACTGGTTGCTATTATTACTAATATTATTGTTGGTTGTTATGTCAGGGAAAGGGATTCTTATAAATGTTGAGGTTCTAATTGGATGTGGAAGCTCCACAATCTAATGTGATCTCTCTATTTTATAATATATTTTGAATCACATGTTTGATTTACACACAATGATTAAATTATGACCATTGAGTTGATGATATTCATAGAATTCATTTGGTTTGTACCAGTTTAGACAATCAGCATCCTTAGGAATTTGCCCTTTCAGAATAGGCCATTTAATTAGATTAGTCATGGAAAGATTTCAAAATACTAATTCAATGGGTTATATAAGGTTACTAAAGACATGATGAATAGGAAAATTTATCCTTAGAGGAGGGGTTTGCAAAGGCATAAGTTGTTGCATTTATTGCATTTACTATGCTAAGTTTAGATTGTTGCACTTGTTGTGCTTGCTACGTCTACTGAAGAGGTTGTTGGTTAAGAGTTATATGCATATGTGGCATAGGTTATAAAAATTGTGATGTCACCATTTGAACATGTCATGAATTAGTTTCTTTGTTTCTTATTATGATTGAATTTCTTGGGTTTGTCAAAGTTATTGGTCTAGGTTTTTTGTGACACTTTTGCTTGGACTTAGTTTTGGCCATTGTTTTGGTTTTGGTTTTGGCTTTGATTAGATGAGGATAGTTTAATGGTCCCATTATTAATGAGTTATATTTCAATCACCAAACCTTTTTCAATGATATCTTTAAATGCATACACATATTACAACTCTAGATTGTAAGATATCTCACTGTGTAGATTTTTGGTAAACATAATGGCTAGTTGTATATCTAGTAGACTATGGGTGAATTAGCTTGTAAGGGATCTCCATCATTACATATAACTTGTAAAGATTTATACAACCTTGTATTTGTTTTGTGTCAAATCTACCAATGAAATGTCATGTTTGAGATTATAAGAGAAGTGATGCACAAACTTATCTGAAATATCATCAAAATCAAAAACTAAATTCTTGGGTAACTTCGTGAACCATTCTAATGCTTACCCTGCTAAGCTCCTTGGAAAAAACAACAATAGATAGATGTATCTATAGGCCATTAGTTGGAATGCAACAAATAATTCCATCAAATGGGCCTTGGGGTCACCTTTCCCCTTGTATTTGTCAAACTTTGGTGGCTCATACCCTGGATGATTTCTTGATGTATATTGATGGCTCAAAGTGTCTTAGCTTGTGATTCATAATTTTAGCATTATAACTCTATAGATTTCAATCTTGGCATAAAACCAACATTATAACATTACAATACCCAAGTTCTCCTAAATAAGAGGCAAACTCTTGTATTTATAGGTTTTATTAAAAGGGATTAGAATGGGTTTAAACCACACCTTAGTTCATTAATTAAACCTAGTAGAGTTAAAAGGTGTCCAAATCTTATGATTAGCATGGAATAGGCATGGGTGAGATATTCTAGAATTTGGACAACTCACAAAAGGTAATTATGAATTCCTAGGATATTCTTTGATTTTTTAAATTTCTTTTTTTGATAGTTCATTTAATTGATCAAGGATGATTTAATTAGGCATTTGATTAGATTTTTAATTTTAATTAATTATGTTTAGGAATTTAGCATTTTTTCAAGATTTGAATTAATTGATGTGTGCATGTGCTCTATTTAATTGATTTATAAACCAAATTGCATGTTTATGAAGCTAAATTTGAGATGTTTAGAAATTTTTAAGCTAGATTTATAAAGATTGGTAATAATTGATCTAAAGTATAGTATGAAGCCATTGGTGGCCAATTTTAGGTGTCTACACAAATAACTTGTAAAGCTTTCTTTGACCTTCTATTTGGCTTATGTCAAGTCTGCCAATGAAATATCATGTTTGAAATTGTAGAAGTATTACACAAGCTTGTTTGAAAGATCATCAAAATCAGAACTTAAATTCTTAGGTAATTTTAGGAACCATTTAAATGTTTGTATTGTTAGGATCCTTAGAAATAATAGTAAAAGGTATATATCACTATAGGCCACTAGTTGGCACACAATAAATAATTCCATTAAATGATCCTTGGGGTCACCTTTCCCCTTATATTTGTCAAACTTTGGTGGCTCGTACCCTAGAGGAAATGGTATTTTAAAGTAATCCATGTTGAAGGGGTAGGAACACATGTCATCCAACTTAAATTTTTTGTCTATTTCTCATCTTATATAGAGGCAATTACATCCTTCATTCATTGTAGTTCTTGTGCAAGGAAACTAGTGGGAACCTTGGCTTGAGGAGGAGGCTGGGTGGTTAAAAGTGGGTTAATTTGACTAGGGTATAGTGGAGGAATTTGTTGGAGAATGTTGGTTTGGTTTAGGAATGGACCAGGAATATGCATACATGGATTAGGGTGTGATTGTTAGAATTTCATGCACTATTGTGTGATATTTTGGTTGGGATTTGGTATATAGACTTGAATTTAGGGAAATTATGACTAAGATGGAGGGATATGGATTTACTATTCCCATTGAGGTTGAATAGGGAATTGATTCCAACTAGTCATCCCTATTTGATTGAGGGGAACTTGTAAACCAAGGCCTTGCCATTGGATTTGTGGCACATTTAGCATGAAAGGAAATTATTGCCTAATTGGTACTTATGGAACATTGGAACCTCTTGGTTATGTGAACCCTTGTTGAGAAGTAGACACATGTTGAAAGATCAACATTTGTCACTGACCAATACTTATATGCTATTGATTTAACATTGTTTAGTTTTGTATTGGCATGTTGGTATATAATTGAAGAGGTATGTTTATCACTAACTGGTGAGGTGGAACATTGGTTTCCCTTATTGAGGTGGCAAGATGTTTTGTCTCTGCTACATGGGTAGATTGGATGATGCCTATTATTATGGAATGTTAGTCATCACCTATTATGGTGGATGTTGGGCCCTCTTTTTTACCATTACATGGGCTACACCAACTTAACAAACCTAGCTATACAGTGACCTTTGGATTGTCTGCACCCCTTTTTGTAAATTTTGGTGCTAGCTAGTAGGTAGTTGTAAAGTGCTAAACTTATTTAAAGACATCCCTATTAGGACTTGTATGAGGTGGCTCAAGATGCACATATGCTAGAAGAATGGATTAGGTAGGAAAGGGACCTCAAGTGATAGCTCAACATCAACATGCACTCGTCTAACCTAGATAACATAGTGGAGCTGTTAGATTCATGATAACTCATCACTTGGCACATGCCTAATTGACTTGGTATAAGGTAGCCAATTGCCTATAAAAGAAGACCCACTTTTGAAGACTAAATAGAGAGAAAATATAGTGAATCTCTAAAAAAATAGAGATCCAACACTAGTATTTTCATTATGCATGTTAGTTATGTTAGTTTAAATGTATGCCCCAAGCTTGCATGTGATTCGCTGGGCATGAATAGAGTTAGGAAGAGTATATGCTCTGTTGCTTATAATGAACTCTTTTGATTAAGTTAATGAAGAAGAAAATTAAAGGAATGAAGTATCAATTCTTGTCTTATGATCTACAGAATGTTTTACCTACAAGGTAGTTTCATTTAAGTTTTACTTAGTACTTTCATAATATACTAGAATGGAGGTTCAACCCTGGCCACTAATGGCACCCTTATGCCCCTTGTGACTTAGGCCAACCTATAAGTGCATTAAGTGTTGAACCAAATTGCACCAAGGATATAAGATGTGCACCTAGGGTGCTACCTTAGGGATGAACTATTAAACCTAAATCTTTCCCTAGCTTGTTTAAGTACTTGAAGGAGCCTACACTAGTTCTTCTCCCCCTTGTGCCACTAAGAGCCCTACCTAGCCAGGCATAGACTTGCACCTTAGGACTCATGACACTAAGAAGGCCTATGCCTATTGAAATCCCCATGAAGGAATTAATGCTATAAGGCCAACTAACCCCTCTAGAAATTTCCCAAGTCCCCTTAAATCCCAAGTTGTACCATGTTATAACTATCATATTGTGGGCCCAATCCCTTCACTATTACACTTCGAGTGAGTGCACAAGGTTCATGCCTTGTGTGAAACTAATGCCATTGATATAACCTAAATAAATGTTATGTACCATACCTTACTCCCATTTCACCTAGCTTTCCTAAGCCTAAAACTTACTTGGCCTAATAGTTAAGCACATGACTGAGCATAAAAGCCTACATAGTGAAATTTTCTACAGCATTTTGGTTCCATTGTTAGGACCCATGTTGAATTTTATTACTAAAATGATGCAACAAAGTGATACTCTAACTATCGCTCAAGAATATCAAGCATTGATTGGATCAAGTGGAAGATAGTTTTATGTAGAGGCATCCTACATGGAAAGGACATAAGCCACATAAATATGTGCAAACCAACTTGTATGATGATCTTTATAAAGTGTTCTTCTATGAGCTACCTAAGCATATGTACTAAAGGTTAGTTTGCTACATTAATACTAGAAGACATAGCTATGGCCAATGCCTCGAGTGGACCATAAAGCATGTAGAGAGGCTAGAAAGCCTAGATAAAATTTGGATGCATATTATGGATAAGTGGTAAAGCAATGCATTGAAAAACTATGTGTTAGAATTTGTAGTGTCAACCTTCTCATTCCCTATAGAGGTAGAGTATTAGTTTCACCATGAACCAAGGGGAACATTCATCAGAGGTCTCATTACTAAATTGAAAAAACTTTTGGTGGATTATTGTATAGAAATCATGAAGATAGAAGGCTAAAGTCCTTGTGCATATGAGTAAGTGTGCAAGGTGAAAAGGGGATGTATAGGTAAGGTGAAATGGAAGATAAATAATAACTTGACACTCAAGATCTCTAAAGGTTAAATCATAATAAGCATAAGCACAGATTGATGGAGCATCTATAACCTAGAAGTGTCAAGAGGACCCATAGCAAGTAGGAAGGGCATGGGGAAGGATCCTTTGAACTACAATGGTGAGAAGAGAGATGAAGAAGTAAGAGCCCAAAATCAATACTTTAGTGCAAGATGTAATGAGTTCGTAAAAGAAGTGGCACTTGAAAATGTGCTAGAAACACCTACCCCTTTTAAACCTAAAACACAAGCTCATATGTTGAATTCCTCATCAAAAGATAGAAGAATGATAACTGGACCTATTATCAACCTAGACTTTGATAAGATTCAAGATTTGAGTCAAGAGTTTGTACTTGAGTAAGTGATACCTTATGAGGAATTGAGTAATGGTATGATGAATCTAGTGAGTGCCAACCTAGGAGCCTTAAACATAGGTGAGAACATTCCTATGTAAAGAATTTGAGGTGTATTAACTGGGTAACAACTCATAGGAAGTGGAATGGTACCACTAGTAAGTGGTAATCTTCTAACAAGTTTGGTGGTGCACAACCTAATTCATTAGGGTTAGTACCCAACCCTATAAGTTAAGGCACGGGGGGGAAACCTTGACATAGACACAATGGGGACAAATGCCCTAGAACCTAGTACCACCCCCTTAATATATATATTATGAGATGGTGATATATTGCTTAAGTATGTGGAGTTGGAAATGCAGTAGAGAATGCGCTAAAGTGTGAATTATAGTGGCATGTTTGAGGCATCACTAACCCTGAATGCAAAGAAACCCAATTCACCACCACCTTATTAGACCATGCCCATACCTGGTATCAAAAGTTTGATCTAAAATAGGTTATGGTTAACTATAATGTACTGAAGGAGGCCTTCTTAAAAGAGTTTGATATCCCTGAGTTTGAGCAAAAAAGCATCATGACACTCAAAGAGATCAACCAAGGGTTATTTAAGAGTGTGAACCTATATGATGCATGATTTAAAACTCTTCTCTCTAAGCTTTCATATGACATTCATCCCTCTTAACACATGCAATGGTTTGTTGGTGGCCTATTGGTGCCTTTTATATGTGCATTATCCATGAAGACATTTACAAAACCCATGAAGTACTTGAAGCCATGCTCCAGGTTGAGGTGGTAGGTAACATTGATACTAGGGTTAGTCTATTCACGGAGGCACAAATTGCATCAATGGCCTCCTAGTTATAGAAGCTAACTTCTAGCTTGGCACATGAACTTTATAGTGGATTATGGTGCATTGACTATGAGATGGAGGGACATAACAAGAACAACTACCGATGAAGGAATGTTTGTGCCCTCCTTCTCAACTATGAAGTTTGTCATGGGCTACATGACTCTCAAAACTTCCCTCTATTGTAGTGTGCTAGCCAAGTAAACACCACCATTTAATATAAAATGTATGATTCCTATACACACCCAAAAATAGACTATAGAGTTATAGATGAGACACAATAGAACATGGAAAGAGGCATGAGGCAGGTGATAACATCAAGTGATGGTTAGGCAAGCCAAGGCAATGAGAGATATGGCTAGAATAATATGGGTTATAGTTATTACCAAAGCACACAAAAATGAGGAGGACATGTTGGAAGAAAATTCCCACCATGATCATGATACAAGTGTGGGTCAAATGAACACTACCAGCATGACTACCCCACACACCCAATGTGTGGCTATTTTTAAGGGCCACATGTAGTCAAGGAATGCCCTGACTTGTACAAAAAGTTGACTCAAGGTCAGTGTACTGCAAATAGAGGTAATAAAATGATTAGTCATGAGTTTAGAGAGGAAAAGTGGGCCCTTAAGCCCCAATAGACTCGTAAGGAACCACCCAAAGTATATACCATGATAAGAAGTGGGCTTACCACTCAATCGCCCACTATGCTAAAGCAAGATATGCACTTGTAAAATGGAAAATCAAGACACACCAAGTGTATAACTCAGTCAAAACCAAAAGTTGTGCCATACCTTAAACCTGCATGGAAAAAAGACATCTTGTAATAAGCCATGAGCGTGATACAAAACTTGCAAGGTGAACTTCAATTGGCTAGAGATTTAGAGGCAAAGGCCACCACTTCATGTAGGAAGTAAGATCACCAATAAGCTAAAGTATAAGAGTTTATCAAGATTTTGTTCCTCTTGTAGACTAGAGGGATGTTATTTCTACTGAAAGACTTACTTTGAAATCATGCAGGGAAAAAACCAACATAAGAGGCCACATATCAAGTGATAGAAGTTATAATACCACATATGAAGTAGGTGCATGAGGTTAGGCATACTCAAAACATCAAGTATGACCAGGAATTGTTGATAGATGCCACCATCAGTCGATGGTCGATTTATGAAGTATTGGTAGATATAGGCATTGAGCTCAATATCCTAACCAAAAATGCTTGAGAAAAGAGGGGGTGACCACCCTTGAGGCCTTCACCTCATATGTTGTTCAATGGCTAACAAAACCTGAGTGTAACCTATCGAGATATTGAAGGGTGCCATTGTATATATCATGGGCACCAAGTTCCATGCAGACTTCAAGGTCATTAAGTTAATGAAAAATAACAACTACCCAACACTCTTGGGAAGGCTATGGTGTTCTACCAACAACATAGACATGCACTTTGAGAAGCATTATATGACCTTCAAGAATGGGAAGGAGAGGGTAATGATACCCCTTTCAAGTGATTAAGGGCCACCATACATAGAGAGTCTTGATCTTGAGGATAAGATCAACCACATCTATAACATTATAGCATAAGGTGACAAGAAGCTTAACCCTAATGACCAAGGTATGTGTAGATACTATAAAAATGCACACTTACAATTTTTGATGACTAAATGCCTTGGGATCCCTTAAAACTTATTAAACCTTCCAAAACCCCCATTAACCCAACTAAATCACTATTCTCTTAGTCATAAATATCATTCAAAATCACAATTCAAAAGTACTATTCACCATCACTATTCACTGTGGGACCCACTATCACTATTCATGATGACATGGCATGATGATATGGAATAATGACATAGTAAGTGACATGGATTAGAAGTGATGTGGCTTGATGTGGGACATCATACCCCACCTAGGACCCTTCCCAAAGTGCTTAATGACCACATTCAAGCATCACAAGCCCCTCCTTGAAATGTGGTAAATTTACCCTTAAGGGGTCATTATTTAACATGTATTTTGTCTTACCACATGAAATTAGACTTCAAAAAGAGAACTTAGCTCTTTAAGACTTTGGGAAAGACAAAAGGCACCCATTTTTAACCTTTTAGCCTAAATAGAGGCTCACCAACCCAAATGGGAGACTTTCCAACCCACATGAGAATCCACACCAACCTCACCTTAGAATTTTCATCCCCCACATGGAAAATTGTGCCACCCATTTAAGTTCTTGTGTGAAATCAAGAAAGGATGGGGAGAAGTCTTTAAGCCTCATTCAAACCCATGTGCATGATTTCCATTCAAACTTAGAGACTCACTAACCCACATGGGAATCCTCACGCACCTCACCTTGACTAAATCATGAGCCCACTTGGATAAATTTGAAATGCTTCACTATTACTCTATTTTGGCATGTTTATTTACACAAAAACGCTATAAATACCCCCTTTCCTTCACCCAAGGTTAAGTGGCAAGTTAGTCTTTTGTTATTAGCATATTGTTGTAGGTTTTTCTAGAGAAGGTCATCATATTGGAGGTCATCATCATCTTGAAGGAGAAAATATCAAAGCAATGAAGCTCTATCAAAATTGCTTCAAGCTTCATCAACATTCAACCATCATCAACATCTTCAAGCCACTTCAACAACATTGAGGTAATTTACTTTGTTTTGTAATTTTAGTTCTTTCTTTATTTCCCTTTGGCCTTCTTATTTCTTAACCTCCATACTCTTGAGCCCTTAAACTCTTCCTATTTATCCCATATACCATTTAATCCCTTTGGATATTTCCATTTCATTTATCCCCTTTATCCCATTCACCTCTTTTTCTCAATTACCTCTTTTCTCTCTTTGCCATCTTTACCTTTCTTTTTCCTTTGCCATATTTACTTATTTGCCTCATTTATCTATTCATAACTTTGTATACTTTCAGCCTTGACCATATACCCAAACCAACAAAACAATCCTTTTGAGCCTCACCACTTTACCAAACCAAAACCATAACCTTTACCAATTTTCAACATTAGTATTAATTAAACTATTGCATTCATTTGGTTATCTTTTGCAAAGAATTTAACTTTATTGTATTGCATTTAATTATTTTCTATTTTAGTATCATTTATTTTCTATTTTTATGTAAAATCTAATTCGTTTATCACTCCAACTTAAGTGTTTTGAAGAAGTTGGATTGACAGCCTCCTAGAAATCTTTCACTTCTAGGATCTAGCTCACACTAGGCAATCCACCCAACTACTTGTCTAACAAACAAGTTTTTATGGTAGTGTTTTCTTATTTGAAAGTATTCTTCCCTATACAAAGAAGAGTTATCCATAATCATATGGATTTAATGCATGCACTTTAATAGGTATTCTTCCACACCCTTCATTCATATTTTCTTTCTTTTCAAAAAACAAAAAAGTAAGAAAAGCAAAAAAATTGAGAGAAACATTTTGGCATGCCTGATGGGACCATTGAGTTTTCTTGGGTTCATAGATGTTATAGGATATTTATAATTTTATTAATGAAAGTCATTTAGTTGCATTCTAAAATAATTAAGCTTCCTTTCTTAATAATAATAAAAAAAAACACAAGTTTTAGTTGCATTTTTATAAAAGTTAAAGTTTATTTTCCTTACATCTTTAAAAGAAATAAAAATAACAATCATCCTAGGATTAGGACTTGTATATTAATCTTTCATTTAGATTGAATTTAGATATTTTGTATGCATTTAAATAAATCTAAAATTTTATTTTGGGTTTAAAACAAATAGTTTGCAACTATTGAATTGCTTTATGATCTTAGTTCATCTAGTAACTAGGAGGAACAATAATATTATCGTAACTTTCACTTGTCTTCACACACTAAGCCAAACCACTAAATAATCAACACATCAAAAGAATACTTGAGACAAAGACTAATTGGGATTTCATCACCTACCAAAAATCTTACCCCCTCTTGGCTATCCCACTTGGATTTCACCACCAAGGGGAGAACCAACTCAACTCTATGGTTGAGTATAAAATTTGGACTTGATATATCTTGGCTAAGCACCCATCTCCCTTATCGCTACAGGATTATGAAGTGAGGTGGTAGGACCTGATACTAATCCACATATTGAAGTTTAACATATATCTTCCTTTTGAGCACCTGAACAACCCAAAACTAAATATAGCTTGCCTTTTTAGTACCTATATCAAACCAACTTCCCCTCCACACTCTTTAAGGCATAAGCCAAAAGTGATTTAAAAGTAATCCTAGGCTAAACACATTTCTAGTGTTTGTGTTGATTGATTTTAAATCTTTTTGGTTGTTTCTTGTTTGAGTTGAGAGCTTTTCCTTTTCATTCCTTATTTTTTCATATGGTCACTACTAGACAACAATTTCAAAATCAAGTTAATCAGCCCCCATCTTCTTCCACACCTATGGAATATACCTTAGACATTGAAATTTCCCCTCCTTCATCTCCTTATAGGGTCCCAATCATATCTAAAGGAGATCCTAACTTTGGTACCTTCCTTGATAATAATTAGGTGGCTTTACAACACTACCTCAATACCATGCCATACCGCACCCCTTTTTCTTTGGTTTCCTCTACCGAACCCCCTCTTGGCATGCCACCCCATCTTATGGTGGGTACCACTTCAACCTAACTTTTGTTAACCCATACCTCTTCTAACATCTCATCCACCTAAACCCAAACCCAAACCAACATTCCACCCCCCAACAAAACACCTCCTATCATACCCCAAGTGGGCTTAACCCTACCCTTAATCATCTACACCCCACCCACTATGGCATTATCCTCCACTCCTACTTCCATCCTCCCTTTGGTAGCAACTAATACGTCAACCACAACCCAAATGAAAATCTAGTGCTCTCCATACTAAAAACACTTCCCCCTAGAAGCACTTTAGTCACTACCCACCTTTAACTAGCTAACCCACTAATCACTTTGATGCCACACATAAACCCCCCAATCTAAACCTTCCAACACATACCCATGACATGTTATAAATATATTCCTAACACACAAGTATACATACCTTCACCTTCCACCCAACCTTATGTGACCTCACACACACACCTAACATCATCGTAACCATCAACTAGTTATTCCCATGTCACCCAGTCCCAAAAAAATGTATCATATACCTATCCAACCCAACAACCTCAAACATACTTGGTCAAGATGCTAATGGAGAAGATGAATACCCTTGAGTCATCTATCTCAGGATCATATAACCTTATCTCTTATGACCAAATTTTCAATGATCCCATCCATCCATATGTCCCTCTCTGACCATATCCTCTAAAATGGGAATTAAACTTAGGCATGCATGTTACTTGAATGCCCATGATGGCACTCTCATCCTCCACACCTTTCCTATGTCCTTATCTAGACCAACATTAGATTTGTATAGTTCCATCTCAAAACACTCCATCTTCTCCTTCACCCAAATAGCCCAAACTTTTTTGGATCATTTCTTGATCAATATATCCAAGAAATTTTCTATTACTGACCTCTACTCTATTTGACAATTTAAAGACAAATCTATGGCTGATTTTGTAGCTCATTGGAGGAGCCTAATCAATCAAATTTCCTTTTCATTACCTCAACCTGAGCTTATAGAGCTCTTTTTCTAGGCATGTGAAAAACACATCTCATCCACATTGCATGTCCAAAGCTTTTGGGCATTCGATGAAGGTTTTACCAAGGCTTACAAACTAGAGAACATAGCCATTTATGAGGGAAGATTAAAGTTGAAGAACAAAAACCCAACTTAAAAGACCAATGAGCCCTCTCTTTCCAAAATAAACAACACAACCAATACCAATTCCAAGATCAAAGCCACCACCAATGCTATTGTCCTCAAAGCCACACCTCTACCATCTACCAACCAAAAAAACCCAAGGAACCAAACCTTCAACCACTTCAACTATCCAAACTGAAACCAAAGGAACCAAACATGGAATAACCATAAGCCATTAAATCCACTTGGGAAGCCTTATCCTTCTATTTTGGAAAAATTACTAAAAGCGAAAATCATCCAACTTCCACCAATTAAACCACCCTAATAGTTTGATACTTCTCACCCCATTCTTGATTGGTATAATGAGAATAACCATTGCACTTTTCACCAAGTCATAAGACATGACATCAATAGGTGTAATACCTTTAAAAACCTTGTCCAATCCCTCATTGACAAGGGGGAGCTAGTATTGGTTAATCTTAATGTGCCACCAAACCAATCCCTCGACATATTCTAAAAAACTTTCCCTAATCATGTTCCTTATACCCCTCATCATGAAAATAAAATTGAATCATCTCATGAGGCACATATTATTAATGTGCTTACTAGTGAATCCATTGACGAAGAAAATGTTACCTCAATTGCTTCTTTCCCCATTCCCCTATTGGAAGAAAAAAAGACTACCTTCTATTCATTTGGACACCCAAATAAAGTAAGCAACCATATCCACACCTCCATTAGATGATGCCACACCTGCCTCCCCTATCTCAGGACCATCCAACCCCTCTTTGGAAGCTATCTCACAAGAGAAGATGACTCCATCTACCCAACCTCTAATTGTAAAACCTTCTATCAAAGGTCAAGATAAAGGTAAGGGAACCAAACTAGAACTTATAACCCCTTCTTTTACACACCAACATAGCCCTTCTAAACTAACTAAAACCTTCACCCAACTAACAAAAACCTCTTCCAAATTAATTAACCCTCAAACACCTAAACCCACCAAGATAACTAAAGTGACCAAATCCTCTCCAAAACTAACAACTAAAATAACCAAATAGGTAAAATCACCAAAGGGCCCAAAACCCCAAAATTTACCTCCCTTAACCTTACCCTCCATTCTAGGTCCCCATCCATCTACCTTAAACACAAAATCCACCATTTTTACCAAAACCCCACTGCCTTTATTGGTCACACCTTCATACTTGATCTCTAAAGCACCTTCCCCCACTACACCAATAATCCCTAAGTTACCTACTTTACCATCATTTTTGTTAGGTTGTGGAGCTAAAATCTTCACTGATGCAAACAAAGGAGGAGGTTTTATGAAGGTTGTTGAGTGTTACTGACACCGGTGTCGATCAGGCCAATCGACATCGGCAGGGAAAAGACAGGAAGCAACCAACGTCGGTCAAAATTTAGCCAGTGTCAGCACCCCCAGGCAGACAAGGACCGATGTCGATCACCTGTGTGGTTCGAGCTGCGAGTGTTATGGGCAGCTAGCTAATGAAACCAAGTGTTTGCATGTCAAGAGCCAAATTTAGACTAGAAGCTATAGATCTAATTATTTTAATTAGGTGTCTAATTATTATTTGCATGAGATCTATTTAAGAGACTCATTGGTTGTATTGTAAAGTGTTCTAGTTTGAGTTGAGAAAAGTTTGCTTCTTCTATGTGTGAGGTGAGCAAGGGTGTTCCTCCTAGTTCCACAACAGTGCCAAGGTGGGTGCTGGTTTTGGAGAGTCAGCAGGATTCTTCAGGAGTGTAGGATCTTGGTCAGCAGGTGTGTATGGATTCTATAGGAGATCTACATGGTAAGTAAGATCATTGATCTATAGGTGTATGTGTGTGCAAGGTCTAAGGTTCATAGGTGTGCAGAACCAGATTGATTTGTAGGTGTGCAAGATCAGATAGGACAGTAACATAATAGGGAGCAGTATCAGGCAGGATCTACTTAGAGTACAGTGTGTACTCAGAAAGAGAGCAAAGAGGAAGGCAAGGAAGATCCTTCCATAAGTAAGATCAAATTGAGTTACAGGTTATTATAGGTTTAGGGGAGATCTACTTAAAGTACACTTGTGTACTTGGAGTGTGTGGAGCACTTGTGGTGTGTGTGGAGCACTGGAGAACTGGCAGTAGTGGATACTGACTAGTTGGAGGTGAACACCAACTCTATGTTTGAGTTGTGTGTTGGGACCTAAGAGAGAGAGCTTTGAGGGAAGATTTACTGTTTATGCCCTAGAGGTGTGGGAGCCCTAGAGATGTGTAAGGAAGAACTGTGGTAGCCTTCTTTATTATATTTCCTTCTAGAAGAGTTTTAATACAAGTTGTGTATTGTCTCTCATATTCTGTGTTATTTCTGAATTCTAGTTACTTATGATTCTGGTTAATTTTTGCATATTAAGTTGCTTGGTAATCAACTGTGTGCTTCCATTATTTCCCAACAAGTGGTATCAGAGTGAGGTTGGATGTTCTTAGAGCGAGTTTGACTAATAGATGGCCAAATTTGGTTAGTGGTTTGTTGATTATAGGTTACTCATAGGGGTTTCTAATTGAGTGGGAGTATAACAACGATAGAAGAAGGTAAGCTAAGGATGAAGAAATTTAGGCACAGGATTAACACCACGAGTGTGGTGGGTTGTCTTCAAGTGGGTGCTTGAAGAGGAATACAAGTCAAGATGTAGATTAGACAGAGTACTGGTATGGGTATAGGTGCAGCTGTTTATCTCCAAGTGGGAGATTGTTAGGGTGTGGAGCTAAAAGCTTCACCTTGTTGCAAATAAAAGGAGGATGCTAGTATGCAGTCACCGGCATCAGTAGGCCACAACCGACGTCAGTCAGGGATCAGTTTATAGCAACTAGCATTGGTAGGATATCGACCGACATTGATCACCTCCAAGAAGGCAGGGACCGACGTCGGTCGCCTGTAGCAGTCAAAACTGCTATTGACAAATAATCAGTTAAGTGAACACGTAGTTTGCATGATGAAGACCAGTTCGAGTCTTTGAGTCACTTGTCTAATTAGTGTATGCATGAGATCTATATAATAGACTCATGGGCTGTATTGTTAAGTGTAGAACTTGTAGAACCCAAGTGTGGAACTTGGAGAGTTCTTCCCATGGTGGAATCAAGTAGGATTCCTCATGTATGTAAGATCAAGTTTGATATGCAGGGTGTTGCAGGATCATGGTGGAGATCTACATGTGATAAGTAAGATTAGGTTGGTCTGCATGGGTGTGTGTATGCGAGGGTCAAAAGGAGATCGGCGGGGGAGTAGGATCCAAGGTGACAACAATACATCAAGGAGCAGGATCATGGTGAGATCTACTTGGAGTACCAGTTCGTACTCGATTATACAGATGTATAATGAGGTGAACAACAACTTGTGTTACCTGTGTGTTATGACCTATTGAGAGAAGATTACTCAGGTGGGAAGATTATTGGGAGCCCTTGAGGAGGAAGCCTCACAGAGGTGGAAGAAGAGTGTGATCTCTTTATTATAATTTCCTTTGTAATGAGTTGAATACAATTATGTGTTGCCTCTCATATTCTGTGTGTTTTCTCATTGATAGTTATTTGTTCTTTTGGGTATTTCCACATGTTTAAGTTGCTTATACATTGGTAATCATGTGTGCTCTTAATTTTGAAAAGTTGTGTCAGAGCTTTGGGGAACTTAGGTCCTATCAATTTTCCTCTAGCTCATTGATCACCTTACCAAACCAAAATTTTCAACCAAGTATACCACTTTGCCCAAGACACCTATCACCAAACCCATGTCCCCACAACCTTCTACTTCAACACCCAAAATAAAAACCACTAAACCTTTACCACCTTTAGCCAAATCTTACTTGACCATCCTATAGTGGTTATTGCAAACTTATTCCTTGAGCTTACCACCCATCAAACCCTTTGACCCTTCACGTATCAAACCCTCTTAGTTTAATGATAACTGGATATGTCCATATCATAGGGCACCAACACATGACATTGAGAACTATAAAGCTCTCCAAATGTTGTTTCAAAAATTGTATAAAGATGATGATCTATTATCAGATAAACCTCCTTCATCCGCATTACCAATCCAACCACCTACTCAACCCATTTGATCTTTGGTCTCACCTAAAAGTGAAGAGGAGGAACTAAAGCAACCATCCAAATTAGAGAACCCCCTTATCCACACTATTCACATGGTTACCTGATCTCAAGCCCAAAAAAAGGATAAAGGGAAGACTAAGGCATCCAGTCCTTGGATTTACCCCTCCCCAAATTCCCAAACTAATAATACCTAACCTTATTCATCTTCAAATAAGCCTAATGTGTCTATCTTAGGTGCCTCTCCATCTAACCTTCCATACCCTAACCCATATGCAATATCCATTCAAAAATATATCCTCAAGAAATTTCACCAAACTCTAACAAAGATGATCTTGTATGAGTTAATCTCTACCTCTCCCCATCACTGTCAAGTACTCATAGAGGATCTATAATCCATCAAAGTCCAACCCGATAATCCTCAGCCTCTAGCTTCTTTGATTGGTACCCTTCAGACTTCCAACCTTGTCACCTTCAAAAATTTAGAAATACCTTTTGTTCATTTAGAGGATCCTGATCCCCCTTTCTTCATTATAACATATATCAATCAAACCCACATCAAAAGGGTGATGATTGATGGGGGAGATAACATCAATATTATCTCTTCCTATGCTTATGACTAACTTTAGTTACCTAAAAACATCATGTTTGAAATCTCAGTGATTCTTCATTATTTCAATGATACTATGGCTACCACCTTGGGCACAATTGTCCTCCACATTTTTATAGGACCTCATATCCCCTAACTCTTCTATATTGTAGAGGAAGAGTTTAAATACAACATTTTACTTAGACACCCTTGGATTCATGCCATGAATTATGTCCCTTCCACCCTACATCGATGTGTTAAGTTTGAATACGAAGGGTAGTTATGACTATCCAAGCTGAGCCTAGTCCTTTTACATTTTGTAATATGACATATCAGCCCAATGATGTCCTTTTTCCTCCTTTATCCACTACATAACCATCTACCAATAACACAACCTCACCAGCCAAAACCCATAGCATTTCCACACCTACTATTGATGAAGCTTCCACTAATTCATCTATTCCCTCTTCCCATATTCTTATAGAAGACCTTATGGCAACCACATTTCAATGTCTTTCTTTTAGGGAATATATACTCTTAGCCTCAGATGTCCTCCTTACCCTCGAAGAATATGAGAATCTCATACATGACCCTTATTACAGCCCTGACATTAGAACCATCATCCCCATTGGTCTCCCTAACAATAAAATGAATTTCATTTATGGGGGACTTGATCAACCACTTTCAATCCCTACCACTACATCATCCATCTAACCATTTACCTCTAACTTTTGCTATCTTAGCAAATTAGAGTTCACTAGACTATATCTCCATAGGTGTTCTTAGAAAGGATTTGGCCTCAGTCATTATGAAAAAGGGCCTCATGAGTTACCCCATATCAAAACTTTTCAACCTCATGAGTCATTTGGCCTTGGGTATGAACCACCTCAAGAATCCACCAATTCACCCAAACCTGTTGCCACCACAGAGGAAGATATCCCATCCTTACCAACCTAACCACTTTCTCCACTTGAAGACCTTGATGTTATCCCTCCTAACTTTTTTTTATCAATATTGTAAGTCTGGGCCCTCTCATATACCAAAAGAGTGGCCAAACTAAAGTTCTTCCACTTTTACATCCTAAAATGGTAGAGAATGATTCTCCCACCATCAACACCATCCAACATTAAGATGATGATTCCATTCTTACCTAACTTGGTGTAGGGGATTATTATATCCATAAATACCTTACTCCTGAGGCCTCAAATATGTTAAATGAATCTATGATTGATATCAACTTGGTAACTCTAGATAACTTGCACATTATCAAATTGGGCCAATCATTGAATAGTAAGGAACTTCAGGATTTTTTCTCTTTCCTCTAAGATGACAGCATATCATTTGCTTAGTCTTATAATGAAATGCCTAGGATTGACCCCACCATTGCTACCCATTACATAGTCACTCACCATGATGCCAAGCTTGTTAAATAGAATATTTGATGCATGCATCCTCACATAGCCCTTCTCATCAAAGAAGAGCTTCAGTGTCTCTTATTTGTAAACTTCATTCAACCCATTGACTACCCCTAATGGGTCTTAAACATTGTACCTATCACCAAATCCACTAGGGGTTTACACATTTGTGTGGACTTTCATGACCTTAACCTTGCCTACCCCAAGGATGACTTCTCTCTGCCTAGCATTGACCAACTTGTTGATCTTATAACCAGCCATGAGATGTTATTTCTCATGGATGGGTTTTTAGGTTATAATTAGATCTTGATCACTCCTAAAGATCAACATAAAACTACCTTTAATCCCTTGGGGAATTTTTTACTATAGAGTCATGCCTTTTAGGTTAAAGAATGCTAGTGCAACCTACTAATGTGCCATGACTTATATTTTCTATGATATCATCCATAAGATTGTAGAAGACTATGTGGATAACCTTCTCGAGAAATCTAAACTTTAAAAAGACCATTTGAATATTCTTATGATCATATTTGAATGCCTCATCCATTATAATGCTTGCTTAAATCCCAAAAAAATACATTTTTGGGGTCTTTTTAGGAAACCTTCTTGGCTTTATTATCTCTCTTCATGGAATTGAAGTAGACCTTGCTAAAGACAAAGAAATTTTGGACATCCCTCCTCAAACCAACCTTAAGTAGCTCTACAGCCTTCAGGGAAAACTTCAATCCATTCATCATTTCATTTCCCAACTTTTAGACTGGTACCAACCTTTCCATCACCTTCTAAAGAAAGATTTCTCTTTAAAATGGAATAGTGATTGTCAAAAGGTCTTTGATTCACTCAAAAAATACCTTTTTTCACCACTATTCCTCACCCCTCCTAAGGATGACCACCCCTTTTACCTATATATCTCTACCACTGACCATTCCCTAGGGGCAATGTTGGCTCACCGAGATGAACAACTTAAAGAGAAAGCCATATACTACATCAGTCATATGCTTGTAGAATACAAGACTTAGTATACACATACTAAGAAACTTTTCTTAGCATTAACCTTTATGGACACCAAGCTCCACCACTACCTTCTTAACCATAAAACCTATGTCATCACTAATACCGATTCACTCAAATACATGTACTCTAAACCATACCAAAATTAATGTATGGCTAGGTGGTTCATACTCCTATATGAATTTGACCTTGAATTACTCAAATAGAAGTAAATTAAAGGTTTGGTCATTATCAATCAATTGGCCAAAGATCCTCTAGAAAATAACCAACCACCTCCTCTTGCCTTTTTGGATGAGTTTATCATGACTCTTTTTCAAGAAGATGACATAACCTACCAAATGACCATGTTCTTTGATGGCTCAAAATGACAACAAGGATGGGTTTCCAGAATTATTCTCATTCCTCTTGATGGTGAACACCTTCCTCTCTCCTTCAAACATGACTTTGAATGCACCAATAATATGGCCGAGTATAAAGCCTTAGTGATAAGTCTCCAAACTACTCAAAGCTTGTGAATTAAGACAATCCATGTCTTTAGTGATTCCCAACTTGTGGTCAACCAAGACAATGGATCCTATCAATGTAATAATGATGTCTTGCTAAAATATAAACTTTTAGTTTACAAAATCTTAAAATCATTCGAACATTACCTAGTGTAATCTGTTGCCTGATCTACCAATAAATTTATGGATACAATGGCCTACCTTGCTTCTTAGATCCCTTATTATCCTTATAATTCCAAAATATTCATCATCATTCATCATTTTTCCACACCCTCTTATGGCCAATCCAATCTCCCTATCATTTTTAATGTAGATGAATCCCCATCTGACATTTGGTATGACCAAACTTGCAACTACCTCAACCTAGACATTGTTACTCCCAACCTCTCTAGGAATGCCTAAAGAGATTTTATTTAGAGTACCTCTCATTACACCATACTAGGGGGAATCCTTTACAAACATGGTTTTCACAGTCTCCTTCTTTTTTACCTACGTAGCCATGAAGCTTCCCATGCCATCAAGGAAACACATGATGGGATCTATGGGGGACACTTTAATGGCTTAGCAGTCACTAAAAGTATCCTTTGACTTGGTTACTATTCACCCACCCTCCACCAAGACTATTGTGATTATGTAAAAAAGTGTGTTACATGCCAACATCATGCTAATTTACATCGTATGCTAGCCAATAACCTCCAAATATCTAAGGACTTTTGGCCTTTCTCTCAATGGGGGCTTGATCTCATTGGGGAAATTAACCCCCATTCTTTGTAGCGACACAAATCCATCATCATAGCCATAGAATAATTCAACAAATGGGTGGAAGCTATTCCTTTAATCTCTACTAAAGCAAAAAATATTATCAACTTTATCAACCACCATATCATCTGTTGCTTTGGTGTTCCTCATAAGATCATCACCGATAATGTCAAATCCTTCAAGAATAAGCAAGTCCAAGATTTATGTGATGCATTTGGAATTGATTTAAGCTTTTCCTCACCTTACCGACCATAAGCAAATGGAAAAGTGAAAGCCTCTAATAAAACCCTCACCAAAATATTAACCAAAGTTGTTAGTGCTTTAGGTCAGGATTGGCACTTGCACATCCTATTTGCCTTATGGGCCTATCACACTAGCATTCAAACCTCTACGAGTGCTACCCCTTTCTCCCTAGTATTTAGATTAGAGGTAGTCTTGCCTCTTGGAGTCTAGATCCCCTCTCTTCACATATATTTGAAGGAACTCATTTGCGAGGAAATTTTTTATTAGCATCATTTAGATTAACTTGAGTTACTTGACAAGCATCGTTTAGTAGCCCTCACACACCTTTGTATCTATCAAGAACTTATCACATGCACTTATAATAAGCACTTCAAATAAAGGGAATTCAATATCAGAGATCTCATCCTAAAAGAAAACTAACATGTGACCAACATGGAGAAGAGTAAATGAGGCAAGTTTGCTTTCAATTGTCTTGGACCCTACATCATCACCCATAAGTATGGATCATGAGCTTATCATTTATCCTCTCTCGAAGGCAAACCAAAACCTGAGCCTCTCAAAACTTTGCATCTACATCCATTATTCTACTAAAGAAGGATCAAGCTCACCTATTTGTCTAACTTAAGCTCATCCCTTGATTATGAGATTTTAACCCTCACACACTTTCCTCCTCTACTTTTTAGGATAATTGACTACAACATAGAACCATGTGATTAATCATCATGGTCATAGCCAAATCTTAAATATGGGTACCACGGCTCTATCCATATCATGGTTCTCATGGATACTTTTCATCTTCAACAAGATGAAATCCCATGGTCATTGTCTCTCAAAACCACACCCTTTCAAATACCATTAACGTTTTTGTGTAAAGTTTTGCCCTCATAAAGGTAAACCTCTAAATGTAATTAGATTAGTCCATGTCTAAACACATTTCATCTTACAACAATTAATTGGGTCAATATCTTAAGCATTATAGACTTATCCCTCAAAGGATAGCTGACCAAAAACAAAATAAAAATTTCCACATGTAAGGTATATTGCTCCCTTGAAGGACATCTATCAAGAACATTAAAACAAATATGATAACCTTAAACAAATCCCTCGAAGGATGGTTGAATTAACTTTGTCAAAATTGGAGCAATTTCATGTAATCTTCCTACATCGACCAAATTCCCATATATAATAATAAAGCAAAAGACCCACTATCATGACCAATTCTAAAGTCATAATCAGTTCTCAAGCAACATAATAATTTAGATACTAAAACCGGCTTTCCCATGTAGACTTATCGCATTGATCAGTCTACATATAACATACAACATGGTCTTGTATAATACCATTCTTAGGTCACCTATAGAAGGGGCAAACTAATTCACATGAGGTTATCATACATATCACCCATTACCCTTCACACAACCTATCACCCATCTTCCCTTTTGACTATATGTAAATCAAGGGATTTAAAGCTTACTTGACACCTTGTGATCAAGAAACATTTTTTATCAACTAATGACCATTCATGCATAATGTTTGAAGGGCTTATAATCATTAAGCCAATTCCACTTCGGGTCTTTGTTCAATCTTGGTAAAAAATAAAGCATCATGCCCTTTTCTTATCCTACTATGCTTGATTAATGTTTTCATCATGACTTTTACCATCCAGTGTTGCAACAACAACAATAATTATTTTTACATTAAGTGAGAATGCAACAACCATCACCATACCATTCATAACCATAACCATAATGTTCATAAGTATCCACCCAATCTTAACCATAACCATAACATTCAACTAACAATATCCAACACATTTTACACATGTTTATGTCAAACTATGCAATATTTTATTTAGGGTGTGAGGAGTCACATGACACATACATAGTCATTATATTACACACACATTACCTACCACATAGGCACAAATTATTTTCCTACCTACACATTAGACTAATTATCTAGTGACTCTAGATTTGTGTTCAACCATCCTTCTACTTAATTATTCCTTGAACTAACATCTGTAGCATTCCCTGTCTCATCAAGCACTAAAGGGTATACTCTGTTCTCCTCTCCCAAATTTATCCCCATAGAGTGAGAATCATACTCTACTTTGGGTCTTTTACAGTGATATATTCACCTTCTTACCCCTTTTTCCCTCCTATTCCTACTAGCCCACTACCACATACTCTAAGCATTAGACCCCAACCATTGGTAATGTCTACTCGAATATGGAAGTATTTTATTTTGTACTAGTAGAGAGTCCATCCATAGTATGGGAATGACTATCTAATCAAGTTGTATCACCAATATCCTAGACCACATATCTCCCTAATGCCATGGCCTCTTCTAAATGGGACCCCATGTCTATGGTTCCAATCAACTAGGGCACATGATGTAGATATGGCCACTATTTATCTAGTCTACCCATGTAGCTCTTAGGTCAAACAAGTTCCATCCTTTGTTGCTCACCATGTTTCTAACTTCCTTACTTGTAGAATCTGCTTGGCCATCAAAGAAATTCTTTCTAGGTCATCAATTCACTACTACCCTTAAAACTTGGCTCATAACGATGGTTAACCTTTGCCACAATGACTCTATAGATCTAGATATACACACACCTCCAAAAAATTGACTCATAATGGTAGACACTATCTCCAAACTCCTACCCTCTCATAATTTTAGAAGGTGCAACCTCCTCACAAAGGCACCTCTTCTTTGGGTTAGCTCCATTGAAGATCATTTGTAGTACTTCATATTATGTTTCCTTATAATTTATCCTACCTTTCCCATCCATATCTCTCATCCTAATAAATGTGGGATCATTATTGTAACTATTTACCAACCTACCCCATTCACTTTCACTGACACCTTCATAAAAACCCAAAACTATTATTTTACCAAACATTCTCCCTCAACCCAAACTAACCCATGTGGTCCATCAAATTGGAGAAGCTAATTTAAATACCACTCATCCAAACCTTGTTGAACTACATTGGCTTGATGTCCATGGAATATGTAGGAATTTATTTAGGGGTAGCTTGGCCACTAACAACTAATTCCCATCCCTTTTTTTTTCTTCTCACTCATTTTCATTGCTAACAGTGCCCTCTTGCTTAGGGCATCTTACATCAAGGAAGTTTTAAATTCTTTCTTCAACATCCTTATGTTTTAACACCATCTAATACTTTCTCTTAAGTCTTTCCCCCATTGTTGGGAAAACTAAATTAGCCTGAGATATTTTCGGACTATGTAGGTAGTGCTCAGTTACTGAGGTCAGCTCGACCACTTCCTTTACTTTATTTGCCCTTCTCACCTAAAATCTCTTCCTCCACTTCTCTACCTATCTCCTAACCATCTCCCTACCTCCAACTTGTCAATCTCTTTTAATCACTTTTATAGCTTGTCAATCTCTTTTAACACAAGGATTGAAAACATTCCCCATTGGCAACCCTTACCTCCCATAAAGCCACCTCCTACTCTGCTTCGTTGGCCTCCCCATCATCTTTCCTTATGCATGCTCCTGGCCCACTTCCATACCCACCTTTTGAATTTTCTACCTCTCTTTCACCTTATTACCAACCTTTCCCTTTATCCGCTTCAACTTGTTTTTCCATCCTCATCATCTCCCATCACCCTTGGCTATTTTTCATACCCCTTTTATCACTCTCTTTTCCTCACCCATTCCACATCATACTGTGCATCTTGTACGCTTTTTGTTTCTTCTATTGCTACAATTTTTATTTACCTTTACCACCACTCTCTAACATTCTTCCACTCTTCCCACCATACCCATTTTCCATTGTTTCTATTTGCTTTTTTCCCATCCTTTCATCTTTTTATCTTCCCCTTTTTCCTCCACAACTAGCTTCTAACTAGGCCTTCATCCTTTGATAAGCCTTCCATAATTGCCCTTTTATTCTTATCTCTTTTTTACTTTTGCCCTTTTGCATTCCCCTTTTCCTCTTTCCATCTTGGTACTCACTTATATTTTTCATATATGTGAGTATTCATGCTTTGTATCCTTGCTTCAATTCTTATTTTTTTTCTTATCATCTCTGATCTTCATCCCTTAGTTTCATCTCACTCCCTTTCATTGCATCCCCCTATTTCTTCACCACCTCACCATTTTTTTAGCTTACCAATCTCTTCTAATCACCCCTTTAACTTATCAATCTCTTTTAACAAGCTAATTAACACCCACTTTCTCTCTTCACCTTCTTGTCCACCCATCCTTTGATTCCCCTCATTCTTCACCCCTTTCCTATTTTCTATCCCATTCTCATCTCCAAAACCACCATTTGCTTTGCTTCATTATTCCTCTCCTTGCATATCATCACCCATACTTACTTCGTCAAGATACAACCTAATTCTTCCCTCTCATGTCATCCTCTTTATGTCCTTATTTCACTCTTTTTTCCCTCATGTTTCCTTTTCTTCCATTTATTTCCTTAGTTTTTATTTTCATCACCAAACTATTTTCTCTTTTTTATTTTTTAGACTTGTTTTCAAACCTTACATGGCCACCCATATCCCTCATTCTCCCCTTACCCTTCATTATTGTTAAAATTCTCTCCCCATCCTTTTCAATTATCTAATCTATCACTCTTTAGTGTATCTCTCACCCCCAATATTCTACCTTTTCTTTTTATTCTCTTTTCTCTATTTCATTTCATTTTTTTCATCTCCCTTGATGCCCTTCCTTGTTCTTCTATGCCTATATGACCATGCCTAGCTTCTTACATCCTTATTCACCTTTGTATTTATCTATGACCTCATTGTTTTCTCTTCATCCATCTCCTAGTCCACCTTTACCTCCTCCCTTATTTGATCTCCCTTATGTTCTCCAATTTCACCTCCACCTCTTTAGAGTGTGGTCACTAGTTGTACTTCTTCTGCATACATTTCCTTGTTTGCTTCCTTATATCCTCCACTCCCTTACCTTAATACATGAAATATGGTCAAGTTACTTACTTTAGGATCATCCCTTTCTTCTTTTAATGCCTCTATATGTTACACTTGGACTCTCTTTTTTGTCCCTCTCTAACTACTCCCTTTACCCTCCCTATCACATTTTTCCTTTTCAGCCCTCTATTGATTTTGAGAATGCTATGGCCTCCAAGATCTTCCACTCAATTTTGGTTTACTATAAGATATATAATAATCCTATGGCTCTATAACACAATTGGCTAGGACCACGGGCTCATACAACCAACCAAAAAACCTGAGCATCATTTAACCATCGAGATGAAAATTCCTTCCCCACATCTTCTAGTCTTGCCTATTTTAAACCCCTTTTACTTTGAGCTTTGAATATGTTAGAATCAAAACTAAAACCACCTTCAAATGGAATATTTGTGATACCCATGTGGGGATGATAGCTACACCCTCTCACATGCCTTAACCTTCTAACCAATAATTTACCTTGATTCTCCCTTTTAGACTACATCTTCTTATGCCTTGTAATAGCCTTGATCTTTAAATATAATCCACAACCTGCTCCCTCAATTAATTAATGTTATTATTATTCACATCACTCCATATTCCAAAACTACTCAGCATTTTTCTCTGAATTCCCTCAAAAACTCAATGCTTACTTCTTTTGGGGCCCCACTAACTCAAGGGTCAAGGGTTCAAATCTTTGCCACTTCTTGTTTACCCACTTTTCTACTTTGCTTCCCTGAACCATTGAATAATAACCTTCCATATCCTATTAATGACATTATTATGGAATGCGAATAATGTTAACTTATTTGGATGGTAAAGAAAGAACCCGTCGAATCACCATGATAATTTGAGTAGTTCCATATTTTCCAAATCATAGTATCACATAGTTCTACCTTTCCTTTTCTTTACGATGGTGGAAAAAACTTCACACTTCAACCTACTTATCCATGGATACAATTTTTTTTTACATAGTTGACATAATCATCTAATTACATCCTAGCTCATCTCATCCACCATTTATACCACACCCATAGTTGACATAATCATCTAATTGCATGATGCGTAGTGATAGTCTGGCTTCTCTTAAGTTTTAATATGCATTTTTCTCTTTCTAAATGATCAAATGACACACCAAAACTTCACCAAGACATATATAGATGCCTCACAACTTCTTCTTTGTCCTTACAGACATGTACATGTGACATATCTCTTAAAGATATCAAATAGAACTTTTTTATCATGCATGTACTAGTACCACATGCTCTCTTTGACATCAATAACAACCTAAGACATCAAATACCATGCTCAAAAATCTTCCCCTTTGTCATTAATGGAAAAACACCCTTAGAATGACTTAGTCATTCTAATCTTTCTCCCTCTTTGACATTAATGACAAAAGTTCTCTTCTTCAACATGCCAACAATCACTCCTAAACATCTGTATGCATTCAAATAATATTTAATATACTTAGGATACTTACATACTTATAGGCATATGAATCAATTGCTCCCCCTTTGACATGTAACAATCTGAACTTAGACTTATCTAATGTTTGGACCTGACAAACTACTCACAAAGCTTAGAAATATCCCCCTAAAATTATTCACATCTCTTCAATATTTTCAAACTATATGAGTTATATCCCCCTAAATCCATTCTCTATCTAAAAAAGATCATCTTTAACAAGTCTTCTCAACGAACTAGGTCTGTTAGTAACACTTCAAACACTATCCACACATAGTCAATATTCTTATGTAACCACCAAAAGATCTCATATCTTTATTAGGTAAACTTAAACATATAAAATAGACAAGAGTAAATCTCATATGGATCTCATAGAAAAAAAACAATTTCCCTTTATCCTGTACAATCCATCATGGTTTAGAACCTTTTCAAAGCACTCTTATGGAACCATCTTATCTTTAAAGCACTGTGAACTCCATGACATACACAACTTGTCATATACATAATTATGAGACCTTCATGATATAAAAAATATGACAACACATTATTCTCCTACTCAAATGGCCTTTTAATGATTTATAAACAAGGAGATGACTCCCAAGGTTTGTCATAGATACTCAAATGTGACCTTTGTCAATGTTTTAATCATAATGTCAACAAATTTTTATTTTGTAGTCACATATTTAAATTTAATAATTTAATTAATTAATTTTTCTATTAAGAAATGATATATAATAGGAATTATCTTATTTTTTGAGTGCATAACAAAATTCTTACAGATACTAGTTTAACTAGTATTGTCACAATAGATAGGACAAGTTCTATTTTATCTTACCTTATAATATTCCAAGGTTTATTTCATCAACATTACCTAAGTACATTAGGAAGAAAAAGATATATACTAAAATTATACAATTTAGAGAGATATAGAGGCTTTCTTTTTGCTTATCCAAGACACCAAGCATTCACCCATGAAGAAGACACCACCATTGGTACTCATCCTATCATCTAGACATCCTACCCAATCTACATTAGTGTATGTCTTTAGAGTAAATTATTTACTCCTAGGGTACCAAAACCATACTATATTATGATCTTGAGATATATTAAGATACTTTTTACTTATTTCAAATGAGATTATTTGGTATTAACTTGAAACCTTCCCACAAGGGTCACTGCTTACATGATATCGGGCCTAGAAGCAGTAGAGTATAAGAGACTTCCAATAATGGATCTATATAAAGTTTGATCAATTTTTGGTGAGCCATATTGTTTACTTAACTTGCATCCAATGATCATTAAAGTACTCATTGGATTACAATCCAAAATTTCAAACTTTATTATCACATCTTTGATGTATTTTTTAGACACCTAAATCTGGCCACAAATGACCTCTAATCAGGGTTTTGGCCAATTTCCACCCAAAATGAATAATTTGGTCTAAAACATTAAAAAACATTAAAATATTTAAAAATTACATATTCAAGTTCCAATTTTGGATAGGGTATCCCTAAATGGGGTAATGCAATTTGTGAGCCAGCTAACTTTGATCAGATCATTTTGAGTCAAAATGCCAATTTTGCACCTAGGTGCTCTGGATTGCTCTTTCCTATCAAATATCTTGCACAAAACACATGCCTTCATTATTTTTTTTGGTAATATCATAAATGGGATTATGATTCTAACACATATGAAATTTAATTTCAATTCTAATTCAGTCAAATTTTGGACCAATAATAAGGCATTCTGATCAATTTGAGTAATTTGTGCATAAAGTGCTTAAACATGCCTAAGAGCTAATTAACCCAAATCAAGGCCTAATTAATAACTCCATGGAAAATTGTTGAAAACTTATTTTTTGAAATGGATATTGAATATCTACATCATTAGGTGACTTTATTTCTTGGGAAGACATCCCTAGGCTATAAATGCCATAAATATCAGGATTCATGCCCTCCATGACTCATCAATGCCTTTCATGATGCCCTCCATGCCTCTTAATTTCCCCTTATTCCAATGTCATGATGAGGATACTTATAAAATTAATTATAAAAATTGAATTAATCCTCAACCACACATCTCAATCTTAGGATGGATGGTTTAGGTTGATTCTGATCAATATCAAAAATTTATAAATAGAGAGGCCATGAACATCATTTCTAAGTTATTTTGGTGTAAAGTTATAATGCACAAATATATTTAAAAATCCATTACAATTAGTGTTACCATGAAAAATTGATTCCAATCTAAGCCAAAGGTGCCAAGGATAGATGGAGGTAGCCAAGCTTCCATTACCAAGGACTTCATGAGCACAAGCCGAGCAAGCCACTACAAAAAGTATTTTGGAGCATCCAAGGAAGCTAAAAGAGAGTTTATTTTACATTTTAGTTGTGTGTTTTATTTATGTTTGTTAACTAAGCTCTCCCTAGTGTCTAGGCCTAGAGATGTTATACTATTTAGTGTGTTTCTTTCATTTTATTTTCATTTTGAAACTAAAACCATACTAACCATCCTCTTTTGAGTCAAATTCTTAGATCACATATGGCACACCTGGTGGGACTAGACACATACCACACATGAATAAGATCATTTTATAGCTTTAAAATATTCATTTAGACCATTAAAACTCTTGAAAATTGATTTTCTAACTTTATTTTTCCATTTTTGTTTGCCATGGGTTTACACAGTAACTGACATCAGCTAGTAAAACTAACGTCAGTTGGATAGATTAACCAACATCAGTTAGTAAAATTGACATCAATTATATACCTATCATCAGTTACATTGGTATAATTTATGTTAGTTAGATAACCATCATTAGTTAGAAAATGTAATCATCATTGGTTATATAATCGACATCGGTCACTATGTTTTTCTTAAAACACATACCCGAGAACTCTTTTTTTAAAGTTCATTTGTTTCAAAACTAAAAGAGCTTCAAGGCTAAAGGACATTGTAACATTTTTTTTAGGACCAAGCTTGACATTTGTTAAAAATATATTTAGAACACCTTTTTAATACTTAAAAATCAATTCAAAAATTTGTTTTGGTGTTTAACAAAAAAATTAGATGTTTATGGTAAGTGTTTTCAAAGTTTGAAACTAAGACCAAGGGGTCAAATGAACACCACCTAATTCTCTATTTGAGCTTAAAAATGAACTCACCTTTCCAAGTTTTTTGTATTTACTTTGTTCTTTAATTTAAATTTTTGTTTAGAAAAAAGAGGGGTGTTGCGTGTATGCTCTTCCATTTGTCCTCTTTAGGGAACCCTTGGAATCAAAAGCACCATTGATATTGTAATTAGCCTAGTCTAAGGCTTAGAAAGAATGTCATATAAAGAACTCACCAAAAACTCATCAATCTTTGGGTGACCTTTAAAATGACCCTAAAGTCTTTCTACTTTCATTATTTCTTTATGTTTATGCAAACTTGACTTACGAGGGGGACTTCATCGCCTCCTATGAGTTCTTTAGGGAAGCTTTGATCTGGGGTTTCATCTCCCAGCATTGACTTAATTTGGCTCCTAATTGGAATTGCATACAGAACGTATCTACATTTGGACATTGCACTACATTAAGGGAATAATAGGATGTAGTAGTTATAAAAAGGACTAGACTTTTTTACAACTAGCCAATGCCATGGTCACCTAATTTCCATACTTATCTTTTGCATTGTTTGATGTGAAAGTCATTATGCAATTGATTTCCCTAGAGACATTCAAAACTTGGTAGTTTAGTCAACCTCATTCTAGCATACCCTTGTTAGGATTTGGATGATTATACTTAGTGTATTTTGGTTACTTTTGCTTGGTATGTTTTGAGATTAAAACTTGTTTGTTTGTTCATAAGCCATGTCAAAAAAATGTATTTGAATTGAAGAGGGTAGTGTTATGCTTCCTAAATTATGTCAAACCATTTGTGCCTTTGAGTCTTTTGAAGCATAACATGGACCACATCATTCGAGAATGCTTACACCATTAGGTTGCTTAATTTATTTTAAAACTTGTTTCACCTTGTATCAAAATCCATTTGTTTCAAACCATGTCATGTATACCATTTAGACCTTTGTCTTGTGCCATCATGCTATCCAATCTTGTCTAGCTTGTTTGGTCAAATCCTAATTTTCAACATTGAGTTTTCAATTAAACTTGTCAAGTTTGGATTCAAACATTGATTGTGTTTCTCTACATTTTTGCTATTTACATTCAGAAGAAAGAAGAAACTAAAGTTAAAGGGTCAGAGGTTTGTACGTTACCCAGATTAAGTTGCACACCATAATTGATGTTGTAGGAGCTCCTCTTTGGCTATGGAGGAAGACACCTGTAGATGAGAATAAGACTCAAAAAAAGAGAATGTTAGATAAAGATATGGTGGACTGCCAAGCAATACGCTCGGTCCCAGAAGCGTAAAAACTTCCTTAAGGGATGACAGTCCACTTTTTGATAAAAAGAGTGTTGTATGAAATGAAATGGTGAAAGAATAAGAAAGAGAAATAAAGATAATACATACTTGTTCTCTGCAATCAGTCTGTCATAGTCACTAATGTCGGTTGGTCAATATGCTGATGTCGGTTATATTACCGATGTCGGTAGGGGCAGTGGGCCTTGGATGGGTTTCAGGGTTGTGTCTGTGGTCGACAGAAGAGTCTGTGGAGATTTAAAAGTTTGTGCAGGGTTGTAGGTAAGTGGATAGGGTCTGAGAGGGGGCAAAGGTCAGGGATGGGTATGAGAATAGGATAAGAATAAGAAAAAGGTTTTTCAACCTTTCTACATAGGAAGTTGGGTCTGGTTGATAGTATTTAGAAATGGTAAATAGAAACTAATTACTAATGTATTCTAAACATTGAAATAAGATAGAAGAATACTTAGCTCTACTTGAAGAACCAAGGGTGTTAAAATGCATATTCCTGTTATGGCTAATGTCAAAGCCCTCGTGCAATGTTCTAATCCAATCTGGAGTCACTTGTGCACAAAGTTTCTGTAGCTAGGTGAGCATTAGTTAAAGTTTGATGTTTGGTCTCAGAGTGTGCGCATCCATGCCCAAGAGTCCAGGAAGAACAATTCAGGATTTGGGATGAGAGAAGTGATTAGAGAGTTTTGATCCTGGCCTCAAGGTTAGAACCTAGTTTAAGTAAATCGACGTCGGCAATCCCACTGACGTCGGCTGATAGTTGACTGATGTCAGTGGCCAGAGAATGGGTAAAAGGGATATTTTTAGCCCTTTACCCATTCTCCATCTACCAAGTGCATTTGCCATTGGAGAACGGTCAAATGATGAGGTTATTAGGCATGAGTGTTGGTTAGGTGGTTGGAATGGGTCTTAGGTAGTTATGATATGAAGGACTTAGTCGTAGGGTGACTCATAGGGTAGGAAATGGTCTTAGGGTGATGTGTCCAAGGTGAGGTGTCCAAGGTGAGGTGTCTATGTGATGTCATTAATTTAAAATAAATAGTCTATTTTAAATTAATAAGGTGTGTAAGGGACAAAGGGGAGTCGACACAATTTTGGTGTCTACATTTGCCCATTTTTGTCTTGTTGGTTGTTCTTAACGAACTGCAAGACAAAAATAAGAGTAGGTTGCCCCAGGTATGGGATGAGGTATTCCCCTTTAAAGCAAAAGTCGAGGGAAGGGAACCTGAAATCGAGTGCCAATTTGATAGGCAGTGGATGGGTATGGTGAAGTTAGAGTGTGAATGCTGCAATAGTTGAGATTATGCGTATATCACTTCACATGATAGGTAGGTCAAATTGTTGCAAACAAGGTCGAGGAGTGCTAAAATCAAAGTAATCAATCCCTAGCATTTAGTCATATCTGATTGGGTTAGATTGATCAAAGCTGTAGCTCCAATGGTCGTCATGTTCCAAGTATCTTGGGCTAAGAAGTACTCTCGAAAAACATGAAAATGTCACAAATATTGGGGATCAACTAGAGCGTGATCTGATAATAAGTGTGAGGGTCATAATGTAGGGTTGCATACAATTTTCTAACTATTCATGAGGTAGCATATATGCAATCAAAACAACCAAGGCAAAGTTGTCTCAAAAGTGGCCATGGTCTGCAGAGATAGTCGTGATCTCCAAGGTCGTTGGTCAAGTCGAGTTGAGATATAAGTGATCTCAAGTATTTGTTTGTTATGGTTTGGGAGATGTATTTGATCTTCAATGTGCCCCATGAGAAGTCGAAGGTGACTTCTACAATGTCAGGGCTAGTTGTGTGGTCATGATTTTGGACTAGGTTGTTTGGTCATGGTTTTGGACTAGGTTAAGTCATGGTTAAAGGTTATATGGTTTGTCTATCTGGTAGACGAACAAATGAATGACCGATGTCTTTAGGGAGATGAATGGGTGAAAGGCTGAGTTAACCCTAGAAGACCTTGTGTCAATTGAGTGCTGCCTACATAGCCCATGTAAGGGCCTCAGGCCAATGTAGTTCTCCCCAAAAGAGGGAAGAAGAGGGTCAGTTATGGATTGGGTTTGACTAAGTTAAGTCATGTTTAAAGGTTATATGGTTGGTTCATCAGGTAGATGAATGAACAAATGGCTGACATCATTAGGGAGATGAACAGGCAAAAGTTTGAGCTAACCCTAAAAGACCTTGTGTCAACTGAGTGTTGCCTACATAGCCCCTATAAGGGCCTCAAGCTAATGTGGTTCTCCCCAAAAGGGAAGAAGAGTCAAAGAGGTTGTTAGTTGGTATTAGTCATGTTAGCATTTCCCATATGTATAATGGTACATGCTTAAAATGATGAATGCATGATGATGTTACAGCCTTTTCCATATTATGTGATGGTGTATTATGTAACATTGGTGATGTGGCTTTTCATCCCTAGTAATTTTCCATATTAGTGATGGTGTATGCCAAAAATGAAATGAATGATGATGTTATAGCCTTTTCCATATTGTGTGATGGTGTATTCTATAACATTGGTTATATGGTTTTTCATCCCTAACAATTTTCCATATTAGTGATGGTGTATACCAAAAATGAAATGAGATTATTTATGCTTTAGCAGGTTTCTATATTGTTGATGGTATGTGCTTGACATAAATTGTGTTTGGTTGTTAGTTTCCATGCATATTATTTTCCATAGAAACTAATGTGAATGGGCTATAATAATTCATATAACACAAATCAATATTTGTATTAAATAAATCATGAGGTTATGTTAGTGGTTGAAAATGTTTTGGTTGTCATGTTATGGGTATGTGATGAAGTCAAGTAAGAAGTGAAAGGCACGTTGCTCTTTCATTGACAAGGACCATAATGATAGCATAGATAAGGGTTTTTTCAAACAAAAGCCCTATTCATGCATTACGTTGTGGACTATTGATTTTTGTTAGAGAAGTACTCGAATCACTTGACATTAAGTGAGCTCAAAATCCCTTGAGTATGTTGGGGTAATAAGTGTGATTATGATATGTGAGGATAGGGTAACCTTTTTTTAGCAAGGATAATTTTGCCCCTTTTATAGGTGACCCTAAGAATGACTATAGACAAGTCCATGACTTAATAGTTTGTTAGTCTCTTTTTTTTTGGGAGACTGATCAATGCGGGGAGTCTACTTGAGGATGTTGTTTTGATTTGTGGTCATGTGGTGTTGTGTATGTAGCAAAATTTAGTCATAGCCATCCTTCGAGGGAGTGGTCTATATTGTGCTTTATATGTTTGGATGTCTATGAATAGCTATCCTTTAAGGGAATAGTCTATTAATTACAACAATGATGCAGCTATCCTTCGAGGGAGTAGTCTACATGTATAAGTTTATAACCTTTTGTTAGGCATCCCAATTTTATGTTTGTTTTTGACTGAATTTTTAGTCATGGACAAGACTATAGAGGTTTAAGGGTTTCCCTTTTTATTAGGACAAAGCATTTACTGCTTGACAAAAGGGTTGACTAATGTTTGTCAGAAAAAAGGGTTGAAAGGAATAGGAATGAGGATGACGGGAGTTGCTTAAGGGACGAGCTCAAGTTAAACATCAAGTGAATGATTACTTGATTAATAGTAAAATGGTCGTAGATGTAAGGCATTAAGGGGCTCAAGTTCTAGTCGGCCTTCAAGAGAAGATAGACAATAAGTCCCTGATCTATAATTAACATTATGATATAAGGTCTGAGCCAATTAGGAGCAAACTTGCCTCGTTTGCTTCTTTCCATATTGGTCACATGTTGGTTTTCTTTAAGGATGAGATCTCTAATTTTGAAATATCACTCTTTTAGATTTTGGTTGTAGGCACGTTTTGGTCTATGTTGGACGTGAAGTTGGTTGATGCTTGGTTGAGGTTGTGAAAGTCAGTACGAAGTCGAATTCCCCCAGTTGCTTTTGTGACAAGGACAATGTTTGACACCCATTGCAGATAATCAATGGGTTAGATAAATGAGATGGAGAGAAGATGTTGAAGCTCTTCTTTGACAAGGAGTGTGATGTGAGGATGCATCCTACGAAGCTTTTTGCCTGACAGGCTTAGTTTGAGAGGGCGAGATCCTAATCTTCCAGATTGGAGGTTGGAATCTCAGAAGCACTGAAGGTGATGGAGGCAATGGTGGGTAATGATTTGACTAAAGCAACCAGTGGTTGGGAGTCTTCAAGTTGGACCTTCACTACTTGTAAAGCTTTAATCAAGGCTTGGTAATGTTGTGGAGATCTTTGAATTAGGTCATACAAAGACATCTTCATAGGGGTTTGGTGAAGTTGTTTCACCATGGAGTCATGAATTGGCTTAAAAAATGTTTGGGATGTGCCCAAGATAGAAATCTTGGGTTTTGGTGGTTGAGAAGGCTTGACAAATGGATATGTCCAAGAGATAGAAACCTTCTCTTTTCCTTTATCCTTAATGGTTTGTGATCTGGTGGACACATTGATAGTGTTGATTTCGAATAAAGGGGGTGAAGGTGGTAGAGGGACCATAGTCTGATGATGGGATCCTGATTTAGGTGAGGAAGTTTGAGAGGCATGGGATGGTGTCGATGGTTTGTTGAAAGGGTGGTTAAGAGGATCCTTAATAAGAAGGGTATCCTTTTTCAAGTGTTGATGAATGAGAACTTTAAGAGTGCAACAATGCTCAGTGTCATGTCCAGGTGTGCGATGACACGCACAGATTTGAGTGTCGTCAAACCAAGATGGTTTTGGTTTGAGAGGTTGGTATGGCTTAAGAGGTGGGAGACTGATGCAAGAAGACTACAACAATTAGCGTAACAACAAAGCATAGGACCCCACTAATGGGTTTGCATATTTTGTTGCAATAGCGGTTGACAACTTCTATTTAGGAGTTGTAGGAGACAACTTCTGTTTAAGAGTTGTAGGGGGAGTTTTCCATACCATATTTTTGTTTGGTAGATGACACTTTTGTGGGGAGAGGTGTTGGATGTTTTGGAGGAAATATGTTTTCACCAGGTAAATGGAGTAATAGAGGCAATTTGTTTTTGTAAGGTGTTGGAGTTGGGAGCACTCCCATTAAGGTGGAAGGGTGTGGGCCCAAAATAGAGGGCAATGGTGATAGTGGGGGAGGAGTTCTCCACCATGGTTTAGTAGCCTTCTTTAGTTTGGTGCGAGGACTATTGTGTGAGGTGAGGATCAAGTCTACCTTCACTTGTGGGTGAGTGAGGTTTGATATAGGGTGAACACCAAGAGATTTAACTTGTCTCGATATGGTGGGTGCCCGCGAGGGTTTGGGTTCAGGTATGGATGGTTGAGCTTCTAAAGATTTAGAAGTAGAAGCCTGATCCTTGTTAGAGACTTTAGGTTGAGTAGTCACAAAAGGATTGGTAGTATAAGTCCAAGTGGGATGTGTAAGATAAGGAGCTTGAAGTCGCTCCCATAGCGTCTCATGTTTTAGGTTCCTAGAATGGAGAAATCCTAAGTTTTTTGCCAATCAGGAAAATAGTTTAGGTGATGTCATGCGAGGTCTTGCAGTTGGTCTTTTGGAGGATTTAGGTGATCGTGAGAGTGGAAACATGTTAGATGCAGTGATCTCAGGCCAAAGGTGAGAGAAAACTATTATTGGGTCTTCCTCGATCAAAGTGGGTGAAGCGACAGGTTCTTTTCTCAATGGAAAAGGGATTGGAGAATGTGGCTCTTCTAGAGGGTAGAGTGCAGGGATGATCATGGCTTCCTCGTGTGGTCGAGGAGCAGGAATAGTATGATCCTCCATTGGTAATAGGAAGGATGAGGGTGGGGCCATCGGTGTTGGTACCATCAAGGCATCCCACAATATAGGAGAGGTCAAAGTAGACTCTCCTTCATTTGAAAGGGAGATGGATGGAGGACTATCCTCCATCGGTGGAGGACAAATAGGAGAAGAAGGCTCTTTTACCCATGGTGGAGAAATAGGTTGATTAACCTCTTCAGACTATGGGAGAGGTTGGTCAGGAATGAAAGGATAAACCATGTCGATTGTGCGTATGTTATGCTCTTGAGAGTCATCAGTGATGGTCTAAACATTGTTCTGACTAGGGGGATGGTTGTCTAAAGACATCCATGTTTTGGTTAGCTGGCACATTTGGGTTATCCAAAACAAGATCCCCCTTGTCTAGCATGTCTTGGAAAATATTCTTAAAGGTTTTACAATTATCTATGTCATGACCCTTGACACGATGATAATTACAAAAGTCATTTTCCCTATACCATGTAGGGATGGCTTTTGAGGGGTCAAATTGGGGTGGTCAGATTTGAGGGAGATTAAGAACCCCCTGCTTTACTAGTTTATCCAACACGGAAGTGTATGATTCTCCTATTGGAGTGTATTGACACTGTACATATCATTTTTGGAATTGTTTTGTGATGCTTTCTGATGTGGAGGGCTCAGATTGGTTGGTTGTGGTAGAAGATGATGATCTAATGACCACAGTGTTTGCTGATCCCTTATATTTGGATTGGGAAGAAGGTTTAGAAGAAGAAGAGTCATTATATTTTGCATTGATATTTTTACTATGCAATTTGACTCTATCTTCTTCTATTGCGCAGAGTTCAAGCTTTCGGGCCATGGTGAAAGCTTCGTCAAATATGTGAAAAGTTTGAATCCGCAAAGTGGATGAGATGTGCTTGGCACATGCTCTTGAAAAGAGCTCAATGAGCTCAAGTTGAGGTAATGAAAAGGAGAGTTGGTTGATCAAACCTCTCCAACAGGCAACGAAGTTAGCTATTGACTCATCATCAAATTGTCTAATAGAATATAGGTCTGTGATGGAGACCTTTTTAGTAATGTTGATTGAAAAGTGGTCAAGGAATAGTTGACCGAGTTGAGTGAAAGAAAAGAGAGAATGACTAGTAATGGAGCTATACCAGTCAAGGGTGGCACTAGAAAGTGACATGGGAAATGTGCAAAGTAATAATGCATCATCATGCGCTATGAGGTAGTAAGCATGTCTAAACACTCATAGATGTTGTTGTGGGTCCTCTTTACTGTGAAAATGAGTAAACTTTGGGAGTTCCCACTGACTAGGATATGGTCGAATAGGGACCGAAGGGTGGATGGGTTTGTTGCATATTTGTTCATATGAAAGAACATTGCTTGAATCGGAAATGGATGTCTTAAGGTTGGACATCTTATCCATCAGCATCTTGATTAGATCAGTTGGTGGATTGGCAGGAGGAGCACCCCCTAGGTTGTAGGGTACCTAGAAGGTGTTGGGAGGGGCGTATGACATACTTGGTTGCATTTGTATAGGTGCAACATATTGGTAGTTCATCATAGGGACTGATGTTGAGGTCAAGGGGGCTTGTGCCATGAAGTTGGAGGGCACAACTTAACTGGATGCTGCCAAAGGTGGTTGGATGGTGGCAACACTAGTTAGAGGATAGGTAGTCACTCTTGTATTTATGGGTGTAAGAGTGGGTGGAATAGAGACAATCAAGTTCTGGAAATGTGTCGAACTTGGTTGAGAGGGTACAGAAACCCTGATGGAGGTAGGTCTAGAGATAAAAGGGGAGGCCAAATCTTGAACATTGGCCATGGTTGGGTTACTAGTTGAAGTAGTGGCTTGAATGGTCCTAGGTTGGGTAGCGGATGTTGTCGATATCATTGCCACTTCAACCAAGGAAGTTGGCATTCCATAAATAGGGTTACCTAAAGGATCTCGCATTTGGCTTCTAGCGAGATAGTGTTGGAGAGCCTTGACGTTAAGGTCAAGGAATCTCTCAAAGTTTTGATCCCCTACGAGAACAATAGGAGGTTGATTGGGGGTTGGTTGGATAGGAGTACGCTTAGTGTCTAAAGTATACTCCATTAGAGGACTTGGTATGAAGGGCGAAGGTGGAAGTGGTTGTTGCCTTGCGTGGTCAACAAGAGATTTAGCTTGATTACGTGTCAAAACCATCCAAGATGAAATGTGTTCAGGTTCCAAAAATTGTATGTTTCAGTTTCAGGAGACTAGAATTAATGTTTAACAGCAAAAAAGTTAGGTTTTAAGCTTGCTATTTTGGAGAGAAAATTTGTTGACAGTGACCGACGTCGGTGGAAAAATTGATGTCAGTGAATAAGTTGCCGACGTCGGTTCAAAAACTGATGTCGGTGAAGATGAGTTGCCAACGTCGGTGAAAAAACTGATGTCAGTGTCTGTGTATTTCTAGAAACTCAGAAAACTAAAAGTTTTTGGAATAGAGGAGAAATTCTGAGTTATTTTTAGACCTCAGAATGATGCAACCTTACCAGCTCAAAAAAATAGATAAGAATAGAAAAATAGATGATGGAAAGCAACCTCAAAATGTTAAATTCCTAAGAATAAATTTTAGAGTCGTGGTGGCTTATGCCTTAGAAGAATATGTTTGGGAATTAGGCTTTTAGAATGGGTCCTAAAGAGGAAGTCTATAGTTGGTTTTGGGTTATGTTTTGGTGCTTAAAAATCTATGTTAAGTTCCATACGTGGCCTGGTGCTAGGGGCTTGCTCCCTTCACTTCACGAATCTAGAGCCGAGCTGGGCCGCTTAGCTAATATATACTTCACCTATAGTTTATACTCTACCGGAGAACAGATTGGGTCCTCCTCTTGGTGGTGAAATCCAAGTAGGATCACTAGGAAGGGTAAGGTATCTGCTAGGTAATGAAATCCTAGATGGGCCTTGTCTCAAGTATGTTTAATTTGATGTGAATGTGGTCAGGTTGTGTAACATATGTGCACTACGATTTATTCATAATGCATTTTTAATTACTAAGTGAATGGGCTAAGTATGCATTCAAGCAGGAATGAAATGCAATAGTTTTTTTAACCCAAATTGAAATGTTTTTATTTAGATGCAAACAATTGAGAAGAGGTGAAGAGCATGAATTTTTCACTACTCTAAGATGCAGGGAAGAAGTGATAAGAAGGAAAAGAAAGATGCTCTTTTTAACTTGTGCTAATGGTTTCTTTTCAAAATAAAGAGATAGAAGAAGGATGTAAGGAGAGAAAATTTTCCTAATGCAACTATATGAAAATTTGCTTTATAGAAGAAATGAACCCAAGGAAAACTCCAGGGTCCCACCAGGCGTGTCAGAATGTTTCTCTACATTTTTGCTATTTACATTCAGAAAAAAGAAGAAACTAAAGTTAAAGGGTCAGGGGTTTGTACGTTACCCAGATTAAGTTGTGCACCGTATCCAGACTATAGGATCTCCTCTTTGGCTATGGAGGAAGACACCTGTAGATGAGAATAATACTCAAACAAAAAGAATGTTAGATAAAGATATGGTGGACTGCCAAGCAATACGCTCGGTCCCAGAAGCGTAAAAACTTCCTTAAGGGATGACAGTCCACTTTTTGATAAAAAGAGTGTTGTATGAAATGAAATGGTGAAAGACTAAGAAAGAGAAATAAAGATAATGCATACTTGTTCTCTGTAATTAGTCTGTCATAGTCACTGACGTCGATAGTCCTACCAGTGTCGGTTGGTCAATATGCCGATGTCATTTATATTACCAATGTCGGTAGGGGCAGTGGGCCTTGGACAGGTTTCAAGGTTGTGTTTGTGGTTGATAGAAGAGTCTGTGGAGATTTAAAGGTTTGTGCAGGGTTATAGGTAAGTGGATAGGGTCTGAGAGGGGGCAAAAGTCGGGGATGGGTATGAGAATAGGATAAGAATAAGAGGAAGGATTTTCAGCCTTTCTATGTAGGAAGTCGAGTCTGGTTGATAGTATTTAGAAATGGTAAATAGAAACTAATTACTAATGTATTATAAACACTGAAATAAGATAGAATAATACTTAGCTCTGCTTAAAGAACCAAGGGTGTTAAAATGCATATTCCTATTATGGCTGATGTTAAAGCCCTCATGCAATGTTCTAATCCAATCTCGAGTCACTTGTGCAGAGAGTTTCTGTAGCCAGGTGAGTGTTAGTCGAAGTCTGATGTTTGGTCTTAGAGTGTGCGCGTCCACGTCCAAGAGTCTGGGAGGAACAATTCGGGATTCAGAAAGAGAGAAGTGATTAGAGAGTTTTGATCCTAGCCTCAAGGTTAGAACCTAGTTTAAGTAAACCGATGTCGGTGATCCCGTCGGCGTCGACTGATAGTTGACCGACGTCGGCGGCCAGAGAATGGGTAAAAGGGCTATTTTTAGCCCTTTACCTATTCTCCATCCGCTAGTTGCATTTGCCATTGGAGAACGGTCAAAGGATGGGGTTATTAGGCACGAGTGTTGGTTAAGTGGTTGGAATGGGTCTTAGGTAGTTATGATATGGACTTAGTCATAGGGTGACTCATAGGGTAGAAAATGGTCTTAGGGCGATGTGTCCAAGGTGAGGTGTCTAAGGTGAGGTGTCTAGGTGATGTCATTAATTTAAAATAAGTAGTCTATTTTAAATTAATAAGGTGTGTAAGGGACCAAGGGGAGTCGACACAATTTTGGTGTCTATAGATTGATTTTTATTTAGGCCTTAATTCATGGGGTTGATACACAGGTCTTTCTCTTTTGGATTACATAACTTTAGTTAATCAATTACCCAAATTTGAAAACTAGTGATAGTTTGTTTGTTTATTACCTATCCTTATCATTTTTTGTGCCTTTATTTGAGAAAACATAGTCTTTCTTCAAAGATCCTTTTGTCTTATGCCTTATTCCAACTGATCATGTTTATGTTTGATTCTATGTGCTGGGTCTATGTCAAAGTTATTTCCAAACTTGTTAGATTAAATCAAATCACATTAGCCTTTGTTTCAAGTCTAGCTTTTGACATTGTTTGATCAAAAGTCCTAGCACATGCTTATTTATTTGAGCCTAGATTTTGGCTTTGTGTTTAGACAAAATACCTAGTAACTCAGCTTTTCCCTTTCCTAGTTTAGACCTTGTTTAGAACACTTTGACCTAGACCTTTGACATGCCAATTTTTATTTAGACACTTGACCTTTTGTGAGTATAACATTTGACATTTGACATTTGATGTTAGACTATTTTATACCTAGTCTTAGCACAAATCATTTTCAAGATATAGCTCCACTTTTAGATCATATTGGAGATATAGCTCCACCCCTTTGACCAAGTTAGACCAAGTTTGAACCATTTTTCCTTTGGACATAGTTTTTTAGAGTTTGTGAAACTCTACGCCTTTTTATTTTGGAGCTTTCATCATTTACATTGATATGTCTATCTACACTTATGGTGGGGTCACTTACAATCTAAATTATGATAGAATGGCTACACAAAATGAATTTTATGGCTTTAGTCAAGATGCTAATGATGCTAATATGGTTTGTGAGATAGATTTCTATCCACATCATATTAATCATGCATGGGAATAAAGTCATGAAACAACTTATGATCCAACTCAAGACCTTCATTGGTATGAAGAGGCTTGTGAAGAGGACTTTAAAGACATAACTATAGATAATTTTATTTGAGATATGAATCCATACCCTCTTTTTAATAATTATTACATGGAACATAGTCAAAAACTAGCTTATGAGCCAACTCATGATTGAGATGATATGGTTTATGAGGAAGACTTGCATGCTTTAGCTTATGTGAGTAATCACGCTCCACCACATTGTACCATTTCTATTCTAGGACCATAATGTCGTACCATTCCTATACTAAAACCTCATCCTTTGGTTTTTATGAGCAACCAAGATCCATAACACCCAACCATTTCTATACCAAAACCTCATCTTTTGGTTTGTGTGAGAAATCAAGCTCCATAATGCCCCTTCATCATTCCAAGACCGAGTCCTTTAGCTTGTATGAATAATCATACTCCACACCACCCTATAATTACCATCTTAGGACTTTATCCTTTGGCTCATGCAAGTAATCATGCTCCCCAATGCCCTACCATTATCCAAATGCAAGTCATTCCTCATCTAGTACTAATACTAACCAAAATTCAACTGATCCAATCATTTGAAGACCAAGTTGTGCTCAAAACTGGTATTTTATAACTCATTGAAAACTAAGGCCAAGAGAACCAACTAATCCAATATGTTTTTATTGAATCAACCATTTATGATAAGTCAACTTGTGATAAATTACCTATTGATCCTATACCAGTTACCAAGGAGTCTCACATTGACAAGCCAATCTTTACTGAGTCACTTCTTAATGATTATAACTACCTTTGGGCAAATCATTACCTCGACCATGTGATTATTTTTAAGAGCCTCCTATTGACAAGGTAGTATCTGAGGAGTTGTCTCTTGACCTTTTTCCCATCCTTAAGGAGTCTCACTTTGACAAACTAATCTTTGTAAAGTCCATCATGCCACTACAGGTTGTTACTTATCCAATACCAAGAATTCAACAAGAAATCATTGTAATAAAGTACCCATCAGATGAAGAATTAGAATTAGAGTCAAGTTATATTCTTGAATCAACATCAGATTTACCATTAGAATATAAATCAACATCAGTCTCAACATTAGATTTATAGTCCTTTGAGTTAGAATCAGATTCAGAAGAAGAATATGTCTGTGGTTGTTACAACATTGGTTATGCCTGCCTCATAGATTAGCGTGAATACACTTGTGATCCTTATATGATTTTTGAGAATGAGTACTTCAGCTTTGACATAAGTTATCCTAGTATCTTTTATAAGGATTGTGTAGCCTCTGCCCATTCCATTACCATTCCACAGGCTCTTACCATCAACCAAAATATCCATATCATTGACATTTCATCTCCCACAAGTGTCTATTGGGAATGATAGAATCACACTTTTTTAAGTTACATCCATGGTGACATAGCAGTTGAAGAAGAGCAAGGAGGCCAAGACCACATTAATATAGTATAAGAACAATCTCCTAGTGAAACCTTTTTGGAGGCGCTAGGGGACAATCAAAGTCAAAACTCAGCATCTTCTAGTGAAACTTTCTCAAAAGCACTAGAATATTTTCAAAGTTAAAAGTCAACATTATTTAATGAAACATTCTCATAAGTGTTACGAGACAATCAAGACAAATTTATTGGTGAAAACCTCGTTGAGGCACCAATAGTTGAGCACAAAATTTATTCACTATTTGATGAAGACAAAATCAAAGATCAAATTAAAATAGCTTCTAATCTACAACTTAATCAAATGGTAGCTACTCTTAAGATCAAACAACAAAAAAATATGGTGGTCCTATTGAGAGAACAAGTCTTCAGCCCTACCATAACCAAAGTTATGTTGAATCTGGCATCAACAATATTACGTGTGATTGAATGTCTTAATCTTCATTTATTTTCCAACCATTCTACATTCCATTATCATCAACCATTCCATTTCACAATCAAACCTACCATCCATTATTTATCCTTGTTTACCATCCATATACAGACTTTTCTTTGTAGAGGGTACAAATATATCTTATCTCGATGCTTGAAGGAATCAAAATCAATGACCAAGAAAGATCATAAAAGAATTCTTGATAACCAAATATGTAGGCCAATTTTGATAGGAAAGTTATTTAGACAAGGTGTGGGATAGAAATTAACATGATCAAGTATTATATTTATATCATTTGTTTCTTAGGATGTGTATCTCCCCATCAATAGGAACAATAGAATAAAAAACTATACCTAGGCTAAAAACATGTACCATGCCATTTCATTGCCATGCCATTGCCATTATTACATATACCTATTTTCCATTATTGTAGATCCCAACCATTTACCCCATCACTTGGGGGAAATCTTCTTACTATTTTATCCAATTTATCAAACCATAATTATCCTTAGCAAGACCAAACCATCCTATCATTCCATTCCTATCTAGACCAAAGCTTGTTTTTAATCATCCTACCTAATCCTATTTTAATCTTGGTTCCTTTAGTTCTTCCTCCACTTTTTGTGAGGGGATTCTGATCATGTTTCAAAAATGAATCTAATCTATGTTTTAATGATAGTATATGAAATTAGTGTGACAGTTGATCTGGCAAGATATCTTTCATTCTATCAAGTTTGTTTATGTGACCATGATTATAACTGCCTATGGGCAAATTAGTGTTTCACTAGTCTTGCTACTAATTATAACCACCTATTGGAAAATTAGTATCATTGACCTATGCCATTGTATCCTAGTTATAATTTCCTATGAAAAAACTGGAGGCAACACTTATTTATAATTCATTACTACATCAACTTACCATTATTATTTTCATTTGACTAGCCATTTGCCAAATTTGAGAACTTGTTGGGACATAGTTGGTTTTTTCCTATCCTTTATATGGATGGAATCACTATGACTTGAGGTCATTTTGTGACTATGTAGGTCATGCTTAATTTATGTTGAGGTCACCTCAGTCCCCCTTTCCATAGGTTCTTACCATTTTGTGAGCAACCTAAGCCAAACACTCTCACCATTTTGCAAGTAGGTATCTTGTCATTCTCTAATGAGCTAAGATACCTCAAAAACATTCATAACATTTCAAATATCCAAAAATATTTGTCATATCTAGGCTTAGTCAGTTATCTTTGATCCAACTTATTGGGGGATTATCATTGTTAGGATGCTTTCTTTTGCTTTTGTTTTTAGGCATTTTATTTATTTGTTTATTTTAGGTTGTTTGTTTATTTTTATTTTTATTTTATTCACTTGCCTATTTATTTATTTCTAGTACTATTGCCTTGACTTAGTGTATATGTGTTCATTGGGTGATTCCTCAAGCATATTATTCTTGAGAACATTCATATTCATCCATTAACATTGTCATCATGGTTTTTATCATTGGTGCATTATTTTTGAGTGTTTATTAGATTGAGAGTCAGTCCTTATGCATATTTCAGCCAAGTCTTCATGGTGTTCTATCAAGAAGCCTACCGTCACATACTATAGTGAAAATTAGCTTTAGGAAGATCTAAAATCAATAGAGACATAAAAGTTTCTCCTTGGTACCTTGGCAAATCCTTCTATCCCACCCTTGATCAAATCAACCCATTAGCCATTCTAGTTGCATCATTGCTAATCAGGATGAGCATCTCCTCATTGGTAGGTATAATTTAATCATTTCTAATGTTCAATCTTATTCCTCTATCTATCTCTTTCATCACTTTTCACCCACTCATCTTTAATTTGTATTCCAAGTTATATCCTTGAGTTATGCTTTCTAATCAACCCTAACTAGGGCAACATCATCTTTAACCAATCTAGTTCTACTTAATGATTATAACTGCCTATAGGTAAATTATTATTTTGACTTTTATTCTTGATTATAATTGCCTTTGGGAAATTCAACATATTTTTAAAATCAATTCATGTAAGCATTTTATCATTTGGATTAATCTCAACCATAGCTTAATTCTACTTTTCTTCTAGTTTATTTTTGAGGGACCATCCATCAACATATGTGATGACCACTCCCTTGAGGGGGCATCATCATAGGCTTCCCAAAACCATTTGGAGCTTTGTTTTTCAACCATCATCTTTTTTTTTGGCATACAGGGCATTTATCATTCTTTGAGAAGACATTGATTTGCTTATAGCTTGAAATTCCTTCCCAAATAGGGGCAAACTATAGACACCTAAATCTGGCCACCAATGACCTCCAATCAGGCTTTTGGCCAATTTCTACCCAAAATACATAATTTGTTCTAAAAACTCTAAAACACAGAAAAATATTTGAAACTGACATATTTAAGTGCTGATTTTGGACAGGGTATCCTTAAATGGAGAAATGTAATTTATGGGCCAACTAACTTTGATCAAATCATTTCGAGTCAAAATGCCAATTTTTCACCTAGGTGCTCTAGATTTCTCTTTCCTATCAAATATCTTGCATAAGACATGTGCCTTCATTATTTGTTTTTGATAACATCCTAAATGAGATTATGATTCCAATGCATCTAACATTGACTTCCAATTCCAATCTAGTCAAATTTAGGACCAATAACAAGGTATTCTGATCAATTTGAGTAATTTATGCACAAATTTATTAAACATGATTAAGATATAATTAACATAAATAAATAATATTGAATATCTATTTTTGGAAATGGATATTGAATATCTACATCATTAGGTGACCTCATTTCTTGGGAAGACATCCCTAAGATATAAATGGCACAAATATCAAGATTCATGCCCTCTATGCCTCATCGATGCCTTCCACAATGCCCTCCATGCCTATTAATTGCATCTTATTCCAATGTCATGATGAGGATAATTTTAAACTTAATTCCAAAAATTGAATTAATTCTCAACCACACATCTCAATCTCAGGATGGACATTTTAGGTTAATTCTGATCAATCTCAAAAATCTATAAATAGAGAGGCCATGAACATCATTTATAAGGTATTTTGGTGCAAAGTTATAATGAAAAAATATCTTCAAGAAGCCATTGAAATTAGTGTTACCATGCCAAATTGATTCCAAGTCAAGACAAGCTATAAGCCAAATGTGCCAAGGAGAGATGGAGGTAACCAAGCTTCCATTACCAAGGACTTCATGAGCACAAGCTGAGAAAGTGACTACAACAATAATTTTAGAGCATCCAAGGAAGGTAAAAGAGAGTTTATTTTACATTTAGTTGTGTGTTTCATTCATGTCTGTTAACTAAGCTCTCCCCACTGTCTAGGCCTAGAGATGTTATGCTAGTTAGTGTGTTTCTTTTATTTTGTTTTCATTTTGAAACTAACACCATACTAACCATCCTCTCTTGAGTCAATTTCTTAGATCACATATTTTACTTATGAAATGAATATGCATTCATTAATTTTTTTGATTTGTAATCCTAATAAGAAAGAAAGGTCTCCCAGCATTAAAATTTTAAACTCAATCTTCATAGCATCTAAAAACTCTCTATTCATGTTGTCATTATCAGAACCAAATAATATGTCATCAACATAGACTACTACTAGTAATTGATGAGTTCCATCTATTTTGATATATAAATTACTATCAACTATCCCTCTTTTGAATCCTTGACTCAATAGATACTTGTCTAATCTATCATACCAAGCTCTAGGAGCTTGTTTAAGACCATATGAAGCCTTCTTTAGTTTGTAAACACAATCCTAATTACTTATCATTAAAAAACCTTTAGGTGGCTCAATATAAACTTATTCATCCCATTTAAAAATGTATATTTCACATCCATTTGGTAAAATTTGAAACCTTTGAATCTTTCATATGATAGAAAGAGTCTAATTACTTCCATTCTTGATATAGGAGCAAATGTCTCATTAAAATCTATCCCTTAAACATGAGTATATCCTTTGCACACTAGTCTAGCCTTATTTCTTATGACCTCTCCTTTCTCATTCATTTTGTTTTTGAAAACCCACTTAGTTTCTATCACATTTTTGTCTTTTGGCCTAGGAACCAAATCCCTTGTTTCATTTTTTACTATTTGATCAAATTTATCCTCTATTGAAAATACCCAATTGTTATCTTTACTAGCTTCTAAGAAAGTTTTTGGTTCAATATTAGATAAAAAAGTTATGTCTTATTAATTCTAATTGATCAACCTTCTTCTCCTAGTCTGTAAACTAGCATTCACATCTCCAATTACTTGGGAAAATGGATTATCCTTCTATATTCTCCTATAAGGAGATTTAGTATCATGTCTTAATTCTTCATTTTCATCATTTGATTGATTAGGTATGATTTCATTATTTGAAATAACATTCTCAGTACTGTCAATTATCTATAAGTTGAGCTTCTTGATGTCACCTGCATCTTTAAATCTCACATTATATCTTTTAATAACTTTGTGGAGTATCTTATTGAAACATATATAAACATTATTTATGGAGGAATAACCTAAGAGGATGCCCTCATAATATTTTGAGTCAAAAATTTTAAGATTTTATTCATTCCTCTTGATAAAACACTTGCTCTCAAACACTCTAAAGTGTTTGAAATTAATTGCCCTATTTTTTCATAGCTCATATGGAGTATTATAACCATTTTATCTAACTTGGAATCTATTTAAGATGTAAACAAAAGTATTGGCATCCTCTTCCCAAAAACCATCTAAAAGTTTAGAATCTAGAAGTGTGGTTCTAGTCATCTCTTGGATAGTTCTATTTTCCCTCTCAACTACCCCATTCTATTGGGGTGTCTTAGTAGTAGAGTATTGTCTTCTAATTATTTTTTACTCACAAAAGTCATAAAACTCATAAGACCAAAATTCACCTCCTCTATCTGGGCTTACACACTTGATTCTTGATCCTTTTTCATTTTCAAAAAGAGATTTGAGTGCTTTAAATTTTCCAAAAGCTTATGATTTCTCTTTAGTCCAAGTCATTCTAATGAAGTCATCAATTAATAGCATAAATTAGCTATTACCTTGAATTCCTTGAGTTATTATAGGTCCACAAAACTCCATGTGGATCAATCCAATGGTACTATGGTAGAGTGCTCCTTATATTTGTATCTTCTTTTGACTTGATTTCCATGAAGGCATGCATTGTAAAGAGAATGAGAAATCTTAGTGATTTTAGGCATATGCCTCACTAGTCCTTTTGAACTAATCTTTACTAAATTATCAAAGTTTAGATGTCCAAGTCTTCTATGTCAAAGCAAACTTTTATTTAATTGATTCATGGAGCACTTTTATTTATTAGATTCATGGAACAAATACAAGTTATTATCTAGCTTGTGAATGTTTGCAACTAATTTTACATACTTGAAACTTCTCACTTCCACCATTTTTCATTAAAAGTCAAAACATTTCCTTGTTTACACATTTGTCTAATACTTAAAAGATTATGTTTCAAACCTTTTACATATAAAACATTTTCATTTCTAGTATGATCATTATCCAAACTTATAGAGCCTTTTCCAACTATGTTAGTAGAGTTATTGTCACCAAACCTTACTGAACCTAAATTGTGTTTTTTAAGAGAAATAAACTCACTCTTGTCTCCTGTCATATGACTTGAGCATCTGATATATATGTACCATTTCTTGTTTTCATCCTCTTGAGTATATAAGGTAGTTTTTACAAACATGGATTCTTCCTTTGAGTCTTGTTCCTTATTTATTTGAATCTTGGTTTTGCCTTTATTGAGCCATTTTATGGTGTCAATAACTTGAAATTCTTTTTTCTAAAGGTCCCTTTTACAATACTTGGCTATATGTCCCTGTTGATTGGAGTTATAACAGATGACCTCATTTATTCTCTTTAGAGAGTAAGTATAGTCCTTATATCTATGACCATATTCATTACAAGTATAACAATGTTCATTAAAAATATAACTATAGTTTTTCATGTTAATCACCTCTTTTGTTTGATCTTCAATACCCTAAGACATCTCATCCACAGATTATTTTGTAGAGATAGATTTATGCTTATATTGATATAAAAGTGAATCAATATAAGTCATAACTTTACCTTATAATTGATCCATTATTTGATTCAAAATTTTATCAAACACAATCTACAAATTTTTTACTATTACTTCTATTATTATTGTTTGTGTCTTCACACTATCAATACATGCAATCATCTCATGACATATAGAGGTAGTTAGGACTAAATTTTTAATCCCTTTAATGTTATTCAATCTTTCAAACTTTTCTTTTAGACATTCATTTTCTTCCCTTGAACATTTGAGTTCTGATAAAGCACATATTAGTTCACCTTGAAGAAAAATCTCAACCTCTTTGTCTTTCATTATACCTATAATTACCTTCAAGTGGTTAAAATTACAATGAAGTTCTTGCTTTGATACCAATTATTGGAGGTATAATCACTGAGAGGGGGAGGGGGTGAATCAATGATGCAAGATATTTTAAACTTCAATTGAAATCATTTCAAACTCTTAATCAATGACCACAAGCATTCATAAAACATATAATATGTTTATAATAATGAATAATATATATGATGCAAGATCGCACACATAACACAAGATTTACATGGAAAATCCTCTTGGAGAATAAAACCCATTCTCAAGCTTGAAAACACATGGACTACTTATCTTATAATATGATCACAAACATGAGACCTTTTACTGAATCACCTACTTCAGAAGAAACACCCACCCTTAAGTATAAACAAACACCCACTTATTATAGATGTTGAGCACCACATAACACCTTATGAAATCAACAACTCTAGAACTCTAATTTCATTTCAATCTAATTGGAGAAATAATGTATAACAACTCTCTTTCAAGTCATCATACACACTCAAACTTGCTCATACAAGCAATACATCCAAACACCCCTTTTGGATCATCTAGGCTTCTTCGCTCATCCTTAATTTGATCTATACTTTAGTCCATCTACTAATCACACTTCTTCTGATCTCTTTCCTTCTTCTCTATCTTTTTCTCTCTCAACACATCCACATCTAAGTCTAGAAACCATTACCTTTGTCTTCACTCTTTATAGAGTCTTCATGAATATCAACTTCTAGGTTGGCCATAATACTTTCCTTAACCCTTAATACTTCTATCATGCTAACACATATCTCAATACCATAGGTCATCCATAGCATCCATGGGTCACACTTAAGCAATTACACCTTTCAATTAGGCCTTAGTATCCCTTATAGGTCTCATGGAGACCTAATACCCCTTTAGCACTTCATTAACAAAATTAAGAACATAAGATCAATTTTAAATACATGGGTCCACTCCTCATGACCCTTATGACATCTTCATGTGAGTAATATTGTCAAAAAACTCTTCTACTAAAGCAAAAATTATTTAAACAATGTTCTGTACACAAGAACATTAAGAATGAATAAACAATCAAATTCCAACTACAATAAATACATATATACAAATAGTCAAACCTCCAATTCAATTTTTTTAGATAACCCTTAAAATTATATACAAATTTTTGTTTTACACCATTATAAAATTAGGCATATATCAAAATTTATAACTCAAACAATATATATTGGTTTTCCTTTGTTAATTTGAATTTTCAAATTCCAATGGTTACTGTGTAAATATAAAAGCTACGAACACATGTATTCTTCTCATGCTCCCTAGTAGCTTTCTAAAATGTGCTTTGTTGATTTCCTTATAATCTTCCTATCTTTAACTTGAATTGCTTACTATTGATCTTAGACACAAGCATCCATGTTTATGATACTTGGCACCCTCACGTGCCTTTTGAGCACCCTGCTCCATTCAATTAAAATGCTTGTGCCACTTAGAAGTCCTACGTGAAATCATTGACTATTTAACTTTGAACCACACTATTGATCTCTATCTAAATGATTTGGTGTGCATCATTAGATCTTTATTTCCTGATTAAACACTCACTGTAGATCTATCTTAACTAGTTAACCCCAGACTTCAACATAATTAAACGTGATGGTCTTTAGTCTATCACAATCTACTAGAGCAACTTTAAAGGTTATATATTGAACTAGAAAACACTTCAAGGCTCCAAATATTTAGAGTAACTTCCTAGCATTATAAACAACATCTCCATGAAAATCTTTAATCAATGTTGACTTTTTGATTACCTATACAAAATGCACAAATTTTATGAATCACTCATATCTTCATGACGTGTAGTGATGGTCTAGCTTCTCTTAAGCTAAAATATAAATGTTTCTCTTTCCAAATGATCAAATAATACACCAAAACTTCACCAAGACATCTATAGATACCTCACAACTTCTTTATACTTACAAACTTGCACATGTGCCATATCTCTCCAAACTATCAACCACAACTTCTTTGTCATTCATGTACTAGTACCACATGCTCTTTTTGACATCATTGAGAACCTAAGGCATCAATGACAATGCTCAATAGTTTATTTTTCACCACTCTTCCCTCAGGACTTCAAGACCTAACAATCTCCATAATGTGTACAAGGTTCAATAAACCATAATTCATACTAATAGATCATAGAAAACAATAATCTGTGCTAAATAAGTTTAGATGTATCAGCATACATACAAGAGAAATATCATACAATCAATCCATAATTGTATTAATTTTCCACTAGCCAAACATATTTAGTATCATCTTCTGAGCTTAATTTGTAGTTTTATATTCATGGTTAAGAGAAAATAATGTTAAAATTAGCATACTTACAAGGGCCAAGGATCACACCATCCCTTCAACCCTATAAGGGAATAAACAAGACAATATCTCCCTCTTGCTTAGTTAGAATGAGACCAATTAAAAGTTCATCTCAGCCCATAGATTGACAAGATGTTCCACACATCTTATACCCTACTCATTTTCGATGATAGGATAAAATAACTCTTCAAAAAAATATGTTTTAAGATAAAATAGAATAATATAAATATAATCAAGGGTGAATAATAACATAATAATTCCTAATAAATAATTTAATATATAATTCAAGATTTGCCACTCCACGTGTTCTAAAATCACAAGATTAGGTAAAATAGTGACCCTAAAGAGTCACAAGTGAAAATTAGAGAACTATCATCTCAAAAAATCCTACAGACCTTCACAATGTTAAAAAATAAAACACCACAACTCAATATTACCAAAACACTACTTACCAAATCTGTAAGTATAGTATCACAATCTATTTCTATAACTAGGAAAAATAAAATACTAATCATAAATACGTATCAATCCATTCAATCCTATAAATTCTCTCTTAAAAATAAGTAGAAGACATTCTCCCAAAAACATCAAGGGAGTATAGTCAAACATCATTCAAAAATAAGTTCCCATAATAGAGAACACTACATCAACATCACAAAAATGTGAATCCTCTCGATAGGTTAATGTTATGAAAGGAGAAAGAAACAAAAACAACTCACCTCTAAGATAACTAATAAAATTGACACTCATTTCTAAACCACATAACTTAAGGGTGACAATCCTTAAACAAAATCCTAACACGTAGGAACTCTCAATCAAAACAACAACTCTCTACTACAATAAAATTCCCACCACACTAGGTGGTCCCAAACTAAAATGGTCTTATAAGATTTTCCATTCTTAGTATTAGTGAAAATAAGGAACAAAACAAATAAATAATCAAAAATATATATTAATTGAGAAGCATCCCATACTTATAAACACTCATAACACAAAACCCAAATGACAAAGGTGACTTGATTACCAAGAAGGATGTAATCACACTCAAAGTGTTCGATCTAAGTGATCAAACTATGGTATAAATATTTTGTTCAAACTCATGAACTACATTATATACTCATCTAAACAATCCTTGTATACATTAATCACCATTAGGACATTTGATAAGCCAACCTTATAAAAACTCTAAGAGGGTACTAGAGATTCTAATGATGCACACTCACTATACCACACACATTCACAAATGTCACATATTTATAGAAGTCACCAATCCCTATAGGAGGATCTATCAAGTCTCAAAAATCTAATCATGGTGTACATGGTTCTGGACTAAGGCACCCAAAACCAACACACCAGTGTAATAATTTATGTCACTAGGTTCACATCGATGAACAAAAAGACATGAAAATGCTAATGAACTCATCAAGTCTTAGAGTTTGAGCCATAAATCTGATACCATATGCAACAACCCCACTGGGTTAAACATAGAAATATGTGAATATTTTTTAATTAAACAAATATACCAAATGTATATTACACCCCAAGAATATATAGAGACCATAAAAAATACATAAGGTGTGATAATATAAATAATCATAATACATCACATAATATTGATCTCTAATATCATGAGAGTACACATCATAATGCAAATATAGAAAGTAATCACCTTATATCTACTACAATTGTAACAAGTCTACAACCACTACTATAAAAGTAAATTAATAAATAATTACAACTCTTCATAATAATATATAATGATAAGTATAATATAATACAATGTACATATAGATACATGGCTTCCTTGAAGCATAGTTTTCAAACTCAAGTATCTGTGGTAATCTCAAGTGTCATCTTGATAAGTAGTAATGAAGTGGGGAGGGGGAGCATCATTCAAGTACTTTTCCACACCAACCATAGACCAATGATCTCCCACACTAATCCCATAAAAAAATGGCCCTCCCTTCATGGATGATTAGATAGTGATGGCACAAGAATCTAGAGAGACAAATAAATACCTATATGTTGTATGATTTCTAAACTAAACATGCATTATATCATAGAAATCTGTTCTATTACAAGATATCATACAAACATGTAAATTACACTCATGAAATAATAATGTATTACTAAACATACTTTGGCTTAAATTTTTATAAATAATAAATGATAACGATCTAGATCAATCATATTTATATACACCACTTGATCAAACTACCTTCATCTGTCATTGTGATACTAGTAAGCTAGTGAAGTCCATCTCACTCCTTACTCCATATCAACAATATATATTGGTCAAATATAATTCAACTACAAGATTAATTTAATTTACATCCTACTAGAAAATGCATCATATAACATGCTAATCATAGGAGTAATTGAATCATACATTTATTCCATCAAACATATGAATGGATCTTACATTATTTTATATCCCATACTAAAAATAATGATTACAATTTATACCATCTAGGTAATTACACATTTAAATTTATATTTTCACTACCACAATTAATTTTTAAATATATAACACCCTATGATAACCCAAATTACCATAGTCTAGTAAGTTAAGACTTCACTGCTAGTTTTTCACAATCAGCCATAGCAAAGTGGTCATAACAACACAAAAAAACATATTATATTCAAAAAACTTGGTATAAATAAGAAAACCAGAGTTTCCAAACAACACACTAATATACTATCATAACATTCATTAAAATTTCAAGACTATATACACACATACATATAATCAATCAAATATAGATATGAGTTTAGGCATAACAATTACAATATGTATCATTCGAGTATAATACATATTTATACTATAATACTCTATGATATTCCATACTATCATAGGTTCATAAATACATAATAACACATAATCCAAACTTAAATTTTTTAAGAATCAAGTGACACACACATAATAACACTTAAACAAGTATGGAGCTATACCAACCAGATATACCCTAAGTCTAAACTGCATACTAGCATTCAAGAAAATATAAGTAATTAACATAAATTATGATGCACCTTTATATGATAAATATATACAAACATTTATACATATTAACACTCCTATAATATATACCACTCACAAGTATATAATATTTAATTTCATATAACTAATAGCCAATCAATCATTACAGAGAAAATAGAGAACTCATAAAATTGGTATTATCTTCTATTCTAATACTTCATTTTATTTTTAAGAGACTATTTCAAAAAGTTATAGTTATTTATTCCTAAGAAACTTAATGACTTACTCAAATCATATATTGAACTATAGGTATAATATCTATAGGTGAGTGCTTTTACATGATAATATGCACCACATGTAGGTACTCTAATGTTATACAATGACTAAACCATGGTTCAATATTTTTTAAGAAAAACTACTAAGCCTCAAAATCAAGCTTAATTAAGTAGTCATAAATACATAAAAATACACATATGTATTTAATAGCTAAAACATCCAAAACTTCATTTTCTCTAAACATAAGAAGTCCAGTTTAGAATTGATATAACATTTAGAGGTTTATAAGCAAGCATTCACTAATTTATTTTAAGTAATTATTTTAATTCAATTAATACTCCACCCGAGGAATATAACCAAAATAATATACCCCTATGATTTTAAATATATTAATAAGTATATTCACTCTAAATTCTTGCATTCAACAATTTGTAGTTTACTCTAATATTGTTTTTATATCACATGTTTCTAACTCTCAATTTATATTATGATAAGCTACTCGTACCTATCAAGACAAATAATTTGATGAGTTTTATACCCTTAGAATGTTATATTTAAACTTTATAAAGATTATTTATATATTAATCTCAGATAACACCTATGATTAAACTTATTCTGAAAGAGAATCTTATGAGTTTATTCCACTGTCTACATAACAAAAAGGGAACTAACACCCAATCTAGACAAACTAGAAATCTCTACAAGGGTTCCTATATTTTAATTTAAATGTTTACGGTGGAAGAATACAGATTAAATTCTCTATGATTACAACCATCCCAAAAAAAAATATCATTATTTAGAAAAAGGGATTGTTTATGCCACAATAATCCTTAAGCATAATTAAGGAAATGTAATGAGTTGATATCCCATACCACAAATATATATACACTTAGAGTTTAATATATTATTCATCAAGATATGATATTTATATTAATTATTAAATATAAATATCTCTTTTTATTTAACACAACTAAGCTATCATTTTATTTAGATGGGAATTTAACCCTTCATCCATGGTAAGGGATTTAGCTATATATGGTGATTCCATATTTATTACAATGGTTAGCTGGTAAGTCCATTTCCTATAGATCCATTAATAAATCAACTCAAAACTTATTTCAACTATGTTTTAACTAGTTTACAACATATATTTAAAAAGACATGTTGGTGTTGAAAGGTACGATGACACCCAACTACATAAAGTGTTAGATTCTGGTTTAGATACATACTAATTTAGTAACCATAAAATATAATTTTAGCAAATAAATTTACCTTATTTGGCTGAGTATTACCAAATTGATTTATTATATTTGATAATTTTAACACATGATAACTCTAACAAACAAGGGTGATGCCTTGTATACTATTAAGTTAATTCACTTAATTAGGAAATGAAAGTTTCAATAAACTCTTTCACTTTTCTAATGCAACTCCCAGTGATGCCATATAGATATATTTAAGAAAATAATTATAGTATAGTGGAATGTACAAAAATCTATTATGTCTAAAAGTAAATGAATTATGCCCAACAATGATTCATATACAATGGTCCATTATGTTTGTTGTTTTACAATGATCCATTATGAATGTACAATGATTTGTTATATTCTTTATAATCATTTTATTCTCTCCATTAGTAAAATTATTATTTATATTTAGTGAGGATTCCCACCAAAAATTTTATCTGAAGAGAATTATTATTGTCTGGGTTGATATAAGAGAATTAACTACATATCTAGTTCTATAACTAGTTGTAGGATTCTAGTGACCAATATATTAACTGCATATCTAGTTCTTAGATTCTAGTGATAATTAATTATTATGCCTAAACTAGATATCCTCATTGGGGTTGATAATATATTTGATTTTTATTAAATCCTCATAATATTCTCACCATGCTTTGATTTGTTGACTCCATTATGTTCAATATCCATTATGAAGGAGTGTTCCAACAATATAATTATATAACTAATTATGGGTCATAATTATTGATAATGTTGGAACTATATAACTAATACCAAAAAACCTATAATTAATAATAGATAATAAATCTATTTAACATCTCCCTATTTATCAAATGAATGTGAAAAGATCCCAACAAAAAGATGTATGATTCAACATACATCCACTATTTATAAATATTATTTTATATCTATTGAATACTAAAGATTTCTGCATTCCACAAGAAAAACTCATAAATAATTCGTGGCCTAAATGTATTGAAATATGCTATACAACTTCTCTACACATAGATAATTAACTATAATATAATTAAATAAGCCAAGAATTAATTATAAATTTAAAATATGACACCTACTTATTAAATATGTTGCAGATTCTCTGAGCTTTTTTTCAATGTTGCATCCCTTGCCTCTTTTCCTGGTCTTTTCTTCTCCCAAGTATAAGATAATAACTTTCTCTAAGTTTTCTATGTAAAAAAAGGTGCAAATCTTCTTTTAGATATCTTTGTTTTATTTATTTTTAGTTTAATATATATAATTCTTTTTTAGATTTTCTAATTTTTAGTTTTTTTTAATATGTTTTAACGTCTTTTCTATTTTTTCTTCTTTTCAATGAAATTTATATATTCTTTTAATATATACTTTAAATATGGAATGTTAAACTCTCTAATTTTTATTAAATTAAATTAGCATCCAAATATATAATTTTAAATGACAATTTCAAAATTTACAAATAACCTGTATTTTAACTTTATTTTTGCCAAAATTGTTCCCACCATCATTAATGGAAAAACATGCTAAACACACAAAGTAATTCATTATGATATTTTGCTTACTCTGGCAAATCAAAAAAATCAACACTCCAAAAAAGTAATAAACATACCATAAATAATTATTTTTAATGCATTTCTACCATGTACTAACTAATGTGGTGTGTGTAGGGTTTTCGCCAGCTTTTTGTTGACCTTTGATGTCTCCATCTACATCACCCTCTTCGATGATGCTCTCCCTTTAACACACTATAAGGGATGATTTATCACGCATCTACCTCACAACATGCAGGTAATTAAATTGTATCACATGATAAATATATAGCAATAAATGTAACAAAAATAATATATTAGTATGCTCAAAATATAAATGCATACATTAACCAATTCACAGTAAGAAATTATGTATCATTATGTATCTCAATAATATTCTAATATCCCATAATAGCATAAATCTCAAGTTTAGTAAAAAATATAACCAAATCTAAATTGTTAGCTGTAGATATCCATAGATAATCTAGCAAATTTGCCTGGCAAAAAATTGAGATATAAAATTTAGAGAGCCATGTATTTTTAATTCAAAAGTTTGATAGGAAAATGCGTTGTTATCTATATGTATGACTTGAACATATTCCTAAAATATAGGTCATGTCACATTCATCACCTACAAAGGATATTTGAGAGATGCAAAAGGTATGGTATCTCCTTAAACCAAAAAAAGAATGTGTTTGGTGTTACTAAAGGTAAATTTCTTGGTCACATTATCATGAAGGTATCTCTATTAACCTTGAACGTGCTGATGTTATTTCTAGTATACCTCTCTTGAATATTAAAAAAAATTAAAATGTTTCTTTGAGATAATTAATTTTATATGTAATTATTTTTTGGGATTTGCTAAGATTGTTAAACCTCTAAATGCCATGCTGAAATAGGAAGCTATGTGGAATGGAACATTGAATCCAAAAAGGCCATCTAATATATTAATTAGGACATCATGTAGGGGCCAATTATAATAAGCCTAGACTAAACCAATGACTTCTACCTCTACTCTTTTCCTTTTGAGCATACCATTACTATAGTCCTCACTCAAAATAACAATGTAGAAAAACACACAATTGAATTCATGAGTACAAACCTTAAATATGCAAAGCTCAATTATTCTACCCTTGATAAATAGGCTTATTCCCTAGTTAATGTGATGAATAAATTTAGGCTTTACATTCTTAGTAATAAGGTACATGTCATTGTCCCAAACTTAACATTGAAACTTATGCTTGGGCAGAATGAATTAGGAGAGCATAAAGGCCAATGGATGGACAAGTTACAAGATTATGATATGGAGATCAAACATGCTAATCTTGTATAAGGATAGGGTCTCATTCCATTAATTATAGATATTGATCCCTAGATTATAATACATTATGTGGACCAAGTAGAGGTACTTCATCAAGATTGGTATAATCCAACCACCCACTACCTTCTTTATGTAAGTCCATCCCTAGACTAAACTAGACCCAAAAAATTCCCTTAGGATGAAAATAAATCATTACATGCTCAAAAATTGGGGTGATTTATAGAAATAATTATGAAAGCATCTATCTTAGGTGCTTATATGAGGAAGAAGAAAAATATGTTATGACTAGTTTCCATGAGAAGCTAGGTAGTGGCCATCCCTCTAATAATACAATGAAACATAAAATCCTACAAGTAGGTTATTATTGGCCATCTTCAAGGATGTGCATGTCCATATACACTCATATCACTAGTTCCAAACCTTTTCCAAATGAGAGGTCCATGTTGCAATTCCATTATAACTTGTCATTTAAGGAAAACCATTTGCATAGTGGGGACTTGATTTCATAGGAGTTAAAATCCAAACTCCTCAACTAACCATAGATTCATGATCACAACCACTAACTATGGCACAAGGTGGATTGAAGTAGTGACCATCAAGAATATTAAAACCAAGGAGGCAATCATATTTCTTGAAAAAAATATAATCACCTAATTTGGCACACCACTATCACTAGTCTATGATAATGAACCTACATTTCAATCTCTAGAGTTTACTAAGTGGGCATCTGAACATTGAGTCACATTAAGATTCTCATCTAATTACTACCAAAAGGGATTGGTTTAGGAAAATTGAAAAAAATAAATTGATCAACACGATGAAGATTTTTTTTGAAATGAAGCCTCAAGAATGACACTCATTACTGAAATACACCCTTTGGGATGATCACACTTGGTACAAATAGGCCCTCAAAAGTTTGTCATTCCTACTGGTGTATGGCTTAGAGTCTATCTTCTATATTACCATCAAATTTCCTACCTATAAGTTTATGAAGGAGTACATGGAAAATAGAGAGAAGGTAGACATAAGGCTATTGGATATCATCTAATTGGAAGATTCTTGAGAAGAGGGCCTATAGAGTTTTAGTAAGCACCAAGATGTAGTTAAAATATGGTTTGACAAGAGGGAAAAGGTGAAGTTCTCCAGGGTTTCTGACTTAGTACTAATATGGGATAAATCCCATGAAAAAAAGGCTAACACTCTAAATTTGACCCATTATGGATTGACCCATATCAAATCTCAAAGTTTTTTGGATAGAATTTATTATACCTTATAAATATCAAAGGCAATAAACTCTCACTTCCCCTTAATAGATAGTTCTTGAAGCACTACTTCTCAATTGTCCCTTATGATATAATATCAAATAACCTCAACATAAGGGTGGTAGATTATATATTAGATTAGGTTTAAGTTAGTTTTATTTTGTCATATGTTTGCTTTTATGGTGTTTTTTTGTTCTTCATATTTTATGTCTTGATGCCCTGTGCTTATTTTGTCGACCTTGTCATAGTTTTTCTCCCCAAGTGATTCATAAAGAGGAAATGAGTTTATAGAAAGTGATGACTATTCTAAAAGATGACTGAATAGTGAAAATCCATTCCAAAATTATAAAATAGAAGGAAAACCTCTAATATTGAACACAATGATAATCAAGGTAACTCTATAAATAACTAAGAGAATTTAAATCCATTGATTCAACATTAGACAAGTGAATTGAAAAAAATCTACTCTAGCCAAGGCCATCACAAGCATTTCAAAATAAAAGTACAAGGATTTTATGAATAGCTAAGTGAATGGTCACTTAGATACTTGAAGCTTACTGAGACTACCATCAACCTTAGTTGTTCTGGTTTTCACTACTCATAGATCAAACATTGATTATCAGATCAATTGAAGTCTAAATTTATAAAAATATGTATTGAGTTTGTTCCTCAAAAAGTGTGATTTTGATAATCTCCATTGCAAGCTTTCTGACATGGATGGTAATGGAGTAAGGCTAGAATTTTGGCCAAAAGTATCTTTTCCAGGGTTATAAATGCCTTGATAGTAGCGTAACAATGTTTAGGACTTCCCCCCTTAACCAAAATTTTGTGGAATGCATACCCTTTCATAAGTCCTTCAATATCCCTAACATACATAATCTTTCTAAATTAATCCATCAAATAAAAGGAGTCTAATGCTAACACACAAATTGTCCTTAGAAGAATTTATATCCCAATATCTTACTTGCTAAAAAAAATTGAGCACTTTTCATACTTAAAGTGTGTTAGATAGAGTTTGGTTTGCCTATCTCTATGTTCAATATTGGATAATTCTAGTCTGGGTTATAAATGTTGGGGTATCATTTTCTCTAAAAAGTTTCCATTTTTTGGACAACATAACCCCCTTATTTTGTATAAGTAGGGGACCCATCTGAACATTCTCAACTCGAATCTTTCTTAGAGTTTTAATCCCTTTCTAGTTAGCCTTAGACCTTGAGAATCCTTGAACCTTTATTCCACATTGGTCTTTCAAACATTTAACAATGTTTGTGATGATGAGATGGTCTTTGATAAAGATATTTGTAGTATTTTGAGTCTAAATATAGTCTATTCCTTATTGCATTCTAAAATAATAAAGGGTTTTCATATATAGAATATTTAATTGTGCTAACTATATTTTTCATAAGATTGGACTCATGCTAATTTATCCTAAAGTGTCAATCCCCTAGAGTCCTACTCAACATTTCATGAATTTTTATCAGTAGATAGGTGAGATTTTTATTGATTATGTGGCTTCATTTAAAATTAATCATTTTTAATGAAATATTATAACTTATTTTGATGAATGAGGAAGTGCCATGTGGAACTTGTCAGATGTATTAGTTTCCTAGACTAGTTAGTGATGTCAGATCCTAAGAGAGCTTGGTAAATGGGGAAGCATGATGTGGAACTTGTTAGAGATTTAAAATACTAGGATATATTTATGAATGGAGAAATTTCATATGGAACCTATCAAATGTGTTAGTCTCCTAGACCTATTAGAGATGTTAGATCTTGGGAGAGCTCGATGAATGAGGAAGTGACATGTGGAACTTGTTAGATGTGTTAGTCTCATGGACCTATCAAAAATGTCAGATCTTAAGAGAGCCCAATGAATGAGGAAGATACATTTGCAACCTATCAAATATGTTAATCTCTATACCTATCAATGATGTCAAATCTTAAGATAGCCTAAGAAATGAGGAAGTGCCATGTGGAACCTATCATATGTATCAGTCTCTTAGATCTATCAGAGATGTTAGATCTTGGGAAATATTGACCAAATGGGTAAGTGCCATGTGGAACCTATCAGATGTGTCAGTCTCCAAACATGTCAAAGATGTTAGAACCTTGGCAAGCCCAACCTATGAGACCATGCCATGTGGTACTTAAGTAAAAACTAATAAAAATGTACTATGATGCCCTAAGGTAACTAAAATTAGGTACAATCATACTCAAAAGATAATCATAGGACTCCAAGCATCACCTCACTAATCCAGGTGGCCAAATCTAGTGCTCAATATAGTAAAAATATAATACCCAACTATGTTCAGGTAGAATCCATTACAAATAGGAACAACTAGAGATAGATCATGTTGTAACCTAAAGACACCTTATATTCCATAGATCCAAGGTAGCCATGTGCCTAACACATTCCTTGCATTAACTAAATGTGAAATTGGGCCTGATTGGACAATTTAAAACATCTCATCACAACTACAAAATCTTTATGGAGAGCATATATTTTAAATTACCAATTTAATTCTAGATTGGGAAATGAATAGATGGATTGAGCCGCTAAAGGCCATTAATGTAGGAAGTCTCTACTGAGCCCTATAATTCCTTAGATCAATTAGATATACCTTTACCAATATTAATTCTCTGCAATCCTTCTCTATAGTGATTTCTAAAATTTTATATGTTTCTCCTCCACCCTAAACTTAGTAGTCCCCAACCCATGAAAATGGCCACTTCATCTTCTAGTCTCAAGCCTGAGCCTAAATATCGAGACACCACCTTATTGCCTAACCTAGTGCCATTTGACCACTATAACAAGGTATTAAAATCAATTGGAGATGTGAAATCACCTACCTTATATGATGATGATGATGATGATGATGATGATGATGATGATGATGAAACTAAGTACGTCTATGATCTTACAGTGTTAGTAAAATTAGGATTACATAGGGATGTGACCAAGCCTAAGGTATCCCCTTGTACAAACTTCTTTGATAACTTATTGTAAACTTCCAAGCATGTTCTTTGAGATGGGTAGGATTTGGTTTACTTGGTCAATTTGGAAAATTGAGTCATAAAAATCTTAGGGGTTACTTTTAATAAGCACTAAAACTTCCTAGAGTACACCAGTAGCTACATTACTAGCATAATGAATGCATGGGAACATGCCCATAATATATGTGAAGTCCTTAAGGACTAGGCTATCATCAAAGAATAATGGGTTGAAGAAGATCACATTAATGCCTACATTATCCACCTATTCATGAATGGGGTTTACATTGGGATGATCCTACTGAAACACCACTTTGGATCTAATGACATCACACATGTGCACCTCTTATGGGTGCCCTAATGAGCATAATTATTAAATTAGAGGAGGTCCTAGATATAGGAAGCATGATAAATTTCAACCTCATTAGGGTTGTGTCATAGGATCAAACTATAGGTAATTTTTATATGATGAGTTACATGGTGGATGTCATCTATGCCAACATTTTGTTCAAACCTTCTACATTTTTACAATGGAATCTTGGGGCGCTATGGTTCATGTAATTTTCTACAAACTATATGGGCACCACTATAAAAATCATATTTAAGAGATCCATGAATCATTCTACCTGATGGTCTACATGGACATTGATGAGGTGATCATGTCTCAACTTTTGAATGATATTAGATAGTCCCTCACCCCCATTGGTGATTAGTGTTATTACCAAGATGACACCATCATCTAAATAGCAATCATCCACATGGCCCCCCTCTACCTACCATATTAGTTCCCAAACTAGTTAGCCAAGTAAAAGATACCTAGTAAGTTTATAGATGACATGTTTGGTCACTACCTAATCCTCCATTATAAGGATTACTCAAACTTCCCCATAATCATTCACCAACATGTGTACATGAACCTGCTTCCATTTCAAAATATGAAGATAAGTAGGGATTATTATGCTTTGGGTAGAGTGAAACACCAAGAATAAAACCCTCATGGTGTCAAGGCTTATGTGGTAAAATACCAATCTTTCCTCATCATCACCTAAAACCATGTGTCTCACCTTAATGATGATATTCACCTAAACCCTTTTGATGACATAGAGGTGATATCTATTCTTGAGGTGAAGAAGTTAAAACATGCTCACCTTGGGCCATCCACTCAGGGTAGCCTTTTACCTAAACCTTATGTTTCAAATAATATTATATGGGGTCCTATCTCCCTCTCCTCCTTGAGTTTTACCTCCCCTAGTCTTTGTTTTGAGTCCACCACCTCTGATGACTTAGGATATTTGACCCTAGAATTCATAGGCACTATGATTTGACATTGGTAGTAGACTCTAGTCAATCCCAAAACATTACTAACAATAAATTCCCATGGATATTCCTTCCCCTACTACCTCCATACCTCAACATCCTATTGCGGTGACCCTAGTTTTCCCATCCCTATCTGGTTTACCTAAGTTGTGACTCACTTATTTATTATTCCACCCCTTCCATAATTCTCCTAGATACCTCTATATTTGGACATATACAACATCCCCACATCCAAATTACACTTCAATCAACCCATTCCATATGTATGGAGTACTATTACTCACCTCTGATCTTCTAGATATTTTATTGTATATCCCCCACTGCTCCCAACATTCACTAGATAATAGGCTACTATTACAAGACTTGTGCCAACTCAAATATTGATGGTAACTTTAACCATGAGTGCACCTATGTGCATAATTTAGTTATCTCCAACTACTTCAATAAAACCCATTGTTACTCTATAGACTCCTTAGTCGACCATTTCCACTATTTCCACCATAGTCTCTTCTATTAGTACATCAAAAGTTGATCTAGGAAAAAGGCCTAAGAAAAATCAAAAGGTAACTCCCTCCTAACCATTTTCTTAGTTCCCTATTTATCCCCTTATCCCTCCCAAGTCTTCCTTTTTAATAATCCAAGGTGCCCATAGATTTAGATTTAACTAACTAATTTCCTCATTCCTATTGAATGCCCCTCTCCTTAGTGTTATGAATCTAGAGGTCAATTTGACCCAAAGCCAATGGCATGCCTAGATGTTCCTGTGGGATTCCCCATTTATCCTTCCCCCTTTCACTACCATGCCTCATCTTCATTCATTACTCTCTTATTTTCTTCCCTCTACCTCATTTATTCCTCTTCCTCCAACTTCCAATCTATCTCTACCAACCTACCTTCATCCTCTTCTACCTTGAAAGTTATCACAGGATCACAATGACCCAAGATGATAATGCAAGGTGATCCATAGGTCTAATAGGAGTTTGAAATGGAGTCTAGTAACATGAGGAGAATTTTTACGTAGATATTCACTCAAGAGGGAGACATAATGGTATGAAAACCAAAAATGACCTTTTCTCCCTCACCAAAGTGAGGACATCCAATGGAGAAGAGAAGGTGGCTGAGGATCCAATCCCCATGCTTCAAACTACTCATGACATGTTTGATAAACTCATGAAGGACATGAAGGAGTAGGTTTAGGTGCTTGAAGCACATGTGAAAAGAACTTTTGCTACATATTTAATTGGATAAGTTAGAGAGGCACTCGTACAACTCGTCACAACTCTTAGAGAAGTGGTTAAATCACTAACCATGAGTAAGGAACACCTATAACGAGTGTAGATATACTTAGAGAGGATCACTCACATAGACAAAACATGAAAAAGGCTCATTGTGGTTCTCCACAAGGGCATGTTCCTAAAGCTCAAAATCATGCCTTCCATAGATGTGAACCTATATCAAACCTATGTAAGATCACGAGAGCCTCAATTTAAGAGTGATTATCCATGGTGTATATAGTCATAGAACCTCTAGAATAAGGCAAGGAATGGATGCTAAATTACTTTAAGGAAGTTAACATCATAGTGTTATTCCATCTAGATGGCACCTTGCTAGATAGAGGATGATTTAATGTTCACCTAGCTCATTTTGACCACATCATGATAAGAAATGTGGTAAAGGCCAATAAGGCTAGAGCTAAGGTGATTCTTGAGCTCTCAACCCAATCTATGATGAGTACCATCCAGGTGTTAGAGGTGAAAGTTTCCTTTAAAGCCCCATTCCAAGGGAACCAATGACTATTGGCCTAGTTTGAGGTGATATTTTGGGAGCCTCCCATAAAATTGGCCAAGCTAGATAGGGAATTCAACTTGGTGGTATTTACATTAGTAAACAAGGAGGTGAAACATAAATACATGGGAGGTGGTTCTTCTCTAGCTCCTTAGCATGTAACTTGAGTGAGCCCTAGGCATATTTTTGGGATTGGGGAATGTTGTCAAATTTGAGTTTCACCCTTGAAGAGTCTTGTTTTAGGACCTCTTTACCCAATTAACACAATAGGAAACCCCTAAGGCTATGGGTATATTATGGCTAGAGAGAACATCTAAAGATAGATGGATCCTTTGATACAACAACTAAAACTAACACTAACCTACTCAATGGGAAAGGAAAATGGAGAGAGAGAAACATGAAAGTAAAAAGGGGCGATGCATCAAAATCTTGACCTCTACTTGCCTATGCACTTGTGAAGTGAAATAAGACTGATTAAACCACAACTCCAAATTTAGGTTCTCTTTACATCAATGTCTCAACATGGAGGTCTTGGGAGTGTAAACACTAGAAAACTACACATAATAGTTCTAGATATCAAAGATTACCCTAGACTACCCTAGGAACCCCTAGGGACCATCCCAAAAAGCTTCAATCATAAACTTGAGTCTAGTTATCTAGATAGCTAACTAGATCACTAACCTACCTTAACCAAAATTGACCTTTGATCATCAACCACCAATGGTCACCCTAACTATTGATGGTTAAGCCCAACCATCAATGTTTAGGTTCGCACTACTTGAACACTAAACACCCACTTCAACTATGACTTGAATACATACATACATACATATATATATATATATATATATATATATATATATATATATATATATATATATATATATATATATATATAATCTAATTCATGTGTAAGCCTACACATACAAAATCTAAATTTAAACTACTTATTGAAACCCTTGTTAACCTATTGTTTTGCCTCTCCTTCCTTCTTATAAAAAGAGAGGAGGAGGTGAAAGGGATCCAAAATAAATCAATTGATTAATCTATCATCCACATCTAGGATCAGAGCAAAATAGTGAACCAATAAGTGCAATAGAGATCCAAAGCACTATTGTCTATTGGCTAATAGCCAAGCATCGTTACTCTACTAAAATTGCTATAAGCTTTGCCAACCACCTTGACCCTTCTTTAGAACAAAAACTAGGAAAGCTAAGTATCTATTTTCAATAATTAGTTACTTTCTTTTTGTTTCAAAACTAACCCAACCCAAACCCACCTTCTGGAATTCCATTCTGTAACCTCACCAATTAGTCTTTCTTAACCAAATCAATACCCACATTAACCATCAATGGTCACTCTAATCATTGATGATCTACCCCATCTATCAATGATCACCCTAACCATCAATGATCATAGCTAACCATCGATGGTCACTATTAGACAAATAAACAAAAAGCTATTTTCACCCACCAGACCTCAACCAAACCCAATTTTTTGTCTCTTTGCCTAACCTCATAACTCTACCCTATTTTTTGGACCATACTTGATTCATTTAGCATTAATATCAATCTATTTATTTCTATAATTAGTCAAATTGATCTATTCATTTTTCAATCCCTTCTTGTATTTCATTTTAGTATATTCTATGATATATGCAAGTAATTTATCTTTTATTTTTAAAACTTAATTATTTCAAATTTTGGATTGATAGCCTCCAAGGAATCTCATGCTTCTTATATTTAGCTTGCTCGGCAATCTAACCTACTATCTAACTAATCAACCATTTATTTGAGTGCTTTATTATCTACAGGACATTCCTCCCAAGCCAAAGAGGAGTATATACAATCATCTGGATCAAACATGCACACAACATATCAAAATTTTCAACCATACCCTTCTCGAGTTTCTTTTTTCTATCCTTCAAAGAACATAATCAAAATTTATCTAAAACATTTTGGCACACCCAGTGGGACCCTTGAGTCCTTTCTTGGGTTCATAGTTACATCTAGGTGCTTATTCTTATTATCTTTTTGCTCATACAATGAAATCAAAATTTCATTTTGGGCTTAAAATTGATTGTATATATTGTTTTCTTGTTTATTTTAGCTCACATAGCTTAATTAATCAAGTAAATAAGCATAGCTTCACTCTTATCACACACATAAAACCAAACCATTTATACTCAATCAATCATCAAACATTAACATAAGGCCCAACTGGGATTTCATTACCTATCGATCACCTTTCTCGACCATCCTACTTGGATTTCATCACCAAAGAGAGAACTAAATCAGCTCTCTAGTTGAGTAAAATCTTTGGTAATTGGTATTTCTTGGCTAAGCACCTAATACCCTTATCACTATGGTGTGTGAAGTGAGGGGTTAGGCCTCAATATCAAACCATATACTAATTTCCAATACATATCCCTTTAAGAGCCTAAACACAACTTGAAACTAACCATAGACTTCTTTTCTAATACCTACTTTATAAGCCAAGTTGAGTCACACAATTCTTAAATCCTAAGGCATAAGCCACAAGAGAAACTAAAAAAAACCTTAATATTTAATATAATTTAGTGTGTGTTTTATTTCCTTGGATTTTTCTTGTCTTCTCTTTATTTGAGTTGTGAGATTGCTTGTATCTTCCTCCTGTCCTCATCTACATGGTTTTAACTAGGCAACAACTAAGAAACCAAGAAAATCAAGACCCACCTCTTAATCATCCATCTTCCGCTTCTCCCTCATCTATGGAGTACATCTCATATGCATATAGTTATCCTCATCCTTCTGGGAGTCCTACCATCCCTTGGAAAGTAAACTAAGGTCATGTAAAATTTTCCACCTTTCTATATAACAACCCCATAACCCTTCCACATTACTTTAACATTATTTCCCACCATACCCCTACTTTAGTTGTAGCTATTAATCCATCCTATGGTATGCCATTCCACTTTATGGGTGAAACTTATATTACCACCACCTCCACCCAACCTTTAGTTACCCAGGCATCATCCTCTACCAATAACCCTACTGATACCACCATCCAAAACTAACCCACATAACTAACACACAATCACCTTATTCTCCAAAAAATAACCCTATTAGTATAGGATCAACCCAACCTTTAGGCACCAGTACCTCCCTTAATATAAGATTACCCTCTACTAATGCCACCACCATCCCTCCCATTACCATCTTACCTACCTCCACTCCATTCCAGAGCTTGGTGGTTCTCATACCTTCCACCCTTCCACCCATTAGTGCCAAAATCACCACCTAACCTCTATCTACTAACCTAACCATACCTCTTACCCAACCTACATTAATATCCCAATAGGTTCCCATTGCATAAAACCTAAGCTACATCTCGAACTCACAAGGGTATGTAACTCTACCTTATACCAACCACCTATCTCTGCATACTCATATGTGGCATCATCCCAACCACTCATATCAACATACCAATATGTGGTAACCTCTCAACCCCCCACCAAATATACATATGTTACACTTAACCAAACCCAACATAATCTACCCTACAACTACAGAGGCATATAACCCCAAACTGACCTTGTCAAAATGTTAATGGATAAAATGATTACTTTGGAGTCATCCATTTTTAGAGCTCATAATATTTTATCATATGACCAAATTTTTAATGAACCAATTCACCCATCCATCCCCATTATACCATAGCCTCCTCAATGAGAATTTCAAAAGTTTTTAAAGTTTTAGAGTAAGGAAGACCCTCAACAACACCTAAAAGTATTTAGGCATTTGTGCTATATGATTGCCTATGATGATGCTCTCATTATTCATACCTTCCTCATGTCTCTATCAGGTTTGACACTAGATTGGTACAATGCTATTACAAAGCACTCCTTTTATTTTTCCCAACTAGTGTAGATCTTCTTAGACCACTTTTCCATAATCATCTCTAAGAAATTCTCCATCATTGATCTCTACTCTATTTGGTAACTTGATGATGAATCCATTTATGACTTTGTAGCCCATTAGATAATTATGATAAATCAAATACCATTCTCTCTACCCCAACCTGAGCTAATTAAAATATTTTTTGGCCTTGCACTAAAAACCTCTCCTCTACTTTGCAGGTTTAGAGTTTTAGGACATTTAACGAGGCTTTTATGATGGCAAAATAAAATAAAATAGAGCCATCAACAAGGGTAAGTTGAAATTGAGAAATAATAACTCTACCTTCAAATCAAATGAGGATTCCTCCTCTAAACCTAATAACCAAACCAACACTAACTCCAAGAAAAAGGGGACCATGAATGCAGTTATCCTCAAACCTACCCCTCCACCCATTTTTAACCAATTTAACTCTTCCAACTCCTCCAATAAAAATACTAGGAACCCAAACTGCAACACCTAAAATCAATTTACTCTGCTTGGGGAGTCATATGCTTTAGTCTTGGAGAAATTGTTAAAACAAAATATCATATAGCTTCCCTTGATCAAACCTCCATAATAATTTGATTCTTCTTGTCTTGTACCAAGTTGGTAAAAGGAGAATGAATTATGTGCCTTCCATAGAGTCATTGGACATGATGTTAGGTGTAATACCTTTAAGAACATTATCTAAAATCTCATTAATAAGGGGGAACTTATGTTGGATAACCCAAATTCACCCCTAAACCAATCACTTGACATCTTCAGACAACCATTTTCCAACCACACTCCTACCAATAGAAAAAATAAAGTAAAATCCTCTCATGCTCACGAGTCCCATACTATAATATGGTTCTTGATGAACTTACTACTAAGAAGACCATTGACCAAATCACCTCTTCCCCCACTCCACTTATCGAGGTAGTGGAGTCAATAACCTCCAATTTTATATGCACATTAGAGAAGGAAACCATTCCAACTTTATCATTTTCTTCAATCATAAAATAATCCACTCTTCCTTTAGCGATCACTCCTAAGGAAGAAACCACCTTGCCTACACCTCCCACTAAGGAATTACCTTCCTAGATATTGGAACCTCTTAATCAGGAAAAGATGAGGTAATCATTCCTCCCCCTTAACCCATGGGTTTATCCTTTGAATCCACTACTTGGAGATTTAGACCCATCTATAAACCCTTCTCTAGATTGGTTAAAAACATAGAATTAATATCTGACCCTAACCTACATCAAGCCACCTTTTGGAAATAGTGTGGACTCATGTATAAAACTAAGCATGAGTCCAACAATCCCAATCAAAACCCATCCACCACTTTTGGTTACCTCATCCCTCCTAATTTCATCCACACCTATTTTCACTGAAATCCCCATGAACGTAACTCTTATCTCTTAAACGCCTACCCTAAAACCTCCTAACCCCAAACTATCAACCTCTCTACCAAAACTGAAATCATCCACCAAAAATGATCATTTACCCAAAACCTCTACCACCAATCCCAATCTTAAAAGGGATTCCACCTCAACTACTAAACCTAAGACCCATACACCTTTACCACCATTGCCTAGTCTTAATCAACTATAGACACCTAAATTTCATTTAGTGTCAAAATGTGCTTTAATTTATTTAATCATTCTCCCTTAATTTATTTTAATTAGTCTTCTTAATTTAATAACTAACATTTCTTCCTAAAATCAATTAATTTATTTATTTAAATACTTTTGAAAAAGTCAATTGTGCACCTTTTATTCTTTATTTTAAATATTTAATTCCTATATTTACCAATTTAAACTTGTCCCACTTTTCTCTCCCTCATCCCAACCAAATCCATGAAAACCTCCACTTCCTATGACTCCTCCACTAAGTTGTCAATCCATTTTGACTAAGTCTGCTAATCAACCCCTCATTTTTCTCACTTGGTTAAAATAGTCTCCATCCTCATGAATGAGGAATCATCCTAAACTTTTGATCATTTGGAACCTTGAAAAATTATAATTGATCCTCCACTATTGGATTGTAATCCAGGCTTCTATAAATAAGCTTGAGAATCTTCATTTTCAAAGGACACAAATCTTGAAAAATCATAATCAGAATCTAACAAATCATAATCTAATCTTGCATCCAAAATGAATCAAATTCAATATTTTACATCCAAACACTTCCCATTTTACCTTTACATTGGAGGAGTGAGCACCACATTTTGATAGAGCAAATCAGATCCTAATCGTAATGGAAGATTCTTGTGTTTAAAATGTGAAGGTTTTTTTATTATTGTTTCTTGCATTTGTTGCTCTAACATTGGTATAAGTTAGCTTAGAATATACTTATTCTTTATCTTTACACTTTTTAATTCATACATTTATGGCATGCTTGGTGGGATAACACACGTCTTTTAATCTTTTTATTTATCTTTTGCATTTAATCTTGTTTGTTTTTGAGCTAGTACGAATTATAGATTGTTGTATAGGATTTTGTGTTTATTTCCATGTTTTTCCTACGTAATAATGATTTTGGAGCACATTTTAGTGATTTCATTAAACTAAATAGCATTTTTGTCATTTTTTCCACATTTTTGTGTTTTTTTGTATTTTCTAAGTGAATAATGATTTTGTACCAAAATAGAAATTTTGTTAGATAGTAGTGATATCATTATACCTTGTAATGATTTCATGTTTTTTTTTAGTGATTTTGTCATTTTGAACAGCAATTTCATGTTTTTTTGTGGTGATTTTGTCATTTGGTGCAACGATTTCATCTTTTTTTGCAACTTTTTTGTACAACAATAATTTTGTTATTTTGTGCAATGATTTCACTGAGCATAACATTGATATTGTTTCTGTAAGATTTTTATATTTTTTATCTTTTTCCTACTTGATCATTTTGTAATTTTACTTTTCTGACTTAACTATGCAACAATGATTTCATCATATAGGCTTTTTTTGTGCATTTTTCATGGGTTTTCATTCTTTTTATAGGTTATCTTATTCTTCATCCCAAGCAAAATAAACTAACACCTTGTTTGTAGAATGTTGGCCAAATAAAATTACAAACAAAGCAAAAAATAAAACCAACTTTATTTCATTTATTTTCACTAACATGTTTCACTTTTAGTCTTTGAGATTCCTAGTAAATAAATCACACTTTATTTTCTATGAAGTAAATTTGTTTGTTATTTTTGTCTTTTCTTATTTGGTTGTAAAGGTTGTGTATGATCTTTCCTTGGCATAAAATTGGTGATGATAGCTAGAAATCAAAAGTAATCTTGTAACTTATCTATTACCCTAGTTGATCTTGCGTATGCTCTTTATTTAGCATCACACTGGTGATGATACCTAGAAATAAAAAATAAGTATTAACTCTTTATTTTTATTTTATTAGGGGATACATTGATCATGGATTTCAATACCACACAATAGGCCAAACCCCATTTTTTGGTGAGTTATATAAATCGAGACCCAATTATTTCAATTGCTTAAGTGGTTGTGTGTTTTAAGCACATCATGATGTGAGGGGATTTCATCCTCCAATACCTAGGGTTTCAATAGTTGACTCAAGATCTAATATTGTTGATTGTCAACACACTAAGACCCTTATGAATGTGTTGGGCACTTTGGGACAAGACCCAATAGTGTGTGTTCGCATATCAATCTCCTTCATAGTTTTATTCCCCTTATATAAGCTTGTGTATACCTTAATCCTAGGATTCCTCTTTGTCATTTGACTTTAGTTCATCAATTAATAGTTAGTGCTAAGAAGTTACTTCCCCACACCCTTAAAACTAGACTTAATGGGCCATGGGCTTGGTAGGATCCTCCATGGTTAGCACCTTAAAACATTAGGCTATAGTTGGGAGCATGAATGAGTAAGTGACAACAAAAATCCCAAAATTTGTTCAACACCCTTTTGCTTAGCTTTTATCCTTTTTTGTGAAAATTATTTGTTTTATTTCTTTGGTGTATGTCTTGAAACCACCTAGTTATATATTTTTCTAAAAATATTTGTCAATATTTTATCCATTGTAAAAAAGAATCATGGCCTCTTGGAATATTAACAATCCTGATTCATTTCCAAATCATAATTTCAATAGCCTATTTTATGATTTAGAGTTCAATTTGCCTAAATTTATTCAATTTCACCTTTGAATCAAGTATGATATCAAGCCAACTAAAACTCAAGTTTGAGTATGCATTCAAGCTCCAATTTTAACCAATTGAGTTACAACATGGATGGTTATTTGAACTCTCCAAATTCCCCATCTAACCCTTATCAACAAACTACCTCCTATTTATATTTGCCCTTGGGATGAAATTCTCATGTGAGGATAGGATTAAACTATTCTCTTGATTACAATGGATAAAATTTTCTAAATAGTCGCATGTCATCTCCTTACCAAACATCACCTACCCAAATTCAAACCATGCATATAAATTTGTATGGCTAAAATCTTGGTGTTGACATGAATCAATCATATAATCTACCCTCATCACCATTTTCCAATACCCACATCTATCAAAATTCTTCCACTAACCAAATCCCAAATCAAGAGAGCCCAAACACATTCCATTCAAATTCACCTTCCAACATCCATCAAAACCAATCTTTCCACAATAGTCAAAATCAACCATTTGGTTTTACATCAACTTTGTCCCAAGGTTCAAATCCCCATTTTTATGTGAACCCAACCAATCACTCTTCCCAAAGCTAAGCCACTTTTTCCATTCCATTTACCATAAATGAATATCAAAATACTTAATCACAATACCCTTGTGCCACTAATATATGCACATTTTAACCAAATAATTATTTAGCTACTAAATATGAGGCTCACTTCTATTAGTAAATATTAGATGCTAAGTATATTAGGCATAACTATCCATCCATAGATCATAATGCTCACATCTCCTATCTTGCAACACAAGAGATGCCAGATGCAGAGTATATTTGGCATAATCCACATCTTTTCATACTTGATAAGCTAACCTTACAAGTATGTCAAGATCTCCTTTCATCACCAAATAATATTGTATCTCAACCTTGTCAAAATGGGGATCCTTCATACATCATAAATCAAACCACTATTTACAACCAAGCACCTCACTTTGATCAACATCCCATATACACAAAGACACCACCCAATCCACCTATGAACTCAACATATTATTTTAGATCACCACCCAAAAGTCCCTTATACCAAAAAACTCTTAATCCAAAACTAAACATATCCAAAAAAGCATTTACAAAGAGGTGTGGTGTGAAGACAATCCAATAAGCTCTCCTATTAGCCATAATTCAGCTTCAAGAAAAGATATTGTCAAAATCTGATATTCGCTTTCTCTTAAAGTTAAAAGCAAATTCAATATCCTCTTTGGTACCAACATCATTTTAATAGTAGACACAAATGTAGACAAAAACAAAATGTTATAAGAAGGTAAAAATATTCATCCATCATTATTACCAACACTATCAATAATATCATAATAGTTTATTTGATCACCATCATCACAATTCTTCCTTTTCCTATCAATATTACATTACCTATACATGTCAACTAGAACCTGAAATAGAGGATACCATTAGATTGGTCTCATAATAATTTGTCAATTATCACATATATCAATATATATGAGAGCATCTCTATAAGAGAAACATCACTACATCAACCACTACTTGAAGATCCAAGGGAGAACCACGAAAGGGTCATAAATCAAAGAATTGGTTCTCTATTGATTGAAGATATCCATACCTAGGATATTGCACAAATAAAATCCATAAGGTGAGACACAACATGGAATGATCTCCCTATAATTTTACAAGAAAGAATCCTAACTCCAATATTGCATACCTATTATATTGCAATAGTGGAATGGCATTACAAGAAGTTAAATTCTCACTTTGAGATAAATTTCAAAGCGCACAATAGTCATTTTAAATATTTTGAGTTCATGAAGGAATTAAGAATAGTCAACACAAATCTATTCTACTTCAACTTTTGTAGTATTTGGTGGTTAATCCATGGCAATTTGGATAAGTACCATGATGAAAAATAGTTCTTCTAGCATCATGTGTAAAAATCCATTATCTATAACTACTTCTTTTGCCTTGGGGCATGATATTTGCAATAGTTCCATTGCATAAATCCATTTGTGTCATTTTGTTTCCCTTATAGCATTGTTCAAATTCTGAGTTGTTATTGCATTTATAGAACTAGTATTCTTGCTCATAGTTCGGGAGAGTGGCTTCCATAATCTTTTAATTCAAAAGATTAGAAAACTAAAAAACATTCAAAATATTCTATAAAAATTCCAAAAATAATTTCAAAAATCCAAAAATCACAAAGATATCAAAAAATTAGAGAAAATAACTACAAAAACATTCATAAAACATAAAAAGAAACAAAACAAACCAAGTCCAAACAAAGTAACCAAATTCATGCATTTTGTAGTATAACAATATTACCCATTGTCTTCTCCTTCCATTCATTTATTTATTAGGTGGGTCATTCATGCATCATTTTCCTCACACGCTTCAATCACCTCATCAATCATTCACTTTTTCATCACTTCTTATATTTGGGAGAACTACATATGGTCTGATATCCACATATGGGCATTGTCTAAGTGGATTATGTAGGTAGTGCTTAGAGACCTAGAGACTCTAGGGTCAATTTGGCCACCACCTTCACCATCATCCATCCCCATATCTTTTATCTTTAGACATTTTTTCTTTGCCTTATCTCTCATCTATCTAGTGTTTCATTCTTTCTCTTGAACATAATTCTTATCCTAACCCATGATTATTTCTTTGCCTTAGCCATTTATTTGGTTAATTTTATCTTTTCTTTTACATATTTTCCTTAGCCATTTCTTTGGTTAATTTTATCCTTTGTTTTACATCTTTAACTTAGCCATTTCTTTGGTTAATTTTATCCTTTATTTTACATCTTTACCTTAGCCATTTCTTTGGTTAATTTTGTCCTTTATTTTACATCTTTGCCTTAGCCATTTGTTTGATTGATTTTTTTACATCTCTTCCTTTCATAATTAGTTTGGTTATTTTATCTCTAAATTACTCTTAGTTTTGTAAAATATTTCTTTCTTTAAAAATCATTTGTTTAATTAGAAATAGTCATTCATTTAATCTTATAGTCTATGTATGTCTAGATTAAATCTTGTTGTTTTACTCGTTTATTGTTGAAAATATTATTTTGTGTAAAAAGCAAACATAGTATGGTTATGAATATATCATGACGTACTTTGCTCAAACACACAAATTATTCTTCCTTTTTTTTTACATTCTTAAAATATCAAAATTCATCATGGTTATTCCATATCATCGGTGATATTATGTTTTACAGCTATAGGTTGTTCAAAATACTCTAACCTTTCCAGAATGCCAATTTAAAACCTATGCTATGCAAAAAAAATTCATCCATAACCATACATTTCATTTCATTTCATAAAAAATCATACATTTCATTTCATAAAAATCATCCATCCATAAGCAAAATAAATGATAAATAGAATAACATTACATACATGCTAAATACAACTAATATGCAGGAAAGTATGAAATAGTGATATCCATGTATCCATCACAATAAGTCAAGTACACAATCCATAAATGTCAAAATCATCATGTATATATATTCAAATGTGTCTCTATAATAGATAAAACATATGTATACATCAATGTTGTCCATCATATAACCCTAGGTCAAAACTAAGTCTCATCCTATCCCTCAGAAGGGGTGTCAATTCTCTAAAAAAACTCTAGCTATCGTGGTGTACCCCATGGTGGCCACATCCCTTATGATACCTACCCCACTTATTTTTAAGACTCCACTGGCTACATAGATCTAGTCGTGTTGATCATCTCATAGAATAATATCTAAATGATAGCTCACACTAATCTACTGGTACAACAACTTCATATAGATTCCTATAGTAGGTGGCCTGATCCATATCCCTCATCACTCTATCCAAAATGGTTACCTGACCTATATCAGCTTATTGTATCCTAGCCTCTACAATCTCTATCCAAGTTGTATCTCTCTCCTGTTTATATCTATGCATAAGGGATGAATAGTCTAGTGTCTACATCACAAGTAATCACCCCTATCCTCATAATAACACCATCCATCTCATCCACAATCTCCTATAATCTATACACATCTACTTGTAAGTGCTCAATAGCTATATCCTTCTCATATCTAATAGTAGCTATACCCTATAACCTAGCCAACTCATGGTGTAATCCATCAATCTCTTTATCCCTCACCTGAATCTCCTCACGTAGCCTCTCAATCAGGGCATGCTCCTCTAGCATCCATGAAGAACCTACAGTCTTTCCTCTATCTATCGGTGTAATATGAGGAGGTCATAATATCATATCATGCCCTGTGACCTCATACCCTATGTCTTACTCACTCTCTACATCTCTAATAAGAGAATCCCCTCCTACTCACTGATCTATATCAAAGTCCATTGCTACTCCTGCCTCTCATAGAATATCCATATCCTCTATAAAAGTAATAGGCACATCTTATATCTAGCTCATCTCCATCACTCCTTCCTTATCACCTACCATAACCCTCCTAATAGTGGCTCCCAAAACTATGCCTTGAGGCTTCCTACTCAATCTAGTTGCTAACCTTTACCTACATGTCCTTAGTGGTCTGTATGGTAGTGTCAATCTCAATGGTCTCTATTGCACCCACCACTCTATATAACCATCCACTACCCCTACATTTATAACATCCCTCTTATCCCTCCACCTTATTGTTTGCACCTATGTCCAACTATGATTGGCAATAGAAGGATCAATCATCATACCCCACTGTTACCTTTCATGCATTATACAAGCAAAAACATGTGGACCAATTGGAATATGCTATCTCACACCAAACTATCTCATCACCCTATCTAGTCTATATCTCTCTATAATGTACACGTCTCCTAATGATGTAACATGGACTCATCATATAATCCATATCTAGCTCCTCATCTGGCTAGTTAAAAATAATGTCAATAAAAGGTCTCCAAGTAATCTATGCATCAACTAGTTCATTTATAGCTCTCTTATAAACTCTAGGTCACCCAAATGTGGTTTGCATATACCAAGAATAACATTCCATGTATAGGCCATCGATTCCCCTATATTTTGAGCATCTAGGTGTCTAACTAGTCTCTCAATAGTAATGTGCTCCAAGCAACAAACTTATAATAGTGTTGAAGGCCCTATCTCAACCCAACCTAAGTAAACAAAGTAGTGCAAATCATGATATAAAATAGCTAAAACACAGGGCCCCAATACAAACCTAACCCCCCATCTCCATCATGTCACCAATGAAATATAATAACCCAATAAGACATAATCTACCACTCTTATTAGATAGCAACATGCCATTGATAATAGTCATCAAAATAATAGTCAAAGAATCTATATCTAGATCTGTGTAGTAGTCAAAATTGATGTCATTACTCACAAATGGGAACACACTCTCACCAAAAATATTGTATAGAGTCTCATCCTATGGACCCTATCCCTAGTATACTAGTCTACCTTGAATTATAATGCCTAATATCTGATACACATCCTCTAAAGTAACAGTCATCTCACTTGTCGATAAGTGAAATGCACTCATCTCACTATGCCATTTCTTAGCTAGTGCAGTCAATAAAGCTCTATTAGCTCATACCTTAAGCATTCATGTAATGTAGGAAATCCCAATCACCTTCAAAACACCCCACTCATACTTTCTAAAGGTTGACAAATGCAACATAACATGCGACTTGCGCTCTTGAGTCATTATTACTAGTAATACCTCTTGAAAATTAATGAGATTTAATATTGTGCAAAATTGTTAGACATTATATTTATGCATTTATTTCATCAAATTCACTTCATCATCCATTATTGTTAAAAAACCATTCATTTTTTTACAAATATCTAACAAAATCACTTTTGGTTATAACAAAATCACTTTCACCATTTACAAAATCGCTACAAATGAAATCACTTCACATTTTAGCAATATCTCTACCATGTTTGGTGATATCACTGCAATGTTTGATGATTTTGTTATAGTGATATTGTCTTAACCTAAAAAACAAAACTGCTTCTTATAATTACTAAATCGCTATGATGTTTGATGAAATCGTTGTTTACCCCAATAAAATTACAAAAATTAACAATGATATAACAATTTTGAGAACAATGATTTTGTTTTTATCACTTTTGAACCAAAATAAATGCTCATAAAATTAAAAAATTCACAAAAGTAGGAAAATTACTAGAGGCCCACTCCTCTTAAGTCTCTGGAAATGTCTCACTCGCTCTGCACGATGCTCATGGTAAGAATTGTGGTCCATTTCTCTTCATTCGTCTTAGACTCAAACTTATTCTAGTCACTTATTTAGCTCTAATTATGAATATTATTTGCACAAATGATTTTCTAAATCCCCCCTAAGCCCCTATTTATATTAAAACCCTAGTTATTATTTCATCTATTCAAACCAATCAATTATTAATTGCAAGCATTGAATTAATTTATTTTCACAATGTTGTCACACCCTTGTAATCATTTATCAATGTAAAATCCACCAATCATTTACAAACTCAATAACATTTTTTCTATTTATGGATCTACAATTTATTATTATTGGGATATATCATTCCCACACTTGATACTTTGGCCCCTGAGCCATTAGCAAACAACAATAAGCGTGCAATCTCTGAGTGGTTTAAATTATTGATTTTCAAATCAAAAGACCTAGTATTACCTTACTAGGGGAAAATCTTTTATGTTACCAACTCATTGCAAATTTGACATTAAAATTTAAATAGATTGATTTTTCATTCATCCATTTAACTATTTCCTCTTTTCATCAATTTTGAGTGTTTGTCCATTTCTCGCACAAACCCTCGAGGGGGAATCATCATAGTAATTTTCATTCATTTGGGGCAAATTTTTGCTTTTTTATCATCAACACTCTACTTATTCTATTCTTTGAAATAGTATTACTTCACAACACCATTTTAAAGAGGGGAAAATGTAGACACCTAAATTTAATTTAGTATCAAAATACACCTTAATTTATTCAATCATTCTCTCTTAGTTTATTTTAATCATTATTTTTAATTTAATAATTAACATTTCTTACTAAAATCAATTAATTGATTTATTCAAATACTTTTGAAAAAGTCAATTGTGCACCTTTTATTCTTTATTTTAATTATTTAATTCCATAATCTACCAATTCAAACTTTTCCCACTTTTCTCTCTCTCATCCCAACCAAATCCATGAAAACCTCCACTTCCTATGATTCCTCCACTAAGTTGTCAATCTATTTTGACTAAGTCTACTAACCAACCGCTCCTTTTTCTCACCTAGTTGAAATAGTCTCCATCCTCATAGATGAGGACTCATCCTCAACCGTTAATCATTTGGAACCTTGAAAAAGTCCAATTGATCTTCCACCATTGGACTATAATCCAGGCTTCTATAAATAAGCTTGAGAATACTCATTTTTAAAGGACACAAATCTTGAGAAATCATAATCAAAATCTAGAAAATCATAATCAAATCTTGCATTTAAATAAATCAAAGTCAATCTTTTGCATCCAAATGCTTCCCATTTCACCTTTACATTGGAGGAGTGAGCACCATATTTTGATAGAGCAAATCATATCTGAATCACAATGGAGGATTCTTGTGTCTAAAATGTGAAGGTTTTTGATTGTTGTTTCTTGTATTTATTGCTCTAACATTGATAGCGTTTATCTTAGAATAGACTTGTTCTTTGTCTTTGCACTTTTTAATTCATACATAAACCATCCACAGAGGCTATTACAAGCATATTGCCTAACCTTGCTACCTATAAGACTATTTGACCCACATACTCCTAAACCATCTTGGTACAATGACAAATTATTATGTTTATACCATAAGACACCTAGGCAAGACATGGAGAAATGCAAAGGTCTCCAAGTGATAGCACATCAACTATATCATGAGGATGAATTATTATCAGATGAGCCTCTTGTGAACTTGACATCGATCTAGGAACCAACAACCATCGACCAGCACCTACCTACTCCTCTGTTCTCACCTCAGAGTGAAGAAGAACTAAATCAATCATCTATCCTGACTCCGCCCCTAATCATCCATGTGGTCACATGATCACAAGCCCAACCAAAGAATAAAGGAAAATCAAAATTGACCATTCCATAGACATATCCCTCTTCCACCACCCAACCACCTAGCCAACACCAATCACCTTCAACCAAACCAAAGGTGTCCATATTAGGTCCCTCTCAATATAACCCATCTAAATCAATCCAATGATTAGTTTTGAAATAGCTTCACCAAATGTTGGTGAAGATGAGTTTGTATGAATTGATTAATACCTCACCTTATCATTTCCAAGCAATGATAGAAGCATTACAATCTATAGATGTTAGGCCCAAAGACCTTCAGTCTTTAGTAGCCTTTGTCAGAGCTCTTCACATTTTCAATCTTGTTACCTTTAAGGATTCAAAAATACCTTCCATCCATCTAGATGACCTAGATCCTCCCCTCTTCATTACCACATACATCAACCAAACCCATATCAAGAAGGTTATGATTAATGGGGGAGATAATATCAACATTATCTCTTTTAATGCATACAACTAACTAAAATTACCCAAGAACATTATGTTGAAAACCTCAGCAGTGCTTTGATTATTCAATGATACCATGGCCATGACTTTAGGAAATTTTATCCTTTACATTCACCTAGGACCCCAGATGCTTCATGAGATATTATATGTAGTAGAAGGATAATTCTAGTATAACATTTTGTTGGGATTCTTATGGATTCATTGTATAGGTTGTGTGCCATCTACCCTACACTAGTGCATCAAATTTGAGCATGAAGGTCAAGTTACTACCATACAATCTGACACGAGTCCTTTCACATCATGCAACATGATGTACTAACCCAATAACATTCTCCTTCCTCCATCTAACAAGACTTCATCGATAAAATATGAATCTCCATCTCCTTCTACCACCAAAGCCTCCATTATTTCTTCCATCCCTTCTACCTAAATCCCCATAATATACCCTTTAAAATCAACCTTCCTACATATTTCATTAGGGGAATATAGTCATCTGACCCTTGAGGATTTCCCTAATCCCAAGAGTATGGTAAACTTGACCACTAACCTGGTTATGACCCTAATATTGGAACCATTGTTCCTTTGAGACCCTCAGCTTATCAAATCAATTTTATCTATGAGGGGGTTGATAAACCCCTTGACATTTCTACCACCTTTTTTTCACCTTGACCTTTCACCTCCAATTTCTCCTACCTAGACAAACTAGGATTTGCCCAGACATACCTTTATAGGTGTGCTTGAAAGGGATTTGGTCTAGGTCACTATGAACATAGGCTGCATGAGTTACTTCTAATCAAAACCCAAAAACCTCACAAAAAGTATGGCCTCAATTTCATACCACCTAAACAACAAACCAAATTGCATCCCACTACCATCATTGATGAGGAAATCTCATCCTCACCATCCACTCCACCATTGATAGCTGAGGATTTAGACATCATCCCCCCTAACTTTTTTTCATCAACATGATCAACCTCAAACCCCTAACTTATCAAAAGGATGAGGTGATCATGACCATTACTTTAACCCACCCTGAAATGATAGGATATGGCTCTCCTAAAATTAATACCATTTGGTTTTAGGATGATGATTCCATTCTCACCTATCTTAGTGTAGAAGATTACTCTTTCCATAAGTCTCTTCCTCCTAGGACTTTGACCATATTGAATGAATCTACTAGTGATATCAATTTGGGCACTCTGGATGACTTGTGTATTTTAAAAATTATCCCCTCACTAAATTTTGAGGAGCTTTGAACTTCCCCTTCTTCCTAAAATACTAAAACAGAACATTTTCTTGGTATTGTAGTGACATGTCAGAAATTGAACCCTCCATCATTACCCACAACATAGTCACCTACCATGATGCCAACCCTGGTAGGTAAAATCTTTGATGATTGTACCCTCACATAGCCCTTCTCATCAAAGAAGATATTCAACATCTCTTACCCTTCAATTTCATTCAACCCATTGATTATCCCTAATGGGTATTGAATATAGTACCTAGCACCAAAGCCATAGTGGCACTTTGCATTTGTGTATACTTTCATGACCTTAACTTCACTTGCCTAAAGGATGACTTTCCACTACCAAGTATTAACCAACTATTTGATTTTACAGTTGGCCATGAGATGTTATCTCTTATGGATGGATTCTTAGGTTAAAATTAGATCCTAATTGCCCCTAAAGATCAACACAAAATTGCCTTACTCACCCCATGGGGAACTTTTTGCTATAGGGTCATGCCTTTTGGAATAAAGAACGCTAGTGCAACGTACCAATGTGCTATGACCTACATCTTCCTTGACCTTATTCACAAAATCATTAAAGACTATGTTAATGACCTTCTTGGGAAATCCAAATGTCATAAAGATCATTTGGCCATTCTTAAGATTATCTTTGAGTAAATCATTTATTAACATGTCTAACTTAACCCCAAGAAGTGTATTTTTAAGGTCTTGTTAGGAAAAATCCTTGGTTTTATCATCTCTCTTGGGGAAATCAAAGTTGATCCTTCCAAAATCAAATTAATCCTCAACATTCCTCTTCCTACCCACCTCTAAAAACTTTGTAGCTTATAGGGGAAGATCCAATCCATTTATTGCTCTATCTCTTAGCTCTCAGACTGATGCTAACCCTTTCACCACCTCCTGAAGAAGGATGTATCTTTCAAGTGTAAAAATTATTGTCAAAAGGCCATTTATTCACTTAAAAAGTACCTTTTGTCTCCACCTATCCTCATTCTTCCCAAGGAAGATAAACCTTTTTACCTTTATAGATCTGCCATTGATCACTAGTTAGGGGCAATATTTACTCATCAGGATGAACAACAGAAAGAGCAATCCATATACTATATTAACCACATGTTTGTAGAGTATGAGATTCAGTACACCCATACTAAAAAAATAAGCCTAGATTTGGTCTTCGTGGCCACCAAAATTTTCCATTACCTTCTCAACCACAAGACCTATGTCATAACCAATACTAACCCACTCAAGTACATGCACTTCAAACCATACCAAAACTAGTGTATGGTTAGTGGCTCATGCTTCTAGTTGAGTTTTAACTTGAGTTCCTTCAATAAAATTTAATTAAAGGGCAAGTCATTGTTTACCAATTGGCCAAAGCACCCTTAGCAGATGATCTCTTCCTCTTGAGTTTCTTGATGAGTCTATCATGACCTTCTCCCAAGCAGACTTCACCTATCAAGTGACCATGTTCTTCGATGGATCAAAGTGTCAACATGGTTGGGGTGGGGTTAGAATCATCCTTATTCCCCATCATGGTTAACCTCTTCCTTTATCCTTTAAACTTGATTTTAAGTGTACCAACAATATAGTTGAGTATGAAGCTCTAAAAAAAGGCTTCCAAACTACATTAGCCTTGGGAGTCAAAATGATCAACATTTTTTGAAACTATCAACTTGTGGTCAATAAAATCAATCACTCTTATCAGTGAAAGAATGATTTTTTTCAATAGTACAAAAAATTAGTTGATTTACTCTAAGCATAATTTGAACACTACCATATCCAAACCACTCCATAATATATGAACAAGTTTGATGATACAATGGCTTCCCTCACTTCTCAAATCCCATCTACACCCTTTGAATCTATGCTATCGAATATCATCCACATACTTACCCAACCCTCTTATGTCAAATTAGAATTTCCCACCATCTTTAATGTGGAGGAGATTAACCTTTGGTATCAACAGACCTTCGACTATCTCAACATTGCCACCATTCCTTCTGATCTTTCTAGAAATACCCAATGATCATTTATCTAGAGTACCTCACATTATACCATACTATGGGGAATTCTTTATAAACATGGCTTTGATGGTCTTCTCTTCCATTGCCTACATAGCCATGAGGCTTCTCATGCTATCAGGGAAATGTATGATGGGATCTATGGGGGAAACTTTAGTGTCCTAGTCATTGATAAATGTATCCTTTGCTTTGGATATTATTGGCCTAAGCTTAACCAAGATTGCTATGATTATGTGAAAAAGTGTGTTAAGTGTCAATAACACATTAATTTACATCATGTACCTATTCATAGTCTTTGCACATCCATAGATTTTTAGCCCTTCTCATAATGGGTTTTGGACCTTATTAGTGAAATTAACCCCTATTCTTTGTAGCAACACCATTCTATCATCAACATGACTGAACATCTTACTAAATGGGTCGAGGCTATTCCTCTTGCCTCCATAAAAGCTGAAAAGATTTTCAACTTTATCAACCATCACATCATCTATCATTTTGGTGTTCCTCACAAAATCATCACTGACAATGGCAAATATTTCAAAAATAAACAAGTCTAAAGTCTTTGTGATGTTAGTATCAAGTTAAGTTTCTCATCACCCTATCATCCTCAAGAAAATGGATAGGTAGAAGCCTATAACAAAACTCTCAACAACATGCTAACTAAAATGGTTAATGCATCTAGTTGGGATTATCATTTACACATCCCCTTCTCCTTATGGGCATATCATTCTAGCATTTGAACCCCTATGGGTACTACCCCTTTCTCTCTAGTTTTTAGAGCAGAGGTTGTCTTGCCTCTCAAAGTCTAAATTCCATCTCTTTGCATATCCTTATAATATCTCATCTCTGAGAGAGATTATCATCAAGAATGCTTAGCCCAACTTGAGCTACTTAATAAGCATAGTTGATCAACACTCACCCATATTTACATCTAACAAGAGAGAGTCAAGCACGCTTATAATAAACACCTTAAAGTGCTAGAATTCAATATCAGAGACCTCATCCTAAAGGAAAACCAACACATTACCAATATGGAGAAAAACAAGCAAGGCAAGTTTGCTTTCAATTGGCTTGGACCTTATATCATAACACACAAGTATGGATCAGGAGCTTACCAGTTATCCTCTCTTGAATAGAACCCAAAACCTAAACCCCTCAATGATTCACATCTAAATCCTTTATTTTGTTAAAATAGGATCAAACTCACCTTTTATCTAATGTGATCTCATCCCTTATTTTCAAACTACATTAATTTCCTTATTTTAGGAAAAAATAACTAAAATTTAATCATGTGATTATCCATTAGAATCATAGCCTAATCTTAAACAAAGGTTACCATGGCTTAACCAATGGCATGATTCTCATGGTACTTTCTACCCCTTTCCTAAGATGGATTCCCATGGTCATTATCACCTAAACCTATTTCACACTTACTCAACATTCTTATGCTTTTAGTTTTGCCTTCATAAAAGGATAACCTTTAAGCCTATATAAACAAGTCTATGTAAGGCAAAATCATAAGTGAAAAATAATCATGGGTTATTAGTAGCATCCACAAACTACTCTCTTAAAGGACAACTACCAAAAACATATCAAGATTGATAAATATAAGGAATACTACTACCATGAAGGATAGATATCAAAAGTCTTAAACAAAGCACACAAAACGTAGACCACTCCCTTGAAGGATGGTTGAGTAAAGCATTTATAAAATCATAGCAATTTTTTGGAAGTTTTCTACATTGATCAACATCCCCAAGACCTCTAAAACAATAACAACATAAAACAAGACCCATCATCAAACATCAAAAATAATAAAGTAATTTTGAGAGCCGCAATTGACTTTCATAAGTAGACTTATCTCATTGACCAATCTACACCTTATATGACATGGAATTATTTATATTGGCTCTTTGATGACCTAAAGAAGACACAAGCTGGTCTCCCAAGAAGGTTTCATTTTCACCTCCTTCCCCTTCATACACTCTATAAAGGTATTTTGAGTTTACTTAACATTAAGTGTTCAAGACACCTTTTTAACCAACTAACAAATGCTAATGTGAAGAATTCAAAGGGATTATGTTCCTTAAGCCCATCCAACTTTAGTTTGTTTTCATCCTTGCCAAAGAACAAGCATTGTACATCCTTATTCTCTCACATTGGTTGATATGTTCATCTAAACATTTTTCTTCTCTTTCTCACATATGGCTTTGTTATTTAACTTACCTTATGTAATTCACCTTAATCCAAAAAAAATGACCATAATCATAACCACATCACATGATATCATCATCACATCATAAATAAAAACATACATCAATTAGCATAATCACAAATCAACTATCACCATCACAACCTCATAATCACATATGTCATATCCACCACATGCTTAAATCTAAAAAAGGAAGCATATACTCATTAAAATTGGGCATGAACATAATCATAACTATCATCCTAGTCATTCATAAACCATAAACAATAATCACATCATAACTTTTTCTAGCTAAGCATAACCATCACCATAACCATGATCATATCAATATCATAAACATAATCATCTTAAAACATGACATTAATTGATCACATCCATAAAACAACATCCATAGAATACCATATTCATAATGTCATAACCATAATCCTAATCATCAAACAAACATCACATTAGCATCACAAAATCATATCAAGATTATCATATTCATCCATAACCATCACATCATAACCACATCAATAACATCAATCCATATCAAACATTGTCATGAACATAAATTAAAAACATATATCATCATATGCCTAGATAGGTGAGTCCACATCAACATCTCATCAGTATAACATCATAAATGATCAACATGGACATCAAAACCATAAACCATAAATAAAGGATCACATCTATATCTCATAAGTAATCATCATAAGTGCATACAAAATATACATGTCTCTTAAAACAAATATACATCTCACTACATTAGCTTGTAGGTTGGTATAAAAATCATCTAAATATAAAGATATAATGTCTCATCATAAATATATGATCCTAGGGCACCATTGCCTCCTAGATCTTACCCTCCTTTACTTATGTGTTTAACTATATATGCAACCTACTGACTTGGTGTCACCATGATAGTACCACCTATAATCCTAGCCTTGTAGTCACCCCATCAAGGCTCATCTAGAAAATGCCTAAAGATCGAGGCCTCATAGTATTATATTTTCTCCATAGTCACTACATATCTTTGTATTGAGATAGTGTCTATTAGTACTATAGCTGCTAGTAGTCCACCTCTTTCCTATCAAATAAAGTCTCTCTCTCTCTCTTGCATCACCAAGGCTAGCTGAGACCTAGCCTGATCTCTCTCCCCTATCAATGTAGCCACCTGACCTTGTACTTCTAAGGATGCCTATGTTGTGGTTATATTTACTTATACCTAGTCCCTCTTAGCCATCACTACCTATATATCCAGGCCACCAACACCCTGCACCTAAGCCTAATGATCACCTTTACCAGCTAGGTCAACATCCATAGCCTCATGACCACCATCATCACCCCCAAAATTTATCATAACATAGAGTGCCTAGTACAATGTAGGATACCCATCTATGACACCTATATCATCTATCTCTATCCTCATTGATAGCTCTTAGTGATAAAAAATCATATGAAATAGCTATGGAATGGGTAGGGGGAACTATGCATCCTCCCTCTTGTACCTTGAGAACACCCTAGGTATATCTTATAGAGGCCAAAATGCTTCCATAACCTATCAAATGGTATCAACTCTATCTCACCCTCTCATCTACCATATATTGATCTGTAGCTCTGTAGGGATAGAGTATGTCTCTTGTAATGAGCCTATCTTGGAAACTTGACATACGGTCTCCAAATCACATCTCCAATGAACAAGGAATCTAATAATCCCTTGAATTAGTATATGTTATGTATCCCTCCTCTTGGTCTTGAGATGGAATAATCACTCCACCTCATGTATCCAACTCAAAATCAATATGAGCATAACCCTCCCATAAAATCCCCATATGCCTCAACATCTAGATGTGCTCATATTCCTAGCAATGTATAACAAACCCAACACTAATCCCGTATCTCTTATGGGCTCAAAATCCCCACATCTCCCAATAAATCTAAACTAATAACATAAGATCCCATGAAAACACTATGTGCCCCAAAAACATCTCCATGAGCACCCCTAACAATAAGTAAGGGAACCTCCCTCTACTAGAATCAAGCAATGTGTAACACATCACTGCTATCATCATCATGGTGAAAAGCCTCCTCACATCCCTATCCCTCATTATAGTGGTGTGTAATATAAACCTCTAGAATGCCACCTCATAAAATCCATATAATCTCCATAAACTCATCCCACTTATCCCTCTCAATATGGTAGATCATTTCCCCTATATAGGTAGCCACATGATCTTATGGATGTCCTTAATTAGGATGGTCATATCCTCTATAGGCAGATAAAAGGTATTAGTGGGAGGATCTCATCTCTTGATGAGTGATATTATCATAGCCATATATCAAGGTACATGCTGATAGTACCTCATACTATCAAGACCCATATCCTCCATATGATCCTAATCATCCTCAATCATACCTCTTTTAATCTCATAAAAAATCCAAGGAACTATATCCCTCATCTGAATCCTCTCCTGTGCCTACAAGGTTTGATAAAAACAATTTAGTTCAATGACAAACTTTGCCTATGAACTAAACTTTTTTCACTTGCCTCCTATTATAATCTATTTAAATAATATCTACCTATTATTCCATATACCAATGGCTTATCTACAACAAAAATCCTTTAACCTATCTTATCAAAATCCCTAAACAATAAACCTTATAACTTCAACATCTAACCTATCAATTGTAACCATTACCCCACCATTCAACATTAACCTTTAACCTTAACTTAATCTATTACCTATCAACCTATATCATTTAACCATTACCTAAAAAATAACCATTCAACCTATAAACCTTGACCTTTTCCATTTTCAAACTGTAACCTTCACCTCTTTACCTTATCCATGACCTATTACACTTAACCTTTTCTAGGAATAATTAAATATTCCTTAACCCCTCACCACAACATTCAACTCATCCTTTAACCATTGATGGTCAAATTTTTTTATAGTTGACCACCGATGGTTAGGTGACCAACCATCGATAATCACCATATAGTGACCTTAGGATGGTCTATTATTGATCACTGACAGTTGATCATGACCAATGATGATCAGACATAACCTCCAATGATCATTATAAAGTGACTGTCAATGATCAAAACTAAACCTTAGCCTCCTAAATGCCACCATAACTAACACAAACTAACCTAATATTTAATCTACCCTCCCTTACCTACTCAATCCCTCCAAATATAAACCCAAACTACCATTTCACCTTTAAAAACAAACAAATCTTTCAAAAACTAAACCTAGGTCAACCACACCCAACAATCCAACAAAATTTTCATCTAACTTATCAATTCCAAATACACCACCTACCTCATTCATCAACCATCATCAAAGAGGAACTTTGGGGACCAAAACCACCTATCCCTATGTGCTCCCTCATCCACACTTCATACTAGTCAGGTTAAATCTCTAGTCCACCGTCAATCAACTCTCACTCACCCAGTCGATTACATAATCACCTTCAGTCATAAATTATTTTCTCACAAAATACCAAATGCAAGTCACCAAAAGTTAATTCACTCAAATAACCAAATATGATCTCTAGTGGTTATTTTGTCTATACCTTTTTAGTGTTGACATCTAACTGCCAAAGATTAGGGTGACAATCGATGGTCGAACCCAAGGGTCAACCCTGATTATTGATGATCAACATATTGGGGTTTTTTTTTCCTTCCCAATTTTTAACCATAAGAGATTACCTTTTTAGACAAACACAACTATAACCCATGTCAAAACCTTACACTTGTCCATTTTAGCCCAAACCTAGCACACATTTTGTGATGACCTTGCCTTGGTCCTTTCTACTGCACCAACTAAATTTCTAAGTTAAGCATTTTAAACTTGCACTACCTTGTGCACACATGACCAATTTGTGTCTTCACGAGAGTAATTCCTACCTTGGATACCCATGAAAATATTAACCTTGACTAGGAGACTTAAGTTTACAAGTATAACCCAACCATCACATATAGTCATGTGTTCCACTTGTCACTTATCTTTATAGTATCGACCTTATTTTTCCCAACCATGGAAACCTAGTCAATGCATAATCTTGACTATCACACTTAGTCACACTTTATGCACATGTTTGCACTTTAGTGCCTAGCCTATCAACCACCAAGTCAACACCAACTTAACCACTTATCAAACATGCACTCAATTATATTTCACCTCATCGATTCCTTGATTGAGGGGGATTACCTCCTCCCATGCTTGGGGAAACTAAACCTTCAACCTATAATCCATTTTTGTTTTATAGGTTACTAATATAAACTGCATAACAAAAAGGGGTAAAATGAAGAAACTAGAAAACCACACACAATAGTTATAAATATTGAAGATTCACCTAGACCACTTCAAGATCCCCTAAGGGCCATCCCACAAACCTTTGACCATAAACCTAAGTCTAGTTAGTTAGATAGCTAACTGCCTCACTAACCCACCTTAGCCAAACTTGAACTTTAATCATCGACTGCCGATGGTCACCCTAACCATCAAAAGTTAGGACTAACCACCAATAATTAAGTTCCCACAACCTAAACACTAAACACCTACTTCAACTATGACTTTCTTTTATATATATATTTATCTTGTCTAATTCATGTATGAGCCTACGCATGCAAAATCTAAATTTAAACTACTTGTTGAAACCATTGTCAACCTATTGTTTCACCTCTCCTTCCTTCTTATAAAAATAGAAGAGGTGAAAGGGATCTAAAATCAATAAATTAATCAATCTATCACTCATATCCAAGATCTATGTGAACTAGCAAACCAATAAGTGTGATAGAGATTCAAAGCACTGTCATCTATCGATGAACAACTAAGCATCATTGCTCTACCAAAATTGATACAAACTTTACCAACCACCTCAACCCTTATTTAGATCAGCAACTAAGAAATATAAGTATCTATTTTTAGTAATTAGTTACTTTCTTTCTATTTTAAAACTAACCCAAACCAAACCCACCTTCCAAACTTCCATTCTATAACCTCACCAATTATTTTTTCTTAACCAGACCAAAACCCATAGTAACTATCAATGGTCACTTTGATCATCAACAGTCTGCCCCAACTACTGATGGTTTTCCTAATCACTGATGATCACACCTAACCTTTGATGGTCACTATCAGACAACTAAACAACAAGCTATTTTCACCCACTAGACCTCAACCAAACCCAATTTTCAATCTCTCTGCTTGACCACAAAACTCTGCCCTATTTTTTGGACCATACCTAATTAATTTAACATTAATATTAATATGTTTATTTCTATAATTAGTCAAAATCACCTATTCATTTATTGAGAACTTCTTGTATTTCATTTTAGTATATTCTATGATATATGTAAGTAATTTATCTTTCATTTTTAGAACTTATTTTTTTAAATCATGGATTGACAGACTCCAAGGAAGCTCATGCTTCTTGGATCTATCTTGCTAGGAAATCCACCCTAATATCTAACTAATCAACCATTTTTTTGAGTGTTTTCTTATCTGCAAGTCATTCCTCCCAAGCCAAATAAGAGTATCTACAACCATCTGGATCAAACATGTGCATAATATATCAAGTTTTTTTACAATACCCTTCTTGAGTTTCTTTTCTCTTTCATCCAAATAATATAAGCAAAATTTCTCTAAAATAGGGAGATGCATGAAATAGAAGGGAAAAACAAGAGGTAAATTAAATCAACTTTAATGGCAAATTTCCACATCTAATTCCCTACACAACTAGTTACAACACTTCATGTGACCTAAAAAGAGCCAACCTACTTGAAAAGAGGTAAGGGTGAGAGGATAAAAGAGAGGGAATTAGAACACTACCACTATAAATCATGCATAATCACAAGTATACACTAAAAGCAAACTTGAATAAGGATAAAATTAACTTATTATTCATCTCAAAAGGTAAGAACAAATGTTAACTTGAGTAGGGCTTCACCATAATCAAATTAAGGATCCTTTTACAAGCCATTCTAGTACAACTATATAGAATAAGATGAGAAAGAGGACATGTAAAAATACATGATGACTATTATCCATTAGCTAAAATATTTTTGAGAGTAATAAAATGGTTTCATAACTCCTTTTATCCATATAGTGGCTTGGTGTGACAATAGTCTTCATGAAAAGGTGGCATAGTTATTGAATGAGGAAATTCATTTCTTGAGGGAAGTTACAAACTAATATATTGACCTTGATTCTCATTGCATGATTGAAATACCTCTATGTATCATCATGGATTTCAATTCTTGGCTACATAGTTCATGTTATCCATTAGATTCAACTCACTTTGATCATTTTGAGACTTGGTTCATGCCTAGGCATCTTCAAGAACTAATATCTATTGCTTCAAGACTACCATAAAAACTTGTTCACTCCATGTAGGTCTTGTAGGTGTAGACACTCATTTTTGGCCACTTTCACGTCTAATAGACATCAAACTAATTTCTTGCAAACAATAGTAATTAATCCTATAAATCAATATTCATCCCAAATTTATCTGTGTATTGGATGTAAGAGCCCTCAATCATGTCAATGCATCCCTAATGGGAGAATTAACCTATACACATCAATAAAATGTCTCTAATTCATCCCTATTCAAATTGTGATAAAAAAATTGATGCTTTTGACCAAGGGTGAGGGATAACCTTACATAAATTTAGAAAATACAATTAACTTGATCAAAATTGCTTAATTAATTAAACCCAATTAAATGCATAGTTGAAACTTTCATGGCTAATTAGTGTATTTATATTTTTATAAATTCATAAATGTGGTTTTTATGACATCATCATGACATCACATAAATATCTAAAATTCATAGCTTTTAGAATTTCTTATTTTGTAAATTCACCAATTAAATTTATTCCTCAACTCTCATGACATGTCACTAAGTGGATCATGGAGAATTAATGAATTTATATTTTTGTAAATTCATAAATTCAACAAAAATATCTTCTATGAGTTATCAATCCACTTGTAAAAATATCAATAATTGGGTGGGAGACATAATCATTCTTGACCCATGTCTCTAACATGGCCCTCATGATTATCTTAACCCAGCCTAGAGTTATCCTAACTTAACCTAGGGTTAGATGGACTCAACAAAGGTTATTTATAAACCTAACCTCCCTAGGGTTAGATTTAGTTCTAATACATATAAATAAAAGATCCAAAACACCTCTAAACCAAGCTTATTAGTGAAAATAACTAATGCAAAATTGCCTATAGGAGAGCATCACATGCTAGCCAAATCAAACCAACATTACAAAGGTGACAAGAAGAAGTGGAGCAATGGAGCTTAATTGAAAAATATTTTTTGATCACACATCTGATCATATCATTCCATTTCCAAATCACAACACTTGCTCTCATAGAAGGTAAAATCTCTTGTTTTGATTTCATTTGTTAATTTTTTGTGTAGTTCTCTAGTTCCTTGAGTGTCTAGGCTAGAGGTTTTAGTTTTTAGTGTGTTTATTTTGAAACTATTTATTTAAAAACATCATAATAATATCCCCTCTATGTCAAATTCCTTGATAACATAATGGCATGTCCAGTGGAACAATTCTTCATGAGCGCACACTCCATAAAATTATCTTATTCTTATTCTCTTATTCTGATTTATTTTTATTTGTTTGGTTGCTATAAATGACCCATAAAGTCTTCATAACTTTTTATGTATTAATTATTTTTTTCTAGATATTTTTATGGATGCATATAAGTTTCTTATTAAAAATTTCTAAAATTTTCAAAAAAATATTAGTTATAGTTTAGTAATTATCATTAAATTAGTGTCTGCCACTTTTATTTTTTAGTAATTATTTAGTTTTGTTTCTAACATTGATTATATAGGTTGCCTTTCCTCTTTTAATCCAATAAAACATATAACAATTTTTTTTCAATTTTTTTCAAGCAAGAAGAAATAATATTGCATCCTAAGATTCTATTTTCATATTTTTTTGTGTGTTTAAAATCCACTTAATCATGCTTGTCTTTTACTTTTTGAAGGTTTTATAAATACAAACAATTGCAAAAGACAAATTTTATTGCATATCTCGTTTGGTGTTCTAAAAAAGAACTCAAAATTTAGTTAATCACTCTCAAAAGATTTTGATTTTTTATTGTTGTTATGTGTTTGTTTTGCAAACCAAGTCTAGCATGTATGCTCTCCCCCCATCCCCTTTATGAAAATTAATTGATAAAAAATGCTTAAATTATTACTTTTTGTCATTTTGTCCAAGCATGGAAGGAAATTTTTTAAGGCACTCCATAAAATTTGAGTGATTTGGGTGATCTAAAATCAACCCTAAATTCCTTTAAATTTTTTTGTTTCTTACGTCTTGGCTTGTGGATAGAAGCTCGCTTCTCTCTGACAAGTTCTCTAGGGAAGTGTTGACTTGGGAATTCATCTCCTGATATCGATTCAACCCCACTCCATGATAGGGTTATATAAATTGAGTTTGACTTACTATGGTGATTATTTGAGTGGTTGAACAATATCTATTTGTAAGAGACTGCCTCATAACATAGGTTTAACTTAGACATCATACTACATTGAGTAATTGACAGATGTAGTGGTGTTGAAAAGGATAAGACCTTTCATAATAAATTGGTTAATGTGTATCCAAATTATGTGTTATACCCTAGTGTTAACCACACATATGATACCATTTAGAACATATGAAAATTGATAGTTTTTAGAAAATCCCCACTTATCATGGATATATTGTCAGTGCAAGGCAAGTAGCCTAAAGTTTTATATCACCATACAAACTCCTAGGAGAATATGGGGCTTAAAAACCCTACTTTTCATGCACATTTAAATTTTTGGATTAAAAACATTATTTCATCTCAAGATAATATATTTAGACATAATTTGACAGTACGAAAGGACCTTGTTAGTTTTTAGAGGACAATACACTTAGGTATTTTTTTCTTTCCTTTTTACTTTCATTATTTTGAGTCAAAATTGTTTGTTTGTTTAAACCACATATAAAACAAGTCATGTTTATATGTCACTCTTTTGTTTAAAGAGGTGTTATGCCATCCATTTTATGCCACACTTTACCTTACTCATTTGTCAAACTTTTATGTGTATGTGTGTGTGTCACTTATTTTAAAGGGGCATCATTACACTACCCATTTCATTCCAAGTCCTTACCTTAGAATTTTTGAAATAAACCATTTGTCATACCTTTTGAGTGAGATAGCATCATTATGTTTATTTTATTATTTCAATACCCTTTTCCTTGTGTCAAAATTAAGTTCCAAATCATGTGTGACTTTTGGTCTATGTTGGGTATCATTATGCCATCTAATTTGGTCTAGAATCTTGTCTATTTGAGAAATTTAGTCTTTTAAACCAATTTCAAAATTGGTCTTGTGAATTTTAGATTCAAAAAATGTATTTGTTTATTTTTATGCCTCACCTAATTTTGGCTAGGTGTTTACCTTTCACTTTTGGATTGTGCAACTTGTATTAATTCCTTGCTTGATTTGAAGATCTTCATGCCTAGATTCTGGAAGTGATATTTTCCATATGCCTTGAGTCTCTCTATTTTCTTATAATTAAGGTCAAAAATCTCTCTATAATTACAACCTTAAGCATGATTAGTTTATATTTGAGTCTTGCTCATCACTTGGGCTTGAATGTTTTACTCATCCTTATTTTTTCCTACTTGGAATTGATTTTTCCAATTAGTTTTATGCATATGCCTAAAGTCCAATGTCTTATATCAATGGTCAAGTTTTTGTTTGAATTCGTATACCTAGTTTGAGTCAAAGTGTTTCAATTTGTTAGATTAATTGCCTTGCAAGTTTTACCTTGAAAAAGTTTATTTTCAAGTTTAGTTTTATGTCATATTCCTAAAGACCTAGAATTTTACTTTTCGTCATTCATTTTAAACCAACTTGTTTTGATCCTAACTTTGTGCCTTGTTACCAAATACCTAAAAGCTTTTTCATTATTAGACCTAGATTAGAATTGTTTGAAACACTTTTTACCAAGTTTAGCATTTAGATTTATTTATTCACTTGACCATTTGTGTGAGACATTTGACATTAGACCTTGGAGATATTTTAGACTAAGTTTATCATTAGTGATTTTGGATAACAATTACATTATAAGCCAAGTTTAAACCATTTGTAGTAATAGATCAAAGACCTATTCCTAGACCAATGCCACTTTCAAACCTAGACCTAGACCTAGACCATTTTCATAGACCAAGACCACCCTATATGTAATTAGAAATGCATCATGTATATAAATTAATACTAACTCAGAGAAGATAGATCATACCATACACTTTCAATTAGGGACACATTAGATAATCAGAAACATGACTAATATGGGGATTTGTTAGACCTGATTAAGGGATATCTTACCATAATACACTATGTTATGGAGTATTATAAAGATTCTAGTCAAGCACAACCACATAATAACCCTAAGGGAGTCATATGTTTTGATATCTCACTAAACTAATAACAAGTAAACTAAAATATAATCTAGTGATCACCAAATCTTGTGGCACAAAGTGGGGGTTAGAAAAAAATAAAATAAAACATACATAAGAGACATATGATAACATCAATGTATGAGAAATCCTAATACATGAAAGAGAAGAAAAAATACATATCTATCTACTCTTATAAAATAAGAACAAAGTTAAGAATACTTACATTTGAAGATGAACCCACCAAGCCTAAATCTCTCCCTTGGCCAAGGTGCTTCACAAGAAGTTGTTGTGATATGTAAGGATGGTAAGGATAAATTATCTCTAAGCTACACAACCTATCAATGTATCCAAAAGACTTCTCCATAAGATAATATTTGTATATCCAAATAAAGTATAAATCCCTAAGCTTGATCCTCAATTATAATGATGGATAAAAAGATGTGCAATAGCTCTTACTTCTTATTATCTTCTCTAAATAATGGAAAAATGATCTTGTATTTATAGGCAAATTTAACCCTAAGCACTTCTAAAATTTTTAGCCAACAGGGTCAAGCCAATCGACCTAGCACAATTTTGACAAGAATTTACTAGGTCATGGGCTAGGTTAGCCCAGAGCTAACCTATATGCTAATTGATTTTTACCCAAAATTGTATAAGGTTGACCTAGTCAACTTAGTACATAAATTTGAGGCTAAAAATTATATAGAGTTTTTAGGGTCAACCTAGTATAGTGAACAGTCAAAAGGGGGTCAAGGTTAGGAAAAGGGGGACACAAGGTGGTAAATGATTGGAGAGTGTGAAATAGAGAATAAAAAGATTAGGAATAAGGTTTTTAGGAGACAAGTTTGTAGATAACAAGTTGTAAAAGGGATAAAACTCCTATGAAGAACCATGGTCTGCCTACCCCTTTCTCGATGTACCCCTTAAGGCATGCACTTAGAGAGATTGAGACTCTATGGGTTCTTCAAAGATACAAAGTGTCAATAATCGATAAAAGTTTTAAAATATTATGTGTATATATATACTCCACTCTAAGCTCATCATGTGTCACATGAGTGTAACATATGATGGTGCTTCAGGAATAGAACATGATAACACATAACCTTGATGCTAAGTAAGATGCATTAAGGAGAAAATAAGATAAATAAAAAGACAAACTTGAAAAACACATACCTTTACTTACCTTAGTGCTTTAGATAAAGAAGGAGACTACAAGAGGTGTGAAGGCATCAAATGTGAGGAAAAATAGGCAAACCTATAGATATTAGTGTAAAAAATAGCCAAAATCAAAAATTTTAGAATATATAGTAGTGAAAAATGAGTTAGTAGAGACAAAGATATGAGGGACTCAAGAAAATTAGAAAATTAGGATTGTTTAAGGCAATGTTAGAACCAAACATATTAAGGTTAAATGAATGAATAAATGATGGCAAATGAATGACAAATGATTGTAGAGAACAAAAAATCACATTGGAAATCAAGTAAAACATAAATGGCAAAAAGGAATGTAGAACATACTAAATAACATTGGGAAGCATGTAAAACATAGATGAAAAATGAAATATAAATGTAAGATAAATCTAACAAAAATTTGGAAGTAAATGAGAAGTAACCCTATGTAAGATAAGCATGTCAAATCAAACATAAATAAAAATATGAATGATTGAAAATGAAATGTAATTCAAGATGTGAGAAAAACATGAAGAAGTCATATATAAAGAGAAACATGTAAGAATTCCAAATGTCATATGTAAGATAAGTGAAGTCCATAAAAATTAAATAAGAACATGATGGATAAATAAAAATAAAAAAGCTCTAAAGGATGGAAACTCAAACTTAGTGCTTATTCTAAGGTTCAATGTAAGAAAACACAACTGCATAATGGCATGAATAGTATGATAATGAGATGGTTTTGTAAAAAAATGGTGTAAGGGTGTTTGTGAAGAAGACTTGGTCCTATCCATGGTCTTACAATGCAACTCACAAACTATAAATCAAGAGGCATAATAAGGTAGATGTGATCATCTAAAATCAATATCCAACAAGGGGAATATAAGGAAAATATGTTATGTGAATAAGGAATGTGAGGCACCACATGGGTGATGTCAACATCCTTAGCAAGAATGAGACACACTAGGCAAGTGAGAAAGACTAATAACTATCAACACCAAGGATTTAGGATATTTTGAATAATGAACACAAAGCTTGGGATAACAAGTGAAGCATATATATCATCCCATGAAGGATATAGACATGAAAATTAAAATGGACCTACCTTTCCATAATGTGTTCCCCATTCTTCAAGACCCCTTACAGAGCTATCGGTCTACTATGAAGATTAGGTACTTGCGTGAGAAAATAGGTGGCACGAGAATATTTTTTTATTCTCTTTTTCTAATCTATTGACCTATCACACCCCAATGGACCTCGACTCTATCATGAGGCCAATTGTAGAGTTTGAGATTCTAATAGAAAAATGATATGTGCTTAGAATCATTTATTTTAGTGTGATTTGACTTTTAGAATTTTTAATGTTGCCTTTTGGATCATTATATTTTGTTTGTATTTTTTTATTTGTATTTTAACTTTCTTGATGGATTTTTCTATTCCTCCTCCGAATGGATTTTGAAAAACAAAAATGGGTGTTAAATATGAAAAACACAAGATATATTACACTTGGTCACTAGAGAAAATGACTTAAAGGCCAAGGTGTCCAAAAACTCCTAGACTTGCTCATAAATAAGTGTGCAATCTCAAAATTGACCAATGTGAGCCTCAAATGAAAGGAATTAAGGGAAATATGGGGATCATGAGAGATCCATATATGTAATAAGTGATATAATGATGAATATGCTCATAATTGATCATAATGAAGTAAAATAGTGCTATAAAAGAGATGGGGCTATGCTATGATAGTCATGTCACTAGATAATATATACTAACCTACAACGGATCTAACACAAGCACTAATGAAAGTAGTAGTCATACAAAAAAGTGGTTTAAATATGTTTTAATGTGGTGATTTGTGAGGAAGGCTAGGTCCTATCCATGGTCTTACACTACAACTCATAAGGTGAACACCAATGAGGTGAATGTTAAATAAGGGAAAAAATAATCATAAGGCTACGAAGGCAAAGTATGACATAAAAAATCAAAAAATTAAAGAGATATATAAGAACCAAAATGAAAACAAATGCCAAATTTAATGTGTAATAAAAATAAATAATGTAAAGTTGACCATGATTTTTAGTAAAGTGTGCCTAAAATAATGAAACATGAGACAAAAATAACAAGTAAGATCTATGTTAATGTCTGTATCAAATATGAGCATGTGAAAGATAAGTCTATAAGTCTTAAAAGGTTTCTTGAAGTTGAATTTAGTTTTTATTATGAATTGAAGAATAAGAGTGGGCATAGTAAGATGCCCAAAATTCTAAAGGAAATATAGATGGGCATCACAATATGCCCCAACATGTGAGGTGGAGTGAGGTAACATTGAACCATTATAATTATTTGCATTGGGTTGGTAGGTGCATTTGGAAAGAGGTAAATGTGTTGGTTTGTTAGCTTTTAGGGATGTTGAATATGACATAAAATGTGTAGGAGAGGTATGAGGAGAAAAAGGAGGTAAAGGAGGACCATGTATGATATGCTTTGGAGTAGGCATTTGAACTAGGTACTCTTTTGGTTCATGTGACTTAAGAGGTTGAGGTTCAATGGATGCAATGATATGTTTAAAGTTGTTCATGTTAGTTATTCTTTTCCTATTGGTGTAGGAAGAAGGCTCAATTGTGGTTTGAAAAAAATTAGTGTATGAGGTGTAGGTATGGGGTAATTGTTGTTGATCATTAGGTAGGTGATGTTAATGTGATTGTGGTTCTTGAGATTGAATTTGAGAATTTTGAACATAGTCTTGATAATGCTATTTTGTGGGAGTATCAATATTAAAATATGGACCAAGCAAGGAAGAAATAAAAAATTGGTGAAGATCACAACAAGACTCATGAAAATGACCTATAGTAGCATGCCACCAACAAAATTTATCAAGATTGTACCATTTTTGAGGAGGTTTAGAAGGATCAAAGCTCATGGGTTTAGAGGGTGGTAATTTCCTCTTAAGTTGTTATAGACTCAAGGATGGGTGGGTTGGGTTAAAACTAGTTCAATTAGATGCTCTATTTTGAGGTTGGGGAGGCTTGGATGATTCAATGTTATGAGAAAATGATTGAAAATGTGCTTTAGTAGTTTAAGATGGTTCAAATTGAGTCATAAGAAAGTCTTGCTGTTTTGTTTGGTCTAAGGCTTCGTATAAAGTTTTAGGTGAAAAGATTCAAACTTTTTTATTAAAGGGGAGATTTAAGAGTAGTAACAAATAGTTTTAAAAGAGTATCATCATTCACATTATGGTCCACTTTATGAGCGAGAGACTTCCATAGTTTGAAGAAAATAGGAGCAGAGTCATTAGGAAGTTACTTGGCATTGATGAAATGGCTAAGTTAATTTTCAAGAAGGTCATCATGTTGGAATTACTTCACTAGAGCATTGGTAAAATACTTTATTTATGAGATGGAATGTCTATAAATTTGGTTGTACCATTCAAGTGCATCACTAAAAAAAGTTTTGGCTAAGAGTTTGGTGGTAGTGAAGGTGTTAGTTTGGACCCATTCCTTATAGAGATTACCAAAATACTTAAGAAATATAGTAGGGTCCTTAGTCCCATTATATGTGATAGTTGGAGAAATGTTTCCAATATCTATAGATGCAATGAATGGAGATAAAGGTTCATTTCGATGATGTTGAAGCATTTTGTGATTTGTTGGAGGTTGAGGAATGATATTCTCATTGGCATCTCTAAGAGGAGGGGGGATAAATTTTTTCTTTGGTTGAAACATGATGACTTGAGGTAGTTGACTAGTCATGTTGAATAAATGTTGTTACATGTTCATAATTTGAGATTGATTGGTTGTTTACATGATGTTCATTTGTTGAACTATTTGTGCCATAATTTGAGTTGTATCAATAGGTGGGTTGGTGTTTGTAAGATGGGTATTAATGTTGAGAGGAGGAGAATTATTTGGTAGAGGATTCCCAACACTGGTATTGGGAGGAGGATTAGGATGAATGAGCTCAACTACATTACATTATGTAGTGATTGGTTTTGAATTAGGAGAAGATAAAGGAAAAAAATGAATAGTTTCATCTCAAGTAATTAAATAAGTGAGGTTATAATATAAATCCTTGATAATGAAATGTTTTTGACTAAGGGTAGGCTAAAAAGATGCCATCATTATGAAATAAGACTAGATAACCACACACAAGGAATAGGTGCAAAAGCAAAGAGACAAGAAGAGATATATAAGTGTATAGAGTCAACTGGGTTGACCTAGTAAAGGAGACTGGGGATAAAAAATGTACAGAGTTGACAGTGTCTACCTAGTATAGTAAACTAAGGTTGAAAAATATATAGAGTTGATAGTGTTAACCTAATACTAGAAAAAGAGGTTGAAAATTATATAGAGCTGACAATGTTGACCTAGTACTAGAAACAAGAGCTGAAAAACTATATAGAGTTGATAGGGTCAACCTAGTACTAGAAATAAGAGATGAAAAAGTGTATAGATTTGATAGGGTTAACCTAATACTATAGGCAGGGTAAAAGCCAATAGTTTATAAGAGACTGTGTTGATAATAATGATTGTATAATGAAATAAGAATTTTTTAAAAATTACTTTTAAAGGTAAGAAATGAAATAAAACACACAATCAATTGGGTTAATGAGGTTGATCGAATTGAGGCACACATCACAAAACTTACACCAATGCTAGCCAATGTAAGTTTTTTTAATACAACATACAATTGAGCAAAGATCAAGAAGTCAACTTGGAAGGTAAATTCTAACTACGCGGTCATCTTAAATATGGTTAAATTATTAGGTAGGATTTTAAGTGTGATGGGAATTTGGATGTAAGGAACTAGAAAGCAATTTATATATGGTTTTAAGAAGTTTGGGCTGAGAGGGATGTATATTAGAAATGGTACTAGATTGATATTAGGGCCTACCCTGTCACTTAATACACCAAAATGATAAGGGTGTTAGGTTATTATCCAATAAATACCTCTAACCATGTGTGTATAGTTAGCCAAAAAACCAAGTCAACTTCCTCCTTGGTGATGAAATCTAAGTAGATAGGTCTTGGGTAGATAATTGTTAAAATGCATTTTAAGATTTTGTGATTTGGTAGTGTGTGCATAAAAGAGAAAAAAACCACTTAATCAGACTATGCGATCTATTCTAAGCATATAAGCAACAAAAAATGAAAGTGTGAGCTAATTACTAACATATAATTCTTAATTCTAACTTTGAAATATAGTATAGTGTCAATTCAGATGATAGTGTATGTAGAGTTTATAGAATAGAGTCGATAATGTCACTTCTATACTGCAAAATTAAGGGTCTAAAAAAGAATTATGTCGACAGTGTTGACCTAGTTTTCTAGATAGAATACAAAATATAGAACTAAGTCAATAGGGTCAACCTACTTAACTATTTAAGGGTAGTTTTAAAGACTAAAAACTATGAAAAATATAACTATAATGAATAATAGAAATGATAAAGAAGGATAGAAATGAACCTTGGTAGGTTGGAGAATACAGAGGAAAATAAGATTGTTGTTGAAGTACCCTAATTTATACTTGAAAATTTTGCCAATTGTATCGACTAGGTCGACCTAGCTTTATAGTTTCTTATATTGATGAAAACATATAAAATATAATATGTTTATAGGGTTGAAAATGTTCAAAGTCGACAGGGTTAACCTAGTAGTCTGATCTAGAAGTCTAAAAATGTACAAAGTTGATAGGGTCAACTTAGTAGTTTGATCTAGAAGTTTGAAAGTGTACATAGTCAATAGGGTTGACCTAGTAGTATGATCTAGAAGTCTAAAAGTATAATATGTTGATAGAGTCAAGCTAGTAGCTTATAGATAATGAAAAACCTACACAAATATAATATAGTTATATTGATGTGACTATGGGTTAAAACTGTACATAGAAGTTAGAACTGAATCGACACTATTGACCTAGTATCACAAATATATAAAAATAAAATGATAAAATAATTAAAAATGTGAAATAAAACCTACAAGGGTTAGATTAATTTCGGGTTCACCAGAATGTATGCAATTAGAAATGAATCATGTCTATAAATTAATCCTAACTAAGAGAAGATAGATCATACCATATATTTTTTATTGGAGATACATTAGATAATCAGGAACATGACCAATATAGGGATCCACTAGACTTGATTAAGGGATCTTTTACCATAATACAATATTTTAGGGAGAGTTTCAAATCTTATAGTCAAACATAATCACACAATAATCCTAAGGGAGTCCTGTGTTTTGATATCTCACTAAATTAATAACAAGTAAATTAAAATCTAATCTAGTGCTCACCAAAGCTTGTGGCATAAAGTGGGGGTTAGAAATAAATAAAATTAAACATGCATAATAAACATATACTCACATCAATGTATACAAAATCTTAATGCATAGAAGATAAGTATAAATGCATATCTATCTACTCTTACAAAGGAGGAATAAAGTTAGGAATCCTTAGCTTTGAATATGAAACCGTCGAGACTTAATCTCTCTCTTGGACAAGGTGTTTTATAAGAGGTTATTGTGATATGTAAGGATAATAAGGACAAATTATAACTAAGCTACATAACCTATCAATGCATCCAAAATACTTATCCACAAGATAAGATCCATATCTCCAAATAAAGTATGAAATCCTGAGCTTGTTCCTCAAGTAGAATGGTGGATAAGTAGATGCATAATATCTTTTACTTATTATTTTCTATAAATAATGATGAAATTATCCTATATTTATAGGTAGATTTAACCCTAATCCCTTCTAAAAATTTTAGCTGATAAGGTCGACCCAGTTGACCTAGTATAATTTTGGATAAGAATTCACTAGGTCACGAGCTATGTTAGCTAAGAGCTGACCTAAAAGCTAAGTGAATTTTACCCAAAATTATACAAAATTAACCCAATCAACCGAGTACATAAATTTGAGGCTAAAAAATGTACAGAGTCAATAGGGTTGACCTACTATAGTGAATAATTGAAAGTGGGTCAAGGTTAGGAAAAGGGGGATAAAAGGTGGAAAATGACTAGAGAATGTGAAATATATAAGAACAAGCTTAGGGATAAGGTTTTCATGATACAAGTGTGTATATAACAAGTGGTAAAAGGGATATAAATCCTACAAAGCACCAATGGTGTGCCCACCCCTTTCTCAATGCACCCCTTAAGGTATGCACTCAAAGAGATTGAGACTCGATAGGTTCTTACAAGATACAAAGTGTTAGCAATCGATAAAAGATTGAAAATATTATGTTTATACACACCATATTTAGGCTAATTTACAAACTTATCCATGTTTATTATCATATGCTATGATTTCCTTTATTTAGGCCAATTAACATACCAAGTTTTCCCTTTTAATGATAATGGTACCCGATCTCCTACCTATACCATTAATATTCCTTTGGTCTATGATAGTAACCAAGCTTTACAACACCCAAGGATTAGCATTCTAGGTCCTCATACTTTAGATAGTGTTAGTAATCAAGATTCAAAATGCCTAAGGATTATTAATCTAGGCCCTCATCATTTGGCTTGCACTAGTAACCAAACTTCACAACACCCAAGGATTACCATCGAGGACCTCATCCTTCAGCTTGCATCAACAACCAAGCTTTGAAATAGTAAGGGATTACCATTACAGGCCCTCATCCTTTAACTTGTAATATAAACCAATATTTACAATTACCTTTCATTACCATTTCATGCCCTTATCCTCTGGCTTACAATAACAACCAAAATTTGCAATGCCCTTTCATTACAATTCTAGAACCTCATCCTTTAGCATGCATTAGTAACCAAGATTCACAATGTGCATTCATTACCATTCTAGGCCCTTCTAAATAGGGTAGCTCTTTATCCCAACAAAGATGTATAATTATGACTAGACATAGCACAACTCCCATCCTTGACCTACATCTAATCTTTGTTAAACCCATCTTAGATTATCATATTTGCAAAGATATCATTATTGAACCACTGATCATTATTCATCCATTACCAACTTTTCACCACTTTATAAAACCCATGCTAGTCTTAGATCCACAATAGAGCCAATCATTACCCCTTCAAAATCCATCAATCAAATAATAATATGTGTTCAAAACTGATATTTTAAAACCAATTGTAAACCAAGGCCAAGAGAACCAACCAATCTATGATGTTTTTGGTGAAACACCTATATGTGATGAGTCAAAATATGATGAATTACCTTTTGATCATTTCCCTATTATCAAGAAGTCTCACTCTAAGAAGCCAATCTTTACTGAATCACATTTAATGATTATAACTACCTTCATGAAAATCATTATCTCAACCATTGTCTTATTTTTAGAAAGTCCCCCTTTGACAAGCTAGTCTCTATGGAGTTATCTCTTGACCTTTTCCCCCTCATTATAGAGTCTCACTTTGTTAAGCTAGTCTCTATGGAGTCACCCCTCAAGTTATTCCCTCTCTTTGGGGGGCTTTACCTAGATGAGTTAGTCTATGTTGAACTCTCTTAGATGAATATATTTTATAAGAACCCCTTATGCCATCATAGGTCGTTACTTTTCCACTACCAAAAATTCAATAAAACATCATTGTAACAACATCCACAATCATAGAAGAATAAAAATTAGAGTCAAGTTTTATTTTTGAACCGATATCAGACTTAGCATTAGAAGCAGAATTAACATTAGTCTCAACATCATATTTAGAGTCCCTTGAGTTAGACTCAAATTCAGAATTAGAGTACATTAATAGATATTAATACATTAGTTACATGTGCCTTGAAAATCAATTTGATTAGGTTTGTGGTCCTTTCATGATTTTCAAGGATGATCACTTCAACATTAACACAAGCTATCCTAGTATCTTTTATGAAGATTGTGTTGTCTCTTCCTATTATATTACCATTCCATCTTCCATTAACACCAACCATGATAGCCATTATATGGACATTACACCTTCTACAAGTGTCAATTGGAACCAACAAAATCACATCTTGTTGAACTGCATCCATGGTGACATATCAATTGCATAATATCAAGAAGACCAAGACCAAATTCATGTAGAATAAGAATAATCTCCTATTGAAACCTTTTCAAAGGCAATAGGGGAAATAAAAGTCCAAACTTAACATCTTCTAGTGAAACCTTGTTTGAGGCACTAGAAGATAATCAAAGTCAAAAGCCAACATTCCTTAGTGAAACCTTCTTGAAGGTGTTATGAGACAATCAAGACAACTTTAATGGTAAAAACCTCTTTGAGGTGCCAATAACTGAGCACAATAGTTATTCACCATTTGATGAAGACATTATCAAAGATAACATCAATACAAATTCTAATCAATAGCATAATCAAATGGAAACTACTCTTAGGTTTAGACGATATAAAAATCTAGTGGTCCTATCAATAGTATATTTAGAGGTATTTGGCCCTATCATAACCAAAAATATGTCAAATATAGAATCAACATCATTGAATGTGCTTGAAAATACTGATCTTCATTTGTTTCCCAAATATTATACATTCCATTACGATCCATCTCTTCATTTCCAAATTAGACCTTTTATCCACTATTTATCTTTATTTACCATCCATGGATGTACTTCATTTTCTAAAGGATATGAAGACATCTTGTCTCAAATTTTGGAGGAAATAGAATCAATGACCAATGAAGATCACAACAAAATTATTAGAGTCCAAATAAATAAAAGGTTTTTGATAGATCAACTATTTAGAAGGGGTGTGGGCTAGCAATTTATAACATTTGACTATTTGGTTGTATTATATGCTGATCATGACATGCATCTCCACATCAGTAAGAATAACATAAACATTTACCTTGACTTTCCATGTGCCTTACCTTTTCCATTTTCCACTTACCTTACCTTGCCATTATTTCATACTTTTTCATTTGCCTTGCCATGCCTTTTGACTCACCTTTCCATCCTTACATACCTTGCCATATTTTTGAACTATAGTGACTTGATGTCCTATTGGACCATGTAGGAAATGCTCAAATCACATTAAGGTCAGATTAGTCATATTTTTTCCATAATATACTATTCTTTCCATCATACTATACCCTATACCATTTCCACCATGCCATTAAACTTTCTCCATCTAGTTCTTTTTACCTAACCCCACCTATCATGTTTGGTCTTGGTTTTGACTCATTTGTACTTTAAGCATGTTTAGTGGTTGATGACAAATTCAATTCAAGTAGTTATTTTATAATTACATGTTTGAATGGTAGTTTATGAAATTAGTATGACAGTGGTCCTAGAAATTTCATCCTTTATTTGTTGTTATGCTTCATTATGGGTGCCATTGATTACAATCACCCTTGGGCAAATTAGTGTCCCACCTTGTGCTACTAATTATAAACACCTATGGGAAAATTAGTACCACTTACCCTTTTTTGTTGTTTCCTAATTATAAGTGCCTATGGGAAAATTAGGGACAACACATTTTCCATGAATTTTTGCATCACCTTTCCATTATTATTATCATTTTCCTTTCCATTTTCCTTTAACTAAAACTTGCTAATACTTAGGTAGACACATTTTGTGTAGGAAAAACTAGAGTGAATTGAGGTCCATTTGGAATATGTAGGCAATACTCAATTCATTTTGAGGTCATCTCAATCACCCCTTTTCCACACTCTCATTCATTTGTGAGAATTTTAAGTTTGAACATTCTTGCCATTTTGTGAGCAACCTCAGTCATGCTCTCACCACTTTGTGAGAAAACTAAGCCAATGCTCTCGTTATTTTATGAGTTTGACTAATTTATATCTCATAATTATTGATTGAGTTGAGATGACTAGAAAAAATTCAAAAACATATAGAAATTTTCAAAATCCTAAAAAAATAGAAAAATCAGCTTACAATCTCCTAGAGAGATATCACGCCCCAAAATCTAAAAAACATTGCCTTGTCTTAAAAATAGTCACCAATCCTTGATCTACCCTACTATGGAAAATACATTTTTGGTTCCAATCCATTCCACTACCATTGGGGGGTGTGACCTTCCCTTTGAATTCATCCTTTCTTAGGGTCATCATCCAATTCACACTTTTTAGGCCAAGTTTGTAGCTTTTACTCTATTGGGGAAACACCAAAGTGAGCAACTTATACTGGGATATCTTATCCCCACTTATTATTCCATTTCAAATATCCTTTCTTAAGGTCACCATTTATTTATCATTCCATTAATCATTCATGTATATGTATTGACTTGGTTGATGACAGGATGCTTTCTATTGCTTTTACTTTCAAGTTTTTTATGTGTTTGTTTGATTAGTTTTTGGTTTGTTTGTTTGCTTTCATTATTGTGCCTTGACTCAATGTTTATGCATTTATCAATTCATTCCTTGTGCATTGTTGTTGAGTCTATCCATATTCATACATCAACATTATTTTCATGGTTTTTATCATTGGTGTGTTTTTTTCAATTATTTATTAGATTAAGAGTCAATCCTTATACACATTATGACCTGGTCACTATGGTGTTTTATGTCATGGAGTATACCATCACATTCTACAATAAAAATTAGGTCAAGATATATTACAAATAATGGTTCTATTGGTTGAATATTTTGTCGATCAGCGTACTGATAAACAAAATAGGTCTGATCAGCCAAAGTAGGAAGATTAGTCATCCAAATGTGTAGGTTTACCATATCAAAAGGGGACTGATCTCTCCTCTCATCAAGGGGAGGTTCCCTATATAAATACTAGATATATATATTAATAGAAAATAGTACTCAAGGGTAGGACAAACCATCCATATCTCTTTCTTCAGAGATGATGCGTGTAAATCAAAGGAAAAACTCAAGGGAAATGACAGACAACACTCCTCTTCTTTTAGAAGTAGTATTTAGCAAACCACAAGAATACTCCTAGTAGTAAATGCAAAATGTAACAAAGGATGTAATAACTAGCAAATTGAGATGCAACACAAAGTCTTCACCTGAATTTCTCAAGAGTAAGATACGAAGGACAATGAAGGCACAAAGTCTTCCCAGAGTCCTTTACACAGAAATGAAAAGAAAACACACTGAAAGGCAATTATGGGGGCACAAAGTCTCTCCATCGTTGAATCTTCAAGACACCTTCCTGACTACTATCACTAATTCTGCTTGTTGAATTAAAGGAACAAAGAATATATCAAAGAAAAAGACATAAGAATAGTTTCCTCAACAATAAAGATATTACAGCACAAAGTCTGAAAAATCACTTGCTTTCTTATTCTAATAACAAAATATGATCAACAAACTAAGCTCAAAGTCTCAAAAGTGCCTTTCAATTTAGGTAGAGTTTTGTTCTGATTGTCAAAAGACGATCCTTTTACAATAGAACAGAGTCCCTTATATAGCCTCTTCAAGAAGGACTCGAAAATAGTAACACATCATGTTACGTTGGAATCTATTAAGAAGACAGGCTAGAACTTAGGGGTGTTTACCCATTTGATTTTATCAATGCAAAAAAATAAGTCACGCTATTGAAAGTTTGCAACTTTCAATGTCCACCTGGCGATCTGATCCTACCTTCATCATTCCTCCTTTTCTAGTTAATTGAATCGGGTCCTAGATTCAATTTGTTGTTCTATTCCTTCCTCACTTTCTTCTAGTCTTGGCCTTGAAGTCTATGAATGCATTCAGGGCTATAGATTCAAAGGATCAATGGCTATTTTATGAGCTTTAAAATTGACATTCACGCGCCCGTCACTATGTTTTCAATGGCTAGTTCGTTGTGTTGAATTTGACGTGTTTGGGCACATCACCCCTTGGTCCTTCAGCTTTTATATTTTACATCTTCCCGAAGGGAAGGTGACCCTTCGGCTTTGGGGAAGTGTCCTTTTTATTTGGTAGCTGAGAGTCCCCCACAAGGGCACCTACCCTTTAGGGTCTTTCAATGGCCTTTCGTGGGTTTCCTGCAGGCATTTTCCTCAGATAAATTCCCATGGACAAAAAGTCTACAGAAAATGTTCCTATTAATTTTGCCTTGGTTATTTCTTCAAGATTTATGGCTGCATATGCTTCTTGAATTCTTTCAAAAATTTTGTCTGAAGGAATTCCTTTAGACAAAAGTCTGAAAGAATTATGACTGTCTACCTTAAACAAAATTTTTGAAGGAATTTAACTTTGCGGCCTTCTTCAAAAATGACCCTTCTGAAGGGTGTTTTTGTCAACCAAGTGCCCTCCACAAGGGCACTTGTCCTTCGGGAGGCTCTTTGAACTTTTACATTGGATCGCTCCTTTGAACCAAGCTGTTGAGCCACTTTGTTGAACCAAGGCAATGAACCACTTGGTTGAACCAAACATTGAACCAAGTTGATGAACCAAGCTTTGAACCAAAATGGTTCAAGCTAATGGTTCAATTGAATGAACTGAGCCTTTGAACCAAGTAGATTAACTAAGTCATTGAACCATTTGTTTGAACCAACCATTGAACCAAGTTTTGGTTCAACAGTTCAAACGAAGCCTTTGAACCATGTGTTTGAACCCACCTTTGAACCAATTCGTTGAACCAAGCTTTGATTCAATGGTTTAAACAAAGCCTTGAACTGATTGATGAACTGTTTGATTGAACTAAGGCACTGAACCAATCTTAAAAATGACCAAGTGTTAGAAACTGATTCTTTTGGTTGAGCCAGCCTGTAGAAGCCTTTGAACCTGTAGAAATGAACCTGCCTACAGAGTTCATAGAAATCAAGTCCATAGATTTATTTAACCTTGAAAGAGTCTGTAGAAATCAACTTATGAAGCCTGTTGAACTTGGCCTAGAGAGTTCATACATTTATGCCTGCAGAGTCTGTAGATTTTTGAGAAGCTTAAAAAATTAAGGAATTTGAATGTCTAGGACAAATTTTGAAAAGGGAAGAGACAATTTTGGTCTTTAGGACCAAAATAGTTCAAATGTTGTCCCAATAATGAGTAATATTTTTAGGGGACAACAGCTGGCTCCAGTTGGGGAACTTTTGTCAATTGCAAAGAGAATTGAAAGGAGTAGAATCTAGAATCTCCAGTGTCTTCATGTGTACCATTGGGTTATGGAGTCATGCTACCCAAAAATGGAAGGCATCAAAAATGGAAACAAACAAAACAAAATAGAATTAAAAACTTGTACAAATATACAGATGCAATGATCTGATACTTTAAGAGTTGAAGTGTTTCAGATGCTGCCCATTGTGAGGCAGAGAAAAGAGTGTGCCATCTTGATATTTCAATAAGAAGCTATTTTCACCAATGTACTGATGAATTATAAATGGGCCTCTCCAAAGGGAGTCAAACTTTCTATGCATCCCCTTTGGTTCTCTCCTTTTGTCCCAAAGCAAGACTTGATCCCCAATCTGGAAATCATGATTTTTGGCCTTCTGGTCAAAGAGTTTCTTTACCAAACTTTGATGAGCCACAATTCTATCCACCACCATGGTTCTCTATTCCTCTAGCTCAGTTAGGCACATGATTATTTTATCAAGAGAGCTTTCATATGTCTGATCTTCAATTGCCTTTACCAATTTCAAGGCTGGCAATTCTAAGGTGATTAGTATCTCAGCATTGATACCGTAAAAAAGTTGAAAAAGAGACATACCAATTGCCCTCTTTGTTGTGATTCTGTCTACCCACAAAGCATCAACCAATGCTTTATGCCATGTCCTTTGATTGTCATCTGCTAGCTTCTTGATAATACTTATCAAGTTCTTATTGCTAGATTCAACTTGCCCATTCCCTTGTGGAAAATATTTAGAAGAGTGAGAGAGTGTAATTCCATAATGGAAATAGAATTGTGTAATCTCCTGAGAGGTAGGTACATTATCAGTAACAATTTTGATGGGAACTCCAAACCTGGAAATGATATTCTCTTTAAGGAAGTTGCATATAACTTTTGAAATAACATGCTTAGTTGGGATTGCTTCTACCCACTTGGTGAAATAGTCAGTTGCTGTAAGGACATAATCATGTCCAACACTTGAAGATGGGTCTATAGTCTTAATAAAATCAAGTCCCCATTGCTAGAAAGGTTCTTCTATGATCACTGGCTTGAGAGGCATAGCAGCTAACTTGGGTCTTCCAACAAATTACTGACAGAGTTCACATTTTCTCACCCACTTATGCGCATCTTGGAAAAGAGTTGGCCAGTAATACCTGACTCACAGAATCTTATGAGCAGTCACCAGAGTAGAAAAATGTCCTTCACAGGGTAGATTGTGGAAAGATTTCAAAATTTGGCTTTGTTTCTCTTTGTCTACACGACAAAGGCATACTCTATCTATGCTTCTCTTGTACAATCCGTTGTCCCAAAGGACAAAATTGATAGCTTTCAACTTGATAGTCCTCTTTTCTTTGTAAGACAAATGAGCAGGACATTCACCATAAGTAAAGAAATGAGTGATACCTGAATATCACTCATTGGTAGTGGAGAGAAAAAGGACTGTTGGTGTCTCTTCCACTTCAATTTTTTCATGCTGTGTGTCTTCTGGCTTATTGTCAGCAATTAATTAGCATAGGCCTTTACCCCTGACCAGCTTTGTTGGCTTGATGTCTAGATCAAACTCTTGGGTCTTTGCAATCCAATTACCTCTTTTCATGCCAAAATCTTACTGAGTTAATATAGACTTGACTGTAGTGTCAGAAACTAAAGTGGTAGTGTGTGAATTCAGAATATAGAAGTGGAAATGTTTGACTGCTTTCACCAAGGCATAAACATGCTTCTCTATATTTGAATAGTTCATCTCATGGGTTTTGAGAGGAAAACTCATGAAAGAGATAGGAGATTCCATACCTTCCTTGTCCTGTTGAACAAGAATTACTGAAAGAGTGTGTTCAGATGCATAGCTGTATATGATGAAATCTTTGTTATAATCTAGACAAACCAAGGTAGGGGCGTGAGCAATGGCAGTTTTGATATCCTAAAATGATGATTTGCCTTCTTTGGTCTAGTTGAAGATGGTCTTCCCTTTCATCATGTTCACAATCTGTCTATTCTTTTCAGAAAATTTGGGGATGAATCTCCATAAGAAATTCACCTTTCTAAAGAAAAAATGAACAACATTTTTACTTGTAGGCAAGTTAAGCTCTTGAATAGACTTGAATCTATCTAAGTCAATATTTATGTCTTATTTTGACATAATGTGTCCAAGGAGTTTCCCCTCTATTACTCCAAAAATAGACTTCTTGGGATTCAAGGAATACCATTTTGGGAGCAACACTCCAGCACTTATTGTAAGTGGCGTACATGATCAGATCGATGCTTTGAAAAGATAGTCAAGTCATTAAGGTATACCACTATGAATTTACCAATCTCATCTTTAAAAGCCAGATCCATTGTTCTCTGAAAGGTAGCACCATCATTTATCAAGCCAAAAGGCATTCTCCTATATGCAAATGTACCCCCAAGTGTGGTGAATGCAATCTTGTGTTGGTCTACTTTACCAACTTCAACTTGATTATATCCTGAGAAGCCATCCAACATTGATAACATCTCTGAACATGTCACTATTTGAAGCACTTGATCCATGAATGGCAAAGGATAATTATTCTTCAAAGATGCTTGATTCAAATTTCTAAAATCTACATAAATGCAAATTTCACTATTCTTCTTCCTCACAGGCACTATGTTTGCAATCCATGTGGAATGATGGATTGGGAAGATGATTCTAGCATTTAACATTTTTTGTATCTTAGACAGAATAGTACCTGATATTTTTGGATTATACTGTCTAGATTTTTGCTTGTATGGCATTGAGTCAGCCTTGAGAGGAATGTCATGGCAAATTTTATCTAGTCTGAGAGATTCAAGTCTTCATAAGAATATGCTAAGACATCCATGTATTGATGGAGTAAAGAGGTGAATTTGAATCTTTCTTTAGGGGTGTAACACTTACCAATGTGAACCATCTTGGGATTTTTTTTAGTGGTTAGATTCAATTGAATGAATCCCTGAGAGAAATTTGAATCTATTTGTTGTTGTTTGATGAATCTATCATGCTTGTCAAATAGCTTCTCAAGAAAAACTAGGCCTTTGGGAATTTCGTTTCCTTTCAGCTGTAAAAATTCTTCATTAATATCTGAACTAGATTCAGAGGCTGATTCATTATTCTGAGATTCACTACCTTCAAAACGTAGTTGTTCAAAATTATCTTTTTATTCCAGGAAGGCAATGATTTGATGGTCATAATTGAATACTTGCCAATAATCAACATTGTCAAGAACACTTAGTCTATAGACCAGCTCAATAGTATACCCATCTTCTTTTAAATTTGAATGAGAAACTAAGAGAGTTCCTAAAATAGCAAGTGCATTAGCTCTATCATTAGACTCTCTAGGTATGGCAGAAATGTTGAAAGCATCAGAGCTTTTAATTTGGTCCCAAACCAAGTTACGGTAGTGGCGTAATCTTTCATTCTTGGTTTGGTATAAGTCACTCACTTGACAAACCACTAATTTAGCATCCCCTTTGGCATGAAGAAACTTGATGCCTTTTTCTTGAGTAGCCTTCATTTCAAGTAGTAGAGATTTGTATTTAGCTGTATTGTTAGTGTTGCTAAATTGTAATTTATAAGATGAAGGAAACATATCTCCTTAAGGAGATATCAAAACAATCCCAGCTCCTGAACTGGTAGAGGAACAACTACCATCAAATTCCAAAGTCTATATCTCATCTGATACTAATTTTTCTTTAGACTTTCCTTCATCAGAGCTGGAGGATCCTTCTTGGTCTGTACTACAGCCTACTAGTTTTTCTACTGTTCTTGTTGAACTGATTTCTGAGTTGACACTTTCAAGAATTATATCAGGTGTTTCATGCACTTTATTTATAGATAGAAAATAGTTACCCATACCTATGGATTCAAAAATAATTTGAGCTTCATGGGCTGATGTCTGGGTGACTACATATTTTGCTTCTTTTTTAGGGAGCAACCTCTTCATTACTCCTTAGACAGGGATCCTTGCCTTAGACAGATCCATGCTTAGTTCTCCCACGTCTTTGCAAAAAAAAATTCCAAGCAAAATGCCATAGGATGCTGGGATGTCAGCCACAAAGACAATCATCTTGATTCTCTTATCTGGAAAGGCTACAAATGCAAATTGGGCATCTTTGATTTGCCCGAGCAATGGTACTTGCTTGTTCTCCATGGAGAAACATCTCCCAAATGTCTTAGTCAATGTAAGACCAAGAGACGTAGCTACTTTAGCAAACATGACATTATCAGATGCACTTGAGTCTATAATATAGTTACTCAACTTGTGGCCATTAATTAATAGGAAAACATAGAAAGGTTCTATTTTTCTAGGAGCAGCTGGGGGAGTAATGATTTGGAATAGGTGTGTTCTTTAGAGAATCATGAATTACCTTTTTAGATTTTTGTCCTGCAGGGATGGTTTGGTTCTTGACATATAGGACTAGCTTATTTAATTGATCAAGATTGGATTATAAATATTCAAATTCAGACATTTGTATTTTTGTCTTTTTGACATGATCGATTATGTCAAATGGCTAAATCGAGCTAGGTATAGAGAAAGGTACTTCAAATTTTTGAGTTTTAAGAGGGATGGGAGGTGGGCTAGTTTGCAAATTTTAATTAGAAGGGGAAGGAAAAATTGATGTATTTGCCTTTTGGGTGATTACCAGATCCTTTGATTGAAAAGGCAGAATGGTTCCACGCTTAGCAATTGTGACTGCTGGCTACGATTGCTCATCTGTCTTCTCTTTATCAGCTTTCTAGACTGATCGGTTCTTAGATCTAGTAAACACTGCATATGATCCATCAAAAGCTTCTCCTTTGTTTTTGAGTTCATCTTGGTAGTTCAAGAAACCAATGTGGGAGTCGCCAACTGATTCTTCTTAATTGTCTTCAAGGAGATCAACGTCATTTTCTTGATTTATTTCAGGCTAGAAAGAGAATTATGATTCTGCTTCAAGATATCTCATTGCTGAATTAGTTGGAGGAGCTTTCAGAGCAAGTTTCCCTTATGGGGGAGGAAGGTGATTCTATTTCCCTTGATTCTTGGCAGCATTGCCTTGATATGACTGATTTGGGAATGTCCTTCTGTATGAAGGAGTAGAAGACATTCCTTGAGCCATTTACTTTTTGAAAGAAAGCAACTCATTTGCCAATTTCTACACTATTAGATCTATGGTGTTTGTATATACATATTCAAAAGATGATGAAGCTCTATTTCTATTTGGATCTCTTCTTATCTTCCCTGCTAAGATGAGATCATCTTCTACCTCATTGGCCAAATGTTGAGCTATAGTAAGATCTACTTGACCAGCACATCTCAAGAGAAAACTTACTTCAGGTAACTGAGAATTAATGAAGAAACATTTGAGATTCTCAGTCATAGGTCAAGCTATTATAGGGATTTTATTTTTTAGTTTGTCAAATTTAGCTATGAATTCTCTCATAGGCTCATAAGGCTCTTTTTTCATTTGTGTAAGTTGAGCCAAAAGTGCATGTGCATCTTCTACAGGTTTGAATTTGGCTTCAAACTTATCTTGGAGAGTATTTCAATCATTCACTGACCGAGCCTGTAGATGATAAAATCAATCTGCAACAACACCTTGTAGTGTCTCCACAAAAATCCTAACTACTACATCTTCAAATTCTACTCTGATTACTCCACAAGCTATGCTAAAGGCCGCAATGTGTTCATCAGGATGAACTTTTCCATCACCATAGAATTTGGGGAAATTCTTCCTTGAACTGCATGGAAGCTCATGTAGAGGTGGAGTAAGATTGAGAGGACCAAAATCATTACCTCAAGGGCCTTGAGCTACCATTGTAGGATTATGAAAAGGAGGGATAACAAATCTCAGAGGGGTAATTATTGGCAAAGCTTTATCAACAACAGAAGTAGATACTTCGTCTAGAAATGGAGATCTGACTTTAGTGAGAGGAAAGCTCTTGGTTCATTGGAGATGAGATGGTGAAGGAAATAGATCAAAATCACTTTGTTGTACCAACTCGAATACAGGGTCAATGATACCTTTAGCCCTTTGGCTTCGTGTATACCTTGAATCTACCAGATTGTGAAACAAAAATGGAAAAGAATTGACCTTGCTTCAGTTTGAAGCTTAAGGCTTTAAACTATGCATTCTTTCCTGATTAGTGTGGATGTGAATGGATAGATTATAAATGGATAATGGGTGTATCCCTAGTGGAGTCACCAAAAATTGTTGGTTGAATATTTTGTCGATCAACGTACTGATAAACAAAATAGGTCTAATCAGCCAAAGTAGGAAGATTAGTCATCCAAATGTGTAGCTTTACCACATTAGAAGGGGACTGATCTCTCCTCTCATCAAGGAGAGGTTCCCTATAGAAATACTAGATATATATATTAACAGAAAATAATACTCAAGGGTAGTACAAACCATCCATCTCTCTTTCTTCAGAGATGATGCATGTAAATCAAAGGAAAAACTCAAAGGAAATTACAGACAACACTCCTCTTCTTTCAAAAGTACTATTAAGCAAACCACAAGAATACTCTTGATAGTAAATGTAAAATGTACTAAAGGATGTAATAACCAACAAATTGAGATGCAGCACAAAGTCTTCACCTGAATTGCTCAAGAGTAAGATATGAAGGACAATGAAGGCACAAAGTCTTCCCAAAGTCCTTTACATAGAAATAAAAAGAAAACACACTGAAAGGCAATTATGGGGGCACAAAGTCTCTCCATAGTTAACTCTTTAGGACACCTTCCTAACCACTATCACTAATTCTACTTGTTGAATTAAAAGAATAGAGAATATATCAAAGAAAAAGACATAAGAACAATTTCCTCAACAACAAAGATATTACAACACAAAGTCTGAAAAATCACTTGCTTTCTTATTCCAATAACAAAATATGATAAATAAATTGAGCTCAAAGTCTTAGAAGTACCTTTCAATTTGGGTAGAGTTTCATTCTGATTGTAAAAAAAAAGATCCTTTTACAATAGAAGAGAGTCCCTTATATAGCCTCTTCAAGGACTCGGGAATAGTAACACATCATGTTGTGTTGGAATCTATTAAGAAGACAGGCTAGAACTTAGGGGCATTTACCCATTTGATTTTATCAATGTAGAAAAACAAGTCACACTATTAAAAGTTTGCAACTTTCAATATCCACCTGGTGATCTGATCCTACCTTCACCGTTCCTCCTTTTCTGGTTAATTAAATCAGGTTTTGGATTCAATTTGCTGTTATGTTCCTTCCTCACTTTATGCTGGTCTTGGCCTTGAAGTTTTTGAATGCATTCAGGTCTGTAGATTCAAAGGATCAATGTCTATTTTATGAGCTTTAAAATTGATGTTCGTGCGCCCGTCACTATGTTTTCAACTAGTTCACTGTGTTGAATTTGACATCTTTAGGCGTGTCACCCCTTGGTCCTTCTTTGGCTTTTCTATTTTACATCTTCCCAAAGGGAAGGTGACCCTTCAGATTTAGGGAAGTGTCCTTTTTATTCGGTATTTGGGAGTCCCCTGCAAGGGCACCTGCCCTTCGGGGTCTTTCAGTGGCCTTTCTTGGGTTTCTTGTAGGCATTTTCCCCAGACAAATTCCCACGAACAAAAAGTCCACATAATTTTTTTGCAGAGAAAAAGTCCGCAAAAATTTCTCGAGGACAAAAAGTCTGCAAAAAATGTTCCTATCACTTTTGCCTTGGTTATTTCTTTGGGTTTTTTGCCCGCAGCCGCTTCTTGAATTCTTTTGGAATTTTTATCTGAAGGAATTCCTTCGAACAAAAATCCAAAATAATTATGATTGTCTACCTTAAACAAAATTTTTGAAGGAATTTACCTTTGTGGCCTTCTTCAAAAATGACCCTTTCGAAGGGTTTTTTTGTTGACCAAGTGCCCTCTGCAAGGGCACTTATCCTTCGGGAGGCTCTTTGAACTTTTACATTGTATCGCTCCTTTGAACCAAGCTGTTGAACCACTTTATTGAACCAAGGCAATGAACTACTTGGTTAAACCAAACGTTGAACCAAGCTGATGAACCAAGCTTTGAACCAAAATGGTTCAAGCCGATGGTTCAATTGAATGAATCGAGCCTTTGAACCAAGCGGATGAACTAAGTCATTGAACCATTTGTTTAAACCAACTATTGAACCAAGTTTTGGTTCAACGGTTCAAATGAAGCCTTTGAACCATGTGTTTAAACCTGCCTTTGAACCAAAAGACTTTGAACCAATTCGTTGAACCAAGCTTTGGTTCAATGGTTCAAACAAAGCCTTGAACTGATTGATGAACCGTTTGATTGAACCGAGGCACTGAACCAATCCTAAAAATGACCAAGTGTTAGAAACTGATTCTTTTGGTTGAGCCCACCTTCAGAAGCCTTTGAACCTGTAGAAATGAACTTGCCTGCAGAGTTCATAGAAGCCAAGTCCATAGATTTCTTTAACCTTGAAAGAGTCTGTAGAAATCAACCTATGAAGCCCGTTGAACTTGGCCTGCAGAGTCCGTAGATTTAAGCCCGCAGAGTTTGTATATTTTTGAGAAGCTTGAAAAATTGAGGAATTTGAATGTCCAGGACAAATTTTGAAAAGGGAAGAGACAATTTTGGTCTGTAGGACCAAAATAGTTCAAATGTTGTCCCAATAATGAGTAATATTTTTGGGGGACAAAAGGTTCCATAGAAACTTTTCCTTGTTCATTTTGGCAAATCTTCCCACCCTCCTTGATCAAATCAACCCATTGACCATTCTAGTTGTATCAATGCTCATAAGGACGAACATATCCACATTATAAGGTAAAAATAAATCATTCAAATTTATCAATTATTATTCTTATACTCTATTCCTCAATCTATTTTCTCCCACTTTTGGGTGAACTACACTAGCTTGAGGTCTATTTAGACTATATAGGCAGCACTTAGATACATGACATATCTCAAGTTAGTTCAACCACTATTATTCTTCCAATCATCTCTTTCATCACTTTGTGCATCCTTGTGTGTCTGGTTTTTTTTGGCTTCTTTAGTCATTATACCATCACATCTAAATTTGTTTCCACTCATATTTAATTTATGTAATAGGTTATATCCTTGAGTTATTCTTGCCAATCTACCCTACTAGGGTACAACCAATTTATCATGTTCAAATATTCCCTACTAGGGAAAAATTATTATTCAATCCAAATCATCAAAATGATTATAAATGCCTTTTTTGGAATCATTATTTCAACTCACCCACCCTACTAGGGCACATATATATGCCATTGATTATAACCACCTTTGGGCAAATTAGTGTCTTAGCCTCTATTACTCATTATAACTGCCTTTGGGAAAATTAATATTTTCATCAACACATGTAATAATTATCTCAATTGTATTAATCTCATCCATGGGTTATTTTTTTTCTTCTTTTTGCTTATTTTCAAAGGACCATCTATCAATCATATGTGTTGGCCACTTCCTTGAGTGGGCATCATCATAGGCTTCCCAAACTTTGTTTAGAGCATCACTCTTCAATCATTATCTTATTTTTATTCTTAACATATTTTTCATTATTTGAAAAAACATTACTATTTTTATGTCTTACAATGACTTATCAAACATGGGCAAAATGTAGACACTCCTTTTTGGCCACTTATGTGTCTAAACGGACAACAAATTGATTTCTTAGAAACAACATAAATTAAGCCTAGAAATCATTATTCATCCCAAATTCATCTGTGCATTGGATGTAAGTTCCTTAAATCATGTCTATGCATTCCTAACAGGGGCATTACCTTTTAAAAAATAATAAACTCTCTATAATTAATCTCTTATCAAATTATGACCTATAAAATTGATATTTTTGACCGAGGATGAGGGATAACCTTACATAAATTTAGAAAATGAAATTAACCTATTAAAATTACTTAATTGATTAAACCTAATTAAATGCATAGTTGAAAATTCCATGGACAATTAGTGAAAGAGATATCAAAGCTCTTCAACCAAAATCTCTTCAATGCCTTATTACTACAACCATTGATGCTTCAACATATACTCATAATAAACTAATTAAAAACAAAATTAATTCTTATACACAAAGGAGTTATGAGAAAGATCATAAAAGCATGTATATTACAAAGAACAACACTTGATTATATCGGTAAGGCAAAACAATATGCAAGATAAACTAGGTATTGTGGGACAAACCCCCACATAAGACAAACCTAAAAATCATGAGTAATAATATACTTTAACACCCCTCTCAAGTGAAGCTACTAGCTAACAATAGAGGATGCAATGTGAAGTCATGTATCCCTATGGATGCCAATCCATCATGCTAGAGTACATGTATGTTGAGTCATTGTAACCACCAAGTCAAAGTAGGAATAGTGTTGAATACAAAGATAATTGAACACAAACATTGCATTACAAAGTACTAGGTAGAATGATGAACACAAGGAAGCATCATTTGAATACCCTCTAACATGGTGGTGAGAAGTGAGCACAAAGATTGGTAGGGCTGCCACACTGGTGTCACTTTAAGAATCACCAAGAAATCCATAGAATCAAGTAACAATTCTCATATGGGTTTTAGTAAACAAAGTACCTAAATTAGATTCCTATGTATAAAGGATTAATCCAAAAAACACTCAAAATTTCAAAATACACATAACTCTCATAAAGTGGATAAAAAGAGAGAAAACTTGTAGGAAAAAAATCCCCCCCAAAAGAGAGAAAAGAAGAAAAGAGAGCTATAAATCCCCTCAAATATGATGTTGAATAAGTTTTCACTCCCATTACTCTCAAGTCACAAAATAACTCAATCTGCATGAGTGGTCTGAATCCACTATTCGATTAAAAAAATAACTGACATTGGGATTCACCAAAATAGCTTCAATCAAGAAACTATTAGTGGTGATGAAAGTACAAAAAATTACTACATGTACAAGGAATGTTCAACACCAAAAAATAAAATGTACATCACACCCCCCCCCCCACCATACTACTAAGTAGAGTGGAGAAAAGAGATCTGCATGAGTGGTCTGAATCCACTACTCAAACACCAAATAAGATGACACTATATACACTAGAATAACTACAATTAAAGCTATGTGAGACTATCAACTACCAAAAAAATGGTGTCAAAAATATAGAAAAGGTATCTCAAAGATGATGGTCCATGGTGGTGATGGAAGAGACAATCAATTGAAGAAGTGAAAAGGTGCCTAGAATAGAGCACACAAACATATGAAGGAAGACAAAGGTTGAATCAAAAAACCCCCCATGGCATATAAATTAGTGTAAGTATAATATAACCCATACACAAAAAACCCTACATAGAAATAAGGGAGACACTAAGATTTATCAGAATAGCTCCAAATGAGGAGACTATTGACCTGCCAAATAATCCATCAAGAGAGATGCTCTAAAAATAAGAAAGCAAAAAGGTGTTGCCATAGAAGAAGGTGAGGCACTAAGAAATGGGCCTCAAGGAGACATGAAATAACTACCAATATTTCAAAGTAATAATGCATGTTTTGGGATGATATAAGAGTGTGACAAATGTTGAAAAGAGCCATAATGTATATAAACACACCAAGAATTAGAATGTACGTCACACCCTGCATTCTAAGGGGTCTCTTCACATCGATTATGATGTCTTTTGCTTACATTTTATGGTGAAATTTTAGTGATGACACATTTGATATGTTTCAATAATTTTTTGAAGGAATATTCTTTATATTTCATGTACCTTATCTCTTTCATTTATCAAAGATCAAAGGGTGAGGTTTGGTCTGACAGGAGGTCAAAACCCCTCATAGGCAACACAAACATCATTCATGCTTCTTATGGATTGTATTCTCATCATGGGTTATATTGGGGACACATTGATTTATAAAGTGCCATGGGGGGTTTGTTGATTTAGCCTTGTCTACCTTCATGCATTTGTGTGCTTTATTCTAGGTACCTTTTCACTTTTCCAGTTGCTTGTCTCTTCCATCACCATCATGAACAATTATCTTTTAGAAATATTTTCTATATTTTTAACACCATTTTTTCAATAGTTGATAGTCTCCCACAACTTGAATTGTAGCTATTCTAGTATATATAGAGTCATCTGGTGTATAAGTAGTGAATTTGAACCCCTCGTACATACCTCTTTTCTCTAATCCATCCAGTTAGCAGTATGAGGGGGTGTATTCACATTGATTATGATGTCTTGTGCTTATAGTTTGTGGTGAAATTTTAGTGGTGATGCATTTTATATGTTTTGAGAAATTTTTAAGGAATATTCCTTATTTTACATGTACCTTATCTTTTTTATTTGTCAGAGATCAGAGAGGGAAGTCCAGTCTAGCCTGAGGTTAGACCCCCTCACAAGCAACATAAACATCCTTCTTGCTTCTTTTGGACTACATTATCATCATTTTTTACACTTATGGACACATTTTTGACTGAGTTTGATGTCCTATTATTGAGTGTACATTATCACTACTAGGGGTTTTCTTGTGCTATGGGCCCTACATTGTACTTTATGCATGCACTATCTTGGACATATTTTTGGCTGAGCCTAATGTCCTTTTGCATGTGCTTTTCACATTATTATTTTTGGCTATTGATTTTTTTTGGTGTGTTTTCATACATTATGAAGATCAATGTGTGGAGTTTATTTTCTAACTCTAATACCATGAAAGAGATATAAAAAATCTTCAGCCAAGATCTCTTCAATGGATCATTACCACAACCATTGATGCTTTAACATATACTCAGAAGAAATCAATTGAAAATAAAATTAATTATTATACACAAAGGAGATCTGAGAAATATCATAAAATCATGTATATTATAAATAAGAGCACTTTCTTATATAGGCAAGGCAAAACAATATGCAAGCTAAACTAGGTAATGTGGGACAAACCCCCACATAGGGCAAACCTAGAAAGCATGAGTAATAAGATACTCTAACATTTAATGAATTTCTATTTTTAGAAATTCATAGATATGGATTTGATGAAATCATCAGGTCATCACACAAATATCTAAATTCTATATCTTTAATAATTTATTATTTTATAAATTCATCAATTAAATTTATTCCTCAACTCTCATGACAAGTGGCCAAGTGGATCATGGAGAATTAATGAGTTTTGATTTTTGGAAATTCATAAATTCAACCAAAATATCTTCTATGATTTTTCAATCCACTTGTAAAAATATCAAGAATTGGGTGGGAGACATAATCAATCTTGACACATGTCTCTCACATGGCTCTCATGATTATTTTTGACCCAACCCAGAGTTAGTCTAGCTCAACCCAGGGTTAGAGTGACTCAACCAAGCATAGTTATAAACCTAACATACCTGGGGTTAGAGTTATTTCTAATACCTATAAATACAAGTGCCAATACACCTCTAACCAAGCTTGTCATTACAAATAACTAATATAGAACTGTCTATAGGAGAGCTTCACATGCCAAGTCAAAGCCAAGCTAAATCAAACCAACATTACCAAGGTGATAAGGATAAGTGGAAAAATTAAGATTAATTAAAAAATATTTTATAAACACACAATTGAACACATCATTCCATTTTTAACTCATAAGACTTATTCTCATGGAAGGTAAAATCTCTTGTTTTGCTTTCATTTTTTGGTTATTTGTGTAGTTATCTAGCTCTTTGAGTGTCTAGACTAGAGGTGTTAGTTTTTAGTGTGTTTATTTTGATTTTATTTCTTTAATAACACCATAATATTCTACCCTCTTTGATTCCTTGTTCATATTAGTAGGTTATGTAATTCTTGTTCAAGCTTATAGGTCACTTACAATTGAGTCTTCACAACTTGCTTAACAAGAAGTTTGAAGATGGCTGCGATCATTCATGTAATAGAGGCTTCATATAGCCTTGAGATATGAATAGGAATACTTTTACATGTTTTCATGACCTAAATATTTATGTTTCATATGTCTTAGTCTTATTTAAGAGTCCTCAAGAGTGTCAAGCTTGAGAAAGTTGCATTTCACCTTGGAGAGCTCTCATTTCAATGGAGCTAGTAGACTGCTTGTACCTAAGTCCATCAAAACTACATTTAGATTATGAAATTGAATTTATTGTGACTTGGATAGGTAAACTAGAGTGATATTATGAATTTATATAGGTTATTGATTCTCTCATGCCATTAGATAGCTTCAAGAGGGTCTACAAACATCATTCTCTATTAGCTAGCAATAAGGAGTCTTCACTTAGGTTTGTTTAATTACTTGTAGCCAAACTTATCACCATGGAGACATATTGAAAGGTTTTTATAATTTCATAAAACCCCTTCCAATTCCTAAGATATATCCTTAATTTATCAAGAAGCTATATACCCTAAAAACTTGTGAAATCATGATTGAAATATTGTTGTTTAGGTTAGTTTCTTGAATTTTTGCTCCACACATGTTGGGGTCATTAATCCAACAGGTGCCTCTAAAGAGTAAAAGGGGTAATTTTTTGTTTTAAAGTCAATTTTTTTCCATTGGATCCATCAAAATGACTTGCACAGTCATCCGTTCTTTTTTAGGCTTCTTGGCAGACTTGGAGTGATCCATCTTAATGATTTTTCATAAAGAATAGGGGATTAAAATATTAAATAATACCATGAATTTTGAGGCATAAACCATAATAAAATAACATAACACCATTCTTACCCATGCATCCTCTCATCATACTTCTCATGAGGGAAAATAGCCCTTCACTTTGTAGGCATGTATATCTTTACTCGAGATAAATGTTTAGCCAAAATAAGTCATCTAAATGCTTATTTATGATTTGAAATGCCTATTTGAGGTATAATACATTGATTAAAAGGTTTTAATATGATTAAATATGGAATTTGGCTACCCTAATGACCTTGAAATTTATTTAGGCTATGTTTAAGGTTTGTATGAAATTTTGTAATCTTGGCCCTAATGGTTATCCTTTGTGGTTTTATTCTCTTTCTAAGTGTGCCTATCACTATAGAAACATTGTTTAATGGTATTATTCACCTCACATGATATTTAAAACCATATATATAGTACCAAAATGCATGTTTTCTCTCCATTTTCTATATGCAACCTTGTAAGTGTACACATTCATACTTGGCATGCAAGTTCATATTGGTTTCTTCATGTTTTGACGTATTTAGTTGATTATAAGGAGTCTAAGGAGTTTATATTAATGTTTATAGTTACTATAAGACCTTTAATACATCAATATTCATTCCTAACTACCATTTCTCTTCATACTTTGACCTTGTTCAAGAATCCCAGCTTAATGCCTTCTTAGCTTGTTTCCTACAATTTATTGTCAAGAATGACCATTGAGTGTTTTTATATAGATGAATTATTGAGATGATATAGAATATTTAAAATGATAATAAACCAATATAATTTATTGGTTTCTTCAATATTGGGATTAGAGGCAAAATTTATCCTTTAAAGTCTCTACTAGCCTACTAGGCCTTCTCTCAAAGGATATTGACTTTCTATGATAATTTCTCTTCAAATTAGGGTTCCCACCACTTATCTAACTCTCATAAGGTACCTCATATCTCATATAACTTTATTGACCTTAATTTTCAACATATAAAGACATATTTCCTATCTTGTTATAGGCAGACATGTAGATGCCCATTCTAAGTTCAAACCTCACTACAAACTTGCTTTTGAGTTGATTAATTTGATAATGATTATATAAGCTAGCTGTTGACCCTTTTTATACATAACTAATTTGTGTTTCCTCTTCAACTAGTTTTATTTCTTCCTTTCTCATTTTCTATGTTTGGGACTTTGTTATTTTAGTCTCTCCTTGTTCTACTTTCCCTTCATTATTTTTCCCCTTGGCTTTGTTTTGCCTTAGCCCTTTTTTTGTCTTAGCCCCAAAGTGCCCTTTAGAAAAGTTTTGAAGGGTCACTTACCTTTGAAATTCCCTTTAGAATTTTATGAAGGCACTTCACTTGCCTTGTTTTCCCCCAAGTGTCCCTTCAAAAAACATTTGAAGGGCACTTTTTGTCCAAGTGACCCTTTGGAAAAAATCTGAAGGGCACTTTTTTTCTAAGTGTCCCTTCGAAACTTTTTCAAAGTGCACTTTTTATCCAAGTGTCCCTTCGAAACTTTTCCAAAAGGCACTATTTCCTTAGTCTTTTCTAAGTTACCCTTCAGATTTTTTTCGAAGGGCTTTTTCCCCAAAGGTTTCCCTTCAGAAAAGTTCTGAAGGGCCATTTCTTTTGGAAATGCCTTTCAAAAAAGTTCTGAAGGGCTAATTATTTTGGAAATGCCCTTCAAAAAAGTTTAAAAGGGGCCTTTTGTCCCTTCCTGGGTGTCCTTCATAAATTTTTTGAAGGATACTTTCCTACAGGTGTCCTTTGGGAAAAGTTCTCGAAGGAACATGTTTCCCTTTGCTAAAAATCTTGAAAGTAAAATTCCTGAAGGAATTCCTTAGGACTTTTATCTGAAGGAATTACTTTGGAAAAATTATCAAGCCATTACCTAAACATAAATTTGACTGGATTGCCCATGATGTGTTATAGGATGTCAAGTTTAAAGTAACAAACTAGTCGTTAGGTCAATGCATGACATGTCATAGGATGTCAAGTTTAAGGTGGACAACTAGTTGTTGGGTCAATGCATGACATGTTGTAGGACGTCAAGTTTAAGGTTGAAAACTAGCTATTAGGGCCATGGTTCATGACGTGCCAAAATATGTCAATATTAATTAGGTTTCCTAACATGCTTGACTTATAAATTTTATAAGTAGAAGAGCTTGGAAAACTTGAAAGGGTCTTGGTAGTGTAAATTGGGTTTCCCAATGTGCTTTACTTATAAATTTTTATAAGTAAAGTAGGAAAGAAAAATTGAATGGGTCTACAGGTGCAAATCAGGGTTAAGCAAGTGCTTTGCTTATAAAGTTTTATAAGTGAAGTCATTCAGAAAACCCAAAAGGGTCTAGACAAAAGCAAATCAGATTTTTAGAACTGCTTAGCTTATAAGCTTGATCCAATGGTAGATCAATAGTGCAGAACCATGATCCAAGTCATTCCTTGAGGACCAATCAATAGGGAAGGACAAATCCAAATTGAATGAAAGTGACCTTTTCCATGCCTTTACATAAATTGACAAGCTAAGGAGAAGTGGTTGGGTGAAAAAAGGATATTTTTAACAGGTGGCTCTATTGATAAGGACCATTTTTTTTGCCTTCCCTAAGTATCTCATTTCTATCAAGCAGTCATTAGGAAGCATCTTCAGAGGGGAAAGTTCATGGTGTTTAAGAAGGTGACATGGATCAATCAGAGTTCCCTAATAAGCATCATTAACAAAAATTAGTTATAGCTAAGGATAATTAATTCCAACAGATTTGATTCCTCTCTCTCTCTCTCTCTCTCTCTCTCTCTCTCTCTCTCTCTCTCTCTCTCTCTCTCTCTCTCTCTCTCTCTCTCTCTCTCTCTCTATACTATAAATAAGACCCTTGAGATATTGTTATTTCACACACAGATAGTATGGCAAAGCCTTGGTAAAATGTTTTACCATTTTCTTGCCTTTGAGCAAAGAATCATGATATGATATTGATATGGTTTAAATATTCAATATATGCAAAAATACCCTTAAGGTAGGGCAACACCATATAATACTCCTTTAGGAAGGAATAACTCCATAATGTCTCTTTGAGGGGACAACCTCCAATATCCTCTTACAATAGAAGACTCAATGCTTACTTGATATATTTACCATGATAATCATCTCCTATATATAGACATCTATCTAACCCATGGATGGGTAAACTCCTAATCCCAATGTAGGCTGACCATTACCTAATGTACTAATTCCATAAGTTACTCCATTATCCTAATATATTGTACCCATATAACTAACTAAGGGGATGTGTGCCACATGCCAGCATCTCCATCAACCCATATACATCAATATATCATATCCATAGATACATAACATTACTTCCCTCCTTGACATGTTTCATCCCCAAAACATAAGAAGAAACCAAATAATGAGTGTGCTTCAGATCACTACACACTCATCTCTAATCTCGATTATCTAGCCATCCATATGTGATCTTGGCAGGTGATAACTCTCCAAGCTTATTTCCAAATTCCATTGTACTCCTCTAATTTCATTCATGATCATAATCATACTACTTTGGTGTTGAAGCATAATTATTCCTCTTTTTATTCCATGTACCATATTCTACTGCACTTCTCTGATTCCAACCATGACCATAGTAGGTATTCTTCTATGCATAGTCATAGTGATTTCCCCATTCATTCTATGTGCCATAGTATTTTTTATTTATATTCCATGTATATCTATAATGATTAGAAATTTTATTTCCTGTATAGACAAAATGATTGTTGTTATGACACTCCCTCACCTGGTTCCATGATTGTTTCCTCTCATGATGATGTGGGTGTTTATACAACTCAACTTTTTCCAATACCTGGACCTTATCCACATTTGCTTCTACCTCTTCCACTTTTTCCTTCTTTGTCTCTTGAGTAGATGAATTGTTCATTTTTAGTGTGTCTTTATATATATCATCTGAATCTTCATCATGATCTTCATCACCTATTTCAATCTCATCCTCATGATCTACCTAGATTGTTATTGGTGCCTTTTTCACTATTATATCTTGTAAAGTGATCTTATTTTTCTTATACCAAAACTTTATGAACTTTTTATGAACATTAATATTCATTGTTCCCAAACTCTCTAACCATGGATATCCAAGAACTATATCCACATCATCCATATCCAAAGCATAAAAATCTGAATGCAAAACATATTTTTCCATAATGAGCTTCAAATATTCAAACATTGAAATATTATTACCATCTATTTGAACCTCCTTGATATTATTTGCTTGAACATGTATATGCTTGGCCACATTCATGTTAGTGAAGTTATACTTGCTGGTAGGGTTTATGGACACAACCACCTTCTTCTTTTGAATGCATCCATGAAATTGAAAATTGACTTGGATTTCTTTAGAGCCAAATTATTTGAATCCTTCTCTTCTTCTTCTTCTTCTTTATCATCATTATTTTCTTCCTCTTCTACATCTTCTTCTTCTTTTATATCCCATCGATCTAGGAAGATTTGTTCCATTGCTTCCCATAAAGAAAATTATTACGTAAAGCTCAATTGATTAGACCACCAATGTTGTGCAGGCCCAGACAAAGAAAGAGATAATTATATTTTCCATAAAAAATTTTAGTATTATTCTCCTTAAAATTGAGCCACCATTCTCTAGCATCAACATCATCTTCCCCTGAAAATTTTTGCAACTCCATGATCCACAAAAAAAATTAAGATTCATGAAACCCTAAAATATCAATAGCTCATACAAAACTAATCCAAAAATTCCCAAATTTTTATTTTAGTTTCCTCTTATGATATTGGAACCTCAGTAAAAATTTTGTGAAACAATGTCACAAATTTCGACCTATAGATTGAATATACTAAAAAACTTAAAATTTAAAAAAATCACTCAAAACAACTCCAAAAATTCTAATATTTTGGCTGTGATTCTATTATATCTTCTTACATCTTCAGTAAAAATTTAGAATATAAATTCCATATATTTCGGAAGATATAGTGAAATTAGTATAAACCCTAAAATAGACATAACTCCGTCAAAACGAATAAAAAAATCTCAATTTTTTTTTGGTGACTTATTTGAAATATTATCCATGTCAAGTAAAAAAATTGTGGAAAAATTCACAAACAATAAAAAATTATCGATGATTAAAAAAACTAGGGTTTCACTCCACACAAATTGCCCAAATCGAAGCTCTGATACCACTTGATATGATCTTGATATGATTCAAATATTCAATTTATGCATAAATACCCTTAAGGTAGGGAAACACCATATAGTACTCCTTTAGGAAGTAATAACTCCATAATGTCTCTTTGAGGGGACAACCTCCAATATCCTCTTACAATAGAAGACTCAATGCTTACTTGATATCTTTACCATGAAAATCATCTCCTATATATAGACATCTATCTAACCCATGGATGGGTAACCTCCTAATCCGAATGTAGGGTGACCATTACCTAATTTACTAATTCCATAAGTTACTCCATTATCCTAATATATTATACCCATATAACTAACGAAGGGGATGTGTGCCACATGTCGGCATCTCCATCAACCCATATACATCAATATATCATATCCCTAGGTACAGAGCAAAGCATAAGTATATTTTATTTCTAAGTTCTAGACATTGCCTAGGCATATAAGAGACACAAAGTGATAGCTAAGTGATGTTTTATAATTTTTTTCTCTATCCTTCATGCTTTTGAGCAAAGAGTTAATCCAATAGGTCATGTAGAGTGCATTCTAGTTGTATGAGATTTTGCATATGTGCAACCCTTTTCTAGACTATACAGGGTATTTTTCTAGTTACTTACTTTGTGTGATCTCATTCATTTTGTGTCTACATTGAAATATTCATGTTGAAATCTTCTATACCTTGAAGAATAGGCTTGTATTTTGTTGTATTATTCAAACGTTAGTCCATACATGTGGATAATAACTTTTGGTGTATCACCATTTTAGACTAGGATTTTCATTTATGGAAATTTATAACCCTTTTTATCCGAACAAGCTGGTTCAATAGATTTTATTGCACAAAAGCTAATACAAGGAGCTAGCCCTTTCAACCTAGAGGTTCATTTTCACTTATAGGCACACCCACAGGCATGTAAATGTCCCAATGTTATCCAAATATGGAGGAGGCCTGAATAACCCTCTTCTAGGGTGCAAGATTTGGAGACAATAGTTCTTAAGGGGCCTTTTGTCCCTTCCTAGATGTCCTTTAGAAATTTTTTGAAGGACACTTTCCTATAGGTGTCCTTCAGGAAAATTTCTTGAAGGAACATGTTTCCCTTTGCCAAAAAGCTTGAAAGAAAAATTCTTGAAAGAATTCCTTTGGACTTTTGTATGAAGGAATTACTTTAAGAAAATTGTCATGCCATTGCCTAAGCATAAACCTGATCGAATTTCCCATGACGTGCCATAAGACGTCAAGTTTAAAGTAACAAACTAGCTATTAGGTCAATGCATGACGTGCCGTAGGATGTCAAGTTTAAGGTGGATAACTAGCCATTGGGTTAATGCATGACATGCCACAGGACATCAAGTTTAAGGTGGACAAATAGCCATTCAGGCCATAGTTCATGACGTGTCAAAATATGTCAATACAAATTGGGTTTCCCAACATGCTTGACTTATGAATTTTATAATTAGAAGAGCTTGGAAAACCTAAAAGGGTCTTGGAAGTGCAAATTGGGTTTCCAAAAGTGCTTTGCTTATAAAGTTTTATAAGTAAAGTAGGCAATAAAAATCAAATGGGTCTACAGGTGCAAATCAAGTTTAAGCAAGTGATTTTCTTATAAAGTTTTATAAGTGAAGTCATTCAGAAAACCCAAAAGGGTCTAGACAAAAGCAGATCAAATTTTTAGAACTACTTAGCTTATAAGCTTGATCTACTAGTAGATCAATAGCATAAAACCATTATTTAAGTCATTCCTTGAGGACCAATCAAAAAGAAAGGACAAAACCAAATTGAATGAAAGTGACCTTTTCCACACAATTGCACAAATTGACAAGCCAAGGAGAAGCAGTTGGGTACAAAAAGGATATTTCTAATAGGTGGCTCCATTGATAAGGACCATTTTTTTACCTTCCCAAAATATCTTGTTTCTATTAAATAGTCGTTGGGAAGCATCCTTAGAGGGGCAAGCCCATGGCATTCAAGAAGGTAACACAGATCAATCAGAGTGCCCAAATAAGCATCATTAGCAAAAATTAGTTATAGCTGAAGATAATGACTTCCAATAGATTTGATTCCTCTCTTTGGCATAAAGGACCTCCCTCCTCTCTCTCTCTCTTTGATATAAATAATACCCTTTGGATATGTTATTTCACAAATAGATAGTATGGTGAAGCCCTGGTAGAATTTTTTGCCATTTTCTTGCCTTTGAGCAAAGAAGCATAAGTCTATTTTCTTTCTAAGTTCTGTACATTGCCTGGACATGCAAGAGACATAGAATGATAGCTAAGTGATGTTTTATCCTTTTGTTCTCTATCCTTCATGCTTTTGAGAAAAGATTTGATCTAATAGGTCATGTAGAGTGCATTCTAGCTGTATGAGATTTTGCATATGTGTAACCCTTTCCTAGACTATACAGGTTTTTTTCTAATTACTTACCTTGTGTGATCTCATTCATTTTGTCTCTACATTGAAATATTTATGTTGGAATCTTATAGATCTTGAATATTAGGCTTGTATTATGCAAATGTATACAACATACATGTGGATAATAACTTTTGGTGTATCACCATTTTATACTAGGCTTTTCACTTATGCAAAGTTTTGACCCTTTTCATCCAAATAAGCTGGTTCAACAGATTTTATTGCACAAAAGCTAATATAGGGAGCTGGCCCTTTCAACCTAGAGGTTTATTTCCTCTTATAGGCACATCCACAGGCCTAAAAATGTCCCAACATTACTAAAATATAGAGGAGGCCTAAACATCCCTCTTCTAGGGTGAAAGATTTAGAGAAAATAGTTTTAGCATGCCTGATGGGACCAAATTCTTTGTTACTTTCATGTCAAGGTGAATTCTAGTCTTGATAAGTATCATTTATATTCTATAATACAACATTTGGCGACTCTAAATGGTGATAATCCTTGGTTCTAAACTAAATTTCCCATAGTTTACTTCATGGTCCTCACTAGGTCATCTAGGATATTTGACCAAGAACCTCTAGCTGAAGCACTTTTTGGAAACCAACATCCCAAACCATTCCTAGTGCTTATAGAGCCTGCACAAGGTGGTTTTGAAGAAGAAGAAGAGGTTAAGGAAGTTGAAAAAACTAAAAATCAAGAAGTAGACAATCAAGAAGACATGGATAGGCATCAACCCTTCCCTAATTTTAATACCCAAACCCCAAAATAATTTCCTACATATGACCCCATCCCTCCGAATGCTACCAAAAGTCTTCCTAGTTTCAATGGAGAGGGTCCTATTACTCCATCTGAACATATTATATACATCTCTAATTTCTACAATTTCCATAATATTAATAGGGCCAGCATAGTCATTAGGTTGCTTGTTATGTCTTTAAAAGGCAAAGCACTTGACTAGTATAGAACATTGGAAGGGGGATAAATTACAAGTTGGGATGGATTTAGAGATTTGTTGGTGATAAGATTTGAAAATAAAAGTCATTATGCTTCCCTAATATATCATCTAAATGTAATAAGAAGATGTCCAAATGATTCCATGGGAGATTTCAATAAGAGATTTCAAAGAACATGGTATAGGCCGCCGCCAATCATGAGACCTCCTCTTAGCTTTATGTTCCCAACATACCTCAAAGGGATTGGTACTGATGTTATTGTTATGTTTTAGTCAATGGGAGGATTCACTCTTCCATGTGCATATGAACTAGCAATTAAGGTTGAGAATAGATCAATTCAAGCTAGAAACTTCCTCCAAGAGTTTCCATGCCTTTGTTTTCCCATAATTCAGTTAAAGCTCCAAGCATGTCAAAAGTTCCTAATGCCAATGTGAAGCCAAGAGCCTTTCCCAAGAAGGTGGATACTATTGTGGACAAGGATGAATAAATTAGATCATTGAGAGCTCAGGTCAAGCAAGCTCAATATCAAACAAGTGATCCTCCTAATGCATAATATTATCCTCAATAAGGATATAGAGCTTCATACCAATACAATTATCAAGGGAGAGGACAAAATCAACAAGGTTAAAATAGGTATCTCAATGCATATAATCCAAATTCTACTCCTCCTGTAAAGGCTATTGTTTCAGTACAATCAAATATATTGCAAAGAGAGGATCATTTAGACCAATGGGGGTAGCCTTAAGGTTAGTTTATACATGATGATAGAGGAACCAGCCATTTAGTTTATACATGATGATAGAGGAACCAACCATGCTTTGATAACACAAGAGGAAACTACTCCCTACATGACATTAGAATAAGCATGTCCTAGCCAAAGGGATAGTCATAGAGAAGGTAGTAGCCCAAGTGTGGGAATGATGAATTTCTTAGAAAAAGATGATTTTATGTTGACTCAAGGCATGTCAGTTGTATATAATAAAAGAGATAATAATATAGTATTATGATAAGGCCAAGAACCATAGGTATCTTCAAGTGATGCCTCTCCAAGGCCACCAAGTGTCAATCAAAGTGCTACACCTACTGCAAGTCATGTTCCCCAATAAAATCATAATGTAAGTGGAGCTACCGAAATTGCAATGCAACAAACTCAAGCTCCCTTGTTACCATAACAATTTTTAGATAAGGTGAATTCTCCCTGTCTAAACATTTTTTATTCATTGAAGATCACTAAGGCAAGTATATTCCTTTGGGAAGTCTTGCATATACCTGATCAAAAAGAGCTTTTGTAAGAGAAGCTAGCAAGCATTCATGTGACTCCTCAAATTTCAAAGCACAATGGTGTGGCTCTCAAAAATTTTCCAAATCATATTTTTTCCCTCAACCAAGGATAAAAATCCTCCACCTTTCTACCTCAGACTCATTATGGGAGACAAGTTGGTCCATAATTATATTGTGGAAAGTGGAGCAAACACTACTGTCATGCCTAAAGTAGTGGCTAATAAGTTGGGTTTAAACTATGAGCCACATAGCAAGGTCATATTATAGTTGGATGGGACTCTAACTAATATGATAGGATTGGTCAAAGGTTTGAAAGTATTTTTACATGGATGCCCAAGCTTTCCTATCATGCAAGACATTGTGGTGGTGGACCTTCCAACACACTTTTCTATATGCTTATCAAGGGAATTCACAACCAAGATAAGAGGATACCTTTATGATGATTGGTATTTTTTAGCTTTCAAGACAAGGTATGGGACCAAGGTAATTATAAGGACTCAACCCTTAGCAAGGTTCCACATTGAGCCATACTTGGAGACAATGTCAAATCAGAATTGTCAAATTAGCAAGGAAGAGGAAATGGTCATGGATGGTAAGACATCTTCCCCTCTTGAAGGTATTTTTGATCTTTATCTTGACAAGTGCAGCAATGAAACACATGGCCTTTATCCTTACACTTTCATTCAGGAGACTAATTTGGGAGTTTATTGTATGAATGAAGAAAATGTTCTAATTCCTTCACTCACCAATGAGGATAATGAACTTGATGGCATGTGGGAAATGTTCTTTGATAGTTCAAGGAATAAATTAGGTGTAGGATATGGAGTAATGTTAGTTTCTCCATAAATGAATCATTACTACTCTTCTTATAGGTTTCACTTCAGCTACACTTGCAACATGGCATAATATGAAGGCATAGTTCATGGTCTCCAATGGGCAAAGAGGAGAAGAATCAAGAATTTGAAAGTCTATGGAGATAGTGAGCTGGTCAATCATCAAGTAAGAAGTCAATCTATAGCCAAAAACCCATTTCTTAAGTCCTACAAGCATAGGTTATGGGATCTACTTGAAGACTTTGATGCCTTCAACATACAACCCATACCAAGAGACTTAAACAAACATGCTGATAAATAGGCTATAATAGGAGCACATTTTAACTTAGTTTCTAATGTATCAAAGGAGAAGGGTCAATCTCATATTAAGATCATTGTGATACCTTACATTCCAGATAATTAAGTGTCATGGCAAGTGTTTGAAAGTGATTAACACATCGAACACTTCTTGCAAAATGAGGTAGACTTCTCAAGAAATCAAAATAGGTTACATGATCATTATGAAGAGCAAATTATACAGCTGAAGACAATTAAAATACCCAAGGGGATGATTACCTTGGAGATTTTCTTCAATGAGGATGATCAAAATAAGAATAAAATAATGAGCATGTCAATGAAGGAGGAAAACTATGAGAGAGTTATGATTTTCAAAGATAAACTTTTGAAGATTGGCAAGGTATGTTCTTAGCTAGAAAGGCAAGCTTTTATTGCATTATGCAAAGAGTTTCATGACATCTTTGCTTGGGAGTATAAGGACTTAAAAGGGTTTCATCCAAGTCTAGCCCATCATACCATTGAGTTGGAGCCTAGAGCTAAATTGATAAGACAAAATCAAAGGCCTATCAATCCCAAGATAGAAGAACCCGTGAAGAAAGAGCTGACCAAGTTAATTGAGTCTAGGATTATATTTACTATCAAGCACTCAACTTGGGTAGCCAAAATTGTGCCGGTTCAAAATAAGAATGGAGAAATTAGACTTTGTATGGATTTTCATGATCTAAATAGAGTGTCTTTCAAGGATCATTATCCACTCCCTTCCATGAAAAAAATTCTACAAGTTGTTTCAGGTTCTCAACATTTCTCACTTCTTGATGGTTATTCAAGTTATAATCAAATATTGGTAAATGAAGAGGATAAATTCAAAATAGCCTTCACCACCAATTGGGGGACCTTTGCCTACAAGAATATGCCATTTAGTTTATCCAATGCTAGAGCTACATTTCAAAGGGCAATGAACATGGCTTTCAAAGGTTTAATCAATAAGTTTTTGCTTGTTTACCTTGATGATATAACCATTTTTTCAAAGGATTTTGTTGATCATATGGGACATCTAAGGCAAATGTTTGAGAAATGTATGCTGTATGGCATATCCCTCAATCCAAAGAAGTACATCTTTGCTATCTATGAAGGTAATATTTTGGGTCATGTTGTTTCAAAAGAAGGCTTATCTATTGACCCATAAAGGATTGAAGCTATTCTAGGCTTGTCCTTGCCTCAACACAATAAGGGGATACAAATATTCTTGGGGAAAATAAAATTTGTAAGGAGGTTTATCCCAATATTTGTAACTGTGGTAAAGCCTATCCCAACCATGCTAAAAAAGAACCAAGGTTTTACTTGGATAAAGGTAAGAGTAGTTTTGAAGTAATCAAGCAAGAAATTACAGAATCTCCTACTCTCTTAAATCTGAATTTTTCTAAAGATTTCATACTTTATACCTTTGCTAACCTTGACACAATTTTAGATATGCTTATACAAAAGAATGATGAAGATATTGAGCAACCAATTGCTTTCTTCAGACAAGGATTAGAGGACTATGAAGTAAGATATTATTTTATGGAGAAGCAAGCCCTAACTATCATTAGAAGATTGAAAAAATTCAAGCATATGGTTTAGAAAACAAGATTCATGTCATGGTTTCCCATCCTAGCACCAAGGAGTTCCTCCTAACCAAATATCTCAATGAAAGAGAGCTCGACGGATCACGAAAGTGATGGAATATGACATTGACATTAAGGTAACCAAATTGGTAAGAGGAAGAGGTTTGTGTGAAAATTTAGCATATAATTTTCAAGAGCCAAAGGAGCAAGCTTTGGTCAATTAAGTTCAAACCCAACCAACTGATCAAATGCAAAATTAAAGCTGGACATAAGACATCATTATTTTTATTCAAAATGGTGAGTGTCACAATGGCTTGAACAAATATCAAAAGAGGTATTTTAGGTTGAAAAACATTCTTTATTATCTTATGGATGGCATTATATTTAAAAAGGATGTGAATAATGTATTGCTAAGATGCATTAACAATGATCAATTTGATATGTTGTTGGAAAAGTTTCATAATGGTGCAGATGGGGGTCATTTCTCTCCTAGAATAACATCTACAAAGATAATGAGGGATGGTTACTATTAGCCTAGTATTTTTAAGTCCTATTATCATTGGGATAAGGTTTATCCTCAATGTGCTTTCTTTGTTGGCAAGCAAAAGCTTATAGCTCTTCCATTGAATCCTATCCAAGTGGACCAACATTTCATGCAATGGGGCCTTGACTTCATTGGCATGATCAACCCTCCATCAAGTGTTAGACACAAATGGATATTGAATGCTATCGAATACTTCATAAGGTGAGTAGAGGTTGTTGCATTGAAGGAGGCAAATGAAAATGTATCTTAGAGTTCTATGACATCTTTGTAATAAGGTTTGGAGTTTCTCATGTCATCCTCTCAGATAATGCACTTGATTTCATAAGTGCTAAAACTTTTGAGTGGGCAGAAAAGAGGGGATTTAATTTGAGTTCATCATCCAACTATTACCCTCAGGGTAATGGATTTTCTGAGTCTACCAAAAAGAACCTCATCAAGTTCATCAAGAGGACATTGGAAACCAATCAAAGAGCATGGCATATCAAGCTGAAGATAGCCTTAGGGATAGACATAATCAATCCCAAGAAGTTAATTGGTAATTCTCCCTTTGTACTTGTCTATGGGAGAGAAGCTAGGTTTTCTATATCATAAGAGCTCCCTACTTTAGAACTTTCACAACAGCTAGAATTACTTGAAAACACTCCCATGGAGGTTAGATTGATATAATTAATGTAGTTGCAGGAGGCAAGAGATGATGCACACAAAGATTTAGGACACCATCAAGTTCTCATGAATAAATCCTTTAACAAAAGGACAAGGGAAAGAGTGTTTAAAGAAGGTGACTTAGTCTTGAAATGGGATGAGGACAGAGAAAAAACTGGGTAGACATACAAAGTTTGATACCTTGTGGAGTGGTCCTTACATCATCAGTAAGTGAAAGTAAAGAAAATCCTTTTAGATATCCAAGATGGATGAAGAAGAGCTACTTATCCCAGTGAATGGGATCCACTTGAAGTTTTGCTTCTAGACCTTGTTGGACATGTCTTATAAATACTTATTGTTGTATGTTTCCTTTGTTGTCTTTGTTTTCTCAAAGTGCTTTATAGCACAAGTGTTTCACTTTCAGGTGTTTTCTTTCCTTGTGTTTTCTTTGCTATGTTTTTATTGTATTTTCTCTCAACCATGGGCTTGTTCTTTTTGGTTTTTGTTTTCCTTGTGTGAATCCATGCCTAATGGAAGGATGTAGGTAGCTAGTCTTGGACATAGTAGGCATGTCTCCCCTAGAAATTGCCAGAATGTTGACCCTTTTTCTATATAACTAGTTTGTGTTTCCTCTTCAGTTGGTTTTCATTCTTCCTTGCTCATTTTCTATGTTTTAGCCTTTGTTGTTTTGGTCTTTCCTTATTCTTCTTTCCCTTCATTATTTTTCCCCTTGGCTTTGTTTTTCCTTAGCCCTTTTTTTGTCTTAGCCCCAAAGTGCCCTTCAGAAAATTTTTGAAGGGCCACTTCCCTTTGAAGTGCCCTTCAGAATTTTTCAAAGGCACTTCACTTGCCTTGTTTTCCCCCAAGTGTCCCTTTAGAATTTTTCCAAAGGGCACTTTTTGTCCAAGTGACCCTTCAAAAAAAATCTGAAGGGCACTTTTTGCCCAAGTGCCCCTTCGAAACTTTTTTGAAGGGTAATTTTGCCTTAGTATTTTCCAAGTTACCCTTTAGATTTTTTTTGAAGAGCCTTTTACCCAACGGTTGTCCTTCGAAAAAGTTCCAAAGGGCCATTTCCTTTGGAAATTCCCTTCAAAAAAATTTCAAAGGGGCCTTTTGTCCTTTCCCGAGTGTTATTTGAAACTTTTCTGAAGGACACTTTCCTACAAGTGTCCTTTAGGAATTTTTTTTGAAGGAACATGTTGCCCTTTGCCAAAAATCTCGAAAGTAAAATTTTTGAAGGAATTCCTTCATATTTTTATCTGAAGAAATTGCTTCAGATAAAATTTCAAGCCATTGCCCAATCATAAGCCTGACTGAATTACGCATGACGTGCCATAAGACATCAATTTTAAAGAAACAAACTAGCCATTGGGTCAATGCATGACATGCCATAGGATGTTAAGTTTAAGGTGGACAACTAGTCATTGGATCAATACATGATGTGCCACAGGACATCAAGTTTAAGGTGGACAACTAGCCATTGGGGCCATGGTTCATGACATGCCAAAATATGTCAATACAAATTGGGTTTCCCAACATGCTTGACTTATGAATTTTATAGGTATAAGAGCTTGGAAAATCTGAAAGGATCTTGGTAGTGAAAACTGGGTTTCCCAAGGTGATTTACTTATAAATTTTTATAAGTAAAGTAGGAAAGAAAGCCTGAATGGGTCTACAGGTGAAAATTGGGTTTAAGAAAGTGATTTGCTTATAAAGTTTTATAAGTGAAGCCATTTATAAAAATTGAAAGGGTCTAGATAAAAGCAAATCAGATTTTTAGAACTACTTATCTTATAAGCTTGATCTAATGGTAGATCAATGATACAAAACCATGATCTGAGTCATTCCTTGAGGACCAATCAAAAGGGAAGGACAAAGCCAAACTGAATGAAAGCAACCTTTTCGATGCCATTGCACAAATCAAAAAGCCAAAGAGAAGCAGTTGGGAAAACAAAAGAGATTTCTAATAGGTGGCTCCAATAACAAGGACCATTTTTTTGCCTTCCTAAAGTATCTCATTTCTATTAAGTAGCCATTGAGAATCATCTTCAGAGGGGCAAGCCCATGGTGTTCAATTAGGTGACATGGATCAATCAGAGTGCCCTAATAAGCATCATTGGCAAAAATTAGTTGTAGTTGAGGACAATGACTTCTAACATATTTGATTCCTCTCTTTAGCATAAAGGACCTCTCTCTCTCTCTCTCTCTCTCTCTCTCTCTCTCTCTCTCTCTCTCTCTCTCTCTCTCTCTCTCTCTCTCTCTCTCTCTCTCTCTCTCTCCTCTCTCTCTCTCTCTCTCTCTCTCTCTCTCTCTCTCTCTCTCTTCTGCTATAAATAAGACCCTTGGGATATTGTTATTTCACACATAGATGGTACAATGAAGCCCTGCTAGAATGTTTTACCATTTTCTTGCCTTTGAGTAAAGAAGCATAAGTCTATTGTTTTCCTAAGTTATGGACATTGCCTAGGCATGCAAGAGACATAGAGTGATAGCTAAGTGATGTTTTATCCTTGTGTTCTCTATCCTTAATGTTTTTAAGCAAAGAGTTGATCCAACAGGTTATGTAGAGTGCATTTTAGTTGTATGAGATTTTGCATATGTGTAACCCTTTTCTGGACTATAGAGGTTATTTTTATAGTTACTTACCTTGTGTGATCTCATTCATTTTGTCTCTACATTGAAATATTTATGTTGAAATCTTCTATAGCTTGAATAATAGGCTTGTATTATGTTATATTGTGCAAATGTATAGGGCATACATGTGGATAATAACTTTTGGTATATCACCATTTTAGACTAGGATTTTCATTTATGTAAATTTTTGACCCTTTTCATCCAAACAAGATGGTTCAACAGATTTTATTGCACAAAATCTAATATAGGGAGCTATCCCTTTCAACTTAGAGGTTCATTTCCACTTATAGGCACACCCACAGGCCTGGAAATGTCTCAACATTGTCCAAATCTAGAGAAGGCCTAAACAACCCTCTTCTAGGGTACAAGATTTGGAGACAACACTAGCCTTGGGAAAATTGTGGGGCTAATGTACCTATTTGAAGACCTTTTCCAATGAAAAACCATATAGGTTTTATCAAGAAATTTCCACTCTAGACTGACTGCAAGTTTACACAGTCTACCTGTGTATATATGAATGCCTTATTTTCTAACATCTCTATTTTTGAATGTTATTTGGAAGAATATTGAGGGTTTTTTAAGATTGATCACCAATTCTAACATTAAAAAATGGATTGAGACTTCATTTTTGGGTGCAAACCTAGTAATTATCTCTTGAGGACTATGTATACTCCAAAATAGTCAAACACAACCTTTTCTTTGCCAATAGAGATCAGGTCTATGGTTGCATGCACTGAGTTGAATGTTGTAATATATGGTACACCTCCTTAAAGTTATTTTCAATAACTAACATGCACCCATTGGGCTTCAAAATTCAATAGAAATAGAAAAACCAAACATGTGGGGTTTAGCTATGTTAAGAATAAAATAGATTTGATACTACATGTTAGGATCAATAAGCTATATCCTATGGTGTAATTAATTGATGTAGAATAAACAAGATAAAAAACATGAGACAAGAGGGAACACATTACACAAGATATTATGTGAAAAACTCTTACAAACAAGCAAGGGAAAAATTCATGGGCAAAATGGAAGCTTCTAAACTTCATATTAATCAACATCAATCTTTTCTACAATAGCTCCTTCAATAACTCATTCAGTAATAACAACTAAGCACTCAATGCTTACACCTAAAGCATTTAGGTTGTGAATCAAGCACAACATAGACTTTAGAATCCAACCTCTAAGCATGAAATCATAAGCTTACATGGATCCACTAATTGGATGAATTACAAAGGGAGAACTCATGCATATTTATGAATTTACAACAAGAGAGAAGAGTGAGATAGTAATATCATAGGTGGCCCAAAAAATTCATTACATTCCATGTGGGCACTAGTGATCAATAGTAAAATGTCTATTTTCATGTGCAGGGGTCAAAAAAGTAGACCATCCACTTTAGACAAGATCCAAGCCACTTTCATGTGACTCCAAACATTGTATCCCACTCCATATGTGAGGACAATCAACAAAAATAAACTCTTGTCTTCTTCACATTTGAACATAAGAGATCAAAAGGTGTTTTAATCACCTTTTGACTCTAACCAAACATGTGAATCCTAGGTCCCCTTATAAATTTGACCCATACATGACCCCTTATCTTTTGTACACTAGGACAAACCACATATGACTAATAGGGAAAAATTCCATGTCCTCTAATGGAGTGTTATGCCCCACACCTATCACATCATCCTTATCACACTTGGGACCCTCCATGGGCCCCTATCACATCATCAATCATCCACATCACCTACATGACACACCACTGGCATTCCACATCACATGCCACATCACCTACATACCACATCATTTGCATGCCATGTCACCATGAATAGTGATTTGTGAATAGTGACTTCACACCTACCATACTCCCATTTTAAGTCAATATACATAGGCTTTTAACATACCTAAGTATTCTACAACCACTTGTCCATCAATGCCCATTACTACCCTGACACAAACCCAATATAAGTTTTGTTTCATTACTAAAACCTCTCTACCTTGATTGACTTTGTCAACACCTGCTCCTCCATAGCATATTACAACACCTAAAGTGACTCTTCACTTATCCACAACAAAAACCAATCCTCCTATCAATATTCTACCATGAACCACTCATTACTCGCAATTCTTGGGAATATCCAGTTTATTGCTCACTATGGAATCATGAGGCTTGCTACTCCTGGTGAATTCAATACACAAGACAACGACATGTTTTCTCTTCCTCTAAGACACTCCTAGGAAGACAACTCAAAATACAAGAAGTGGGGTACTTCCTTGCTTTCTTATCCTTGTGCATCTCCATCCTTGTTTTGCTCCTCCTATCACCTTCATCATGTCCTAGTCACTACGCCATTAAAATAGTGATCATGTTGGGACTTACATCCAACATGTCAACAACACATAGCAGTAACTTCTACTAAACATTTTGTCTCTCTATGAACATATTGAATATCATGCACTCCCTTAACATGTCTATTGGAAACCCATATAATGAATTATTCAATATGCAATCTAGCAACACTTTTGACTCATCCTTGTATTTATCTCTCCCTAAGAGAGATCACCATGTAGGAATCACACTGGTCTAACTCATTTAAAAATAACAAGTGCACACATCACTCTTGACAGTAGTGAGGAGAGAAGATCTCATAAAATTAAAAACTAGAATTCTCCACATAGCCTCCAAAGTTATCAACATGACACAATTTCACTGGACCAATCATAGCTCCTAGGAAGTCATCATGCTACTTGGTGCATCACAACACCTACCAAGTTTTCAAGCCCATAACCAAAATGCATCTTGCTCTACCAAATGTTTCTAAAACACCAACTCATGTGCCTTTAGTGTTACTCTATGCATCAATCTACCTGGCCAACACGACAACTATATACACAACACTCCATCACCCTGAGTTATATGGTCAACACTAGCCTTTTCCTTCTGAGAACACCAAGTCTTAGTTGATATTCTGTATGTAGCCTTCAACTACCAACCATGATAAATATGATATAATTTGATCAATCACAGCTCTAGGGAAGTCATCACACCACTTAGTGCACTAATGCACCTACTGAGTTTTTGATCCTAAAAAATGAATCCAAAATGCATCACTACTCTACCACATGTCCAAACACATGACCTTATCCTTATAATAAAATTAGGTCTCACTTCATCTACATCTTCATATTTCTCATCCTCAACTACTTCAAAATAGGTATAGCTTTAGGTTTTTTTATACCTCCTTCCTTTGCATAGATTGTCTTCAACATCTTGACTAAAAACATGTGGTAAATAGGATACCACATCATACACCCCTTTTATTTGTTTCCAATAACCACAACAAGTTCATGCCTTATCTTCAACCTCCACCTATGGAGACCAACTTGCTCCTCAAGCTATACAATTGCTTCATCATATATAGAGATATTGTGTAGGATGCTAACTTATTTGGCAAAGTTTTTCCACTTTCTCCTCCACTCATATGTGGGCTTCTCCTCAACAACATAAAGAGAACATGATCTTCACCAAGAGATCCTCCATCTTGATCTATAGAGAGACACCTACTAAAACAAAACCATTTTTTTATCTCTTGAACTTGGTCTGTCCTCCTATCACAATAGCTTCAACTTGTACAAAACTAACCAATAATAGAAAACACTCACAAACATGGAGTTTTCAACCATGGCTCTGATACTAGATGTTAGGAATAAAATAAATCTGATACTACATGTTAGGATCAATAAGCTATATCATACAATGCAAGTAATTAATTAAAAATAAAATAAGATACAAACATGAGACAAGAGGGAACACATTACATAAGAGATTATGCAAAAACCCTTGAAAATAAGCGAGAAAAAAAACCACAGGAAAAATGGTAGCTTTCAGACTTCATATTAATCAACATCAATCTCTTCTACAACATCTCCTCTCACAACTCCTTTATGGCTAACAATGAAGCACTCAATGATTACAACTAAAGCATTTAGGTTATGAATCAATCATAACATAGCCTTTAGGATCCAACCTCCAAGCATGAAATCATAAGCTTGCATGGATCCACTAACTGGATGAATTACAAAGGGAGAGCTCATGCATATTTATGTATTTACAACAATAGAGAAGAGTGAGAGAGTAACATAATATGTGGCCTAATAAATTTGCCACATTTCATGTGGGCAATAGTGATCAATAGTAAAATGTATGTTTTCATGTGTAAGGGTCAACAAAGTGGACCATCCACTTTATATAAGATCCAAGCCACTTCCATGTGACTCCAAATATTGTCTCCCACTCCACATGTGAGGATAATTAACAATAATAAACTCTTGTCTTATTCTTCACATGTGAACACAAGAGTTGAAAAGGTATTGCAATCACCTTTTGACTCTAACTAGACATGTGAATCCTAGGGCCCCTTATAAATTTGATCCATACATGATCCCTTGTATTTTTTACACTAAGACAAACCACATGTGACTACTAGGGACAAAACCCATGTCCTCTAGTGGAGTGTTATGCCCCACACCTGTCATATCATCCTTATCACACTTGAGATCCTTCATGGGCCCTTACCACATCATCAATCAACCACATCACCTACATGCCACATCATTTTCATATCACATCACATGCCACATCATCATGAATAGTGACTTCACACCTATTAAGTTAGGGTTTTAGGCTTCTTAACTTGTTAGTGATTATTTATAATGTTGGGGGCCTTAAAACCTAAATTCATGCATAAAATTTGAAGGGCATAAGGGGACATTCCTACCCCTAGGAGTACTTATTCCAAATCTCCTTCTCCTTTATGAACCAAGCATTACAAACTACCCTTTCTTGCTCTACCAATGACTTAAGGGAGACTTTGAGTAGGTTTTCTACCTTTTATGTCCTACAAACACTATCTAAGCATGGTTTTAAGTCTGATAAAGTTATAAGATGTTTGAGGATACTCTTATTACTCTACACCATGGTCCACCTTGAGATTATATGCCTTGACCTAATGTAGAAACCTGCAAAATTATCTCTTCAACAAATAACTTATTCATTTGGAGGCATATTATATAGTATTTACATATAACATATCAAATTAGGTATCTTCTAACTTGTACCAAGGCCTTATAACTTACAAAGAGTCTCCTTTTACTTGCTTATGCCAACCATTTGTCTCATGATGCTCTATTTGGGAGTTAAAGCAAAGAATAGAAAGATATCAAAGCCAGTGTACATTAGAAAATGGAGAAAACCAACATCTTGGTTGAGTATATGGACCAAATGAAGTATAAAAGATCCTCAATAAGTGTCAAATTACTTATTTGACCTCTACACATGATTTTGACTCTCCATCTTTGATATCTCATAAAGGAACTCACTTGCTAACATGTAACAAATAATGAAATGAATAAAGATGAAACCTTAATATTTTTAAACATACCTTAAACCATGTAAAGGATTGAGATGCTAATTGTTACTATCTTACCAACCTTGACTTTAGATTCATCACTCACTATGAGCACCATGTCACCCTAGAAAGTCACCATGCCAATGTTCTCACCATGGATCATCATTTTATGATCTTCGCAAAATAACCTTAACCTTTGCAAAGCAACCTTAATATCTTATAAGTTACCTTAACCTCTCCAAAAGTTTAAAAAGACTTCATGAGTGATCATATTGAGGAGATTGATGATAGAGCTAGGTATTTTAACTCGCCCTCTTTTGTTAGACCACCCTAGGAGACCTTGACAGCCAATAGGAGCAACATCACACTTCACCATTATAAGGCAAGCCATGACCAAGACAAGACCCCTCAAAAGGATATCACCAAAGTTAAGGAGGCATGGCTAACAAGTTTTGAAATATAATGATATATGGTGGCCAATCTGACTAATAAGGATTATTCTATTTTTAAATTATTACAGTTGTGACAACCTTGGGTGGCCATCATGACCAAGGATGAGAATCTGATGCTACTTGGGGGAGAGCCCCATCCTTATCTATATATCATAGACTACTTTATCTTAGCATGGTTGACATTTTTTATGTAGACAAACTCTGTTGAAATGAATGCAAGTTTCTTACTTTATATCAACTAGTTTATTTGTCTGTGAATGTGGTCCATTATTTTCTAGCTTTGAATGAATGCTTATGTTAAGGAATTGGCAATGTGATATGTCACCAATAATGAATTTGCAATTGTTAGAATGTGTTTTGCTATTCTAATTTGTTTATAAATTCTTCTTGTTTCCTTTAAAACACTCTTAATCTGTATGCTTGAAGCTATATATCATTTGTGAAGATTATTTATGTAATTTACGACAAGCTCCTCTATATGTTTATATTTAGTGGAGAATTCAAAAATTAAGCATTCCCATTCATTTTTATTAGATTCTTTCCCTATGTGATGATGAGTTTGAGCCCCTTGTGAAACTCGACACATAGTGGTGTAACTGTGGTTGGGCACATAGCTTGATTCTTGAAGCATTAGAATCCTCTCAAGCTAGGAAACATCCTTTTCTGACCCACCTTACTGTCCCCATTTTATGTTTATTCTAATAGCTGAACAAGTCCATCCACTTTATTTAGAAATTGGTGAAGTGAAGCCCAGTAACATTTAAAATTGGAATTGATTAAACCAGGTGAATACTGGAACTTGTTTGTCAAGATGAGTATTGGATCCTTGGTTGTAGCACTGCATTTCTCAGAGACTCATTTAAATTAGATATCATGGAGCCCAATACTTACAAGTGTGCCCTGGATTGAACTAGTTTCAATCCTAAAATGGAGGATGAAAGTCCCTTGTTGTCCCAAAGTTCATTCTGAACACTTAATCTCATAAGTGTCTTGGGGCTGGATTTGGGACCAAACAATAAATCGAAGTTGGGTTTAGTAGTGCAATTGAAAGTTTAAATTCAAGGTTAAGTGTTCCATTGTTTTCAAAGTTGATATTGTTTGTTAGGTGTTGTGAGTTGTCTGAGAAGAGTTGTAAGAAGTGCAAAGCATTGTGCAAGTGTTTAGACAACTGTAAATTATAATTATGTTTGTGAAGGCCATTGTTTAGTATTAAACCTATACATGAGAATGATATAGTGGAGGAGTAAGCATCTCAATCTCCTGGCCTTTTCTCATCTTAAGTTTCTTCAGGATAATCTCTGTGTCATGTGTTTTCCATAGTTTTCCCTTTCTTTTTTTTCCACTTTATTTCATTTCTAGCACTTAAATTTTTGTTTGCCTAAGCGAATAAACATGTATATGTTAGGATTTTGAATACGATTCCTATTGATGAATTATGAGTGGACTCTCCATCTAATTACAGATTAGTGGTTCTTACTAATATGGCTCTCACTAATAGATATATGAAGAGTATAATAGTGGAGAAAAATCCTCAACTACTATGGGATATGCCACTTTGTCGATGAAAATTTAATATGGCTTTCACTAATAAAGAGTATTATAGTAGACAAATATGGCTTTCGCTAGTATATAATTAGTATAGATATCTTAAATACATTTGTTTGAAAGAGATATCACTCTTGAGGTGTTTATCTTAGATTTATAATATATCACATTGATGCACAAATTTTCCACTCATTGGTGATAGATGTCATCAATCTATATCCACCACTATTCAGGGTCGAAAAACTCTTTCCGAAAAAAATGTACTCCAAATTCTATTGTGTGCCCAAGACATTACATTTTTTCGATTGACTTCTCCAAATACAAAGAAAAAACTTTCAAATGATGATAAAAAAACGTCAAATATATAATCGATTTTTGTATTTCTATAAACATCTTTTCCCTATTGATTTTATTAAAATATATATATACAAAATAATAACCACATACAAAAAGAAGGTACACAACTAAATGTACTATTAATTTTGCACTTAAACAATATTTTTAAAATAAATTCAAGCAAAAGGCCATCTAGCTTAATGGGAAATCCCTGGGAATGAAATAGAAAGCTTTGATAAAAAGTATTCCTCGAACCTTAAAAAAATTATGTTAATACAAAACAATGTGCCAAAGTTCATAGAAGATTTGATACCATCCATAAGAAAAATATTTGTCCTTGTAACTGCTGCTAAATTATTGCTGGCATGTAGTGGGCTCAAACTTCAAAAGCATCACGTGTTCATGTCAGGAGATCTGAACTTACTGACCTTATTATCTGCTGACATTATCAATTAAAAAAATTGATCTCAGAAAATTTGAATTAACAGTCAAAGGAGAGCCTCAGATTCTTCACATGGTACATACAAATTGGCTTATTTTATAAGCCAAAAGATTAGTCTCAGATTGTACTATGAATAGTCTGTAAAATATCATGAAGGCAAGGGATGTTCCTGATTAGTCTCAGAAAAAAAAAAACAAAAACATGAAGGCAATCTTACTTCTTACGTTACTTTTCACTCTGCCTTTGATCTCAGCACAAAAGCATGAGTTGTCTGCTAAAATACTACAACTCTCCACTGATGATTATCATCACCACAACACCAACAAGAAGGTGGGGAGAAATCATGCACTGAATGAGCACAGGAAATTCAATAGAAGGATTTTGGAGAAAGTAGCTTACACTTTCATGGAGTCTGAAGACGATGATGATGATATTGGTGGTGCAAAGGCTGGTAGTGGTCATGTTCAAGTGAAGAAAAATGTCGGTACAGAAAGACCCATATACGTGTACAGACATGGGTTCAGCTTTAGGAGTGTGCCTAGTCTCCCTAATCCTATACAGAATAGGTAAGTTTTCTGTTTTTCCTTATAACAGCCTATTTTGTTAGAGATTTGACGATTCTGCAGTGCATGTCTGTTTGCTAACAATCTTTCCAGTGTGTAGTTTTGCTTATCAACTTTTGTGGTTATATAGATATATATTTTTGGACCCATCTTAAGATCTAGTTGTTCATGGAAGAGCTTATACAGTCCGCATGTTTGTTCTCGATTAACTGAATTTGCCAGTGATTTATCACATGTGTCTATGGTGATGAGGATGCTGGTCCGATGGGTAAGTTTTGCATTTATAAGAATGGTTGATGATGGCTATGTGGAGGTTATATCCACAAGAAGAAGCCATTAGTTTGTTTGATAGCTTTTAAGATTTTTGATTGTCGAAAAAAAATTGGTATCATTTTTGATGATGGATTATAAAATGTGACCTTAAATATTTATTCAATGATTTTTTGATAACTTTTTTAAAAAAAATTGATTTTTAAATAAACTAAATTTATACATCATGAAATGTGATTTGAAATATTTATCAAAACGTCTTCTCCCTATAACTTTTTTAAAAAATTGACTTGGATTGTGAAAACCTTGTATATCTAGTGTAGGAAAGTCGACATCATGCTCTGATAGTGGGAGAGATTAATTCTTCTAATGATCTTATCCACTCAAGGTTTTATCACATTGATTCTAAGACCTCTTCTAGTGTTATCCACTTAAGGTCTTAAAAGATTTGATGCTAGTTATAGGCTTATAGTCAGGTACAAGAGTAATTGACTAACTGAGATCCATGGTATTTGAATCTCATCATACTACAACACTATCGCATAAACAAGGAGAATGGATCATAGACCAATATCTGATTTGACATTAATGGTAAAATCCTTTGAGATAAGTGTACTTAGACATTGTAGATCCCTGATGGTCCAAGAAAAGTACCAAATGGCCTAAAACAACAGATTAGGGTTTATATAGGTTACATTGGGGCACACTCTATTTTGTTTATATCTATTAATATTAACAAAAGTTTGTTAATTTTTTAAATATTAGATATTGTAAGCATAATTTTTTTCAACTTTGCTTTTAATAAGAACAAGTGTTTAGTTATTGTTACATTCTTTATTTTTTCGAAATATGTTTTTGAAAGAAAAGTTATAAGTTTAAAACTTGTAAGAGTAAAGTATGTATGTCTAATACAAAGTAGTTTTATATATTGTAAGTTAACTTACAAACCATAACTAAACTATCTAACATGGTAAACTTTAAAAAAAGTTCATTTCTATTTTAACCTTTATTTAATAGAATAATATATAAAACAATTTAAATAAATAATTTATTTATTTTTTAATAATTTTTCTTATTTTATTTTTTGATATACTTGAATGTATTATATAAAATCACTGAACTATTAAAATATCATCTTTGTTTATATTTTGGAAATAAACATTTTATTTTTAATTTCACCACCACCTTTTTTAATTTTTGAAAGCTCACTTTTCAAATAATTAATATTGTTACTTGTTTCTTCTTATTTTTAAAACCTCATTTTTACACTACTAACCCTGTTGCTTACCTCTTCTTATTTTTGGAACCCCAATCTACATTACGAGCTCCCTTTTAACTTGTTTTAGTATACAAGGTTAAAAAAAATCGATACATAGAATCCCTTTTTTTGGGCCCATATATCTAATCTATAGAACATCATTTCCATCTATTCTATGCTCAAGCCTAAAACTAGAATTTTTTACTCGTTCTTACTTTATTATCAATCAGTTTTATGATCTAAAGACATCATTGGCATCTATATATACAAGTTTTATGATCAAGTCCAATACTATGGTTGTTCTACTTGTTCTTAATAATATAATTGGTTTATTATTAGTTTTATGGTTTAATTTTAAAATCAATATCCCCATGGTACTCAGCAATGAGAGGGATCAGGGTCTAAATGGTTGCCATCTTATAAGTAGGGCCAGTGTTAAGATTTGGCCAAGAATACCAGTGTTAAGATTTGGCCAATGTATTCTTTTATAGATTTTGTTTAGCATCAAAATTGAATTACTTTTTTGGGGTACCAATATGCTCTACAACTTTGGCTTCCATCTTTAGGTCAAGGCAGTGAAGTTTGTTGTGTCTCAATGTTTTTGTTTTTCTATTAGCTTGGATTTGATGAGAGTGGTCAACACCTACCCAGGTGAGAATATGGGTGCAAAACTAGCATTGATTCCATAAAAAAACTGCTTATATGAGCACCACTATTGTTGCATTGCATGGACAGTATGATCAGTTGGGTCCGGTTATGGTTTATTCTTTAAATATATATGTGAATGAGCACCACTATTGCTTGAAAGATGGGTTTTAAATGCATTGCATGGACAGTTTGACAGTTTAGCATGGTTATGATTATGATCTATTCTCTCTCTATATATATATGAGAATGATCACCACTATTACTTTTAAAAATGGGTTTCAAATGCATTGCATGGACAGTGACCAGTTTGGCAAGGTCATGATCTATCCTATCTTATATCATGTACTATAAGATTATACTTTCTTTATGCCAAAGTGATAGGTAAGAGTGGAAGATATTAAGTTGTTGGTGTGTTGTTCATTAACTGTTAAAAAATTTATACATTTAGTAGTGTTTTTAAGCACATCCAAATAGTTTAGGTTTAGTATGTAAGATTTATGAAAGTGTGTTTACTTGTATAGAAAAGATTTTGGATATACTGTATGAAGATTTTTTATTCATGTTTTAGATTACATTTCATCATCCATTATCAGGAAGAAAATATAAAATACAATCCCAAAAAAAATCTTTCAAAATTATATTCAAAAACATTTTTATACAGATCACTAACCATGAAAATATTAATATGTTTAACATGTTTACTTGTTCAGAAAATTGTTTATTAAACAGTTTTAGAATTTAATTTCAAATTTTTATATAATTATTTTAATCTAAAATTTTATATATTAAATTATGATTGTAGTTATGTGATTTTTTTTTAATGTTCATCTGCTGCTTTATACATATAATGATTATGTTGTAACAGGTACCGACCTGGGTCTGGTTGCTGATGAAGGTCATGAGAAGTGCTACCAGATGGGCTGGCAGCTTTCAGATCAAACCGGTTAACTTAATTTGCTGAAATATTGAGGATGAGACTGGAGTCTTAGAGGACTACATGACCAAGAGTATACTATTAAATGCTAGTACACACCACTTCTGTATTCACATATTGAATGTTGCTTCTGAAATCTTTTTATGTTAAACTCAATCAGGAATTTTGTTAAATACCTTAGTATGGTAAACCTGATAGTCACAAGGATAACTAGTATAATGCTTTTCATCAACTGCTACTATAGTTTGATAGTAAAAAAATACTTTATACCCTTCAAAAGGTTGTGTATTGTTTTCGTTTAGAATAATCTTATTTTGAATATATATATATATATATATATATATATATATATATATATATTATTTTATTTATATATAATTAAAAAAATTAATATTAATAATATATTATTTTTTTTTTTATTATAATATAATAATTAATTTAATTAAATTTAAAATCTAAATTTAATATAAATTTTAAAAATATTAATTTAACATTTCCAATAATTCGATAAATAGTTAATTGGGTAGTAAAACATTAAAAGTTAAGAATTAAATTATGAAAACAATTAGTGCAATTATGATTTTTATTGAAAATATTATAAAGTTTTTATATTAAAATTTTAATTGTAAATATTTTATATTGAGACTGTGCTTTATCAATTCATTTTTTTTTAATATGGATATTTTTAAATTTTTAATATTAAATTAAATAAGATTGATTATTGGTATATTTAAATTGATTATTAGTATATCTAAGGTTAAAATATCTTAAAATATTAAGAAAGAATAATATATTTATTTTTCAATAATAAAAAAAATATTTATAATAATTTTTTTAAAGTATAATTTATTATAAAACTTAATTATTAGTATATAAGAATAACTGATAATTATATGATAAGCCAAACTTTTAAATAATTATTAATCCATTATCAAATTGAAAAAAAATATAATAGTAATTAAAAAAAAATAATATTGTTAAAATTTTATTGTAATAATAGTTTATAAATTATAATACAATGGAACCTTTAAATGTGATTTTGTCATGAAAACTAATCTATTAACCTTTTATAGTAATGTCTAAATTATTGTATTAATTAATCTTTATTAACTTTTTATGGTAATGCTTAAATATATTTACATTGTATTGGTTAACACAATTTATTTTTAAAGATTGAATAGGGTGCTTTAAAATATAATTCTCTTATAGTTAAGATAAATTTTTTAACAAACATATTATTTAGAATCAATTTTAACGTGGTTGAAATGGATAAGTATTTAATGGAAAATATATTAAATTGTAAAAAATTGTGTTATAAGTAAAATAAATTTGATTACAATATTTGTTCTACTATTTTTAAGAAGAAATGTAAACTATTATATTTGAAAAGAGATGTAGGCTCTATCTTTAAGAAGAGATGTGAGACATTTTTCTCATGTTATTACAAAAGAAATATATTGATCTTTGATAAGGAAATGAATAATTTAAAAATAGAATATAAAGAGATTGGAATTGTAATGTAAATAGTCATGTGACAAATAGGTTTTGTCATGTCTTGAAACACAAATTTCTACAAAAATATTAATTTACCTTTTTTAGGTTTTTTTAGATATTTTTTTATTTTTTTACAAATTTAAGGCCTTTTGGAGTATTTTTTTATATTCTAAACTTTAGTTAGATACCCTATGTACATAGATTTAGAAGGAATGCACATATGGCATCTAAACTATTTCATTTGATGATCTTTCCAATGCATATAACAATTTATAATTCTAATGAGTGAGCTAGGAGATATGACCCTGACAATGTATTGTATTAGTGATATACTAGTTTTTTAGTATTCTACCCAAAATATTGTCTCGAATTATCACCTGGATCACTCACTCTTCCTTGAGAAGCAATGGGCCTCATTGCTCCTAGTGTTGATTTTTGGTGAACATAGAAAACTCTAAGTAAAGATGTGATTTTATTCCACTTAAGTGGGGTGACACTTGAAATTTATTTTTATTAATTTTGAAGATCTTTTTATAGGGATGCTAACAAACCAACATGTAGAATTGTTGTGGTTTCATTTCCAACATAATTCACAAGGATGGGGATTACATCAATGACTAAAAGTATAACCTCTTCTACCATAATAACTTCAAATAATGTGATGAAAAAAATTACTTTGATAGGTATGAGTATAATAGTTGCATTGATTTTCAGGGTGTTGTTTCGCATACATGTCTAATTTAATAAAAGTGAGACACATGGTGGGTTAATAAGATTTTTCAATGTACACAAGGCCAAAATTATTAGGTTTCATTATTGCTTTGATAGGTTTTTGAATTCCTTTACCATATTTTCCAAGGCCTTGACCAATATATTTCATTTTATTTAGCAATTTGAAACCAATTCCTTTTTTGTATTTTTGAAACAACCAAATAAATATAGAGAATGATCATTATGAGAGGAACTAAAATAAAATACCATGTTTTCATTTGTTTCTATCTATGTATCTACAATAAGTGTCTTCTTCTCTTTCATCCTTCTAAATTCATCTTGTTGGATGGCTAGTTCCTTTTTAACTTCATCATAAAATGCCTCTTTTTCTACAAGTTTTTATTGAATTTTTTTGTATTGCTTCAATGCACCTTTCTTCTACTTGGAGAAAACCTCCAATGACATGGATTCTAAATTTGGAAATATGTTCTACATATTTATCATTTTCTCCATGATGATGTTCAAGTTGGTCTCTAACCTTTAATTTTATTCAAGAATTGACTTGTGTTCATTATGTTGTGTCGAAAATGGATCCAAATATTGAAATAGGTCCTCTTGTCTTTTTTTGTTGCTTGATTTTGCCATGAAATGACAAATTATTGCAAAATGTACATTTTTTTATTTCTCTAATACCACTAATTTGGATTGGCTCAGGAATCCAATAGACAATGCACTAAATTGCATAAACTTAATGTGTTATAGGTGAAATCAAATTAAATAAAACATGTTTAGCATAAAATAATATTTCAAAACTATTATAAAATGAACCACATGAAATAAAAATGCATAGAGAGAGAAAATTATGAATAAAATAATTTACTACTTCAACTATGTGGGAGGTATGTATGGTTATCCCTGAGAAGAAATGTGAGTCAATGTCCCTAATAAAATAAGTGGGTTGTTATCGTTGAGAAGAGATGTGACCTATTTCTCATGTGCTATTAAAAATATAAGGTAATGATCTATAAGAAGAAATGTGAAGCTACCACTCTCTATTTTACATATTACAAAGTCGTATTAATCTATGAAAATAAATGAGAAGATTAAATATTCTGTCATCTTACAATTCCTTCACTATTTTTACAATTTTCAACGATATTTCTGTTTCTACTCGTTTTTGCTATTTAAGTTCAGAAGAAGAAGAAACTAAAATTAAATGGTCAGGGGTTAGATGATACCCGAATGAAGTTGTGCACCGTATCCAGACGTTGAAGGAGCTCCTCTTTGGCTGTGGAGGAAGACACCTGTAGATAAGAATAAGACTAAACAAAAAAAATGTTAGATAGATATATGGTGGACTGCCAAACGATATGCTCGGTCCCAGAAGCGTAGAAACTTCCTTGAGGGATGACAGTCCACTTTCTGATAAAAAGAGTGTTAGATAAAGAAATATAATGAAAGACTTAAAGAAAGAGAAATAGATAACGTGTACCTGATTCCTGCAATCTATCTATCACAGTCACCAATGCCAGTTAGTCTACCGTCGTCGGTTGGTCAATGTTGCCGATGTCGGTTAGGTTGCCGACGTCGGTAGGGGCAATGGGCCTTGGACGAGATCCAGAGATATGTCTGTGGTCGATAGAGGGGTCTGGGAGAGTTTAAAGGTCTATGCAAGGTTGCAGGGAGATGAATAAGGTCCGCAAAAGGGCAAAGGTGGAGGATAGTTTGTTAGAAAGGGTAAGGGTAAGAGGATGGCTTTTCAGCCTCTTTAGGAAGACAGTCGGGTCGGGTCTGGTTGATTGTATTTAGAAATAGTAAATAGACATTAATTACTACTGTACTCTAAACACTGAAATAAGATAGAAGAATACTTAGCTCTGCTTGATGGAGAACCAGAGGTGTTAAGGCACTTATCCCTGTTGTGGCTTGTTAGGTTATGGAGCTAAAACCTTCACTGATGCAAATAGAGGAGGAGGTTGCTGAGTTACAGAGCAATCGACATCAGTCTGATCAGCCAACATTGGTCAGATTAGTGAAGAGAAGTAACCAACGTCGGTCAGGGATCAGTCGGCGTCGGTCAACTCCAGGCAGACAGGGATCGACGTCGATCGCCTGTGCGGTTCAGAACTGCAAGTTTTATGGGCAGTTAGTTAACGAACCAAGTGTTTGCATGTCAAGAGCCAAATTTAGACTAGAAGCTGTGGATCTAATTATTGTTTGCATGAGATCTATTTAAGAGACTCATAGACTGTATTGTAAGGTGTGCTAGTTTGAGTTGAGCAAAGTTAGCTCCTTCTATGTGTGAGGTGAGCAAGGGTGTTCCTCCTAGTTCCATAGCAGTGCCAAGGTGGGTGTTGGTTTTAGAGAATCAACAGGATTCTTCAGGGGTGTAGGATCTTGGTCAGCAGGTGTGCATGGCTACTTTTGGAGATCTACATTGGTAAGTAAGATCATTGATCTGTAGGTGTATGTGTGTGCATGATCCAAGTTTGCAGGTGTGTAGATCAGATTGATTTGCAAGTGTGCAAGATCAGGGAGGATAGCAACACAACAGGGAGCAAGATCAGGTGGGATCTACTTGGAGTATAGTGTGTACTCAGATAGAGCAAAGAGGAAGGCAAGGAAGATCCTTCCATAAGTGAGATCATTTGGGTTGCAGGTTGTTGCAGTTTAGGGGAGATCTACTTGAAGTACGATTGAGTACTTGGAGTGCGTGGAGCACTTGTGGTGTGCGTGGAGCACTTGAGTAATGGCAGTAGTGGATACTGACTGGTTAGAGGTGAACACCAACTCTGTGTTTGAGTTGTGTGTTGGGACCGTAAGAGAGAGAGAGCTTTGAGGAAAGAAGTACTGTACACTTGAGGTGTGGGAAGCCTCTGTAAGGTGGAAGAGTGTGGCAGCTCTTTATTGTATTCTTTTTTGGATGAGTATTAATACAAGTTGTGTATTGTCTCTCATATTCTGTGTTATTTCTGAATTCTAGTTACTTGTGTATTCTGGTTTAATTTTGCATGTAAGTTGCTTGTATTTGGTAATCAATTGTGTGCTTCCATAATTCCCAACAAAGGCGGTGATAGAGTTCTTTGGTTGGGTATCTAACAAAGTGGTATCAGAGCTAAGGTTGCAGGGAGTGATTTTGTGTTTGATTATAGGTCACTCTCAGGGGTTTCTAATTGAGTGGGAGTAGAGCAATGGCAGAAGAAAGTAAGCTAAGAATGGAGGAATTGAAAAGCACAGATGATTACTTATGGTCCTATGGAAAGAAAGAGCAGGGAAAAGAATATTGTTGGTTGGTAGAAGATCAACATGAAGGAACTAAAAAAATAGGTGTTGCAGGTGTTGTTGCACAGGATGCTCTGGGAGGTTTCTTGGATAAAGTAGAATCTTGGTTTATAGATTATGTTGCCTCTTTCCATGTAGCCCCAAAGAGAGGAGCTAGTGAGCCTTGCCAAAGAATTGGCAAAGGGGAAGTGTTGCTGAAATTGTAGGCGGCCAACACATGGGTGTTGAAGAAGGTCATGTAGGTCCCAGTCTTAGAGATGCAGCTAATTGCTTCAAGAAAGTTGAGTGATGAGAGATGCACAAGAACTCTCACAGCGGATGCACTTGAATTAGCGGGTGGTAAGAAAGTAGGTATCCTTTATCTATCTACTTATATTATTGATTCTTCTTCTATTACAGAGATGTGGCTTTGTAGGCTTGGTCACATGAGCAAGAAGGAGATGCATATTCTTAAGTGGAAGACAGATGTGTTTGACAGGCTTAAGAACTGGAAAGCCTTGGTGTTCTTAGAGGAGATGACGTACAGAGACCAGTGGATGGGGCCGGATACTTCTGAGCAGGGCAATTTGGACATGGGTTTTGATTCAAAGGAGCTCGTGAGTAAAAAGTCATCACTCACAAGTGAACACAGGTACCAACATCGGTCAGGAGGAACCGGCATCGAATAGACAGGTGCTGATGTCGGTCATGTGTAGACTGAAGCCAGTGATGTCAGGCAGGGTAAGACCGACATCGTTCAAGAGGACCGACGTCAGCAATAGGTAAGACCAACGTTGGTTAGGAGGACCGACGTCGGCAATAGGGACACCGACGTCGGCAAAGTTGGTAGTCAAGACAGGTGCATGGAACCGACGTCGGTCGAATGCAGACTGTGTAGTGACCAAGGTCGGTCACTGTAACAGATTTTGGGTGGATAGCAAGCTGTCAAGGAGTCTCAAATGCCTATATGGAGGATTGAAGTGGTAAGTAAGCCTCAAATTCATTATTCCTCTTCTTTATACTCATTGCTCACTATAGAGCAAGAAGGATCCAGGAAACAGTGGGAGCATGGCAGGATATGATGCAGAACCAAGTGGGAGATTTGGTAGGGTTGCTAGTTGAAAGAAAGCACAGAGACGAATGGATACCTTAGTTAAAAAATAGAGAGAATGGACACGTGAGATGGAAGGCCAGGGCATATGGTCTTGAGGAAGCTACAGGACAGTGGTACAGGTTTTGACAGGTGGAGGACAAAGCAGGGCTTTAGTCAATGTCAGTGTAACCATTGTGTTTGTCTTACCAGATGGATGATGGTCATGACATTATCCTATTACTATATGTGGATGGTATGTTTGCTAGCAGGTTTGTACATACAGGGTTTTACTGAGCTAAGGGTAAGGTTAGTTCAGTGGTTTGCCATGAAGGATTTGGAGCAGCAAAATTCTTTGGCATGGGAGACATGGAGATCATAGGTTGATTTTATCTCCATGGGAGCTGATGTGAATCAGGTGTTGGCGAGGTTCAGGATGCAGAATTGGAGCACACTACGGGCTGGAGAGTTCAGTGTCTAAAATCACATGAGGTCTGGTATAGACCTAAGTTTGCCCAAGCAGTGGGTGTTGTCAGAAAGTTTGGAGCTGATCCAGGAAAGAAGCACTAGAGGGCAGTTCAGTGGATTCTTAGGTATTTGAGAGGGACTAGCAGCAGGTTGACATGCTATGCAGGGTCAAGTTTTTTTCTACATGTGTTTGTATATGCGGATGCGGCAGGTTACTTGGATGACAGGAGGTGCACCACAGGTTGTGTGGTGGTTGGTCTTCAGGATTCATCTTGAAGAGGGATACAAGCCAGGAAATAGATTAGATGGGGTACAGGTACATGTACAGTGCAGCTATTTATCTCCAAGTGGGAGATTGTTAGGTTGTGGAGCTAAAAGTTTCACTAATGTAAATAGAGGAGGAGGTTGTTGAAGGTTGCTGAGTTGCAGAGCAACTAGCGTCGATCTAATCAGCCGATGTCAATCAGATTAGTGAAGAGAAGCAACCGACGTCGATTAAGGATCGGCCAGTGTTGGTCACCTCCAGGCAGACAGGGACTGACATCGATCGCCTGTGCGGTTCAGAACTACAAGTTTTATAGGTAGTTAGTTAACGAACCAAGTGTTTACATGTCAAGAGCCAAATTTAGACTAGAAGCTGTGGATCTAATTATTATAATTAGATGTCTAATTATTGTTTGCATGAGATCTATTTAAGAGACTCATAGGCTATATTGTAAGGTGTGCTAGTTTGAGTTGAGCAAAGTTAGCTCCTTCTGTGTGTGAGGTGAGCAAGGGTGTTCCTCCTAGTTCCACAGCAGTGCCAAGGTGGGTGTTGGTTTTGGAGAATCAGCAGGATTCTTCAGGGGTGTAGGATCTTGGTCAGCAGGTGTGCATGGCTACTTTTGGAGATCTACATTGGTAAGTAAGATCATTGATCTGCAGGTGTATGTGTGTGCATGATCCAGGTTTGCAGGTGTGCAGAACCAGATTGATTTACAGGTGTGCAAGATCAGGGAGGACAACAACACAACAGGGAGCAGGATCATGTGGGATCTACTTGGAGTACAGTGTGTACTCAGACAGAGCAAAGAGTAAGGCAAGGGAGATCCTTCCATAAGTGAGATCATTTGGGTTATAGGTTGTTACAGTTCAGGGGAGATCTACTTGAAGTATGATTGTGTACTTGGAGTGCGTGGAGCACTTGTGGTGTGCATGGAGCACTAGAGTACTGGCAGTAGTGGATACTAACTGGTTGGAGGTGAACACCAACTCTATGTTTGAGTTGTGTTTTGGGACCATAAGAGAAAGAGCTTTGAGGAAAGAAGTACTGTACACTTGAGGTGTGGGAAGCCTCTGTAAGGTGGAAGAGTGTGGCGGCTCTTTATTGTATTCTTTTCTGGATGAGTATTAATGCAAGTTGTGTATTGTCTCATATTCTGTGTTATTTTTGAATTCTAGTTACTTGTGTATTCTGGTTTAATTTCGCATGTAAGTTGCTTGTATTTGGTAATCAATTGTGTGCTTCCATAATTCCCAACAAAGGCGGTGATAGAGTTCTTTGGTTGGGTATCTAGCATGGCTGATGTCGAGATGCCCGTGCAATGTTCCAATCCAATCTGGAGTGAGTTCTACAGAGTTTTTATACCCTGAAGAGTGATAGTTGAATTCTGAGGTTTTGGTCTCAGAGTGTGCCTGTTGATTGTCTAAGAGTCTAGTGAGAGAGACAAGAGCTAGAGATAAGAGATCCAGAGAGGATTCATGATTCGCGATTCGATAGCCCGTAACTCAGCATTAGAATTCAGTTTAAGTAAACCGACGTCGACGATACCACCAGCATCAACTAACAGTTGATCGACGTTGGTGGCTGGAAAATGGGTAAAAGGGCTACTTTTAGCCCTTTGCCAGTTTCTCCATTCGCTGAGTGTATTTGTCATTGGAGAACGATCAAATGATGAGGTTATTATGCATGAGTGTTGGTTAGGAGGTTTGAATGGGTCTTAGGTGGTTATGATATGAAGGACTTAGTCATAGGGTGAGTCATGGGGTAGGAAATGGTCTTAGGGGTGAGGTGTCCAAGGCGAGGTGTCCTAGGTGATGTGTCCTAGGTGAGTTGTCTAGGGTGATGTCATTAATTCAAAATAAGTATTTTATTTTAAATTAATAATGTGTGTAAGGGACCAAGGGGAGTCGACACAATTTTGGTGTCTACATTTGCCCATTTTTGTCTTGTTGGTTATTCTAACGAACTGCAAGACAAAAATAGGAGTAAGCTACCCTAGGTATGGGATAAGGTGTAGGTTACCCCAAATATGATGATGAGGTGTTCCCTCTTAAAGCAGAAGTTGAGGGAAGGTAACCTAATATCAGGTGCTGATTTGATAGGTAGTAGATGTGTATGATGAAGTTGGAGTGTAAACATTGTAATAGTTGAGATTGCACGTATACCACTTCACGTGATAGATAGGTCAAATTGTCGCAGTCAAGGTTGAGGAGTGCTAAAATCAAAGTAACCGGGCCCCAACATTTAGTCATAGCTGATTGGGTTAAATGATCATAACTGTAGCTCTAATGGTCGTCGTGTTCCAAGTATCTTGGGCTTAGGAAGTGCTCTTGAAAAACATGAAAATGTCACAAGTAGTGGGGATCAACTTGGGCGCGATCCGATACTTGTGAGGGTCGTAATGTGAGGTGCGTAAAATTTTGCTAACTATTCATGAGGTAGCATATGTGCAATCAAAACAACTAAGGCAAAGTCGTCTCGAAAGTGGTCATGGTTGAAGGAGATAGTCGCGATCTCTAAGGTCATTGGTTGGGTCGAGTTGAGATATAAGTGATCTCAAGTGTTTGATGTTGTATGGGAGATATATGTGATCTCTAATGTGCCCCATGAGAAGTCAAAGGTGACTTCTACAATGTCAGGGCGGATTGTTTGGTTAGGATTTTGGATAGGTTGTTTGGTCATGGTCAAAGGTTATATGGTTGGTCCATCAGATAGATGAATAGACGAATGGCTGAGCTAACCTCAAAAGACTCCATGTCAACTGAGTACTACCTACATATGCCCTATTTCAAGGGCTTCAGGCCAATGTAGTTCTCGCCAAAAGGGAGGAAGAGTCAAAGAGGTTGATAGTTGTTTTGGTCATGTTAGTGTTGTTTGCATTTCCCATATGTGTGATGGTACATATTTGAAATGATGAATGTATGATGATGTTACAACCTTTTCCATATTATGTGATGGTGTATTATGTAACATTAGTGATGTGGCTTTTCATCTCTAGCAATTTTTCATATTAGTGATGGTGTATGCTAAGAATGAAATGAATAATGATGTTATAGCCTTTTCCATATTGTGTGATGGTGTATTCTATAACATTGGTTATATGGTTTTTCATCCCTAGCAATTTTCCATATTAGTGATCGTGTATGCCAAAAATGAAATGAGTATATTTATGTTTCACAGATTTCCATATTGGTGATGGTATATGCTTGACATAAATTGTGTTTGGTCGATAGTTTCCATGTGTATTGTTTTCCATAGAAACTAGTGTGAATGGGCTATCATGATGTCATGTTAGTGGTTACAAAAAGGTTGGTTTAGTTTGGTTTGGTTTGGTTTGGTTGTATGTGATGATGATGTAAGAAGTGAAAGGCGCGTTGCTCTTTCATTGACAAGGACTATAATGATAGCATAGATAAGGGTTTTTGGAAACAAAAGCCCCATTCATGCATTATGTCGTGGACCATAGGTTTGTGTTAGAGAAATACTCTAATCACTTGATGTTAAAATAAGCTCAAAATCCCTTGAGTAAGTTGGGGTAATAGGCATGATTATGTGATATGTCAGGATAATGTAACCCTTTTTGGCAGGGATAACTTTGCCCTTTTTATAGGTGACCCTGAGAACGTCTATAGACAAGTCCATGATTGAATAGTTTGTAGACTGATCAATGCGGGAAGTCTACTTGGGGATGTTGTTTTATTTTGTTTTATGGTTATATGGAAGCTGATCAGCGTGAGAAGCTTCTAAGAGGGTGCTATGTATTTAGCAAAATTTAGGCATAGCCATCCTTCGAGGGAGTGGTCTATATTTGACTTTGTATGTTTGAATGTTTGTGGATAGCTATCCTTCAAGGGAGTAGTCTATTAATTACAACAATGATGCAGCTGGCCTTCAAGGGAGCAGTCTACATGTATAGTTTATGACCTTAGAATATGGGCATCCTAGTTTTTGTTGTTTTGGTCTTTTTGTCATGGATGAGACTATAGAGGTTTAAGGGTTTCTCTTTTATTAGGACAAAGCATTCATGCTTTACCAAAGGGTTGACTAATGTTTGTATGGGAAAAAGGGTTGAAAGTAATAGGAATGAGGATGATGGGGGTTACTCAAGGGATGAGCTCAAATTAAACATCAAGTAAATGATTACTTGACTAACAGTATAATGGTCAAAGATGTAAGGATTAAGGGGCTCAGGTTCTAGTCGGCCTTCAAAAGAAGACAGACAATAAGTCCCTGATCCATACTTGCATTATTATATAAGGTCTGAGCCAATTAGGAGCAAACTTATCTTGTTTGCTTCTTTCCATATTGGTCACGTGTTGGTTGATGAGGTGGTGATGGTCAATATAAATTCAAAATCCCCTAGTTGCTTCTGTGACAAGGAGAATGCTTGAGAAATAGTTGGATAAGATGGAGAGAAGACATTGAAGCTTCTCTTTGACAAGGGGTGCAACGCGAGGATGCATCCTACGAAGCTTTTCCCTGACAGGTTTAGTTTGAGATGGTGACTTCTTGATCTTCCATGTTGTAGTCTGGAATCTCAGAATTATTGAAAGTGAGGGAGGCAATGGTGGATAATGATTAGACCAAAGCAGCCAGTGGTTGGGGGTCATTAAGTTAGACCTCCACTGTTTGTAAGGCTTTGATCAAGGTTTGACAATGTTGTGGAGAGCTTTGAATTAGGTTATACAAAGACATCTTCATAGGGGTTGTGTGGTGAAGTTGTTTCACCATGGAGTCATGGATTATCTTTGAGGATGTTGGTCGAGATGTGCCCAAGATAGTAATCTTGGGTTTTGGTTGTGGTGAGGGCTTGGAAAATGGATATGTCCAAGGGATAGAAACATGTATTTTCCTTTTATCCTTTTGGGTTTGTGACCTAGCGGCCACATTAATGGTGTTGATTTCAAATAAGGGGGGACAAGGCGGTAGAGGGACCATAGTCTGATGATGGGATCCCGATGAAGGTGAGGAGGTTTGGGAGGTATGAGATGGTGTTGGTGATTTTTTGGAAGGGTGGTCAAAAGGATCCTCAATGAAAAGGGTGTCTTTTTTCAAGTGTTGACGAATGACAACCTTAAGAGCACAGCAACGCTCAGTGTCATGTCTAGGTGTGCGATGATACGCACAAATTTTAGTGTCATTAAACCAAGATGGTTTTGGTCTGAGAGGTTAAAATGGTTTAAGAGGTGGGAGACTGATGTGAGAAGACTACAACAATTGGCATAACAGCAAAGCATAGGAACCCGCTAATGAGTCTGCACATTTTGTTGCAATAGGGGTTGACAACTTCTGTTTAGGAGTTGTAGGAGGAGACAACTTTTGTTTAGGAGTTGTAGGGGGAGTTTTTCATACCATCTTTTCATTTGGTGTTGTGACCACACGTGTAGATGACACTTTTGTGGTGAGAGGTGTTGGGTGTTTTAGAGGGTGTATGTTTTTGCCAGGTAAAGGTAGTAAGGGACATGATTTGTTTTTGATAGGTGTTGGAGTAGGGAGCACTCCTATTAAGGTGGAAAGGTGTGGGCCCAAAATAGAGGGCAATGGTGAAGGTGGGGGAGGAGTTATTCAACGTGGTTTAGTAGCCTTCTTTAGTTTAGTGCAAGGACTACTATTATGTGAGGCAAGTTTCAAGTCTACCTTCACTTGTGGGTGAGTGAGGTGCAATATGGGGTGAACACTGAGATATTTAATCTCTTGTAGCATGGTGTTTGCTTGTGAGGGTTTAGGTGATAAGAAGGATGAGGGCGAGGCCACTGGCATTGGTACCGTCAAGGCATCCTCCAATATGGGAGAGGTCAAAGTAGACTCTCTTTGGTGTGAAAGGGGGGTTGATGGAGGATTATCCTCAATTGGTGGACAAATAAGAGAAGAAGGCTCTTCTACCTGTGATGGACAAATAGGAGAAGAAGGCTCTTCTACCCGTGATAAACAAATAGGAGAAGAAGGCTCTTTTACCTGTGGTGGACAAATAGGAGAAGAAGGCTCTTCTACCCATGATCAACAAATAGGAGAAGAAGGCTCTTCTACCTGTGGTGGACAAATAGGAGAAGAAGGCTCTTCTACTTGTGATGGATAAATAGGAGAAGAAGGCTCTTCTACTTGTGGTGGACAAATAGGAGAAGAAGGCTCTTCTACCCATGATGGATAAATAGGAGAAGAAAGCTCTTCTACCTATGGTGGACAAATAGGAGAAGAAGGCTCTTCTACCTGTGATGGAGAAATAGGTTGATTAACCTCTTCAGACTGTGGGAGAGGTTGGTTAGAAACCATGTCGACCGTGCATATATTACGCTCTTGAAGGTCATCGACTATGGTCTGAATGTTATTTAGACTAAGGGGATGATTAGGGAATGGTTGCCTAAATACATCCATGTTTTGGTTAGCCAACACATTCAGGTTATCCAAAATAAGGTCCCCTTTGTCCAACATGTCCTGAATAATGTTTTTGAAGGTTTTACAATTGTCTGTGTCATGACCGTTGACACGATGATAATTACAAAAGTCATTTTCCCTATACCATGTAGGGATGGTGTTTGAGGGGTCAAATTGGGGTGGTCAAATTTCAAGGAGATTGAGGACCCCCTGATTGACTAGTTTATCCAACACAAAAGCGTATGATTCTCCTATTGGAGTGTATTAACGATGTATGTATTGTTGTTGGAATTGTCGTGTGATGTATTGTGATGTGGAGGGCTCAGTTTGGTTCATTGTGGTAGATGATGATCTAACAACCACAGCATTTGCTGATCCCTTAGATTTGGAGTGTGAAGAAGAAGGTCTAGAAGAAGAAGGGTCGTTGGCTTTTGCGTTGGTATTTTTACTATGCAATTTGACCTTATCTTCTTTGACTACACGGAGTTCAAGCTTTTGAGCCATAGTGAAAGCTTCATCAAATGTGTAGAATGTTTGGACCCGCAAAGTGGATGAGATGTGATTGGCACATGCTCTTGAAAAGAGCTCAATGAGCTCAGTTTGAGGTAAATAAAAGGAGAGTTGGTTAATCAAACCTCTCCAACAGGCAACGAAGTCAGTGATTGACTCATCGTCGAATTGTTTGATAGAATATAGGTCTGTAATGGAGACCTTCTTAGTGATGTTGATTGAAAAGTGGTCAAGGAATAGTTGGGTGAGTTAAGTGAAGGTAAAAAGGGAATGACTGGTAATAGAGCTATACCAATCAAGGGCGGCACCAGAAAGTGACATGGGAAACATGTGAAGTAATAACACATCATCATGTGCTATAAGGTAGCAAGCATGTCTAAACACTCGTAGATGTTGTTGTGGGTCCTCCTTACTCTGAAAGCAAGAAAATTTAGGGATTTCCCACTAGTTAGGGTATGGTCTAATGGGCACCGAAGGGTGAATGGGTTCATTGCAGATTTATTCATATGAAACAACATTGTTTGAACCGAAAATAGATGTCTCAAGGTTGGACATCTTATCCATCAGCATCTTAATTAGATCAGCTGATGGATTGGTAGGTGGGGCACCCCCTAGGTTGTAAGGTACTTAGAAGGCGTTGAGGGGGGCATATGACGTACTAGGTTGCATTTGTATAGGCGCAACATATTGGTAGTTCGTCATAGGGACTGATGTTGAGGTCAAGGGAGGTTGTGCCATGAAGTTAGAGGGCATAAATTGACTGGATAATGCCAAAGGTGGTTGAATAGTGGTGATGCTGGTTAAAGGGTAGGTGGTCACTCCCGTGTTTATGGGCGCAATAATGGGTGAAGTAGAGATAACCAAGTTTTTAAAATGTGTAGAACTTGGTTGAATTGTTTGTGGTTGAGGGGGTAAGAAAACCCCGATGGAGGTAGGTCCAAAAATGAAAGGGGAGGCCAAATCTTGAGCATTGGCCATGGTCAGGTTAATGGTCAAAGTAGTGATCTGGGTAGCAGATGTTGTTGATATCATTGCCGCTTCAACCGAGGAAGTTGGCATCCCATAAATAGGATTACCTGAAAGGTCTCATGTTTGGCTTCTTGTGAGATAGTGTTGGAGAGCCTTGACGTTGTGGTTAAAGAATCTCTCAAAATTTTGATCCCCTTCGGGAACAATTAGAGGTTGATTTGGGGTAGGTTGGATAGGAGTACGCTCAGTGTCTGAAGTATACTCCATTAGGGGACTTGTTATGAAGGGCGAAGGTGAAAGTGGTTATTGACTTGTCTAGTCAATAAGAGTTTTGGCTTGACTATATGTCAGAGTGAATCCAAGATGAAATGTGTTCAGGTTTTAAAAACTATGTATTTCAGTTTCAAAAAACCCAAAATGTGTGTTTAACAACAAAAAAGTCAGGTTTTAAAGTTGCTATTTTGGAAAGAAATTTTTTGATAGTGACCGACGTCAGTGGTATGACCGATGTCAGTGAAGATAGTTGCCGACATCGGTGGAAAAATTGATGTCGGTGAAGAAAGTTGCCGACGTCGGTGGAAAAACTGATGTCGGTGTCTGTGTGTTTCTAGAAACTCAGAAAACTGAAAGTTTTTTTAAAAAAGGAGAAATTTTGAGGTGTTTTTAGACCTCAAAATAATGCGACCTTACTAGCTCAAAAAACTAGATAAGAACAACAAAAATGATGATAGCAAGAAACCTCTAAACATTAAATTCCTAAGAATAAATTTTAGAGTCATGGTGGCTTATGCCTTAGAAGAATGTGTTGGAAGTTGGGCTTTTAGAACGGGTTCTAAAGAGGAAGTCTAAAGCTAGTTTCGGGTTATGTTTTGGTGCTCAAAAGTCTGTATTAGGTTCTATACGTGGCCTGGTGTTGGGGGCTTGCTCCCTTCACTTCACGAACCCAAAGCCGAGCTGGGTCGCTTAGCCAATATATACTTCACCTATAGTTTATACTCTGCCAGAGAACAGAGTGGGTCCTCCTCTTGGTTGTGAAGTCCAAGTAGGATCACCGAGAAGGGTAAGGTATCTACTAGGTGGTGAAATCCTAGTCGGGCCTTGTCTCAGGTATGTTTAGATGTTTGATTGTGTTTGTGGTCAGGTTGTGTAACATATGTGCACTACAATTTATTCATAATGCGTTTTAATTACTAAGTGAGAGGGCTAAGTATGCATTCAAACAGGAATGAAATGCAATAGATTTTCAACCCAAACTAAAATGTTTTGTTTGGATGCAAACAATTGAGGAAAAGGTTAAGAGCATGAATGTCACTACTCTAAGATGTAGGGAAGAGGTGACAAGAAGAAAAAGAAAGATGTTCTTTTTAACTTCCGCTTATGATTTCTTTTCAAAATAAAAAGATAGAAGAAGGATGCAAGAAGAAAATTTTTCCCTAATGCAGCTATATGAAAGTTTGCCTTTAGAAGAAATGAACCCAAGGAAAACTCTAGCGTCCCATCGGGCGTGCCAGAATGTTTCTACTCATTTTTGCTATTTACGTTCAGAAGAAGAAAAAACTAAAATTAAATGGTCAGGGGTTAGATGATACCCAGACGAAGTTGTGCACCGTATCCAAACGTTGAAGGAGCTCCTCTTTGGCTATGGAGGAAGACACCTATAGATAAGAATAAGACTAAATAGAAAAAATGTTAGATAGATATATGGTGGACTGCCAAGCGATATGCTCGGTCCCGAAAGCGTAGAAACTTCCTTGAGGGATGACAGTCCACTTTCTGATAAAAAGAGTGTCAAATAAAGAAATATAATGAAAGACTTAAAGAAAGAGAAATAGATAATGCGTACCTAATTCTTGTAATCTATCTGTCACAGTCGCTGATGTCGGTTAGTCTACCGTCGTCAGTTGGTCAATGTTGCTGACGTTGGTTCGGCTACCGATGTCGGTAGGGGCAATGGGCCTTGGATGGGATCCAGAGATATGTCTGTGGTTTATAGAGGGGTCTAGGAGAGTTTAAAGGTCTGTGCAAGGTTACAGGGAGATGAATAAGGTCCATAGAAGGGCAAAGGTGGAGGATAGGTTGTTAGAAAGGGTATGGGTAAGAGGATGGCTTTTCAGCCTCTCCAAGAAGACAGTCGGGTTGGGTCTGGTTGATTGTATTTAGAAATAGTAAATAGACATTAATTACTACTGTATTCTAAACACTGAAATAAGACAGAAGAATACTTAGCTCTACTTGATGGAGAACCAGAGGTGTTAAGGTGCTTATCCCTGTTGTGGCTGATATCGAGATGCCCATCCAATGTTCCAATCCAATCTGGAGTGAGTTTTGTAGAGTTTCTATACCCTGAAGAGTGATAGTTGAATTCTGAGGTTTTGGTCTTAGAGTGTGCCCATTGATTTTCCAAGAGTCCAGTGAGAGAGACAAGAGCTAGAGAGAAGAGATCTAGAGAGGATTCGTGATTCACGATTCGGTAGCCCATAACTCAGCGTTAGAATTTGGTTTAAGTAAATCGACTTCGGCGATATTGCAGGCGTCGGCCGATAGTTGACCGATGTTGGTGGCAAGAGAACGGGTAAAAGGGCTATTTTTAGCCCTTTGCTCGTTTCTCCATCCGTCGAGTGTATTTACCATTGGAGAATGGTCAAATGACAGGGTTATTATGCACGAGTGTTGGTTAGGAGGTTGAAATGGGTCTTAGGTGGTTATGATATGAAGGACTTAGTCATAGGTTGAGTCATGGGGTAGGAAATGGTCTTAGGGGCAAGGTGTCCAAGGCGAGGTGTCCTAGGTGATGTGTCCTAGGTGAGTTGTCTAGGGTGATGTCATTAATTCAAAATAAGTATTCTATTTTAAATTAATAATGTGTGTAAGGGACCAAGGGAAGTCGACACAATTTTGGTGTCTACAATTTCCTTTATAGCTATTTTTAGCAAGAAATGGATAATATAAAAATATAATATGAATTGTTTCAAATTGGAATATGAAGAATCATGTGACATGCATTCCTTCAAAAAAATTAGAAGTTTTGTCATGACCAAAAACTCAAAAATATATATATATATATAAATAAAATTTTATTATTTTTAGGTATTTTTATACAGTTTTTGTATTTCATGTTTTTACGCCCTTTTGAGTGTTTTTTTGGCTCTATTAATAAACTCTCAAATTTAAATGCATATATGTATGGAATCTAAACTAACTTCCTTGATGAGATTTTCAATACATATTATAGTTTACAAATTCAATCAATAAGCTAGGAGGTATGCCCCTAGTAAGGTGGCATACTAGTGATACACTAGTTTTTCTATATTCTACCTAAAATATTATCTTGAATATCCACCTATGTCGATTTCAAATAATATAGATTAGATCATTAACTTGGTGTAAAACACACTAAATTACATAAGCTTAATGTGTTACATGAAGAAGCAATTAAATTACAACCTTTGTAGCATAAAATAATACTGCAAAGCTATTGTAAAATAAACCATAAATGAATAAAAATAAAATATATGTGCAAAGAGAACAAATTTTGAATAAAATATTTTACTAGTTTATTGATGTGGGAGGCAGATATGATATTAATGAGAAGAGATGTGAGTTTTTATCTCTGAGAAGTGATAAAGGTTGGTGTCTTTGATAGTAGATGTTTGTTATTTCTCTCATGCAATTACAAAAGGAATATAATGATATCTAGGAAGAGATGTGAAGCTACAATCTCTATTCTACATATTACAAAGTGGTAGAAATCTCTGTGAAGATATGAGAAGCTACAAGACTCTTCCTCCTCTTACAATTCATTTATGTTCTGTACAATTTGAATATCATCTCATTCACAGCTATTTTTTTTAGGAAATCAATGGTCTAAAATAAATTAATCTGAAGAGTTGTGTGACAAGTATTCCCCTAAGAAGTTGAGAGGTTTTTTCATGACACAAAACTTACAAAAATACAATTTTATTACATTTAGGTATTTTTATAGGGTTTTTTATTTTTTATTTTTTTTAGGCCCTTCAAAGTGTATTTTGGGATCTAATCATTATTTAGATGCCATACATATTTTTCTAAGACATGTTTATAAGGTATATAAACTATCTCACTTTATGAATTTTCCACTGTATATTAAGGTTTTTAAATACTATAAGTCATCCTAGGAATGAAGAGACTAAGCTTAAGACAAGATACATGTATTTTGATAATATAATAACATATGTAACAAAACATATAGATGATTAAAGAAGCCTATATGAAATATAATTTATAATGAATTGAAATGATTCTAAATGGAAATGAGATAGGATGTGTATATATACATATCCAATACATTGGATATTTAAATAAGAAGGTTGACCTCCCTTAACAATACAATATGATTTAGAAATAATGAAGTCAACTCAACCCAAATAATAAAAGGAATATAGCCTATTTACAAGATAGGGCCTAAGAGAATTGGAGAATTAGAATTAAATGAGAGTGAACAATTAGAAATTCTAAGTAAATAATACATAATTTCCAACATCCCCATCAAGATTGATTAGGGGTATGAATTATTGAGATGGATGTAACTCATCCTTGGAAGGACCTTGAAGTCTGACATACACATGAAAATGAATAAAAATGCCTGTAGGAAGCACTTTGTGTTGGGTTTTTTCTAGCACTTCACTGATAATTTGTAACACTAACACACACCCATAACAAATAAATCTAAACCCACTATGTTGGCTTATAACTCAAGCATTTCCTATTTTTTCACTAGAGGTGCAGAGAAAGATTATTATGACATGTTCGACTGGGTGACAAAGATGGAATCCAAATGGTAGACATTAATGAACATGTCTAGCATTCTCAATAATGCTTACGAAAAGATTCATTAACCTTACTAAAATAAATCATGCATGTAACGTTATTAACCATTAAATCATATTTAAAAAACATATGTGAACAAGGAATACATAGAGGGGAGGTTAGTCTTGTGTTAGTCCAAGAAATAAAACTCAAATAAACACACTAAAATCCTAACACCTCTAGCCTAGACACTAGGGATAGCTTAGGTAATAATTATGCATATGAAAACATAACTAAAACATAAAAAACACCTTCTTTTACCTTCTTTGGAGCTTCCAAATGGATTATTAAATGGATTGCTTAGCTTGTGCATAGATAAATCTTCATCAGTGGAGCTTTGTTGGCTTCACCTTTCCTTCACACCTTGGATTTGATTGATTGACTTAAGATTTGGGCATGGTAACATTAATTGCATGAGGCTTATAGGGTAAATCTTGCATAATAACTCTACAATATCCAAGCTTAGAAATTAAAGGGTATGGCCTTGTATTTATAGCCTCAAGAATTAACTCTCACCCAAGGTGAGCTAAGATTGAGTTTAAACATGGAATGGGTTCAAACTAACCCTAGGTGATTTGAGACTAACTCTATTTGAGTTAAAATTTGTCATGTAATTATGATTTTTAATTACTAGGCATGGCTCTCAAATTAGATATTTTGGAAGAGCTTGACAACTCATAAAGGTAATGATGAAAGGGCTTGATATTTTGAATTTTGGAATTTCCATTTTTTGATATTCATTAATTATAAATGGATAATTCAACTAATTATTTAATCCTATTTAATTATATGATACAATTTGATTAACATTTTTGCTCTTTTAATATTTAAACAAGTGCCCTGCCTAATAGGTCCATAGGCCAAATTGATAGTTGTTATGTCACAAAGTGATTGAAGATGAATCTGTGAGAGGTTATTCTTACATATGGGCTAGTATCCCAAATAGGGATGCATCAACATAATTTTGATCATTAATGAATTATGTATGACCAAATTTGGGATGTTTAGTGATTATTAGACTTACTTTTCAATGGTTAGTAGGAATTGATCTGAAGTCCAATTGAAAGCCAAATGTGGGTAGAATTGGGTGTCTACAATTTACCCTTACTTGGGAAGGCATTTCAAGATATAGGCATAGTAACATCTTACAAATAAAGAAAAGGTTGTTAAGAAGGAAAGAATATAATGATGAAAAATAAGATCCAAACAACCTTTAGGAAGCCTATAATTATTCCCCCCTAAGGGAGTAGTTGACACATACGATTGATGGATGGTCATTCGAAAAGAAGTAAGAAGAAGAATGAAATTAAGCCATGGGTGAGATTAACCCAATCGAGATAATTCTTCAACACATTGTTTTAAAAATTACTAATTTTCCCAAAGGTGGTTATAATCAATGGCACATGCACATGCCCTAGTAGGCCAGATGAGACAAAATAATGATTTTCCCACAAATGGTTATAGTCATTATGATGACCTGGATTAAATAATGAGTTTTGGTTGTGCCCCACTAAGGTAGATTGACAAGAATAATTCAAATATATAACATGTCATATAGATTAATGATGAGTAAGCGCAAATGTAGATGCAATGTTCTAATGACTGAAGAAGCCATAAACAACCAGGCACATGAGGATGTGTAAAGTGATGAAAGAGATGATTAGAATAATAAAGGTGGCTGATCTGACATGAGATACATCATGTATCCAAGTATTGCTTACATAATCCAAATAGACCTTAGACTAATGTGTTTAACCCAAATGTGGGCGAAAATAGAATGAGGAATAGAATAGAAGAATAAGAATTGATCAATTAGAATGATTTGGTCATACCTACCAATGCAGAGATGCTCATCCTTATTAGCATAAATATAAATAGAATGGTTAAGGGTTTGATTTGATTGAGGGTGGGAGGATTTGCCAAGGTGAACCAAGAGAAGTTTATGTGGCACCATTGCTTGTAAGATTTTTTGAGTTGATTTTTTATATAACACATGATGGTATACATCATGATATAAAACACCATGATGACCTAGCCATAATGTGCATAAATATTGAATTCCAATCCAATAAATAATTGAAAATAATGCACCAATGATAAAAACCATGATGACAATGTTAATGTATGAATATGGATAGACTCAAGAATAACACGTAAGGAATCACCCAATGAAAACATATAGACTGAGTCAAGGCACAACAAAAAAAGCAAACAAACATGCAAACAAACAAACAACTAAGAAAACAAACACATAAAAAGCTTGAAAGTAAATAGCAACAAAAAACATATTGTCATTAACCAAGTCAATATCTATGCGTGAAGGCTCAATGGAATGATAAACAAGTGGTGCCCCCAAGCAAGGATACAAGCAATAGTAAGGTCACACCCCCAATGCTAGTGGAAGGGATTGGAATTAATAATGGATTTTTCCCAGTAGGGTAGATCAAGGATGATTGCTTAGGTTTAAATAGGATAAATGTTTTTGGATTTTTGAGGCTTAATATCTTTTGAGGAATTGTAAGCCAATTTTTCTAATTTTTAAAATTTTGAAATGTTTCGAATGTTTTTGAAATGTTGGGGTATCTTAACCCATTAGAGATTGATAAGATAGCACTTGTAAAATGATGAGAGCATTGGCATAGGTTACTCACAAAATGGTGAGAGCGTTGAATAAGGGATACTAAGCTGACATTAACGTGAATCAAGCATGGCCTACATAGTCCCTATTAGGACCTCAAGTCACTATAGTTACATCGACACAAAAGATGGTGAGATTTGGTCAAGTAACAACAAGTTCATGAATTTAGCCAAATGGTAATGCAAATGATAATAACAAGGGTGAAGTGATGTGATAATGCATGGTAAAGTTATTGTTCATAATTTGCTCATAGTTGGTTATAATTAGGAAACAATGACATTATTCAGTGATACTAACTTGCCCATAGGCGGTTATAATTAGTAACACAAGGTGGAATATTTATTTTCCAAAAGGTGGTTATAATCAGTAACACTAGTCAAGCATAAATAAAAGATGTAATTGCTAGGTCCACTGTCATACTACTTCCATATATTTATATTTGAAATGGTAATTCTAAATTTGCTGAAAATGGATCAAAATCTCCTTGCGGAAGGTGTTTGAAGAACCAATGGAACCAAGGTCAAAGGAGGTAGGTAAGGCTGGTCATAAATAAATTTGGTCAATAGTGAAGGTATGGTAGGATGGTATACTATATGGAAGTGTTCAAGGATGATGATGTTATGATAATTGGATATAATGGTAATAGGATTGCCCTCAAGTGATAAGATAAGGTAAAAGATAGGGTATGCAACAATGGCAAGGCAAACGACAAGGTTAATGAAAAGGAAAGGTAAACAATAAGTCAAATGTGTAGTAAATGATTATGTTATTCCTGATGATCTAGAGATACACATCCTAATCAAATATGATATAACTAGAATAATCAAATGTTGTAAATTACTATCCCACACCTCTTCTAAATAGTTGTTAACCAAGAACCTATTGCAAATTTAGACTCCAAGAATGTTGTTGTGATCCTTATTGGTCATTGATTCTATTTCTTTCAAACTTTGAGACAAGATGTCATCATAGCCTCTACAAAGGAAATTATGGCCAAGGATAATAAATATGAATTAATATTGGATGATAGGTTTAATTTGGCAATGTAAAGGTAGATGATAATGGAATGTATAATGGTTGGGCAACAAATGAAGATCCAAATTTTAAGGCACACACAATGTTGTTAATTCTATATTTGACATAATTTTGGTTGTGGTGGGGCCAAAGACTTCATAATATGATCTCGATAAGACCACCATATTTTTATATCATTGGGGCTTAAGATTAGCTACCATCTAATTATGTTATATATTAGAATCTATATTAATGTTAGCTTTAATAATGTCTTCATCAAGTAGTAAAGAACTATTATGCTTAGATATTACAACCTCAAAGAGGTTTTCACCAAAAAAATTGTCTTGATTGTCCCATAGTGCCTTCGAGAAGGTTTCACTAAGGAATGTTGACTTTTGACTTTGATTGTCTTATAGTGCATAAAAAAGGTTTCACTATAAGATGTTGAGTTTGGAATTTGATTTCCCCCTAACACCTCTGGAAAGGTTTCACTAGGAGATTGTTCTTCTTCTGCATGAATATGGTCCTGGTCCCCCTAATATTCTTCAACTAATATGTCACCATGGATGCTGTTTAACAAGGTGTGATTTTGTTGGCCCCAATAAACACTTATGGGAGGTGGAAGGTCAATATAATGGCTGGTTTGGTTGGTGTTAATGGCATGTGGAATGGCAATGGAATGAAAAGAGGTAGCACAATCCTCATAGAATATATTAGGAGAATTGTGTCAAAGTTAAAGTAATCATCCTAAAAAACTGTGGAAGGATCACATATATATTCAAATTGTTTTTCAAGGAATGCATAACCAATATTATAATAACCATAAACGTATTATAATTCTAAATCTAAGTATAATTCAAGTGACTCTGAATCTAATGTGGATACTGATATTGATTCTACTTCCAATGCTAAATCTGATATCAATTCAAAAATAGAACCTGACTCTAATTCTAATTTTTCTTTGATTATGGATGTTGATATAAAGATGTCTTATTAAATGTTTGATAGTGGACAAGTAATGGCCTGTGATGGCATGATGGGTCCACAGAGACTATTTTATCAAAGTGAGACTCCTCAATGAGAGGAAAAAGGTAAAGAGACAACTCCACAGAGACTAGCTTATCAAAGGGAGGATCTTTAAAAATAAGACAATGGTCAAGATAATGATTTGCCCAAAAATGGTTATAATCATTAAGACGTGACTCAATAAAGACTATCTTGTTAGAGTGAGATTCTTTAATGAGGGTAAAAAGGTCAAGAGACAACTCCATAGAGATTAGTTTGTCAAAGGGAGGCTCTTTAAAAATAGGATAATGGTCAAGATAATGATTTTCCCAAAGGTGGTTATAATCATTAAGAAGTGACTCAGCAAAGACTGGCTTGTTAGAGTGATATTATTTAATTTAGCATAATGAATCACATTACATCATCATGCAAATCTCTTATAGTCATATTATCTCTAATAATGAAAACTTTACAATAATACCTAGTAATGATCAACTAACATAATCACATATTATCAACTAATCATCATCAACAACAATAAAAACAACCAAAAAATGAGGAAAGGGTATCTTTAATAGATACAAGATCTATCTTTCTATCATTTACAAATCATCACCAACTCATATTCAACATTTTTGTAAAAACTTTTATCAAAATAATACTTTATTTTAGTGGTCAACTCTTTGTTCGATGACAACTATCATTATTATCCCTTTGAATCAAATTTTATGTTTCATGGATTTATGATCATAAATTTTCCACTTAATATAGCCTCATAAATCTCATCAACTTTGGGGTCCCTAATTATTCATATCTTATTATTTTTTACTTGCATGTGTTTTTAAGCTAGGGATTTTTAAGCTATCCCACTGTCTTTTCCTATGAACTATTATATGTCTGTGTATATTATTATATGTTTATTTTTTACACTATTTTTCCATTTTTATATCTCTACATGTTATATAATTTATGTTGACTAATTTTTGAACCTAAGTCAAAAATGGTCAACCCTTATAGGTTGAACTTTTATATGGTCTTTAGTGGTCCTAAATGGTCTCCATATGGTCACATTAGCTATTATCTAGCCTGGTCTAAAGAATGATCTTATGTGTACTTGTCTAGTCTTAGGGGTCATTTATGACATCTTGGTGTTGTCAAGTGTGGTAAAAGGTTTGATATAATTTAGAGTCATTATAAAAGGTTATTAATGTGTATTAAAGGTCATATTATCATGTGTTACCCTTTTATTATGTTCTTATGTGCTACAATGTCATTTTGGTCACTTTTTGGCCTATTTGTGAGTATTTTCACATAAAATATTCAAATTAAAATCTTTAAATAAGTTACACAATGTACTTGATGTTAGATAATGTTTAGGAATGGTTAGAGACTAATAAAATCTGCAGTTCAATGCCTAAACTAAGCAAACTACCTCTTTACAAGCACTTTTGGGCACTTGTACGAACTTGAAATATCTACCTATAGGTAAATATGATTTAAAAGTGTCTGTTGGACTTATAAAATTCATATTATAGATTTTAATCAAGTTTATGGTCATACATATGCACCAGAAACTCTCTCTCCTCCATCTCTTCCTTCATAAGCTTAGAAAGGCAAAAATCAAATGCATGGTATGGCTAGGAGAGAGAGTTGGGAGCTGAAAATTTAGATATTTTTAGAGGTATTAATAATATTTAAATTAGTGGCATTGGTTTTTATATTCATGGCCCCTCCTTTATAAATAATCACTAAGAGTGACAGTAGGTCACTATGTCTTATCCATCAAAGCAAGGTCTAATTTTACTCCTATTTCTCCACTTAAAAATTTGATGGATAAAAATGGTTTTGAAGTATGTTTTAATAGGTAAAATATCTATTTTAAATGGTGGTTTCATCAACTAATTCAACTCCATGGAGTGTCTTCAATAAGAGGAAAAGTGTCTCAAGTATAAGGTGTTTCAGTCATTTCTACTACAAGCATTTGGTGGTTTTGAATAAATATAACTTTCAAAGTTTTATAGTACTCCATTGTTAATATAAAATCCCCTAAATCTCGCATAATTCATGTGCTCTCACTTGAGAAGTATCTCTTTGCAAACAACCTATTAAGAGGCATCATGTCTTGCTCTTTAAAAAGCATGGTCTATGCATAAATGGTCTTCTACAGGTCTAAACATAAATGTTGGCCCAAGTGGAAATAAGAGACAAATTTATCATGAGATAATACTATGGATAAGTTCATAATTTCAAGGTTTTAATATGTGATTCAAATTTTACTCTCAAACAAGGTTGAAGCGTGTTCTATCTACCCACTGGTTTGTAGACCTGTAGGTAGACATTCATGGGACCTAAGTTCTATGTGGAGTTTTTCAAAGTATTGGACAAGTGATAAAAAATACTTAAAAACCATGTGACCCTATATATACACCATGTTATCATCAAGAACATGAACTTTTACTAAGCTCCAACTCTCATATACATACCTTGCATATAAATTGACTATGTATACAATCCGTACATATGAAAAGATAAGTGGAAGTGGTACAATGTTTGGTTAGAAGACTATGAGATTATTGAGAGAGTTTCATAAGAATTGACATGATTTTATTACAATTTCTAAGTAAAAAACTCAAAGGTCTATCTTAACAAGTCTAAATAAGTACGCATAGAGACCTATAGGTGATAGACTTATAAGTTCTCTTTTGGACTGAAAGCTAATTGTCCTCCAAACAAGAACAAAGCCAAGGCAAGAAGCATGATTTAAATGAAATCATATGAGAGGATAAAAATAATTTAAAGCAACTAAACTATTTGCATGTTAGGAAATGGTCATAATAATTGAGTTCACAAGCCTAATATGCCTACACAAGTCTGCATATGAAAGCAAGTGCATAGGGGTTTTAAAATGCCATAAAAAGATCATGAAATCTACAAGATAGTGGAAATAGAATCTTTTAAATTTAAAATATTTTCCAAGTATCTTGATATATTTGAGAATGTTAGCTTCCAAACCTCATGCTTAGACTTCTCCTAATCAACAAATATAGCCACACTTTGAGAAATATTGAATGCAATCTAGAACAAGTGTATGCTTGGAGAGATATAAAGTTTGGAAATTTTTAAAAGGGTATGAATCCTTTATAGGGTAGTTATCATATCTAATTTTTTTAGTGAATTTCATCTTATTATTTCAAAAATAAGAAGAAGAAATTAAATACGGGTATGATTGAAAAAATTGTTTGATTGTACGCATACAAAATCATATGATTATGAAGAGCTCCTCTTTGGATTGGGAGGATGACTTGCAGATAAGAAAACACTAAAACAAATTTGTTTATTAGAGAGATAGTTGAGTGGATTACCTAGCTCTAGCTAGATCTTGGAAGCAAGAGCTTCCTTAGGGGTTGTCAATCCACACATTTTAAATAATTAAGTTTATAAATAGAATATAACAGTACTTGCATCAATAATCAAAAGGTATTAAAATTGAACACAAGAGATGTTTTCTAAGAAATATAATAGAAATGATTAAAAATAGTGATAAGCTAATTAATACTAGTGCTAGATGATCAGGTTCAACTTCAAAAAATTAGGTAGGGGTTTGTGAATAGGCAAGGACACAAAAAATAAAATTTGGTTAGGGGTAGGTAGGTAAAAACAACTTGCTATAATTTACTACCATAATGACCATCAATGGTTGGACTGGCCATCAATAATCAAGGTGACTGTCAACAGTTGGAAAGACCATCGATGGTTGAGACAACCATTGACAGTTACTATGTGTAGATATAGGTTGACAAAGGGATAATTGATGGCATCACAAAATGAGATTTTGGGAGATGGGTTGTTGTTGGGATAAATACAAAAATCAAATAAAGTAATTAAATGTTGAAATTCAAGTACTTATCTTATAGAAAGTTGATCAGGTGGATGCTTGAGGTGATTGACTTGTTGGTAGAATTTGGCATGATTTTGATAGAGTAATGGTACTTGGCACTTTGACAGAGTTGTGGTGGCAAGTTGGCTTTCTAACATAGTAAATAGTTCACTAGATTACTGATGATGATTGACCTATAAAATAAAGGAACTCTAGATGCACAAGATATTGATAACAATTATATATGGTTTTCACCTCTCTGCTCCTCTCTTCTTATAGGCAAAGCAAGATATTTTCAATAATATGTGAATTTGCCATCCTAATTTTAACTCATACATGCAATGGTTTCTAATTGGATTTAGATGAGTTATATTTAGAAAATCAAGGTGGGTGAGTTTACATGTTGGTGGTTAAGGAGGTACACCCTGACTGTTAATGATTAAGGTGACTGTTGGTGGTCAACCTGACTATCGACGATCAAGGGTGAAGGGTAAAAATAGGTAAAAGGTTAGGTTAATCTAGTTTAGTCAAACTGACTATGGTTTAGGCTTGGTTAGGGGTTAGAGGGTTAGATTGGTCCCAAGGGGGTTCTAAGGTAGCTTAGGGGTACTTCGACATTTAGGACCATAGTGTGCAAATTTTTTGTGTCTACATTTTACCCCTTTTTATTATACAACTTGAATTAATAAGTTGTAAAATAAAAACTGATGCTAGTCAAAGGTATAGTTTCCCTAAATATAGGAGGAGGTGTTCCCCCTCAAATTGGGAGGTGATGAGGTAAATCAAAATTAAGTGTAGGTTTGATAAGGGGGGTGAAGGTGGTGATGAAGTTAAACATCATGAAGGTAGATAATAGGTTGGGCACTAAATCATAATCAGGTATTAAATTATGATAAAAGGTGTGATAGTTGAGATCGTGTATAGACTAGGTTGCCATAGTTGATAACAATAAAGGTTGGTGATAGGAGGATAATGGATAAGTGGACCACATGACCACATTTAGGTGTGGTGGTTGGATATAATAAAATGTCTTCAAAGTGATGTTTGTGTTTCAATGGGTATCCAAGGTAGGAAGTTCTAGTGAAAACACAAATGGGTCAAGTGTTGTGGGTATTTGAGGTAGGAAGTACTCCCAAAAAAACATAAGCAAGTTAGGGAAGCATGAGGTGGTGTAAGTTCATAAAGGGTCAATATGGAAATGTTGTCACTATGGTCAAAGGACCATACAAAAAATGTCACAAAACACATGATATTTGGGCCAAAATGGACCAACGATGAGGTGACGAGGTAGTTGAGTGGGTGAAGAAGGTAGTCTCCAAGGGTGGTTATTATTAAAGAGGCTTTTGCTAAGGGTAAAGAAACAAGGTGAACACCCTAACTATCAATGGTTAGGGTACTTAAGGGTAATCGTGATGGTCACCTTAATCATTGATAGTTAGGGTGAAAACCCTAAAATCTTGGTGGTCAAAAGTGAAATATAATCACTTTTACCTCATTGTTACCATGGTGATTGTTTGACTTTGAGCTCTAATTATTTTGGCACTTTATGAAAAAGGTGTTTGCTAAGGGTATTTATTGAGGTGGAGGTTGATTGATAGCTAAGGTGGAGGGTAGACCTAGAGGACCATTTAGGATATAGGGAGCTCACGAGCATAAACAAGGATGGGATGCTCTATGATTGACTCCATAGTGGTGGTCATGAAATGAGGTAGGGGGTGTCATTGTAATTGATAGATTAGATGGATTTTGGTGTGGTTGTATTGGGGTTAGGGTAGGTTTAAATGGGTGGGTTATAATTGCTATGCCTTAGGTAGGGTTTTGGTGGATTTTGATTAAATGTGTGGTTAAAATGAAGAATTGAGAGGGTGAGTACGTAATTTGGGTGGGTAGAGAGGGGGTAGCAAATGAGGTTGGTTTAGGTTTTTGTTTGGTTAGTTTTTAGGGTAGATAGGGTTTGGGTGTTTTGGATTTTAAATACCCATAGTAACCATCGATGGTCGAGTCCAACCATCGATGGTTAACACCCTAAGAAAATGGCCACCATGACCATTAGTGTTTATCTTGATTATCGACAGTCACTTAGTTAAAAGATAGTTTTTTGGGAAGGTTTAAAATGCTAAGCCCAAGTTAGGTGTTTGCTTTCTAGGTATAGGTTATAATTATAGGTTTAAAGGGTAATTTTAGTAGGTATTAGGTAGATGGGTAGGATGGATAAAGAAATAGGTTGGTTTCTTAAAGGATAGGGTAGAAAATAATGGTATATGTGACTAAGCCATGTTTTAAAATTAGTGCAGGCCAGGGAGTAGATATAGATGCATAACCAAGTGTTGTGTATTTTTGTAGAGATCTAGTAGGGGATGACCCCAATCGACTAGGCCCACATAGAGGAGGTTGGGTTGGGAACTATGAGGCATTATCAACATATGCCTTAGGATGAATCCATAGTCATAACACTCATTGAGAAATAGGATCCTACTATGAACACCTTCTTATTACTAACCGATGAGATGACTATCTTGTTGAAGGATCATCATAGGATCACCCAACTTCCTCTTTGAGGTGATCTGATCTACCATATAGAGCATGAGGAATAGGAGGAGCTCATGGAGATTTTGTATGGAGATGATAGTGATTAGTTTAGATGACATGTTTGGGGTTTCAAGTACAATGATTTATATCAGAGGGATCTAGGCAAGAGGATACTTATTAACATACTTATGATTGTTATTTCTTACTTTTCACTTCCTAACTTGAGCAATGGGAGGTTCTCATAATTGCTACTGGGGGTGGTGTTTGATCTATTACTAGGTCAAACTATATTCAGTTGGATACTTATTTTAATTATATAGATATACAAGGAGCTACAAGGGTTTAGGGCCCATAGGAGTTATGGCATTAGTGTTGGCCTAGTTCTACATTGATGGGTTGATGAGCACATTTGGGTACTAAGGCCAGTAGGGTTGTCATGGGCAAGGTTCATGTAGATAGAGCTCCTTATTCATTTCATATGATGGAGGGGTGATTTTTTTACATCAAGTGCAAGAGGTGGTGCACACAATGTGGAGTGGTTCAGGGGTACACTGGGTTCACTAGTGATAGGAGACATCACTTGGAGGCTTTATGTCTAGTTTCTAGTGTGGCTTGGCTATAAGAGGTAAATACTCTGCTTTCAGAGATATAGATGGATATTCAATATGTGGGATGGGGAGGTGGAGCTCATCCCATTTGAGAGGGTGAGGAGGTAGTTTGGCCTAGTATAGGGCATTCCAAGTCCATTCCCTAAGTATAGGCGTGATGACTCTAAGACTTTGATACTAGAACCACCTATTGTGCCTACATTGTTAGATTATGAGGAGCTTCCAACCAGGCCATGGGTAGATGATACTAACTTTGTAAATGGGTACATGGCATGGTACTAGCCTTTATATGTAGCTATAGACATTAGTGATGATGATTGTGGTATGAGTTTGATGGATGTGGATCCAACTAGGAGAGGGGACTAGAGAGGACAAGCATAGGGGGCTAGCCCTATTGGATAGGTAGGAGCAACATTAGCCACTATACAAGCATAGGTATAGGTACTACATGGGTAGGTGACCACCTTACAAGGTCAAGTTACTACCTTATAGGGTTAGGTTTATACACTTGTGGGTGACAAGGACTAGGCACAATCTTCACTTTCCTTGGTTACATAAGAGAGGGACACTCTAAAGAAAAGAGAAGGAGAAGCAACTACAATATAGATATGGCCACTAGGCATGATTCCCATGGCATGATACCTAGTTACAATGGAGGAGCTATGGTATTATGAGGCCATAGTTTTGACATAATATCCACAGAGCCTTGATGGGGTGAGTATAGAGGTAGCCTGGTAGGTGGTGTAGGTGTAGCAACACTAGGTTAATGGGCAACCTCTATGAATAGATAGATAGGTGTATATGGGGGATTGATAGGTATAGTAGGTGGGTAGGCACTAGGCTCTGGTGATGCTCTAAGAGACAGTGGTGTCCTTAAGGTATGCCATAGCTAATAGATTATATATATATATATATATCATTTTTTAACTGGAATGTGAGCCAATGTAGAGAGATGTATATTTTGAGAGAGAGACATGTCTATATATTATTTATACACTTTATGTGATTTGACTTATGAGATATATATAGATGATCTTTGTTTATGTTCATGTTCATGTTCATGGTTCATGGTTTGTGTTAATGTTTAATGATTATGATGTGATGTTATATTTCTTATGGATTATGCTTATGTTCAAGGATGCTAGTTAATGATATAGGCTTAGCTAGGCATGCGATGGTTTTGATATATGTTTATGTTTCCTAATTGCTTACAACATGATAAATCTTAATGAGTATATATTTCATTATTTAGGTTTTAACATGTGATAGAAAATGGTTTATTGTTTTAATTGTTCATGGATGTTATGGTTTTATTATGCTTGTTAACGTTGTGATTATGATTATGATGTTGCTTATGACACACATAGATATGCCTATTATGATTATGGTTATTGTTATCTTACTTAAGATAAAGCATATGAGGTAAGGTAACTAACAAAACTAGATGGGAGAACAAAGAATATAATCAAGAGACTAGTGCCATAATGAAAATATCAACTAGTCATGATAGGATAAGAAGAGGGTACAATGCTTCTTCTTTGACAAGGACTAAAATAATATAACTAAAGTTGGATTGTCTTAATGAACATAATCCCTTCAAATGCTTCATATTAGTGTTCATTAGTTGGTTAAAAAGGTGTCTTGGCCACATAATGTTAAGTAAGCTAAAAAATCCCTTGCTTATAGTGAGTAAAGGGGAGATGGGTGAAGATGGAACCTTATTGTGAGACCAACATGTCTCTTTTATAGATGCCCAAAGAGTCAATATAAATAATTCTATGTCATGTAAAGTGTAGACTGATCAATGTGGGAAGTCTACTTGTGAAATCTGATTACGGTTTCCACCTTATTATATTGCTTGAAAGTTGATTGTAGCTTTCGATATTAGTTTGCTTTCATTTGTGATTATGATAATGGGTTTTTATTTTGTTGTTGTATATGGAAATCTGATCAATGTGGGAAGCTTCTAAGAAATTGATATTCTTTTGAGTAATTCTTTACTCATCCATCCTTCAAGGGAGTGGTCTAAGTTTATGTGCTTTGTTCAAGGTTATGTGATGGTTGTCCTTTAAGGGAGTAGTCCACCTTACATTTGTATAATTTTAGATATGATATTGCAATTTTCCTTCGAGGGAGTAGTCTATGAATGCTAAGAATGACCCATGATTACTATTGGTGTGGATTTTGCTTTGATCGATTTGATTTTTCTAGACATAGACTCACTTATATAGGCTTAAGGGTTCACCTTCATGAAGGCAAAACTAAAAGCACAAGAAGGTTGATTATGTGTGAAGAGGTTTAGGTGACAATGATCATGGGGATCCATCTTGTAAAGGGGTGGAAAGTACCATGAGAACCATGCCATGGGTAGAGCCATGGTACCCATCATTTGAGATTAAGCTATGACTATGATGGATAATTATGTGATTCAATTTTAATTAGTTGCCCCTAAAATAGGGAGATAGAATTTGGATATATAGCAAGAGATGAACTTAAGTTAAATAAAAGGTGAACTTGATCCTTTTTTACAAAATAATAGATGTAAATGTGAAGTATTGAGGGGCTCAAATTATGGGGTTTTCTTAAGAGATGACAATTGATAAGCTCTTGATTCATAATTATGGGTTATGATATAGGGTCCAAGCCAACTGAAAGAAAACTTTCCCCACTTACTTTTTTCCATATTAGTGACATGTTGATTTTCCTTTAGGATGAGATATTTTATATTGAATTCTTTCACTTTAAGGTGTTTATTATAGGCATGCTTGTTGTGATCTTGATAGATAGGGAAATGGGTAAGGGTTGCTAAATGATGCTCATCAAGTAGCTCAAACTGGGCTAAGTGGTGCTGACGATAATCGATCTCAGAAATAAGATCTTGCAAAGATATGCAAAGAGATGGGATTTGTACTTTAAGGAGCAAGATGGTCTCTACTCTAAACATAAGAGAGAAAGGAGTAGTGATCATAGGGGTTATAATGCTAGTGCAATATGCTTATAAGGTGAAGGGGATGTGCAAATGCCAATCTTGACTAGATGCATTGACCATTTTAGTTAGCATGTTATTAAGAGTTTCATTAGAGGCCTCAGTCTAATTATTTATTTGAGGGTGATAGGGTGAGGAGAAATGTAATGACAAATGCATCACATATACCCTAGACTTACTTGTTCTTAAAGGATTTACCATTGTAAGTGATAATATTATGAGGAAAATTAAAGCGACAGATGGTATAATGGTTGATAAAGTTGACAATCTTATCTACCTTAGTCGAGACTAGAGGAGTAGCCTATACCCACTTGGTAAAATACTTAGTCATAGTGATGATAGAGTGTATTACTATGAGGAATGGGGATTAATTTCACCAATGAGGTCTAGACCCCATTGTGAAAAGGGCCATAAATCAGTGGAAACTCGAAGACTATGGTTAAATGTGTGATGTAGATTGGCATGTGATTAGCACTTAACACACTATTTCACATAATCATAGGAGTTTTGGTTAAGGGTAGGCCAATAATAGCCTAGGTGAAGGATACGCTTAGCTATAGTGAGGCCACTAAAGTTTCCCCATAGATGCCATCGCGTGTTTATTTGATAGCATGAGAGGCTTCATGACTATGTAGTCAATGGAAGAGAAGACCATCAAAGCCACATTTATAGAGAATTTATCCCATAATGCTATAGTGTGAGGTACTCTAAATAAACACTCTTTGATCATTCCTAGAAAGGCCAGAAGGAACTATGCCAAGGTTAAGGAGTCAAAGGTTTGTTGATACCAAAGATCTATTTGGCTCTCCTCCACATTAAAAATGGTGGGAGAATCTGGTTTGACATAGGAAGGCTGGGTAAGTTTGTGGAAAATGATAGATAGGTTGGAATTTGAGGGTGCAGATGGGATTTGAGAGGTGAGGGAAGCCATGGTGTCGATGAACTCATTGGTAGATTGTGGGGTTGATTGGATGAGGTAGTGTTTAGATGATGCTAAGAGTTTGTCAACTAGTTGTTTTTATTATTACAAAACATCATTCCTACACTATTGGTGTAGGCCTTTTTCCTATGGGTTTTTGCTAGATGGCTACATTAGCTTGCTTAGGCCTCTAGAGGTCATTTAGGAATATTAATACCACATTCACTAGAATGTGGGGTTTCACTATCTCTCCAACCTATAAATACCTCTTTCCCTTTGTATTCTTCATTTAGTGAGCCAAGATTCATTGAGCTTCTTAGTTGTGAGCTATGACAGCTTTGAGAGTTATGAACTTCATCTCTTTGTATAAGTAGTTCATCTCCATTATTGAATACATTGTGTTCAATTTTTTCTCTCTTCTAGATTTATTGATTCAACAGTTGTGTGTGTTCACTCTATATTCATGGTCTTGGACATCCAATTCTGGACAACTCTTTCTTAGTATCAGAGCTCTAGGTATCTTATATTAAACACCATTATTTTCTATTATTCATTATTGAAATATTGAGTATTTTTTTTGTATTCTCTATCAATTGTAGGCAAATTTTTAGTGGGTTTATGATATTTTAAGGTTGTTTTGAATTAAAAATCTCAAAAACCTTGGGATTTTTTAAAATACCCCAGTTACCTAAAGTGACTGAAAAAATTGTAGGGGTTATTTTTCATGTAAACTATTGGTGCATATCTGGTTTGCATGTTTGCATGCATGCCTTGCTGGTAGAAGAGGTGAACATATACTTTTGGGAGGTTTTAACACTCTGATCTAACATACATCTACAAAAGAGGCATTTCCTTTTTTTGAGCATTGGAATCTAATTAAAACATGAGGAGTGGAGTTATCTTTATGTGGATTGAGGCATTGAAACCTTCCTTACTACATTAAAACTCTTAGATCTAATTTCTTTTGCTGAAAGAACCCAGACTTTACATTATCAAATCTAGTTTGACATAGACAGACAACTTTTTTCTCATTGTCTTCCTTTACAACTATGCCAAATTATCACCTCAAGATCACCTTGGCTTGCTGTTATGGGATCTAAAAGGAGATTTGAGGCTTTGGAAAGAAGAAAACAAAGCACAAAGCTTGGCACTAAACTTTTGTGTGGAATCCATTTTTCCTCATCCTTTAATGCTGTGTTATTTCTTTTTTTTTTCTATGGCATCTCAATCTATTTTTTTGATCTAAACTAATGTTTGGTGTTTTAGTATGATATACATTCAAAAATATCAACCAAAAAAAATACATTGGAAGATATTCTTTACTTTGGATAGATCAAGTTTGGAGCTTTGGCATCTAAACCTGATGTTTGTGTTTTTGATGAAAGAATCAATGTTTGACATACTTTTATTTTTGGATGATTCATTTTCTTCAGATCTAACCTTTCCTTTTCTCCATTTTGATATGATCTGACTGTTGGATGGAGAAGGCATAGCTGATGGAGTGTGATCTTGGAGAAGTGGTGCCACCTTTGCATTGGATAGATCTATACTTTGATGCCTAGTATTGGATCAAAGATAAGCATTGAAAATCAGAGATAGGCATCCTTTTTTTCTTGTTGAAAGGAGATCTAAATTAGATATTAGTGTCCTTTGCTATTCTGGCCTTTTTTCCAACATTGATGACACTTTCTTGATAAGAGGCATTGGTTTTTTCTACTCTGCATTGAAGATCTCTGAGTTGCATTAGAATGCAAAGACATTTGGGCATTGGAAATCAGATCTAATTTTTGAGTTGAAATTCCACCTTGGTGTCTCATGTTTGACACCTTTCCTCTATGGGGGCCCATGCTTAGCCTCCTTCTCACATTGGTATTTGATTTTCATAAATTTTTTATTGTTAATGACTTAAAATTTTCTATTACCTCATTTAGTATGTTGAAAATCAAAGTCATTTGAAATATTTAAAAAAAGAGCAATATTTGAGTCTTTTAAAGCTTGTATATCCGCTTGTCAAAGATGAAGTTGAGGCCTAGATCGATAGGAGAAAAAATCCCCCTTAAAATACCAAACCACCGTATTCTATATTTTGAGCCAGTTTCAATGAGTGGTTGGAAGGCACCTTTCACCTCGCCCAAGGGTATTTTTTTAATTATTTAGTGCAATTTTTATTAAAAATGGGCTATTGACAGAAATTTATTTCATTAATATCTTGTAAATGGTAACTCAAAATTGAGTGTCATCTTTTTTTAAAGTGTTTATTTTTCAATTTCCCATGTATCTATCCCATTTTCATTATAAAACACATTGAATTATAAAGTACCAAAATTTGGGGGGGTTTCCTAACTAGTGAAAAGGGGGGTTGTCATTGTGTTGGTTCTTGTCCGCACATCTTCTCTTTTTCACACATGTTGCCTGCATCATGGTTAACACATTTTGGGGGTTAATTGTAATCATGAGCTGAGATAAAGTTCCACTTTTGGGGTTTCATCATGGATATATTCTATAAACCTGTTGTAAGGCTAACTTCAAAGAACTATTTGTCTTAGAAGCAAGGGATAAAGAATCATTGCTTAGAGCAAGATATACTACCCTATCTCTTAAAACTTTTTCCTAAACCAACTACCTATGAACCAAAGAATACATGGTTTAACAATAATGACATGATCTATGGCCTAATATGTCTAACTATTTTTAAGGATATTCTACATCAAATTGAGCACACAGAATGCCCTTTCACTACATGGACCATAATCCAATAGTTGTATGGAGATATTGAATCTTCTTCTAAAAGTGATGCTTCTTTGGATGACCAAGCACCTATTGAGATTTTTTATTCCTCTTTTTGTGTGGACACATTCTTATTGGATGATCAATTTATATGGTTGACATACATTGACACCCCATCTATTATTGATGACATTTTGTATCCTCTTTCACTTGTTGCTACTTCAAAGTTTAGAGTTGCTTCATTGAAAGCTTTCAATGATTCTATGCAATAGGATATTCCCAGTCTTTCATTTTCAACATTTAGTGATGATCTCTTGATAAGTGTTTCAAACTTATTTGTGGAGAATCATATTGCAGACATGGAGGACACTTATGAGGGATTATCTCTCTTATTTGATGACAACCTCATCCTACCTATTATCTCTTCTGAGACTATTGTACTCAAATATCCTAGTTTTATTCCCTATGATGACACATCCATGATGGATAATGCTCTTCCTTTTGTTGATCCCCCATTACAAGATGAGATTCTACCAGACCTTAGTTGTCTTATTACAAATTCCACTTCTATTCTTGTGTTGATTGTTTCTCTTCCAGAGCCTTCATAGAATTTCACTTTGGAGGACTTCACTATTTATAATATAAGTACACCTATTATGAGCATCGATGATACATCAATTCCTATGGACTTTCCTTCTTCAATTGGTGAGTCATGCTCTACTCTTCACATGGACATTCTTTCAGTGAATGTTCCATGTCATTCTTTTGATTGGTTCACTTTAGTGGTATTACTTTCATATTCTAAGCACTTTATTACTAGACCTATGCCACAAATATGATCTGGGCTACATTCAAAGATGTTCATACTACTGCCTTCATCTTCCATTATGGAATGGGTAGACTTTTAGTACACACATCAGGTTCTTCATTTGCCAAAGGGAAGAAACATTGTTTGATGTAGATGGAGATTCTATAGTCTTCAAGCAAAGGATCTTATCATCAACCTTCATCATCTTGCTAGCCATACTTGTAGTAATGATTACTTCAACATCATCATTTGGGGGGTATTTTAGTCTCCTCTTTTTTTATGTCACTCTTTTAGGGGTAGTTTTTTCCCACTAGGTTTTCACCTTTTATCTACTTTATAAGAGATTGCATTGTACATGGGTACCTCATCAGTACTTGTTGTCAAGACCCATTTTTTTTATCATCACCTACCTAAGCTATGCTTATAGGGGGTGTTAGTGTAGACCTTTTTCCTATAGGTTTTGTCTACATGGCTACATTAGCTTGTTTAGGGCTTTAGAGGTCATTTAGGAAGATTAGTACCACATTCACTAGAATGTGAGGTTTCACTATCTTTCCAACCCATAAATACCTCTTTCTTTTTTGTATTCTTCATTTAGTGAGCCTAGATTCATTGAGATTCTTAGTTTTGAGCTACGATAGCTTTGATATCTTTGAGAGATGTGAACTTCATCTCTTTATATAAGCAGTTCATCTCCATTATTTAATACATTGTGTTCAATTTCTACTCTCTTCTAGATTTCTTGATTCAATAATTATGTGTGTTTGCTCTATAGTCATGATATTGGATGCCTGATTTTGAACAACTCTTTCTCTAGTAAGATCCATTGATTTTATTGACCAAAATATAAGAGTCATTAAAGATATTGATCATTTTGACTCCTAAGGTTAAGGTAGTCTAAAGGCTTATCACTAAGGCTTCATACTCAGCCATATTGTTGGTACATTCAAAATCAAGCTTGAAAGACAAAATAAGAGGTTCACCATTAAAGGGAATAAGGATGATACCATATCACCCACTATGCTGACATTTTGACCCATCAAATAATATGGTGACTTGATAGGTAAAATTTGCTTGAGAAAGAGTTGCAATAGACTCATCAGGGAACTCAAGAGGAGGAGGTTGGTTATCTGTTAATGGTGCCTTGGCCAATTGATCGACAATGTCTTTCCCCTTAATTGACTTTTTTTGGAGGAACTCAAGGTCAAATTTTGCTAAAATCATGAGCCACTTGGCCATACGCTATCTTTGGTAAGGCTTGGAGTGCATGTACTTGAGTGGATTAGTGTACTTATGACATAAGTTTTATGGTTAAGGAGGTAATGGTAAAGTTTGGTGGCCATGAAGACTATGGCTAAGTAGAGTTTCTTAGTGTGGGTATACTAAGTATTGTACTCTACAAGTGTATGACTAATGTAGTATATAACTTACTCTCTATTTTATATATCTCTATGAGCCAATATATCCCCTAGGGAATGGTTGGTGGTAGAGATATAAAGGTAAAAAGGTTGGTCATCCTTAAGAGGGGTAAGGATAGGTGGTGACAAAAGGTACTTTTTTAGTGAATCAAAGGCCTTTTGACAATATTTATTTTACTTGAAAGAGACATACTTCTTCAAAAGGTGGTGGAAGGGTTGGAATCAATCTGAAAGTTGGGAGATAAAATGATAAATGGATTAAAGCTTCCCCTGCAAACAATGGAGTTAATTAAGGCTGATGAGAAGAAGCATGTCAAAGATGGATTTGATCTTGGTGGGATTGACTTTGATTCCATGAAGGGAGATGATAAAGCAAAGGAGCTTTCCTAATAAGACCCCCAAAATGCACTTCTTGGGGTTAAGGTAGACATGATAGTGGATGAGCCATTCAAAGATGATCTTAAGAATGGACAAGTGATATTTTTAGAGTTTGGATTCATCAAGAAATCCATCCACATATTCCTCAACAATCTTAAGGATAAGGTCATGGAAGATATAAGTCATGGCACATTGGTAGGTCTTACCAATGTTCTTTAACCTAAAAGGCATGAATGTATAGTAGAAAGTTCCCCATGGGGTGGTAAAGGTGGTTTTGTGCTAATATTTAGGAGCAATTAAGATATGATTATATCTTGAGAACCAATCTATGAGAGATAACATCTCGTGGCTAGTTGTAAAAGCAATTAGTTGGTCAATGCTCAGTAGAGGAAAGTCATCTTTGGGGCAGGTAATTTTTGAGGTCATGAAAGTCCACACAAATGCATAGCCCCCTTGTGGCTTTAGTGATAGGCACAACATTTGAGACCCATTGGGTATAGTTAATGGCTTGAATGAAATTAATAGATAGAAGACGTTGAAGCTCATCTTTTACAAGAAGGGCTATATGAGGGTACATGCATCAAAGTTTCTACTGGATGGGCTTGGCATCATGGCGAGTGACTATGTTATGGGTAACAATGGCAAGGTCAATTCTAGGCATGTCACTATAAGACCAATTGAATGGTATGTCCTAGTATTGGAGGAAAGAGGGGAAGTCCCAAAGCTCCTTGGAATTTAATGATTAGCCAATTTTGATAATGTGAGGGTTATCCATAGTGCCTAAGTTGATATCTATGGTGGATTTTTTCAACATGGTCAAGGTCTTAGGAGGAAGGGATTTATGTATAGAGGAATCTGAGGCACCTAAGTAGGTGAGGATAAAATCATCATCCTAAAATTGAATAGTGTTAATTGTAGGAAAGTCATCTCCTATCATCTCAAGATGGATCAAATGGATGATTACGATTTCTCAATCCTTTTGATAAGTCATGGGTCCTAGGATAATCATGCTGATGAATAAAAAAAGTTAGGTGGGATGATATCATCATCCTTACATGTAGGTGGTGGAGAGGTTGGTGAAGAAGGGGTATCTTCCTTATGAAAGGTGATGGTAGGTGGTTTGAGTGACTTCTTGTTGGGTAGGATGAAACCAAGACCATGATTCTCATGAGGCTTCCTAGTCTTAATGGATACCAACTCATATGGGCCATGCTCATATCTCCCAAAACCAAATCCTTTCTAAGCACACCTATGGATGTATGATTTGTCAAAGTTCATCTTGTCTAGGTGAGAGAAACCAATAATGAATGGTTGAGGTAAAAGGGAGGTATTAGAAATGCTGAGAGGCTTGTCAAGTCCTTCATAAATTAAATGGGTTTGAAAATGAGGAGGTCCAAAGGGGAAAATAGTTTTGACATTAGGGCCATACCCAAGTTGGTGGTGAATTTTCCCATGCTCTTGAAGAGTAGGGAAAGTGTCAAGAACAAGGAGGCGATATTCCCCTAGTGAAATGTGGTGGAATATGGATACTAAAGGGTCTGAGGTGGGGATCTGATCGAAGGAGATTGATGAGCTAGTCGATGCCCCATTGATAAAAGGATGAGTGACTTCCTCTTTCATGTTATAGGTCTTATCTTTGGTTAAGGAGGTGTGTTAAATGGGGGTAAGAGGACATCATTGGGTTGATAGGTCATGTTTCATGTTGAGAAATAACTCTAGTTATCTTGAATGGTGATGACTTAGCCTTCATACTGAAACTTAATGCAATGATGGAAGGTAGAGGGAATGTAACCCATAGAGTGGATCTAGGGTCATCCTAGCAAAACATTGTATTTAAATTCACCTTCCACTACATAAAAATTTTAAGGGAGTGTGTGAGGTTCTACACAGATATGAAGGACAACCATTCCTAGGGTAGTGGTCATGGTGTCAATAAAGGAATGGAGGATGGCCTAAGTTTTAGACATGACATTATCTAGAATGTTGAGTTGGTTATAAGCATGGGAGGAAATGATGTTAACACTAGCTCCCCCACAAATCATGATCCATTTGATGTGGGTTTGGTTGATATAGGTAGTAATAAAGAGAGGGGGATCTGGGTCCTTAAGATGGATAAAATGTATCTTTAAATCCTTGAAGGTAACAAGGTTGGAAATTTGAAGGGCACCAATAAAAGCTGATAGAGGTTGGGGATATTTAGGTTAGACCTATACCAATTGTAAAGACTCCATTAGTGCTTGGTGGTGATGGGGACAGGTAGATATCAACTCATACAAGCTCATCTTCATTGGGGATTGGTGAAGTTGCTTGAGGATAACTCTCTTGATGGATTCTAAGGGGTTAGATTGGGAGGCACCTATAATAAACACCTTGGGTTTGGTTGAAGATGGGGATGGATGGGTTTGATTTGGTTGGGAGGTTAAGGATAGATGCATCTATGGAATGGACACCTTAGCCTTCTCATTATCCTTTTGTTATGATCTTGTGACCACATTGATAGTATGGATGGGAGAAGGAGTTTGGGTAGGAGATTGGGTAGACTCATATTCACTCTAAGGTGAGAGTGGAGGAGTGGGTAAGCATCAAGTAGGTGAGGTTATTGATGGGATCAACATATGACTCATGGGAGGTTCATCTATTAATAGATCATCCTCATCCTAAAGCTGATGCATAATGGTTTAGAGAGCTTTTAAGTTCTCTATGTCATGGCTAGGTGTCCTATGATAAGAACACACTTGGTGGTCACTATACCAAATAGGTTTTGAATCAAGAGGTTTAAAATGCGTAATGAGAGATAAGGCTAAACAAGAGGTTTATAATAACCTATGGAAAATGGTTGAGTAGGATTCAGCTAAAGGTGGTAAAGGTTTAGCGGTATTGGCTTTGGTTATTAAGGTGGAAGGTTGTTTGGAAGTGGGTTTGGTGATAGGTGCCTTAGGTAAGGTGGTACAATTGGTTAATGGATTTGGTTTAGATAAGGAGGCTGATAAGCTATAGGTGGAAGATTGCAAGGTAAGTATCTTGGGTATTTTTGGTGTAGTGAAGAGAGGTGCATCTAAAAGCAACTACGAAGGTGTAACCAAAAAAGATAGTGGGGTTTTGGTGGGGATGATAGGATTTTAGTTCAAGGTAGAGGGATGAGGCCGCAAAATGGAAGGCAAGGTTGAGGGGGGTAAAATTTGGGGATTTTGGTGGTTTTATCTCTTTGTTTGCTTTATTTTGGTGCTTGGTTATTGGTTTAGATGAGCCAAGCTCTACTTTCACATATGGGTGGTTAAGACTCTGTGTAGGGAAAGTGCCAAGGTTTTTGATTGGTTTGGTTGGTTTGGTTTGAGAAGGTGATTTTTCCTCTTGGGGTTTAGGTTCCTTGGATGGTTGATGGATTTTTGGATTGGTAAAAGTTGTTATTGGTTTGGTTGATAGGGTATGAGTTTGGATAGAAAAAGTGATGGGATAGTCTAATAAAGTTATGGTTGGAGGATCTTACTTGGTGATATAAGGTAGCCCTAATTGCTGCCAAAAGGTGGCTCAATCCATGTTAGGGTTGGAGATAAATTTCAATTTATACACTAACCTAGAGAATGGTCTGTAGGTTGGTTTTATTCCTTGAATAGTAGACCTAAATGATAAGCCCATAGGTTGAGACACAGGGATGGTAACCTCATCCTCTTCCTTAATTAAAAGATGTGAGGTTTGGATGGATGACTCCTCAATGAGAGATTTAGTCAATGGGGATTCCTGTTTGGGAATGATTTTTGAAAGGGAAGTAAGTTTCTCAGTGGTTGACAAGAAAGGTAAAATGGGTGCTTGGTCTAGTATGTCATTCAAGGGAGGGGTTGATGGCTCCACTACATCCATAAATGGATGAGGAGAAAGTGGGGTTTCTTTGGTTTGGGTTTCCAAAAGATGAGAAGGTAACTCCATTACCTCAATGAGCAGAGAGGGTAAGAGATAGATAGGTTGGTGAGTGGGTTCTTTAGCAATGAGTATATCAAGGACCATGCTAATAGTATGTGCATCATGAGAACATTCAACTATGTTACTCTCATTTTTAGTAGGCAGATGGTTGGGAAATAGTTGCCTAAAGATGTCAAGGGATTACTTTGATAGTGCATTGGGGTTGTCTAATGCAAGCTTCCCCTTGTTGATGAAGGATTGGATAAGGCTCTTAAAGGTATTGCACTTAATAACATCATACCATATCACTTTGTGGAAGGCACATAGATTATTATTATTGTACCAATTAGGTACAAGATGCAGAGATTAAAATTTCTAGGGTGGCTTGATAAGAGGAAGTTGAATGATACTAGATTTCAATAACTTCTCTAAGATTGAAGCATAAGATTCTCCAAGCAAAGTGAATTACTTTTGGTTGATATGGTTTTTGTTCTTCATGTTTTAATTTGAGGAAATAGAGGAATTTAGTTGGTTGACTGATGGTAGAGGAATGAATTTAAGGACAACTACATTTGTGGTTCCCTTGCCACTAGTATTGATATTGGACTAGTTGTTCAGTTTGGAAGACGAAGCCTCATTAGCTTTGTAGGTGGAGTTTTTAACTTTAGTTTTAGATTTATTTCATAAATAGCTCTATTTTATAACTTATGCACCATGGTAAAATATTCATCAAAGGTTCAAAAGCTTTGGACATGTAGGGTAGAATAGATATGCTTGGTATATGCCTAAGAAAAGAGATCTATGAGTTTGGTTTGAGGCAAAGAAAAGGAAAGTTGGTTAATTAGGATCTTCTAACAAGATACAAAATAAAGATTGGAGTCATCCTCAAACTACCAAATAGAGTAGAGGTCAGCGATAGAAACTTTCTTGGAGATATGGATCAAAAAGTGGTCCAAGAAAGTTTGAGCCAACTGGGTGAAGGAGAAGAGGGAGTGTTTGGGTATGGCACTATACCAATCCAAAATTAGACTGGCTAGGGATATGGGTAAGGTGCAGAGAAGGAGGAAATCATCATAGGTAATTAGATAACAAGCATGCCTAAATTCCTTAAGGTGTTGTGGGGATCCTCCTTTGGAATTTAGAGAACTTGGGAAGTTCCCATTTGGGAGGATATGACCTAATAGGTATGAATGGATGGATGGGATCATTATAGGTCTAGTCATACAATAAAAAATTGTGATCACCCAAAATGGATGATTCTAAGGTGGTCATCTTGTCCATAAGCATATTTATTAGGTCTATTTGGGTTTATGCACTCAAAAAGCTATGAGATACATACTGTTGCAGTGGTTGGGTGACATACTGATAGTGGGTATAAGGTTAGGAGAATGCCACATATTGGTATGTGGATGGCAATGGTTGGGTGGAAGATACATAAGGGTAGGTACATACCAATAGTTTGGTAGTGGGTAGGGGTACATGCCTTTGTAGGTTAGGGATGTAGCCAAAGTTTGGTGTAATGGGTGTTTATTGGATAAGAGCAATAGTTGGGTTGGCAATTGATAGAAGTGTGGCAAGGTAGAGGGTATGGACACCACCAAGATTTAAACAAGAGTAGTGGTTGATGGATTAGGGATAGCTAAAAGAAGTTTGGTAATTCTAGAGGTAGGTACTCCTATTTTGGAGGGAGTATAGGTGGTTAGAGGTTGGCTTACTCCTAAGGTGGAGGAGTTTTTCATAGGAGTGGAAGGTATAAGAGCATTCATAGTTTGGGTGGATTGGTTTTCCATGGTAGTCTCAAAGGGATTGCTAGTAGATAAGGAGGCTTGAATAACTAGTGGTTGGGTTGTAACTATGGAAATAGAGGTGTTCTCCATGAGGTGGGGAGGCATGCCATAGGGTAGATCTATAGATGGGGACAAAATTGGGATACGGTAAGACATGGTTGTAAGATAATGTTGCAAGGCTATGAGATTATTATCTAAGAAGGTGGAAAAATTCACATCTCCTTGGGGAATCTCATGAGGGAAAGTAGGAATTCTTGAGGGATAGGGAAAATCTATTGGTTCAAAAACATAGTTCATGGATTAAGAGGTAGAAGAGGTAGGTTGGCTTGGTGATGGATTTTTATTTGCAAGGTTCTTTCGCTATTGGCAAGTGAGAACCATATGAGATAGGGGAGAGAGAAATCACAAACAACCTCACTACTCAAAGAAAAAATATATAAATAAATTAATGATCAAAGAAATTAAATCACACTCTAAAAGAGATGTTAAGCCCTAGAGTTTTTATTTATCTCACTTTTGGTTTATGCCTTAAGAAATTGTGTGACTAAAATTGGCTTGTAGAGTGGGTACTAAAAGGAAGTCTAAGGTTGTATTTAGGCACTCAAAAAGAATCTATATTGGAATCAATATGTGGCTTGGTATTGGGGCCTACCCCCTTAATTTACATACTTTAGTGATAAGGGTGTTGGGTGCTTAGCCAATATATATATTGATATCCAAAGTTTATACTCAACTAGAGAGCTGAGTTGGTTCTCCCCTTGGTAATGACCTCCAAGTGAGATTTCCAAAAAAGGGTAAGGTTACCTCTAGGTGATGAAATCCTAGTCGGGCCTTATCTCAAGTTTGTTTGACATTTAATTAATTAAATTGGTTTGGTTGAGTGTGTGAAATAAAGAGTGAAGCTATGATAGATTACTTTGCTTTTAACTTAAGCTATATGAACTAAACTTTCAAGCAGCCAATGTATGCACTTAATTTTAAGCCCAAATGAAAGTTTTGATTTCATTAATGAGTATAGAATAGAGAGAATATGTAAACAAACATGAACCCAAATAAAGACACAAGGGTCCCACTGGGTTTGGTAAAATGTTTCAATAAATTTCAACTTATTATTTTGTAAAGAAGAAGAAGAAACTAAATATGGGTATGGTTGAAAAACATGTTTGATTATGTGCACATAGAATTAGATGATTATGAAGAGATCTTCTTTGGCTTGGAAGGATGACCTATAGATAAGAAATCACTAAAGCAATTTTTTTTGTTAGATAAATAGTTGACTAGATTGCCTAGCGCTAGCTATATCTCAGAAGTAAGAGCTTCCTTAGGGGCTATCAATCCACACATTTTAAACAATTAAGTTTATAAACATAATAGAAAGGTACTTGCATCAATAATTAAAAGGTACTAAAATTGAACACAAGAGATGCTTGCTAATAAATAGATTATAAATGATTAAAAATATAAATAGCTAATTAATATTAGTGTTAGATGATCGGGGTCATCTTTAAAAAATCAATCAAGGGTCTATGAATAGGCAAGGATATATAAAACTAAATTTGGGTAAGGGTAGGTAGGTGAAAACAACTTACTAGAATTTACTACCATAGTGACCATCAATGGTTGGGCTGACCATCAATGGTTAAGGTGACCATCAATAGTTGGACAAACCATCGGTGATTGAGACAATCATTGATGGTTATTGTGTGTATATATAGGTTGACAAAGGGGTGATTGATGGGATCATAAAATGAGATTTTAGGAGACGGGTTATTATTAGGCTAAATACAAAAAGCAAATAAAGGAATTGAATGTTAAGTATCAAGTACTTATCTTATGGAAAGTTGATTAGGTAAATGCTTAAGGTGATTGACCTGTTGGTGGAATCTGGTGTGATTTTGATAGAGTAACGGTACTTGGTGCTTTAACAGAGATGCAATGGCAAGCTAGCTCTTTGATGTAGTAGTTGGTTTATTGGATTATTGATGATGATTGACTTGAAAAAAAAGGAACTCTCGATGCACAATCTCTTGATAATAATTACAGATGATTTTCACCTCTTTTGACCTCTTTTCTTATAGGTACAGCAAGATATTTACAACAAGACATGAACTGGGCCTCCTAATTTTAACTTGTACATGCAATGGTTCACAATTGGATTTAGATGAGTTATATTTGGAAAAGTAAGGTGGGTGATTTTGTATGTTAGTGGTTAAAGAGGTGCAGACTGACCATCAATGGTCAAGGTGATCATCAATAGTCAACCTGACCATTAGTGGCCGAGGGTGAAGGGTAAAAATAGGTAAAAGGTTGGGTTAAGCCAATTTAGTTAAATTGACTATGGGTTAGGCTTGGTTAAGGTTTAGAGGTTTAGATTGATCCCAAGGGGGTTTTAAGGTATTTTAGGGGTACTTTGGCACTTGGGACTGTAGTGTGAAAATTTTTGGTGTCTACACCAATGAATAGTAATAGGTTCTAGACTCTTAAGTCATAATCAAGACCTAAAAAATTGACACCTACAATCATAAAAGATCCACAAGCCTATACATGTTAATTGTAAAGAAAGGAAGAAATGAGACTTGGGTTAAGTGAATGAGAAAAAAGCCATGAATTCATGAAGGATAGTCACTAGGAAATTGAGGATAAACCCTTAGTTGGAGACTTTCTTAGTATTAAACCTCTTGAGTACCTATAGGTAGAATGGTCTAAGTGATTTAATCCTTGTGTACATAGCTAGTTTGGCAAGAAATATTATTTATTGAAAATAATGTGGTCTAAGAATGGTATTTTGAGTGTAAATTATAATGATTGAAGCAATCATGACTAATATAAATAACTATGAAATTATCTTGGTGCTTTAGGATCAAAGGAGAGCTTAGTTGTGGAGCTTGAGAGACCTACAGGTTTGCTAGGCAATATATGTTAGTTTTAAGTTTGGAAAGTAGGAAAAATGTACCCAAATGATATGGTAGTTTTTATGAGGTGATATATAATTCTAAAATCCATTCTGAATCAAAAGGAAATATGAAAAGTGACCAAAGAAACTAGTCAAAATAGAGTTCACCCCAACCCTACATACATAACTAGTTTGACACCATAAATTTGCCATGTCAAGTGAAGGTGTACATTATTAGAATAATTAATTTATCCTAGCCTATTATAATAAATCTCTCAAGGTATTACATATTTTATTGAAATATTTTAGTTAGATGGGGTATTTTCTACGTGTGGTTAGTTGTGTTGTGAGTCATAATCTCCTATAAATTAGGAGATCTAATCTCACTTAGTATTGTATAATTAAGCACCTCTTGAAGTGCTCTTGATAATTCAATTCCATTCCATATTTAATTTGGTATTAGAGTAAGAAATATTAAATAAGTTTTTTCAAATCATTGGATATTCAATGGATATCAAGAGCCAAGTACATGTGATCCTTGGATGCATTATATTGCTCTAATTTCAGCCATCCCAAGTCAAAATGCTGTCAGAATTTTGGCCAATTTTGTAGAAGGAAAATAGTTATCCTGCAAGCAATTTTTTTTTTGTTTTGTATAATTTTAGCCATATTTGTATTTGAATTTGGGCATAATATAGTCATATTTTGACATTTTTAAAGAGGGTTTGACCATACAATTCCAAATCTGTGCATATTCAAAAAAGTCAGTTAAATTTATGTCATTGTGATGAAAATTTGTATTATTTGTTAGATCTAGAAAAATATATAATATATGAAACTAATCTTATATTTTTTCTAAATTTTACTAAAAAAATATGAATTTAAAAAAAAAATCAGAACTTTTAGAGCTTCTAGTGATTTTCTATGATTTTTTTAAGTTTCTATTTTGTAGGACAAGTGAGGAATAACAAAAAAAATGGTAGTTTTTTCTGACATTATTTTGTATAATAATGGATAACATATTATATCACTATATTCCTCTCATCGATATCTTTCCAAAAACTATTCATTTTTTAAAATAGATCATTGAGGCACCCATGGCAAAAGTTTGAAGGTAGAGGGTAATTTGAAAAGTCTTCATTTGGCATAGGGTCAATGTTTTGGGTGGAGCACCACCTAGATCCATCACTTCCAGAAGAAATACCACCATCATGCCACCAAAAGTTTTCATCCTCTATTCATGCCATATGAACACCTACTGGGCATTTTTAGCTCCTATGGGCTCGTCTTTCATCACTATGAGCCATCTTTGAAGATCTTTTATTCCAAGGCTCATAAATTTTGATCTGTGAAGCCTGGGAAGGTCATTTTTTTCTACCTTAGACATTTTTTTGATATATATGTAGTGGTAAGGATATTTTTTTACATTTTGATCACCCATATTTTCATAATTTTTTTATATTTTACTAATTTAGCTGACCAATTCATGTATTTTGGACCTTTAAGAGGCCACAAATTTTGACTGGTAACTTTGATTTGCATGTTGCCTTTTTTAAAAGTGCATATTTTTTCATGATATCCAATGATGAAACATCTATTTTTTTAACTCTATATCAGATTGTAACCTTCATTATTGAAATTTATTGATTCATCACAACATTGTAAATTGTAAAATGAAAAGCCTATTTTTTTTTCCAAAATTACAAAGATTGAAACAAGGAGGGGAGATGTTTTTCTCCTAAAAAAACCTCAAATTATCTTGCAATAGGAAAATTGTAACCTCATTTTCTCCTCAGATGCATTTTTGGTTGAAACAAATGTTTAGTTTTCCATTGCATTTTTGGATGCATTTTTGACAAAGTTCGATGTCCATTATGTGCTTGTGTGTGATTTGTCATCTTTATGTATGCATTTTTTCATTTTATTTACATTTTAAAAATGCACATTTATTTTCCTCACTTAAACACACTTGTATTTATTTGTCATTCCCAAATTTCACAATGTCTAGTTTAGGACCTAGATTTGTCCTCCCTGACACACAATTGCTTCTTGATGACATGCAACATAGAAAACAAAAGAATAAACACATATTGAATTTGAATAAATTTGGACAATTTTAGAAGGAACATGGGTCCAACATGAAACATATGTTGATTAAAAATTAAAATATGAAAAATCTAATAACAAGGCTAAGTTAATAATCATGTTTGGAGTTTTGAATGAGGTACAACCTCATATCCAAAGTGATACAACTACAAAAGATGCTTGGATAATCTTCAAATAGTATACGAAGCTAAAAATAAAAATAAAATCATGCATATTTAGATCCAATTGCACACTCTCAAGCTCAAATAAGATGAAAAAGTAGAAGCATTCCTTAGAAGAGTTGTAACTTTGTGGGCTTCACTTCAATCTTTGGATGAATTGGTGATAGATGATTATTTGGCCCCTATAGTCCTTAGAGCACTACCCCCTACATATAGGATCTTTGTGACCACTTTGAATGTCATAGGACAACAAATAACCTTTGAGGTATTGGTAAATTTGTTACAACAAGAGGAAGCTATGCATAATTTAGAGGAAGCAAATGATGAACATGCACTCACATCTAATCAAAAGGGGAAGAAGCCCATGAAGGGTTCAATGCAATATCCAAATTAGAATAAATAATAAAACCAATAAGGGAATAATTCACATTCTTTTAAATCATGTCAAATTTATTAAGGATAGGGACATGACTTAAAACATTGTTGGTATAACACATTTCAATAGGGCTTATCAAGTAAGAAGCCCTCTTTCAAAAAATCACCACAAATAGAAAAGAAGCAACTAGAACAAAAAAACAAGTGGAAATAAAAACATTCCATGCCTAAACAACATGACAATGTTGTTGAACACAATGATTCTTCAAATAAGGAATATGGTTTAGCTACTCAAATACATGAGTCTACCAATCATCCAAGTGTAATTTTGTATGTTGATTCAGGAGCAACTAGACACATGATAGGAAGAAAAGAATGGTTTTCTAATTTGACAAAAATAGAATCAAATGGAAATGTTTCACTTGCAGATGATACCTCATATTCAGTATAAGGTAGTGGTGACATTAAACTTCAACTTGGAAATAAGAATTACAATATTTCAAATGTTCTTTATGTTTCAAGACATACAAAAAATCTATTATCTATTGATCAACTATTTGAGCACAATGTCATGGTTTAATTTGATAACCAAAATTGTCAAACATTTTTCCACATCAAAGAAAATTCTAAGAATTTCAAAGTGATTACCAAGGCTTCCAACATTGTCAAAATGTTTCAGCTTGATTTTTTTCTAAATGATCATCAAACACTTATGGTTAAATATACAAAACTAGGAAATTTGTGGCATAAAAGATATGGTCACTTGAGTTATGGTTATTTGGTACAATTAAGCAAATATGATATGGTTCATGGTCTTCCCAAACTCAAACAATCTTATGATATATGTACCAGTTACTTATCAAGAAAATAAAGAAGAGCTACCTTTGGAAAGATTGCATATTGGTCACTTGGTAAGTTGGACTTGGTGCATACTGATCTTTGTGGACATTTTGCTCCCAGTCTCAGAGGATACAAATACTTTCAGATTTTTATTGATGATTACTCATGGAAAATGTGGGTATATTTATTGAAGACTAAGGATCAAGATTTTAAAGTCTTCAAATAATTAAGGCCATGGTTGAAAATGATATTGGTAAGAAAATAAAAACCCTTCACTCAGATTGGGGGGTGGGTATATACCAGTAAATAATTATCAACCTATCTTAGTGAAAATGGATTTAATCAGCAATTGATAGCTCCATATTCACCTTAGTAAAATGGATTTATAGAACAGTGTAATAAAATTATTGTGGAAATGTTTTGCATCATGGTTGAGGATGTAAAATTGCTTAATACATATTGGGTAGAAGCTTGTCACATTGTAATCTACTTGTTGAATAGGTCACCCACCGAAGATCTTGATGGAATCACACCTCATGAAGCTTGGATAGGGAATTAACCAAAGGTTACTCACCTTGAAGTTTTTGGTTGCAAGGAATACATGGATCTTCCTAAAAATAAAATAAAGAAGTTGGATAAGAAAATAAAGGAGTGTATTTTTGTGGGATACAATGCACAATCAAAAGCATACAGGTTCCTTGATCCAAAAACAAAGAAGGTACTAATCAATAGAGATGTAGTGTTTGATGAAAAGAGTGGAATCAATTCACCCTATACATAGGTAAATGATACAAGAAAAAATCTTGTAATCTTTTCAAATAGTGATGGTTAAAGTGAAAAGGAAGATATTCAAACTGGACCTCCAACACCACCACCTATAGTTTAGTGTATGCCCAAGTGGTATATAATTACTATACAAGATGCTAACTTGAATGGAGTACCATATACACCTAATTCAAGACCAAGGAATAAAATCATGGCTAGAGGTTAATATGGCCCTTATGAGTATTGTGCAAGAAACATATGAGCCCTCTATAGTAATAAAATCCCTATATTCTAGACCTTATAAAGATGCCATGGATGCAAAATATCAGTCACTGATGAAGAATAACACTTGGAAGCTTGTTGATCTTCCACCAAGAAAGAAGCATATAGTATGAAAATCGTTATTTAAGAAAAATTACAAATCTGATGGAAGTATTGATAAATACAAGTCAAGGCTTGTTGTAAAATAATATGCTTATAAAGAAGACATTTACTATGAGGAGACTTTTTCTCCCTAGCTAAGATAAAGACTATCAAAATTATTTTTACTATGGCTATATAATTTTGATAAAAATTCCATAAAATGGATGTAAAAAGTGCCTTTATCAATGGATATTTTAAAGAGAATGTCTACATGACTCAACCTGGAGTATTTGTGGCACCTAATTAGGAACATAAAGTGTGTAGGCTTATCAAGTCTCTCTGTGGTTTAAAATAGGCTCCCTAAGCCTAGTACATTAAGATTAATGAGAATCTCATACAACATGGATTTAATAGGAGTACATATGATCCTAACCTCTACCTCAAAAATCATGGGGGGGAAGGTTGCTCTAGTGATTATTTATATCGATGATCTAGTCATCACTGACAACACAGTGAAGATGATCAATGAAACTAAGAATGATCTCAAGTGATCATTCAACATGATAGATATTGGGATTATACACTATTTTCTTTGTTTTTAGGTATGGTATAAGGAATATTAAATTTATGTTTCACAAATGAATTATACCAAGACATTTCTCAATAAATTTAGGATGATAGACTACAAGCCTATTGTAACACCTACAGAGACAAGACTTTAGTTATCTTGTATAGATACATCGAGAATGTTTATATGAAGAATATAATCATGAAAATGATTTTATGATTTAAAAAAAACCTACATACAATCCTTAGACCCATCAAAAGGATAAAATTTTGACAAACCTTGTTTAGGCTAGATAAGTTTAAGATCAAGCACAGGCAAACCTATAGGTGCAGTCATGAGAAAATAAATTTGGTGAGGGTGATATGAAGGAATGAAGATATTTAAAGGTTAAATATGTTATTTTATACCCTTTATATTAATTCACAAGAAATGCAAAGCAATAAAAGTGCCATTTAGGCTCTCAAGACCATCTCGAGATCCTCCAAGGGGTGATTATCATCCAAGACCAATTTTCTCACTTGTTATAACCTTAACCTAATGTGTGGAGATATGTGGTTATTAGGGATGGTATCAAGACCTACACACTTAATTATTTTGGCATCAATTGTTATATTTATCCAATCACCTACATGAAAAAATACTAGGACTGTTAACCCCTCTCAAATGGCCAATTTGTAGACTAAGAGTCAAATTCTCACACTCAGAACTATATAGTCAAGATGCATGAGGACCTAAGAATCTAGGGATATTTGAGGAGGTTAGTACACTTGAAACTTTTGACATTGTTTTAGGGATTTAGGTCCTAAGGTTTATGAATAATTGTTAAGAACTTAATCCACTCTAAACCCTCCTAGAACCCTAATAGAGACTTGATGTGAAAAATGGACTTATAAAGAACATGAGATGACTTAATTTTATATTTAAACATCCTATAAATTGTTTAGGAATATAATTATATTATCCATGAGTACTTTGTTTGTACTTACATTTATATGGATTGTAATAAATGTACTATTTTGGATGGTTTTAGTGTTTTTCATTGGTTTTGAGCAAAAGAGAACTTTAAAAATATTGAATGAAGTAATTTTGGATGTATTTCATCATTTAAAGATAAAAAATACATACAATAGATCATTTAATTTATCAAATAATGCTCATTTTTCAAGGCAGTCTCAAACATGCCTAAAATGAGACTAGGTGGCAAGGCCATTTCATGGTTATCACACTTCCACAGGGTCTCAGGGCCTCAAATTCGACATGGAAGTTGGTTATATGATAGGTAAAGTGAATAAAATTATTTTTGGTGATTTCACATGTGTGATATAGGTTTGGATCAAAAAAATAGGGTTCTAGGTAAGGAGGCCTAATTGAGGAGAGAAAAAGGTAGAAAAAAGGTGCTTCCACTTAGAATCTAGACATGAAATTTAACATGAAGATGTAAGGTGATAATATATCCTCAAATGTGTGCTTAATTTATCAATAACCTTATTAAATTATTATACACAAGAGTTTTTTAGGTTTTTAGGGCTATAAGGAAAATAGGCCTAATGAGAGCTTGAGGACCAAAATGGAGTCTTAGGAGTTGTTCCAAGAACCAAAATGGATTTTTTTAGGTATGATGAGATATTTTAAGGCCATACATGAAGATAGAGTGACTCAGAGAATATGAACTCAAGTTTTGATCCACTTGGACCAAGCTAGGCATGGGAAATGAGGAGTTTCAAGACACCTAGGCATATGATGATGAAATGTCAGATCAGAGGAGTTTTAAGTGTAGGTAAGGTTTTAAATGAGAATTTTTGAATGAATTAATATAAAACTTATGATTTTTAAGTCCATGTTTCACTCTTATTATGCAAATAAGAGCAATTTTTAAGAAGATGATCAAGGTATCAAGCTAAGATTTAACTCCTACACCACTTTGAGGATGGAGCATATTTAAAGGAGAGACACATGGCTTTAGAAGCCTGTTTAGACTATTCATAACTCCTATTTATTTTTTAATATCACATTAACCCTTAGAAATATCCTTCTCCTATGCCCCCCTCTCTTCCTCAATTCTCTATATAAGCTTCCACTTTTAACCTTGTAATGTATCCACATCTAGTCTAGCACAACCTTTCTAGTTTGAGTAATGATTTTGAATTTGAATAAAATATTTCAATCTGGTTTTAAGTTCTCAAATTCTTATTTAAGTGTATGAAGTATTTCACGGTTGAATGGCAAGTGATAGTTATCTCTCCTTGTGCTCACCTCACTCTCTCATGCTTTGTGTAAGTGATCTACCTTATATCAGGTCACATAAAGTGTAGTTAGTTGCTTTGTGTGTATTTAAGTGTAACTAAGAGTAATAGTGTCTATAATCAGACCTTATATTCATCTAACTTGATAAATACATGGCATATTACCTTCATATTGAAACACTTTTATTTGAATAACCTTGGGTGTTGAGATAAATTGTCCTTTCATAGTGCAAGTTCAGGTAGTATTATGGAGTTAAGCTTAGTGTTGTATGCACCTAAATCTAATCATATTAATTATTCTAATTAATCTCAGTAATTTATCCCTTTCTTGATCATCTATTTAATGTCCCCTTTCATAATTCTTGATCTACTAACCTTAGTCATATCCCACTTCTTCTTTAATTATCCTAAATCCCCATTATTTTATCCTAACCCCAATTATTCATTATTTTGGAATTTTAAATTCCCAAAGCCCACCTACCTACCTATTACTAGGCTTTCCTACAAGTGTACCCCATTAGATTCTTTATAACCCCCTAATTACCTATCTAATCTAACCCTAATCATGCTTAACCCTCCCGAATAGATTCTAGAAGTTTCAACCTCTAGAACATTCTCTCCTCTATAATCCTCCAAGGAATTAAAAATTCCTTGGAAAATTCTCAACCATTGATTCCCAATGGCCCAAGGTTTAATTCTATCCATTGATCCTTCCCTCCATATTCTATATAAAGCAAGCCTAGCTCCATGAAAACTAACTTGAATTATCATGCCATATCCATGATAATCTAGCAAACTCATGAATGCATAAAATATTTATGCCAATCCAATATTTGAATCCATCATCAACATCCATGATCATGCCAACATAATGTCAAAATTATGAGTCTAGGATAATTTCAATCTAATCTTCTTATTTTCATATCTGTTTAATCATGGTTTATAACAATTAGCTTTAGGATTAGAGTGATGATTTGAATGTTTCATTCTTCTATCTACATTTGATTCTAATGGCTCTAGATCTTACTTAATTAGTTAGACATTTTGGTTTTTAATATGAACCTAAATCCACTCAGATTAATTATTCTAATTAATCCCACTAATTTATTCCCTACCTAATCATTTATCTAATGTCCCCCTTCATTATTCTTCATCTACTAATCTTAGTCCTATCCCACTTCTTTATTAATTCTCCTAAATCCCCATTATCTTATCCTAACCCTACCTATTCATTATTTGGGAATTTTAAATTCCTAAATCCCACCTACCTACCTATTCCTAGTCTTTCCTATAAGCTTATCCCCTAGATTCTCTAGAACCCCGTAATCACTTATCTAATCTATCCCTAATCATGTTTAACCATCCCAAATATATTTTAGAGGTTTATACCTCTAGAACCTTCTCTCCTCTATAATCCTCCAAGGAACTAAAAATTCCTTGGAAAATCCCCAACCATGGATTCCCAATGGCCCAAGGTTGAATTCTAGCCATTGATCCTTCCCTCCATATTCTATATAAAGCAAGACATACCTTTATGAAAACTAACTTGAATTCTCATGATGTATCCATGATAATATAGAAAAATCATGAATTCATAAAATCTCTATGCCAATCCAATCCTTGAATCCATCATCAACATCCATGATCATGCCAACATAATGTCAAAATTATGAGTCTAAGGTAATCTCAATCTAATATTCTTATTTTCATATTTATTTAATCATGGAGTATAAAATTTAGCTTTAGGATTAGATTGTTTATTTTAATTGTTCATTCTTCGATCTACATTTGATTCTAATGGTTCTAGATCTTACTTAGGTAGTTAGACATTTTGAGTTTGAATATGCACCTAAATCTGCTCACCTTAATTATTCTAATTAATTACACTAATTTATCGCATTCCTAAGCATTTATCTAATGTCTCCCTTTATTATTCTTCATCTAATAACCTTAGTCTTATCCCGCTTCTTCATTAATTATCCTAAATCCCCATTATCTTATCCTAACCCTATCTATTCATTATTTGGGAATTTTAAATTCTCAAAACCCACCTACCTACCTATTTCTAGGCTTTCCTACAAGCCTACTGCCTAGATTCTCTAGAACCCCCTAATCACCTATCTAATCTATCCCTAATCATGCTTAACCCACCCAAAAAGATTATAGAGGTTTCTACCTCTACAACCTTCTCTCCTATACAATCCTTCAAGGAATTAAAAATTCCTTGGAAAATCCCCAATGGCCTAAGATTGAATTCTAATCATTGATCCTTCCCTCCATATTATATATAAATCAAGCCATACCTCCATGGAAACTAACTTGAATTCTCATGACATATCCATGATAATCTAGCAAACTCATGAATGCATAAAATTTCTATGCCAATCTAATCCTTTAATCCATCATCAACATCAATGATCATGCCAACATAATGTCAAAATTATGAGTTTAAGGTAATCTCAATCCAATCTTCTTATTTTTATATCCATTTAATCATGGTTTATAGTAATTAGCTTTAGGATTAGAGTGCAGATTTGAATTGTTCATTATTCTATCTGCATTTGATTCTAATGGATCTAGATCTTACTTAGATAGTTGGACATTTTGGGTTTTAATATGCACCTAAATATGCTTACCTTAATTATTATAATTAATACCACTAATTTATCCCCTTCCTAAACATTTATATGATGTTCCCCTTCATTATTATTCATCTACTAACCTTAGTCTTATCCCACTTATTCATTAAATCTCTTAAATCCCAATTATCTTATCCTAACCCCACTTATTAATTGTTTGGGAATTTAAAATTCCCAAATTCCACCTACCTACATATTCCTAGGCTTTCCTACAAGCCTACCCCCTAGATTCTCTAAAAACCCCTAATCACCTATCTAATATATTCCTAATCATGTTTAACCCTCCCAAATAGATTCTAGAGGTTTCTACCTTTAGAACCTTATCTCCTATAGAATCTTCCAAAGAATTAAAAAATCATTGGAAAATCCCCAACCATTGATCTTCAATGGCCCAAGATTGAATTCTAGCCATTGATCCTTCCCTCCATATTCTATATAAAGCAATTCATACCTCCATAAATAATAATTTGAATTCTCATGCCATATCCATGATAATCTAGCAAACTCGTGAATGCATAAAATCTCTATGCCAATCCAATCCTTGAATCTATCATCAACATCCATGATCATGCCAACATAATGTCAAAATTATGAGTCTAAGGTAACATCAATCCAATATTATTATTTTCATATCCATCTAATCATGGTTTAAAAAAATTATCTTTAGGATTAGAGTGTTGATTTGAATTGTTCATTCTTCTATCTGCATTTGATTTTAATGGCTCTAGATCTTACTTAGGTAGTTGGATATTTTGGGTTTTAATATGCACCTAAATACACTCTCCTTAATTATTATAATTAATTCCACTAATTTATCCCCTTCCTAATCATTTATCTAATGTCCCCATTCATTATTCTTCATCTACTAAACTTAGTCTTATCCTACTTCTTCATTAATTCTCCTAAATCCTCATTATCTTATCCTAACCCCACTTATTCCTTATTTGGGAATTTTAAATTCCCAAAGCCCATCTACCTAACTATTCCTAGGCTTTCCTACGAGCCTACTCCCTTATATTCTCTAAAACCCTCTAATCACATATCTAATCTATCTTTAATCATGCTTAACCCACCTAAAGAGATTCTGGAGGTTTCTACCTTTAGAACCTTCTCTCCTCTAGAATCCTCCAAGGAATTAAAAATTCTTTGAAAAATTCCCAACCATTGATCCCCAATGGCCCAAGATTGAATTCTATCCATTTATCCTTCCCTCCATATTCTATATAAATCAAGCCATACCTCTATGGAAACTAACTTGAATTTTCATGTCATATTCATAATAATCTAACAAACTCATGAATGCATAAAATCTCTATGCCAATCCAATCCTTGAGTCCATCATGAACATCCATGATTATGCCAACATAATTTCAAAATTATGATTCTAAATCAATATCAATCTAATCTTCTTATTTTCATATCCCTTTAATCATGGTTTACAACAATTAGCTTTCAGATTAGAGTGCTGATTTGAATTATTCATTTTTCTATCTTCATTTGATTCTAATGGCTCTAGATCTTACTTAGGTACTTGGACATTTTGGGGTTTAAATTATATTATTTAATCCATTATGCTCAAAATTCTTACTACATGTGCATCACCTCTATTAGGATTAGTGTTAGTCTCCTTATATCCTTTTTCTTTCAAAGCAATTAAATTAGTGGTTGGTTGTAGGTGTGATTAAAGGGAGCTAGCCATTCAATCTAGAGACTTATCTCTCCCATAGGTCACCCACAACTTGAGAGATGTTTCCATGTTACATAAAATTAAAAGATAATGGATTAAACATCTTTAGGGTGTAAATTTGATTGATAACAATTTTGGCATACCCAATGGGACTCATTGTCCAATAATTTGTCAAAGGTAGATGCTGATCTTGGCAAATTTAAGGTTGTAAAGCATCCTTCATGTAGTATCTGGTGATTCTAGCACTCATTGGCTCTTGGTTTTAGACTAGTTCTTTATTTTTATGCTTAAGGTAAACACAAGGTCTTCTAATAAAGGCATTCCATTTGAAATTTTAGACTTACCTTACTATTCTCTTAGAGAAAAAAGATTTGATAATACTTATCCATACTCCAATAAATCTTTAGCTACTCTCCTACCCATTAGGAGACTTTTCTTGGGTCCAAATTATAAGATGGTATCCCTAAGTAACCTACATTTTATTACATTCAATGTCCATAGCAATTTATCACTTTCTCACTATAATGACATCCCTATGTCAGCCTTCAAAAGTGTTCCCTTATACATGGGAGAAGCTACAACTACTCCTATTAAACACATAAGAAATATTGCCAATTTTTACAATATACATAACATCACTGAATAGGATGTTGTTATCAAATTTTTGGATATTTATTTTAATGGAAAGGTACTTGATTGGTATGAAACTTTGGATTCCAACTCCATCACTACATGGGGTGAATTGGGCGATGCTTTGATAATAAGGGTTGAATACAAATCTTACCACTTATCTTTGACCAAATAGCTAAATACAATAAAGAAAGCACCACAAGAGGCCATTAAATACTTCAACACAAGATTAGAAAAATAATTGGGATATGATCCCACTCTTGATAAGGCCTACTGCCCATCATTATTTCCATTATTTTCTCAAAGCTTTCAATTATGATATATCCATGATGGTTCAATCCATGGGAGGGGATGTTTTGCATAATGCGTATGAGACAACCATAAGAACTAAGAATTGTATTATTCAAGATGGGAAGATAACCCCTAGACCTCCCATGCCCTTTTTTCTTGATGTGCAAGCTCTTATGCCTACAATTACTCATATTCCCACACCCAAGCATAAGCAAGTTGCCCCTAACCATCCAAGCAAGAAAAATGAGGAAGATATGATTAAGAATCTTAAAGAAGAGGTTAAAAATCATAAAATTAAACAAAAAAATAACAATGGAGGTATTTTTAAGGCCCTTTCCGCTTTTCAAGGTCAATACCAAGGATAAATGAAGCTAACTCAAGTGAGGCAAAACAATGGACACAATTAGAATGTTCCTTCTACTTTTAAATTAATTGTAACTTCTTAAAACAACCTTTTACAAGATAATGGAGAGCATCCTTCATGGAACCAACCTCATGACTCTTCCACCTATGTAAATGAAGTATTCAATCAAGCCTATATGGATCAATGGCAAATAATGCCTTCAATGACTCAAGAGGAGATTCCTAGTATAGGAGAGAATAATGGAGGAGATGCTCAATTAAATGTTGCCTTGATGAATTACTATCAAGAGGACTCATGTGCAATCAACTATCAAGGTAATATCAACATTGGTTCAAGTTTCATAGATGCAAATATAAGGTCAAATAAGAGAACAATTGAGGAAGTACAAGGGACAAGTGGTGGTCCAAGTATGAAATCTTAAGCACCTTAATAATCATGTATTCCAATTGTAACCCATATAGCTTAGGTAAATTATAAAACTTAGAATGTTATAGCTCCCTTTATGCCTTTTCCTATGCATAAAGTTACACAAGCTAGTGGTAGTGTTATAGTTCCTAAAAGACATGACAAGGTTGGCATCTCTCCTATGAATATTATGGAGTAGATGAACAAGGTTCATGTAAGCATCCTAATGTGGGAAACACTATCCATACATAGAAAAAAGGACCTGCTCCAAAATGATCTCTCCAAGCTCAATGCATCACTTAGGCATCCTAGTGAAAGAGGATCAATTTTGATAAATGAGTTGAAGACCAAGAATGGGTAGCCAATCAAAACTAAAAAAGGATAAACCTCCTCCATTTTAACTCTCTATTATCATTGGAGACTCATTGATTCATAATGTTTTGATTTATAGTGGATCAAGTACATCAATCTGCCTAAATAAGTAGAAGACAAGCTAAAGTTAAAGTATGAGTCACACTCCAAGGGGTGTTATAGTTGGATGGATCAGTTGCCAAGATGGTTGACATTACCAAAGGTTTGAAGCTTACCCTCCATGATTTTCATATATTTTATATCTCCAAATTATGGTGGTTGTAGATGTACCACCTCACTTTACCTAAATAATCACACTATATTTCATATGAAAGGATTGCCTAATTTATATGCAATATGAATCTTACATAAAAGGGGAGCTAGAAACGCTCTACCCAAAATACAAGATTTGTTTCAAACAACTTTAAAACTCTAAGAAATACAATATACATGAGATTATATGTCACAAATAACATTCCAAATAATATTTACCATGGGGCAATATGATTTCCTAACATTCCCCCCCCCCATTAATGCGAGCATAAGGAAAACCTACCTTATACTTGCACCTACTTTTGTGATTAGGTGATTTTTCAGTGGTTAATCACAAACCAAGATAGCATGGTTTTCATATGGATAACCAAAAATTGAGATTGGTGGTTGTCCATTGGTTTACCATAAACCAAGACAAAATGATGATGGTTTTCAAGTGGTTTACCAACAACCACATCATGATGTGCCAAGTATTATTATCATCTCTCATCACATCTCACTATAGGGAATAACATAGGAAAAATTGCTCACACAATACACACTGAAAAATTAAAAATGAAACATTGGAATTATGTTTCCCCCCTCAATATGAAATTTATAACTATTCAATTAGGAATACTATAAACTAGAAGAAAACACACAACTAAAACAAATGTGCTACTAAACCTTTGATGTGGCCCCATCATTGGTGACTAACGAGAGGTCATTAGTTATCTTCTATCCTCTTATGTCCTCCATCCTCTAGTATAGGATATTTCTAACTCATTTTAATTTGACTATGAGTCTCATTTATAATTTCCTAGGTGTTACATTCAACTTATAATATACTCCCTCACTATGGATGTTGCGTACAATAAAAAATGCATCCAATTTTTGAAAAGTGAGGCAAATGTTTTTTTTTTTTTTTCCATATAAAAAATGACTCCAAATTGATGTAACAAAAGTGACTAATGATAATTTTTTACTATTTTGACATTTTAATGCCAATCAACATAATTACAAGATACTCAACTTTAATTTCTAATAAATAAATTTTCAACTATATTAGAAACTAAAATCATAAAATCTATACATAAATTAAATGGTATAAAAATATATCATGACCTAAAGACACATCGTTACATATCAACCTAAGCCTTTGTCTATAAACCACTTGTTAATAATGCCAAACATAAAAAATTTCTAATTAACAATTTCTGCATACCTTCTTTGGATCACAATGACAACACTAAAAACAAAGACTTATAAATAAATATTAATGAAATAAAATGACTCAATCCTATGACTTAAACAAATTATTTACACCATATATGATTTATGTCAATGGTGGTGGTGCCTTGTTGGTGTTGTTCAGGGTCTATTGTATTGGCCATATTTCATAAGGATCTAGTCTATAATAAATTTAAGGAACAAAAGTTGAGCAGTTTTGGATGTAGCTAGGGGATCCATAATAGAATAGTGCTCAAATTGATATAGATATTTAATGCATGCAAATATTAGGTCATAGATGTTATGGTTGAGTGAAGAACTATTATAAAAGATTGAGGACAGCTAGATGCAAGCTTTGATGTGGAAACAAAACTAAGTGTACACTTGTAGATGGTAAATCATAATAGTCCTAATGAAAATTGACAATGAAAATGTTGCATGTAGTCCACAAATACAAAAAATATTATAAAATTTGTAGATGATAATTTGTATATCCATGATGCTATAGATTTGATTCTACTACAAACAAATTCTTCCTCTATTTTATGACTAGTCTAGTAGCTTGATCTTGGATAACAGTACTTAAAGGCCCTCAATTAAACCAATTAGAACTATCTATAGAAGATACACAAAACAAAACTAACTTAATAACAGGGAATAAAAATGATCTTCAACACATTATTTCTCATGAGAGGGGTGATCAAGGATAATCCTGGCTTTTCCCCAAATTAATGCTCAAAATATCATATGTTCTCTGCATGCTCTAATATCACATGAAATAAATAATCAAAGTATATTTCATATAAAAGGATTACCTAATTTATAGGTAATATGAATCCTATAAAATAGGGGATCTAGAAACACTCTATCCAAAATATAAGAGTTTTTTCAAACAACTTAACAACTCCAACAAATATAATATAGTGAGATTATATCTCACAACTAACATTCCAAATAATATTTACCATGGAGCACTATGATTTCCTAATAGGGTTGTTATAGTTGGATGGATCAACTACCAATATGGTTTACATTATCAAAGGTTTTAAGCTTACTCTCCATGATTTTCATATATTTTCTATCTCCCAATATGTGGTGGTTGTAGATGTACCACCTCACTTTATACTTTGCTTGTTAAGGGACTTCACTGCTAAGATTGGAGGATACTTGACTTTATATTGGTTCTACAATGCATTTAGGACCAGGTATGGTGATAAGGTCTATATCAAGTCTAAACCCTTAGATAAGTTTCATGTGGAGTCATATGTGCCTAATACTTCAAACATGAATTTCACTATCAATGATGAGGGATACTATCCTAATGATCAAGAAACTTTAACACCTCTTGATGGCATAATTGAACTATACCTTGATGAGTGGGGAGTTGATCAACATGGGTTTGATCTATACAAGCTCATTGAAGAGATAGGTCTTGGCACATGAATTATGCATGAAGATGATTATGACTCCTAAGAAGAAAAATTATGAGAATCAAATGAGAATGAAAGAGATCAAGTAGGCTACAATGTCAAGAATACCTCAAAGAGAGTTAAAAGGACCATTCAAAGGAGTCTTAAGTGATGCACTTGTAGCTAGAAGAGGTCTCATGAGCGATAAGTCAATTGATTACCTTCACAAGTAATTTTTATTTGATAAACATACATCATATGGTAATTTGTTCTCATGGAGTAGCTATGATTCTAGGAACATTATTTTTGACCCTTAGTCGAAGCAATAATAACTATTTAATCACCTCAAACATGTTTTGAGGTTTGTACATAATAAGTTAGGTGTGTTGTTTTGAGTCTTTTGTGTGTGGATTTTCCTAAATGCCTTTGACATTGTGTGTTTATTTTTATTGTGTAGTTGGCATGAGTTTGAAGTATTTATAGGCATGTCAATTCAATGCTTATATTAAGGGTGACTCCATTTCCTAATGGGAGGATAAGGTCACCAATATATTAGCATTGTAGGCATGCTACCCCTATGAATCACCAATTTGTTGACCAATTTTTGACCCCAAGTCAAAAATAGTCAACCCCTATAAGTTGAAAATTTTCATAGGATTATTTAAACTTTTATATGGTCTTAAGTGGTCCTAAATGGTCTCCATATAGTCACATTAGTTATTGTCCAGCCTTGTCCAAAGTTTGATTTCATATGTACTTGTCTAGTAATAGGGTGATTTATGAGGTCTTGGTGTTTTTAAGTGTGGTAAAAGGTTTTATATGGTTTATATTAATTATAAAATATTATTAATGTGTTTTTAAGGTCATATTTTTATGTGTTAACCTTTAATTATGTTCTTATGTGTAAAATGTCATTTTGGTCACCTTTTGGCCTACTTGTGAGGAGTTGTACATACAATATTCAAATGAAAATGTTTCAAGAAGTTAAAAATGTACTTGATGTAATATAATGTTTATTAATGGTCATAGATTGATAAAATATTCATTTTAATGCCTAAACTAAGAAAACTACCTCTTTATAAGTACTTTTGGGCACTTGTACAGCCTTAGAAGATCTAATTACAAATAAAAGTAGTTTCAAAGTGTCCCTTAGGATTTAAAAAGTTATATTATATATCTAGATATTTTTTTAGGTCATAAAAATGCACCAGACACTCTCTCTCCTTAATCTCTACTTTCACAAGCTCAGAAAGGCAAAAATTAAATGCATGGTATGATTAGGAGAGAGATAGTTAGGAGCTAAAACTTTGGCCATTTTATGGGTCATAATAATATTTAAATTAATGGAATTGTTTTTCATATTTATATGTCCTCCTTTATGAATAATTTCTAAGAGTGACAATAGGTCACTATGTCTTGTCCATCCAAGAAGGGTCTAATTTTGCTCCTATTCCTCCACTTCATAATTATATGGAGAAGAATATTTTTGAGGTATGTTTTTAGAGGTAAAATATATATTTTAAATGGTGTTTTAATTAACTTATTCAACTCCATGAAGTTTCTTCAATAAGAGTAAAATTGTCTCAAGTATAATTGGTTATTAGATTTATATGCCCTCCTTTATGAATAATTGCTAAGAGTGACAATAGGTCACTATGTCTTGTCCATACAAGAAGGGTCTAATTTTTCTCCTATTTCTCCACTTCATAATTATATGGAGAATATTTTTTTGAGGTATGTTTTCAGAGTTCAAATATATATTTTAAAAGGTGTTTTCATCAACTAATTCAACTTCATGAAGTGTCTTCAATAAGAGGAAAAGTGTCTCAAGTATAAGGTGTTTCAATCATCTTTAGTGCAAGTGTTTGGTGGTTTTGAATAAAAGTCAATTTTAGAGGTTTATAGTACTCCATTTTTCATATAAAATCCTCTTACTCTCCCATGATTCATGTGTTCTCTCTTTATAAATATCTCTTTGCAAATAGCATGTTAAGAGGCATCATGTCTTGCTCTTTGAAAAGCATGGTTTGTTCATAAATGGTCTTATACAGGTCTAAAAATCAATATTGGCCCAAGTGGAAATAAGAGACCAATATATCATGAGATAATACTATAGATCAAGTTATAATTTCAAGGTGTTGAGAGGTGAGTTCAAATTATACTCTCAAATAAGGTTGAAGTGTGTTCTAGACATCCACAAGTCTATAGACCTGTAGGCAGACATTCATGGGACCTAGGTTATATGTGGAGTTCATTTAAGTAGTGGAGAATTGATTAAAACTCATAAATAACCATATGACCCTAGATAAACACCATGGTATCATTAATAACATGAACCTTGTGCTAAGCTTCAACTCTCATATATAGACCTTGCATATAAACTGACTATATATATAGTCTGTACATATAAATGGATAAGTGGAAGTGGTTCAATGTTTGGTTAGAAAAATATAATATTATTAAGATATTTTTATGATAATTTATATGAGTTTATTATAATTTCTAAGTAAAAAACTCAAAGTTTTATCTTATCAAGTCTAAATAAGTAAGCATATGGACCTACAAGTTACAAACCTATAGGTTTTATTTGGATTAAAAGTTAAATGTCCTCAAAAAAAGAATAAATGCAAGGAAATAAAAATTATTTTGATGCAATCATAGGAGAGTAAAAAAATAATTGAAATCGATTAAATCATTTTCAAGTCAAGAGATGGTTGTAAGGACTGAGTTCACAAGCCTAATATGCCTACACAAGTCTGCATATGAAAGCAAGTGAGTAGGGATTTTAAAATGTCATAAAAGGATAATTAAATATATAATATAGTGGAAATATACTCCTATGAATTTATAATATTTTCCAAGTTCCATGATATAGTTGAGAAGGTAAGCTCCCATACCTCATGCTCAAACTTCTCCTAATCAACACCTACAACCACACCTTCAGAAAGATTAAAGGCAATATAGAACAAGTATATTCTTGAAAAGATAGAAATTTTGGATAATTTAAAAATGGTATGAACATTTAATAAGGTGGTTTTCATATCCAATGACTAGTAATAGGTTATATACCCCTAAGTCACAGTCAAGACCTCAAGAATTGACACCTACAATCAGAAAAGATTTACAAGCCTGTGTGTGTTAATTGAAAATAAATGAAGAAATGAGATTTGGGATTAATTTAATGAAAAAATTTCATTAATTCATGAAGGATAATCACTAGGAAATATAAGATAAACCTTTAGTTTGATCCTTTATTAGTATTAAACTTCTTGAGGGCCTATAGGATAAAATGGTCTACGTGACTTAAAGCCCATGTACACAGCTAATTTGGCAATAAATGTTGTTTGTTGTATAAAATGTGGTATAGGAATGGTATTTTGAGTATAAATTATAATTATTTAATAACTCATGAATCATATAAATCACTTTCAAACTATCTTGGTTCTTTAAGATCAAAGGAGAGCTCAACTATGGAGTGGGAGAGACCTATAGATCTACTAGGTAATATATGTTAGTTTCAAGTCTGGAAAGTAGGTAGAATGTACCTAAAAAAAATGGTATTTTGGGTGAGGTGATATATATTTCAAAATTCCATTTTTAATCAAAAGGAAATATGAAAAGTGACCAAATAACTAGTCAAAATAGAGATCACCCCAACCCTATGTACACAACTAGTTTAACATGCCTTTTCACACTTCCACAGGGTCTTAGGGATTAAAATTTTACATTAAGGTTGGATATAGGATATTTAAAGTGAATAAAATTATTTTTGGTGATTTCACACATGTGGGAGAGGTTTGGAGTAGGAAAATAGGGTTCTAGGCAATGAGGCCTATTGAGGCCTAACTAAGGAGAGAAAAAGGAAGAAAAAGAACTTCCACTTAGAATATGGACATGGAATTTGGAAAAAATATGTAATGGGATACTATGTCCTTAAATATGTGTTTATTTTCTTAATAACCTGTATACATTATTCTACACAAGGAGGTTTATAGGTTTTTAGGGCTACAAGGAAAATTGGCCTAATGAGAGATTGAGGAGCAAAATGGAGTCTTTGGAATTTTTATAGGAACCAAAATGTATTTTTTTTAGATCTATTAAAATATTTAAATCCCATCCATGGAGATATAGTGACTCGGAGAAGATGAACTCAAGCTTTGAGCTACTTGGACCAAGCTAAGCATGGGAAATGAGGAGTTTCAAGACACCTAGGCATATGAATGATGAAATATTAGATCATAGGAGTTTATAAGTGTAGGTAAGGTTTAAAATGAGAGTATATAAAGGCATTCATGGTGAATTTATTATTTATAATTCCATTTGTCACTCTTATTATACAAAGAAGGGTAATTTTCAATAAAATGATCAAGGTGTCAAGCTAAGTTCTAACTCCTACGTCATTTGGAGGATGGATAATATTTAGAGGATAGATGCATAGATTTGGAAGTATATTTATAATATTTATAAATCCTCCTTATTTTTAAGTCTCACATGAACACTTGGTAATCTCCTTCTCCTATGCCTCCTCTCTCTTCCTCAATTCTCTATATAAGTTGCCACTTTTGGCCTTGTAATGTATCTACATATGGTATGGTGAAGCCCTAATAGTTTGAGTACTTATTTTGAATTTGAATAAAATATTTCAATGTAGTTTTAATTTCTCAACTTCTTTTTTAAGTGTGTGAAGTATTTCATGGTTGAATGGCAAGTGATAGTTATCTCTCCTTGTGTTCACCTCACTCTCTCATACTTTATGCAAGTAATCTGCCTTCCATTAGGTCACATGAAGTTTAGTTAGTTGTTTTATGTGTATTTAATTGTAAGGAAGAGTAATAGTGTCTATAATCATACCCTATATTCATCTACCTTGATTACGTGGTATCCTACCTTCAGGTTGAAACACTTCTGTTAGAAGAACCATGGTTGTTGAGATCAATTTTGTAAGTTGCCCTTTCATAGTGAAATTTCAAGAAGTATTATGGATTTAATATTGGTGCATCACCTCTATTATTATTAGTGATAATATACTTCTATATATTTTAATTCAAATCAATTAGATCAGTGGTTAGTTGTAGGTGTGATGCAAGGGAGCTAGCCCTTCAATATAGAGACTCATCTCTCCCATAGGTCACCCACAACTTGAGAGATGTTTCCATGTTACAAAAAATTGAAGTATGTTGGATTATACCTCATTATGGTGTAAATTTAATTGATAAAAAATTAAAAAAAAAGACAAATCATTCAAATTATGTTATATTAATGTAATAATGGCCCTGTGGATATATACTCAGCCAAAACTAGGGGTCAACACCATGGTGAGGATATGTTCTAGTTATGACTATGAAAAAACATGTTAGAAGTCAACCTTTATATCACTATAAATAATATATGGGTTCTCTTGAGGAAACCTAAGATAATAGAGGGTGAAAATACATGTTGATTGATAAGTGGCTTCCTTTGTAGTATAATACTTATGTACAGTTGTGGAAAGAGAGAGAGAGATAAAATCTTGTTTGTTTTTCTTGCAACTAAAGGGCTGAACCAAGAGTGAAAATGAAAATTCTTTAAGAATATTAGGTGATATTAACCCCCAATAAATGGTGAAAAATTACAATGTTATACATGTCAAAGGTTTCATGAAGCTTGTTCTTCATATCCTAAATTAAAGATGACATATCCCTTGTAATTAAAATATAATCCACATAAATAAAAAAGATCAATATGTGATTGTGTTAATGACCAACATAGAGATCATGATATTCCTCTAATTTAAAAAAATTCTTCTAATATGAAGAATTTGTATTTATTTTTCATATGACACTTGAGGGGATTGATTAAGCCCAAGTAGAGATTTTTTGAGTAATAAATCAAGAGGAGTATTATATTACTACTAAAAATTTGGAGGTTGATCTATATAAATCTCTTATTTATAATATCCATGAAGAAAATAAACCTTAACATCCATATCGTGGATCTCCCTTTTGGAGGAGACAATCAGAGATATAGCTATAGGGACAATGGCATTATAAGCCACAAAAGAAAAAAATCTCATTATAATCCACCCCTTATTTTAGATAAAAACCTTTAGCAATAAGGCATGCCTTATTATAATATCTAGACATCATTCGAAATCACTATATCTACCATAATACATACACCCAAAATACATATAATTATACAAATAAATTAAATATTTAAAAATAATAATTCAAAGATTTACCATGGGTAGCATGACTAGCTCTTTAGATTAAAAATATCTAGCCTAAATTTATAGTATACTAGTAAGTCTCTTCCACAATGAATACCTCAACCACTATTTATTTATGATTTTATATAGATAAGAAAGAGTACAAGGGTAGGTTTTAGAGAGTAGTTAATTTTTAGATCAAATATTATTAAAGATAAGAGTTTACTATTAATAATGAAATTCAATCAAGTCAATAAAATGATTGATACTTTTCTGTAATAATAGTTTGTGTATGACTGTACACAAATTAATGATTACCATGAATTATATTATAATTAATATTAGGTTCACATAAATTTATTGTAACTAAAATGGGATTATATAATGCATTGATCTTTTAAATAGGTAAAAGGTATGAAATCATTATGAGCATAACACATAATAATCAGTACACAAGTCGTCAATGGATATAAATAAGGCTTATATGGAAATAATATTAGAATGGATTTATAATGAGAACCTATAAATACAATATCTAAAATTATATAGGGTGAAGGACCTTATTGGATCTAGGGAATCATTAGGCACTATAGCATAGGCATGTAAACTAAGGGTGCCTCTAGGAGGTAAAATAAGTAAAATTCTAATAGGTGGAAAATGAAGAGACATGTAAATATTATGTTATAGATAAAAATAAAGTAAAAATAATGTAATAAAATATACTATTGAATAAATTATACATTTAACATCCATAATATAAAACAAATTACAAAATATAGATATTACAGTCTGAGATACTTAGCTTTGGTTGATTTATTAACACATTAATATTGCTCTTGGCTTGTATCACCTTATGAAATATGTTTTTAGGTGAAGTAAAGATGTATAGGCAAAACCCTAAGTAGACTAAATTTGGGGACTCTAAATATTTGGTGTACCTTATTCGCGTAATTCCCATTCTTGAAATATTCAAGGAATTTTATGCTAATTTGTCTTCCTTAGTGTAAGACCATATTAGTTTTAAATCTCATGTTTCTTCCTAAGGTGTATTTTGTTTGCAATCAGAGAAAATTAATTTTTTTTAATTTTAATAAATGATAAAGGGGAACCTTATAGATACAAATAATTTCCTTAAAAATCAAATCTTGATTTTGGTCAACATTATCAGCTCACCCAATGACACAAAAATAACTCTCATAAAAAATAATATTTCATTGACCCAATCAATGAAGTCAACTAGAACATAGATGCTATGGGATACCATTGACAAGGAAAATGACATAAACTATTCATAGATAATGGATAAAAGGGTTAGAGAAAGGATAAAAATTTAAGAGGACATATATGTTGATATGATGGTGATATGAAGGTGGTATTGTATAGGATATTTCATTACAGATCTCTCACAAAGTGATACAATCTATCCCACTCTGATCCCACTATATGCTTAAACATAAACTTAGGGATATTAATACGGTGATAAGACCTAAACAAAAAGTGATAATAAAGTGAAAATATTGTGTATATAGTCTCCATCTTCCAATATTATCTGAATAACATCATCATCAATGGAACTCATCACACATACAACTCCATTTTTAATAATTTTTAATCTCAATACAAGAGTAATGATATTTATATCGATCTTAAGTATTTCCTTGATGACTTTGTGGTGCCATGGATGGATATTTTTATATAAACGAGACATCTTATTATTTCCCATTTATAAAACAAGGCATTTTAAAGGAAAATGATTGAATTTTAGAGGCTATACTAAAAAATAAAATCACTCAACTTTTAAGAGTTACCTAAAACTTTACAGAACCATATGAAGGAATGGATGACAAAATTCCACAAATATTTGATCACTATGTACCCCACACTATAGGAATCATATTGTAATGAGGATGAAGTTGTGTACCATGTCAAATCTACCATATGCAAGAATACCAATGTCTACATGGAATATAAATTTTAAAATCATGCACAAAATGAAATACATAGAGGAATTTGTTCAATACCCATACCAATGTTTTCTACAAACCCTAGTTCCAAATCTAGATTTTAGATGCAAGGTAGAGGATTATCAAATAAAATTGGTAAAATAAAATGTTAATGGTTTGATGTGTTTGATTTTAATGTTTCTTGACAAATAGTCACAACATGGGATGTTTTAATCAATGTGAGATAGTTAGTTATGTTCTTATTGTAGTGCTAATTCACCTAAGCTAATGCATAAAATAAATATTGCAAGGGAAAGGGAAGAGAGAAATGATAGATAAATATAAATGATGATGCACTAATATGTAAATGGTTGGCATTAGGATCCTCCTTTTCTTGATTATGACACAAAAAATTTAAAAATGCAAGATAAAACACAATGTATAATCAAATTCATGAGGTAAGAAATAACTTGAATAGGAGAGTGGAGATAATTTATCAAAAGTAAATAAATGCCATAGATGGATGGAAATCATAAATATAAGACATGTTTGAATTTATAATTAATAGCTAGTACCCTGAGATACAACATAAGAATCTAGAATAGCTACAAGATCTTGACAAGAAACATCAAAGGAATGCATACACAACAAAAATATCTCCTAATTATATACTTTGTAGCTAGAGAGTTTAATTATTCTCCTTATCTCTTATCTCTTCTTCATTCTATAAAATGAAGAGCTTCCTCATTAAATTTTTTGTTTTTATGTCTTTCTTAAACCATCTTGGGACATATTTTATGTGGTTTCCATGACCTCTATTCTGAGTTATATTAATAAGACAAGCTTTTTTTATGGCTTCTTGTATCTGTGTATACTTTTTGAAATTGATAAATATTGTTTGGATCTATCATGTCTACTTTTTATCTTTATTCTTATTGTGATATCTCCAAGTTCATAATTGAATTATTTCTTACATCTTTCAATTTCTTATAAATTGCTTTTCACCTATATTGAATTTTTAGGAGTTTTGTGTCATACTCAAACAAAGGAGGATCCCAATGCCAACCATTTCCAACTTGATGCATCATCATTTATTTTAGCTCATTTTTCTCTCTTCCATTTTTATTTTCAAGATTTATTTCATGTATTAGTTTGAATATATTAGCACTAGGATATGATCAAAACTAGTTATCTCTAGAATATATTTTATACAGATTGGTCCCAGACTAAATATAATTTCCCATGTTGTGATTTTTATGCAGGATAAACTAAAATTAGACACATTAACCCATCAAAAATTTTGGGCATGCCTAGTGGGACAAAAAATTTCTTGATCTTAAAAAATCTAGTTGATTCATATGTTTATTTGAGATTTTGGTGAGAATCTCAATCTTGCTTGATTTTTGAATCATTTACTCAAACACATGTAAAATATATTGGTCAAAAGAATTGAAATTAAAATGAGGAATAAATCTTTCCTTCAAATTTAAAATATAATTTAGGTATTTTTAAATAAAAATTCTTTTCTCAAATGAATCCTTCTTCTTGTACTAAAATTAGAGTATATTAAATAATCCAATAGCATTAACATTTATTTCATGGGATTATGTAGTCCCTAATACCTATAGTAATGGAATGGAATTAAAAGAAATACTCTAAAATCCCTTACTACCTATAATGGAATAGATTTTTAAGCCCAATATATCATATCTAAGATGGGTAAAACCTCTATACAATCCATCAAATCATTGAATCAGATGTTCCTTGTTAGTAGATATTCTTGGAAAGACCAATTAGAACATGTTAATCTTTGTTTTGTGTGATTTTAGTTATATATTCATACATGTAGATAGGGATATGATAAGTCAATTAATTCATACTTATGTATATTCATTTAAACTTAGTTTATTAACCTAGACCATACATAGTTAGATTGAATATTTCGGTTAAAAAAAAATAGGTAAATGAATGTGCATAAAAAAACATATAAAACATTAAACATAACCTTAAATTTATATCTATATTATAACTCTCAAATTGGAGATTTTTTACTTTAAAATTATATATTATTTATAGAGCTTCAAGGATGCTCTGTCACTTTATATTCCTAACCTTTCGCTTATTAGGTGAAATGATTCCTTTCATATTATATAGTATTTTAATATAAAAAAACATGTCAAAATTAATAAGAAACATTATACATCACTTTATACATTTCACACTTTTCACTTATACATACTCTATGATTTTATACTTTGAAGTCTATTACCAACACTTTCTTGGACTTAAAAAGTTTTCTTATCTTGAAACAAAGTCAGAATAAATGTGTCAAGGTCTAGAATTGGTGGAGTTGCCTATGTTTCACTGAGGGATATAAATCAAAGTTTTGTTTATTATTTTTCACCTCTTGTGCACTTATTATCCAACCTTTTAAATTTTTAACTAAGTAGCATACCAATCTTTCACCCTTTGTGGGTTCTTAATATATTAGAATTTATGGGTTTTAAACCATCCTAGACTCACTCCTAAAGCTTATGTCCTTTTTAAACTCTTACACTCTTCAAAATTTTAAAAATTATGGACTTGTAGTGTCTATTTATAAGGTGGAGGCATGGATTACACAACTAACATCAAATCAGAGTGTGAATGTTATAGTGAAATTATTGGATACATTACTAAAGATGTTTTTATTATAGATTTAGATGCTAAATGGTTTTGTTGTGGTAGAAGTACTTGTTACATGTTTTTTCCACTTTAATGATTTTCATCACTTGTATAAGCTAGGTAGGTGAAATGAATTATGTTTCATTGATGATGGCTTGAGTGGAGTTATCCAAATGTGATGAATAATATTTGAATTGTCTCCAGTATACCAATACATATCATACCATGATAATCAATGTGCATGGTTCTTAGATCTATAGGATTTTTTTAGTGTCTTCATATTTTATGGTTGTGATTATATCCTTGTGTTGAGTGACCCTAAGTTGAATTTTATATGAGATCACCTCCATCTTATCAGTGTATCATTGTGTCTACACATCAATGAACATGATACAAATCATCTCATTCTCCAAAGTGTGCATCATATCTAGCACATTATATCTTAAATAAAGATGCTTATTCATCATAGTGTCCATCTGATCCAGTGTGAGTGTGTGACCCTCTATGATTGTATTAACTATTAGATTTGGATAGGTCTAGCTTAACTTAATTTTATGTGTCTTATAGACAATTTTTATAATTGATTATATTGAAATAAATTTGGGTTGATTAATGCATGGTAGTTTCAACTAATCGTTCATATTATTTAAGGAGATCAAATATTACTTTAGTTCTAACTCATAAGTGTTGAACTTGAGCTTTCAATTGTTGTATCTTCTACACCACCCAAACCTTTTTAAAGTGATAAAGTAGGGCTATAATTTTTTATCCTCAAACATTACCGTGTATAACAAAACATAAAAAAAATATAATGAAAAAGTGTCATAAATTATCATGCAAGCTTTATCTAACTGGTCATGTAGGTCTGCAATCTCCTCTTGTAGTTGAAAGCTATCTTATTTAATCATATAGATGATTTTGACACAATAGACTCCTATAATGTTGTATCTCCTTAAATATGCTTCTCTAAGGTAAATTATGTCACATATAGTGATGCCTCTTGGCTTGTCATATCTAATATTAATGAGGTCATAATGGTTGTTGACATTGATGGTTTATTTTAATTTTTTGCAATGGGGAGTGTGAATGTTGTTCATAATAGTGGTGGATTTTGTACATCCCAAATCCAATGGATGATATATTATGTTATGATGATTCTTCTTGTTCTCATCCCTAAGTCAATCCTGATCCTACAGATATGCCTAAAGGATGTTAGGATTCAATAACTAGTTCCTTCTTGGCATCAACTATTGGATACATAGCTTTCTCTTGTCCTTTAGTGTTCTAGGTTTCTATTGTGACTTATAAATTTTGTTCATATCCATCTCATAATTTACTTTGAAAATTAAATATACCTATGGCTTTGCTTCTATTTTGTCTTATCATTTCATTTCTTGTTTAAATTTTCTATCTTGATTTATAACATCTTTCACTGTTTACTATTCTATAGACTTGTTTTTCAACTCCTCCTACTTTCACATCTTATTTTTTCTTATATTTAGCTTCCTTGGATATTATTTCAACCTCAAATTTATTATTTTGATTTTTATGTTATCATAAATCCTCATTCTATTTTTATTCAACGTCCTTAGCTTCCATTTTTACCTCTGCTTTATTTTTATGTGCCTTTTGTGCATCAGTCTCTTATTAATATTTTTTATTTATTTTTTCTTCCTCTTGTTTCTTTTTCTCACATGATTCTTCCTTCTTTTTTCATCTTACTATTTCCTCTTTTTATCTTCCTCTTACCTCTAGGCCTTCTCTAACTTGGCCATTTATTTTTATTCCTTAGCATTGCTAGACTATTTTTTCACCTTCATAATTTCCTATATTTGTTGTTCTATAGTTTCATATTGTGGCTAGGCTTTCAATAATTTGTATTATGTTTGGGGTTGATCTTCTATAGTTTATTATTGCACACTAGATGCCTCAAGATATACTATTTGGGGAATGTATGGTGTAGTTAATTAATATGAGACAATGATGATGAAGGGGGTGAAGGTGGTGGAGAAGTAACTGGGGAATATTGTGGATAATGATAAGGAGAGGGTGAAACAACCACTATGTGATTTCTTATAGGTGTATTTTCACTATTCGGTGGAACAAAAAATTTATTCTAGCACTTGGATGTATGGGTCTAGACAATAGGTTGTTGTTATACTCTCTATTCTTCTTCAAATTCTTTCTCCAAAACACATTTCATTATGATAAATGTTCTCATGTGTTATATGACTATTTATATATATCCTAATGTGTGTATGAGTGCATAGTCTACATGTTAATGGTATTTGGGGACTTTATTATTGCATCATCACTTGTTCCATCCCTAATTTTATGCAACCATCTATATTGGTGATTTCAATATAGTTCATTAACCTGAGCTTGATGATCCTCCTTAGAATATGGATTATGTTCTATGTGTTCTATCTTCCTCCTCTATGATTATGTCCATGATTATGGATTATAGAGGCATGGGTATCTAAACTAGAATTATAGATGGAACACTATTTTATATTTAGCATGTATACATAACCTTCTAAAATAAAAACATTATCATCCTATTCATCATATATATCCTTGATAATGTCATCCATCATTGACTTGTATGCTTCTTTCACAATTACTCCCAAATTAGTCAAGTCATATTCTATGACAACCTTTAGCATGCTCATATCACTTCACCACATATTTACATTGTGAGTCTTTTTCTTTGGTGGTGGTGATAATCTACTAGCTAGTGCTTTCCTTTTACCTGAAACTACTTATGATGAGGATGAAGATAGTTGTGGTTGTGCTTTTTTTGTGCATATCCTTATACTTATTCTTGAAACAATGGTTGTTTTATACCAAGGGTCATAGATCATAATGGGGACACTAATATTTCAACTATATATTTATGCTTCATGACCTCTACTTGTGCATCCAACATGTTGATGAAGAATGAAAGGGGTGTGATTCATGAATTTATGAGTTCATGGATTTGTATTTGAACCCCATTATGAAGTTTGGTGACTGTGGTGAGTGGTCATAGGTACTATAAGACATTTTTAGGCACCCAAGGATGAGAAGAAATCACCCCTAAAATTAAATAAACCATTGATTAAATGGTCCAATATGTGCAAAGTATTATCCTATTTTCATTCATGCAAGATTCAAAAAATCAATGGTAATCCAATATTTGACATTTAGTGCATTAGGGTCATCTAATGATTTTCATTGTGTAAATTAAGGTTTTAATAACAAAAATTGGTATTGGAATGTCTATTATACATTTGTGATAACCTTATAAATATTGGTAATCAACTCAGTTACTAGGAAATCCACCTAATTTAACTCTTACCTAAGATAGATTATATGATGCACGATATTGATGACCACCTTGGTTGATTTTCATGCACTTTTTATAATTTTTTTGTATCTATGTGTGATGCACTCTATGAGTAATATTGTAGAGTCATCATCCACTAAATAAATTAGAATACCTATGTTTGTTCATGCATATTTCACCTTTATGTCAGAGTGGATTGGAGGGATCTTAATTTTGTAATGCACCAATGATTTTCCTCATGATGAAAGCTCAGTCGCCTATGCCAATATGGTGGAATTGATGTATATTATGATGTATTTATAAAAATTAATGTTCCCTTCATTATAATGACTCATAATATTCATTACCACTTCATCTAATTGACCTGATTTAAGGATCTTGACAAGGCATTCTACATCCAATACTCAAAACTTATCTAGTACAGCTAGGGCTCATGTAGTGAACCCATAAATTATGATTAATAGTACCATTTTACCTTAGCTAAATCGATGAATTTAAAGGGGCCAAGGTCATGATATCTCATCTACCTAAACTCCAATCCAATCCCCATATCTTCCTTCTAAGAGTCAAAGAGCATCACTAGAATCTAGGATCTATCCATTTTATCTATTCTATGGTGAAATCACATCAAATTCTTTACTCAAAAAAGTCATTGAAAGATAGATCACATAGAGTTATCATTTGCTTCAATTTTTAAAGATGTGTTTTCCCCTTTACCTCTAACATGTATATATTTTCCTTGCCCATTATTGTTTGACACATTACATTAACATTATTGAGATATTTTTTCACTATTGTTATCTTTAACTTGAATTTCGTTGGTCATTATGATGTGACCTTGCCTTTCCATGGCATGGATTCAACATTTTGTTTAAAGATCTTAAATTATGTGGCATACTACCTTTTCTCTCCTAATTTTTTTAATTATGCATTAACTTATTCTGATAAAGCTATCTATTTTTGAAATGATGCAATATTTGGTATGATTTGTCATTAAATACCTTTCCAATTACCATCTTCATATCACTTTTTTATATGCTTTCACCACCTTGAAACTTGGACTTATTTATTTGAATCTTGCATTTACCAATTTATTTCTCCATGGTCTGTTGTTTCCATTTTATTTAACTGTGACTTTGACTTTAATAATTATTTTGAAGGTATTAAAAATAGAGATCTCACTATACACATCTACACTAAAAACTATAAAAATATAAATAAAAACTATAAAATAAACAAAACTCCTAACTACATGGTGCTACTTAGTACCCACTCTATTTTTAGCATGATATTTATAAATATCACTCGTGGTATGGATTAAGCCTACAATCATTTACTTACACTAGAAGGATGATTCTTTGAAGGTCCCTAAACCCTATATTTCATTATTTTGATACTTCATGGATGACATATGGTCTTTTTCATTGAATATGCAACATACCTATATGTACTTGGAATCTATAGTCATATATAAACATTATCTATTCTAGGTGAAATTGTTTTGATCATAGGTTATGATCATTTCATGCCTTATATATATTTTATTTTACTTATTGCATCCATATTTCTGTCCATCTAGTTTCTTCCATAAGAGTTAAATATAACAACTTTTCCTAAAGTGATTTTTGATCTCCTAGTCACATTATCAATGCAAGTCACAGACTAGAAACTATATATTGCATGAAAATCGCTACTTTGATCCCATAGCCCAACTGAAAAATATTGAGTCTCATTACATGTTTATATTTATTCATGTATTCCATAGGATCATATGGGTTTTATCCTCCCATTCATCCCTATGCACATTACATATTTTTGTAAGCATATTCTCAAGAACCTTGTTTGATGCTTCTACCTATCCATTGCATTGAGGATGATAAGCCATGCCTTTATTGTGTGATATCATGAATTAATTAGCCATAATATTTATGATGTTATTTAGGAATTGCATTCCTCTAAAATATACCATCTTCATGGGACATCCAAACCTAGATATGATGTTCTTATACAAGAATTTATCTGCATCTTTAGCACTGCAACTTGGTGTCACAGTAGCTTCTACTCATTTTTTTAAGTAATCCATTTTAGTAATTATATATAAATCATGACTAAATTTTCTAATTCAATTAATAATACCTAAAAAAACAATTCCCCATTGTTTAAATGGTTTCATAGCTAGCATTATATTTAAAGGCATTTCATCCTTTTGGTTCGTCCTTACTACTCGTTAAAAAATGATACAATGTTTTATAACTTTATGTGCATCTTGAAATAGAATAGTCCACCAAATTCCAATTTTTAGTATCTTTATTGCATTAGATTCTCCTGTGAAGTGTTTTTTTATGAATCCTTAATGAACTTCTTCTAGAAATTGAGGTTTTTCATGATTGAAAGCTACTCTGATAGCACATTATCATTACCCATATTATAAATAAATCCATTAATAATAATAACTAGTAATTCTCTTAAAATAAACTATTTTTTTTCCTTATTCACATAATGCACATAAAAAAAACCCTTATTCTATAAAATTAGTTATCTTTCATATTCTCTAGGATCACAAATACTCAAAAAATGAGAATCTGGGGGCACATACTATAATTCTTCTATTTTTTCCATTATTTATATGACTAATATGATCTAACCTAAAATTTTATCCTTCTATATTGACATTGATTTTAAACTAAAATTCTTTAAATGACATTAACCATTTGGATACCCATCCCCTTAGCATGGGTGTGTTTACCAAATATCACATAACTTGGTGGTACAAAAAGAATTCAAATGGTGTAGCCAAAAGATAACACCTAAATTTTTGTAATGCAAACACCATATCCATATCTACTCATTTTTTAGTGGTATAATTTTTTTCAACCATTAAAATATTTCAGATTGTGAAATGGATAGGGTGATCCAACCCCCATATTCATGTTAAGCCAACATAGGTCTTGCTACGATTATATAAGCATATACCTAGATGTGAAAGGGATTACTCCAATCCAAAAATACTAATATTTGGGTTGTTACTAGTCTCAACTTCAAATATATGAAGGATAATTAACATTTAATGGTCCACTTAAACCTTGTATCCTTATGCAATAGTCTCTCCAATGAAGTAGATATACTTTTATACCCCTGGATAAGTTTCAATAATACTTAGTGTTCCCAAAGAATGAACTCACTTTAGAATAACTTACAGAAGGTGGTAGTCTCACAATGAATATAATTTTGGCTTGATATACCAAAATTCCATCATTGTGGACTACATGTCCTAAGAGAACACAAAAATGTGTAAATAACAAACACTTATTCAAGTTCATAAATATGTGCATGGCTCAACATCTTTCCAAAATTAGTCAAAACTATGAAAGATGATCTTTGAATAAGGATACCACATCCTAATCATCTATATAAACCTTTAAGAAGTCATGTATGACGTAATTAAAATTAGTGACTATAGCTTTAGAGAATACATCAAGAGTATTAATAAGGTCAAAAGTCATTACCTTATATGCATATGAACCCCACTTTGTTTTAAAATTGGTCTCCAACTAGTCTTCTATTATGGTCATAATATGATGATAGCTACTAAAGACCTCTATGAATGAGTAAACTTCATGCCCTAAGACGTAATCAAGAACTTCATCTGTGAATGGAATTAGAAAGGTTCATTTGGTAAGTATTGTTCAGTGCCCTGTAGTCACCAAAAAATTTTATTTTTCATGACTTCTTAGGTTAAACCAACATGAAGCTTCTCCAATCTACTTTTTCTATTAGATAGATGATCCCTACTTCCTGCATTTGATCAATCTTAGCCTTCATGTCTAGATTTAGTCTATATGGGATGCTTATTTATAGGACTTAAACACTCTTTAATTTCTATTTGCATCTCCTCCAATGAAGTGCATACACATTTGAATTCTTAAAAAATGTGGGGAATATGCCCTAATCATTTCACAATAATTGTACCCCTTTCTAAATTTATTGATGTGTCCAATAATTACCTATAGTCATAAAATTTTATATAGAGTTTTTAAAAATATGTTTTAATGGATTATGTACAAGTTATTAATATATTTTTTTGACCCATTTGGAAAAGAATACGTCAGTGTCCTCTCCCCTTCTTACTCCTAAATATTTAGGTTTTATAGTTGTGTATCCTATGTTTACTCTAGGATTTAGGCTCCTCTATTTGACATTAAAGATCAAATAATACTTTTAAATATAAATAATCATCACTATCACTATATTATATCTATTATGCATTATCTATTATCCTATTATAGTATTTCAACAAAAATAATTCCTTGTATTTTTTGGCTCTATGATTTTTTATAGCTTTGTCCATGTCCCTAGTTGTGTCCTCCTACAAGCTTTGATATTGTGTACTTATTATGTCTTCCTAACATCAATGACATAGAAACATATTAATATCTTGGAGATATTAAGTCACTATGGGGTTCTCACCTTCAAATACAATTGTTTTTATAAGATCATGTTGAACTTGTGGCCAATTATTGTTCGAATGTATATGTTCCTAATGCATGTACCATGATCTTATCAAAGGTATTAGAGTATGTTGTAACATATACACCTAGTATCTTGGTTTCACTCCTTATAAATACCATATATCTACACATGCATGGATGTTAAATTTAGGGAAATGTCCTTGGAAATAAATTAGATATTTTATGTACTAGTTAGAACTAATCTCTCATTAGTCCATAGGCCTCCTCCCAATGTAATTTATTGGAATAGTGAACTACACACCAAGTCAAAAAAAAAACATTTGAGTGCATAGTTTAGTACACTTAATAATTGATCTATATCAGTTACATGGTGTTTTAACCTAAAAATTAACTATGCTAAATTCTTAGTTAAAAATTATTGTAGCTATTGTATCTCATTAGTGTAGACCATTCTCATTAGATTTACATTGTAGTCTCCATGTACCTAATTGAGCATATGTGAATTTAAAACCCACTAATAGAAAATGAAAATTCCCATGGAAAATTTCCCTCATGGTGGGTTATATAGTCCATATCTATAAAAGTTGCCTAGTATAATAATTCAACATATGACCTTGTTGGAGATTGCATTGATGGAGATTTGCTTTATTCCATGTGGTAATGTGGAACTTGCTCCATTGTTTTGATAGGTTGATATAAAAAAAATTATTTATGTTAGAATGGTAAAATGAGTTGATATTTTTATGTGAAATAAGTGAAATCTCTTTTGCACAAAGCTTGTGACTTTGGTTATGTGCCGACCTTTAACCAATATTCTCCTCTATAAACATATGCCAATGAAGGCTCCTTTAGAATAATGTAATATTTTATTTTAACCTTTTTCAAGGGTATGATGATGATATTTTCCCCTTGATGAGCCTATAATTTATTATCTACTATAATTATGGTCATCTGACCATCATAGGCCCACTTTTTCCTAATTATCACAGGGTAGTACATTTCATCGGTATTCATATCAATGAATTCAAATTACCATTATATAATTAATTCAACTACTTTTATTTATACATATTTTCATATCCTAATGGGTTATACCCTTCTATAATTTATGAGACTCAACATAACATAGGTAAGATTAGGTTAGCCAATGGCCTCCCACATAGATCTGTGAATCATATTAAATGTGCTCCCAAAGTTGAAGATAACATTTTGGAATTCATATATCTCAAGTTCAATATCCATTTAGGAATCAAAATCCCATGAATTCTTGGTTTTCACATACTATACTACCCTTTCAGTTTGTTGTTTTCCTTTTTTTTTTCACAATCTAACAAATTATGCAACAAGATAGTGATATCTTGAAATATGTACTCATTACACGAAATAATTACCAAATTAATAAAATATATAAAATCTATAACTACTCTATCTTGTCTCATTATGCAAAAAAAAATCTTATACATTTATGCATCAACAACTACAACATCCACTTTAGAATAATTTTGATTGTGTGTTATATAGTAATTATGTGTTCTATAGGATCCTATGGCATCTCCAAGTGTGGAAATATTTTCTCTTTGTATTTATTCTTGGAAACAGCTTGCATAAATGTAGGATATTTTAGGTGCAAGTTTATCATATTCACATTTCACATTGGTTTTTGGTTTCTTTAATTTTATAGGATATGATAATATTCCATGTCATGTTACCCTTAAATTGTGCAATACACACAATAAATTTATCTTTTCAAATTGTCGGGATAATTTTGTGTGATATGATTATATTCACCACATATATATCAAAAAATAGGCTATCTACCCTATATATGATTTTGGTTCCCTCCCTAGTATCCCCCTTGATAACTTCCTCAATATATATCCCCATAAAAAAAAAATTCATCATGTCCCTCATATTATCTCTAAGGGGAAGGCATAGTACATCTTATTTGTTAAGGTGGAGATGCATAATTCTAAAGTTACCAATATTGTGGTGATGAAGGTGTCCATCTAGCTTGGTACTAATTTGACTATGATGTATAGCTTGTGAGACCTTGAGGATGATATTAAGGACATTTTGGCATTCACCCAAGATTATACTTTATAGCTTGAGTCATCTCAACTTCTAGACTTAGAATTCACAATTTCATAGTTAGATCCTTATTGGGTCCCTATTTTTTTTAAGTACAAGATCCACACCAACATGACAAATACTTTAGCATGAGGTAATCATTTTGAATGATTGTTATTTTGGCATCTTATCACCAAATGGAGGAATTAGTGCTTACTTTGTTCCAACTAGCAGGCGGCTAATGATTTCCATGATTCTTAGGGCATCTTCTAGGTTGGACAAGATGTGGTGACCATAGTGTAAAGGTTGTAAGGTGATAGAGCTAGCAGAATGATTAATAAAGGATCAAATAAGGCACTTCATGTGCACTCTCTACCCTACCAAGAGATGTTCATGTGTTATATAAAACAATCTTGAACTAGTGAGCAAGGAGGAGGTGACTTAAATACAATGAAGCTCTAAAGAAATGGTTCTACATATGATGGCCACCATTAGTTTTAAGACTCACTCAAATGCTATGAAGGCTTCATTTATATATTCCCAAGCTCACTGTGAGCCTCTGGGTAGTTAAGTAGATTTAGAAAGTTATATGCTCTATTTTATATATGTATGAAGTCTATTCTATAACTTTGATTAATGATAATGGCAGTTGTTCTAAATGGTTCTCTATTTAGTTTATGCATCATTTGAATTTCTAGTGAAATGTGCAATGGTCATAATATTGTAAATTTAAATTATTTATGTTAAGCATGTTTTTTTTAAGCTTTTAGTTCATAACATTAATGGCATCCATGTGTTAATCGATGATTTCATCATAAATTTTATAAATAGCCTAAGTATATAGATCTTATGCACCAAGTGTTCCTACTGTAGACACTGAAATCGTGTCTACTCCCTTGGTCATCCTCCTCATCCTCCCCCCTTGGCCCCCTTGGTCTATTTCCTAGCACTTGTCCTAGTCCCCTCCATTTTTAAATTAAAATAAATAAATATTTTAATTTATTGGCCCCTTTCCACCTCACCCATGCCACCTTGGATCCCCTCCTTGGATGCCCCCACCTCTCTCCTAGCCTTTATTGCCCAAATCCTCTCTTAATCCTCCCTCCCGCATCCATTTATGCCTTCCTCAACCGTTTTCCCACGGCCCTTTGACCCGACAGCGTGCAAGAATGGACAGAGGCTAATTTTAGCCTCTATCCCCATTCTTCTGCCATTGATGTCAGTCATTATGCGGCCGACGTTGGCGGTTCTACTGGCATCGGTTGCCTTCAAAAATGCATTTCTACAACTGCTCTTCCCCCCAAAAATGTGAACTCTCTTTGGCACTTTGGCATTCTGTTCCTCTCTCTCCCTCTCACACAGCAACACCAGTAGCTACAGGTACCCTGCAAAGATAGTCCCAGGCTCTTGGCATTTGCAGGACTATTAACAGCTCCAACAACAGGTTTCCTCCATTCTTCCTTCAGCAAGCAGGAGGTAAGTACTTTCTTGTTTTCATTTCATTTCTTATTTGAATTTACCTGCTAATCCAGCCCACTGTCCACAACCTTCCTTGTCCTTCCCTGAGAGGCTGAAAAGCCTTCTCGGATCCTTGTGTCCCATTCATCCTCCTTTTTCCTTTGTCACCCATCCAGTCCATTCCTAGACAATATTCTCAGTCCCTCAGACCCCAAAACAGTCCCTCAGACCCCCAAACAATCCCTCTGACCCTCAAACAGGCTCCCTGACCCTCAGACAAAACCACAGTCCACCCTGCAGACCAAAACCTAGACCTAAACTTGTCCCTGGCCATCACCCCAACTGACCTCGACCATTGCCCCTACCAATGTCGGTGACCTTCCTTGACCAACACCGATAAAACCCCTAACATCAACGACTGTGCAAAGTAGATTGTTGCATATCAGGTATGCATTTGCTTTTTATTTCCTTCATTTAGTCTTTCATCATTTCTATTTCTGTCAAATATTCTATTTTTAATAGTGGACTGTCATCCTTCGAGAAGTCTTTGCACTTCTAGGACCAAGCTTTCACTTGGCAATCCACTTTCTTGTCATCTAATGATTTTTGTGTTTTAGTTCTTTCTCTTTTAGGTGTCATCCTCCACAACCAAAGAGGAGTTCCCACTATCGTCTGAATCTAGTGCACAAGTCCACAATCTGGGTACGTACAAACCCTCATCCATTCTTCTTAGTTTCTCATTTTTCCTTTCTTGAATGTGAAAAGCAAAATCTTGTTTGGAAACATTCTGGCACGCCCGGTGGGACCCTAGGGTCTTCCTTGGGTTGTTTTCTTTCTATTCATATAGGTGCATTAGGTTTCTCCTTTTCACCTCTTTCTTCTATCTTCCAAAAGACATCATAAGCAAGATTAAAAATAACTCTTATTTCTTTTCTTGCATCTTAGACTAGTCAAAATTCATACTCTTCAACCCTTTCTCAACTTGTTTTCATTCGAACTCACATTTTGACTTGGGCTTAAAACACATTGCATTTCATTTCTGCTTGCTTGCATTTCTTAGTCCACATCTAGTAATTACAACCGCATCATGAATTAATTGTAGTCCACTTTATGTTACACAACCAATCACTTGCACAAATCAAACATCTTAACTTACCTGAAACAAGGCCCGACTGGGATTTCATCACACAGCGGATACCTTACCCATCCCGACAATCCCACTTGGATTTCACCACCAAGGGGAAAGCCCACTCTGTTCTCTGGCAGAGGATAGTCTTTAGGGAAAGTATATTTTGGCTAAGCAAGACCAGCTTATCATTGGGCTCGTGAAGTGAGGGGAGCTTGCTCCTTAGCACCAGGCCATGTACGAAACCTAATCTAGACTCTTGAGCGCCTAAACAAACCTAAAACCATCCATAGACTACCTCTTCTAGGACCCTTCTACAAGCCAACTTCCCCAAACACACTTTAAGGCATAAGCCAACAAGATTCTAAAAGTTGATTCTTAGGATTTAACACTTAGGGTCTGCCTGTCTCTCTCTATTTTTCTATTCCTATCTAGTTTTTTGAGCTAGTGAGGATGTTTTCTTCCTTTTTTTCCAAGAATATTCAATTTTTTTGAGTTTCTGGAAACCACAGTCATTGGCATCAGTTTTACCACCAACATCGGCAACCTTTCTTCACCGTCATTAGTTATCTAACTGACGTCGGCCATATCTTCTCACTGACATCAATTTTTCAACCGACGTCGGTCACTATCACAGTCCTTTTTTTTCAAAACAGTAGCCTAAAACCCGACCCTTTTTCTGCCAAAACCACATTCTGAGTTTCTGAAATTGAAAAACACAGTTTCTGAAACCTGACCTTTTTTTTGTCTTGAATGGTTTTGACACGCGGTCAAACCAAGGCTCTTCTTGACTACGTGAGGCATCAACCACTTCCACCTTCCCTGTCCATAACCAGTCCTATAATGGAGTTCCGTTCAGAGACCGAACGAACGCCAACTCAATCGAGCCCGAATCAGACCCCCATTATCCCTGAAGGGGACCAAGATTTTGAGAGATTCTTGGACCTCAATGTCAAATCCCTCCAAAACTATCTCGCGAGAAACCCAATGTGAGACTTTTTGGGTGAAGCGGCGATGGCGTCGACACCATCCGCTACCCAGCCTTTTATGACTCAGACTATTGCTGCAATCATTAACCTGACCATGTCTAATACGCAAAGTTTGGCCTCCCCATCTATTTTTTGACCAACCTCCATCAGGGTTTCATTACCCCCTCAACCACATGCAATTTAACCAAGTTCTATACCATACCAAAACTTGATTGTCTTAACCCCACACACTCTTGCACTTATAAATGCAGGAGTGTCTACTTCCCCCTCAACCAATGCCACCACACAACCACCTTTGGTGGTATCTAGTTAACTTATGCCCTCTACCTTCATGACACAACCGCCCCTAGCTTCCACTTCTGTCCCAACGACTAGTTATCAATACGTTACACCCCTACAAGCGTAATCGACTACGTCGTATGCCCCTTCTAACACTTTTCAAGCACCCTACAACCTAGGTGGTGCCCCATCCACCAATCCGTTAGTAGATATAATCAAAATGCTGATGGACAAAATGTCCAGTCTTGAGACCTCTATTTCTGGTTCACATAATGTCCTCTCATATGAGCAAATTTGCAACGAACCCATCCATCCTTCCATCCCAATCAGGCCGTATCCTAGTCAGTGGGAGCTTCTTAAATTTTCTCATTTCTAGAGTAAGGAAGACCCACAACAACACCTACGGGAATTTAGACATGCCTGCTATCTCATTGCCCATGATGATGCGTTACTTTTATGCACATTCCCCATGTCACTCTCTGGTGCTGCTCTTGACTGGTACAGCTCTCTTGCCAGCCATTCTCTCTTCACATTCACCCAGTTAGCCCAACTCTTCCTCGACCACTTCTCCATCAATATCACCAAAAAGGTCTCAATCACAGACCTCTATTCTATCTAGCAGTTTGATGATGAATCCATAGCTGATTTCGTTGCTCACTGGAGAGGCCTCATCAATCAGCTCTCATTTTCCTTACCCCAACCTGAACTTATCAAACTTTTCTCTCAAGCCTGTGCCAAGCATATTTCCTCCACCTTGTGGGTTCAGACATTCCGCACCTTTGACGAAGCCTTCACAATGGGCCACAAGCTTGAATTACGTGCCATCGAGGAGAACAAAGTCAAGTTGCAGAGTAAGAATCCCAACTCCAAGACCAATGACTCCTCTTCTTCTAAACCTTCTTCATCTAATCCTAAGTCTAAGGCATCAGCAAATTCTATAGTTGTTAGACCTTCATCCTCTTCACCTTCAACCAACTAGCCTGAGCCATCCATGTCCCAAAGCATCACTCACCAATTCCAACAAAGATACGTGCAGTGACAGTATACTCCACTCAGAGAGTCATACGCATCTGTGCTAGAAAAACTTGTCAAATAGGGGGTTCTAAATCTCCCCCAAATCTGACTGCCTCCACAATTTGATCCCTCATGCACCATCCCTGTGTGGTATAGGGAAAATGATATCTACAACTATCACCATGTTAAAGGCCATGACACAAGCAACTGCAAGACCCTTAAAAACATCATCCAAGACATGCTAGAAAAGGATGACCTCATCCTGGACAATCCCAATGCGCCACCCAATCAAGGCATCGACATCTTCAAGCAACCATTTCCCAATCATCCTCTAACCCAAAACAATGTCTAGACCATGACTGACAACACTCATGAACATAATGTATGAATAGTCAACACGATCTCACCCTTCATCCTGGACCAACCTCTCTCGCAAACTCCAGAGGTTAGTCCACCCATTAGTCCATCACATGTGGACGAACCTCCTTCTCCAGTTAGTTCTCCATCAACCTCTCTCATATTGGAGGATGCCTCAACCATGCTGGCACCACCAGTCTCACCATCCTCCTTCTTGCTGCCTATGGAGGACCTGACCCTTCCTACTCCTCAACCACAAGTGGAGGGCGCAATCATCCCTACCCTTTACCGTCTTGAGGAGTCTCATTCTCCAATTTCTTCTCCACCCAAGGAAGAACCTGTCTCTCCTTCGTCTCCAATCAAAGATGAACCTGTCATGACTTCATCATGCCTTGGGACTGAGACTGCTACACCAATCTCATCTTCAGCCCCACAACCATCAACATCTTCCCAAGGGCTGAAACCTCATCCAACATCTTCTCAACCATTTTCTCAATTAGTGGAGAAAATCAGACTTCTCCCTTCAAGGAAAGTGGAGCATCAGGTATTGTGTGAGCATCTCAAAGCTCTTCAGCATGCCCGTGCCCTCTCATCTCATGCTGCCAATCCTTCCATGGTAGAATCTCCTAAGACTCTCAACAAAGACCAGACTCCCACTTCTAAACCTCAACCAACCACATCAAAACCAAAACTTGCATCTACCCCATCAAAACCTATCAAGTCACTAGGTGTTCACCCTGTCCTTAACCTCACTCACCCGTAAGTGAAGGTGGACTTAAACCAAACCCTGACCAATAGTAGTCTTCCAATCAAATCAAAGAAGACTGCCAAACCACAGAGGTCAACTCCTCCTCCCCCGTCACCATTGCCTTCCATTTTGGGCCCCCATCCTTTGACCCTGATTAAAGTCCTCCCCACTCCTACCTCTAATCAAAACCAGTTGCCTCCTCTGCTTCCTTTGCCTACCACTAGCCTACCCTCTCCCAAAAAGGTGGTACCTCTCATGAAGAAAGTGTTGTCTCTGCCTGTCATGGCACCATCAACCCAAAAGGTGGTACAGAATCCTCCTCCAACTCCGCCCAAGCAAAATTCACCAGCATCGCACACATCAACGAGCATGGACCCTTTAGTAGGATCATACTCTTTGATATTGCATCAACTTTTGTAGACCTCTAGCATAACCCTTTCGCCCATCAGGCCCTTCTAACCTCTCGGGTCTAAGCCCTCCTGGTTCGATGATACAAAGATTTGCCTATATCATCGTATGCCAAGACATGATATCAAGACTTGTTGTGCCCTCAAGGCCATCATTCACTGCTATATGGAGAAAGACACTCTTGACCGTCCTCCTAATGGCTTGGATCTAATGGGAGGGAGTTTTGGATTTGAGCATCTGAAATAAAAATTTGGAAAATCTATCCCCCACTTTGAAATACTATAAATGTACTCAAATTTGATCTCTTCGAGCATTGTACATGTCTGTGATTTGGATCTTTTATCTCAATTCAGCCACCTACAATTGTAAAAACTTATTGAAGAGGTTTTTATCGAGTTCTACCATCATAAAAATTATCTTTGATGAATTCTCTGAGTAAGAATGTCATCGTATCTTGGATGGTTCCTTCGACACCTTCTCATATCCCTCCAACCTCTTCAAACACATCGACATCTCATCAGCAGGCCATGACCCCTTCTTCACCCCCTATCTTTGAAATCAATGCCATCCACATAACCACTAGGGCACAAAAGGACAAGGTGAAAGAAAAAGCTGCCATTCCTTGGACCTATCCTTTTGTCAAACTGCCTCAACTGCAAAAGCCTAAAATTTCTATCCTTGGCACATCTCAACCCTCTTCTTCTTCTTCTAGGGCAATCCATGACTCCATGATAAAACAACTTCACCAGACACCCATGAAGATGTCCCTTTATGACCTTATTTAAACCTCACCCCAGCATCATCAAGCTCTCATCCGAGCCTTACAGGCAGCAGAGGTCCAACTCGAGGACCCCCAACCACTCACTGCCCTTGTCTACTCTTTATCCCCTGTTGCCTCCATCACATTCAACGATTCTAAAATTCTTACATCTAACATGGAAGATCAAGATGCCACCCTCTTCATCACTGCCTATGTTGATCGAACCCACATCAAGCGTGTTATGATTGATGGAGGTGCCAGCATCAACATTATCTCCACCCATGCCTTCGATCAATTGGCCCTCCCCAAGAATTGCGTATCCAAAACCGATGCAATCTTGCAATCCTTCAATGACACCACTGCCACAACCATTGGCACAGTCATCCTTCACATTCACGTTGGCCCACGCACAGTCTCAAAGCTCTTTTGTATCATCAAAGGAGAGTTTCAATATAACATGTTGCTGGGTCAACCCTAGATCCGTGCCATGGCTTGTGTTCCCTCCACCCTGCACCGTTGTGTGAAATTTGAGCACGACGGGCAAGTCCACACCATTCTTGCTGACCCATCACCTTTCAAAACCTGTAACACAACCTACCATCTAAATGACGTCCTCATTCCTATCAAGCCATCAACCCCAGTGCTACCTCCATCTGCAAAAGCTTTGACCAGTTTGCAATCGGCAGTCGCCCTCACCCCTCCTCTTCAAGCGATAACTAAAGACTCCATGGAAGACATATTCCAATGAATTTCACTCAAGGAATATTGCTTGCTTGCCTTAGACATGTTCCAAACTCTGTAAGAGTATGGACGCCTTCACCTCAGCCCTAGTTATGACCATCGGATCGGGATGGTCGTGCCTTATGGTCCCCCTCACCTCTGAACCAATATTATCTATGGGGGGCTCAATCAAGCTCCTACCGATGACAACCCTCTCTCTTCACCCCAACCATTCACATCAGACTTCTCATTTCTTGGTAACCCCATCTTTGCACACACTTACCTTTATAGGTGTGCATGGAAGGGTTTTGGTTTCGAACGCTATGAGCAGGGCTCCCATCAGCCCATCGAGCCACTCAATGATGATGATGCTAAGAAACAATATGGCCTAGGATACCATGACCCCACTTAGGCCTCTATAGACCTTTGCCCTGAGCCTACCATCGACCAATCTCCTCCAAGCTCGCCCATTTCTCCCCCTTCACCTATGGAGTCAGTGGTTTCCATCCCTCCTAGTTTTTTTTGCATAAACACCATCCACCTGGAACCCCTGACCTATCAGCTAAATGGGGTGTCTAGGTCTCTCCCTCTCATTTTTCCCAACATGATAGAGGATGAGTCGGCAACCATTCACACTATTTGCTGCATAGATGATGATGCCATCCTTTCTTACATGGGCACCGATGACTCTTTCATCTAGTGCTCCCTCCCTTCTAAAACCCAGGTTATGTTAAATGAATCAACCATTGACATCAACCTCCCTTCTTTTGATGTTCCTCACGTCTTAAAGATTGGTAAATCTCTAGATACCTAGAAGCAGCTTGACTACACCTAGTTCCTCTCAGACCATAGCAAAGCCTTTGCTTGGACCTACAGTGACATGCTCGGCATCGACCCCACCATTGCTACCCATAACATTGTCACCAAACCAGAGGCTAAGCCTGCTAGGCAAAAGCTTCGAAAGATGCATCCTCGCATTGCGCTCCTTGTCAAAGAGGAGCTTCAATGCCTTCTTTTTGTCTCCTTCATCCAACCCATTGATTATCTGCAGTGGGTCTCTAACATCGTCCCTATCACCAAGGTGACTGGGGGGATCCAGATCTACATGGACTATCACGACCTCAACTTAGCCTGTCCCAAAGATGACTTTCCTCTTCTAAACATTGACCAGCTTGTTGATCTCACAGCCAGCCATGAGATGCTATCTCTCATGGATGGGTTTTCAAGATACAATCAAATCTTAATTGCACTATAAGATCAGCACAATACTACTTTTATCACCCCATGGGGGACTTTTTGCTATCGGGTCATGCCTTTTGGCTTGAAGAATGTAGGCGCCACATATCAGTGCACCATGACTTATATTTTCCACAATCTCCTCCACAAAATCATGGAGGACTATGTGGATGACCTACTCGACAAGTCCAAGCTTCACTGTGACCATTTGACCATTCTAAAAATCATCTTGTCTCACCTTCTTCAATACAATGTCCACCTTAACCCCAATAAATACATCTTTAGGGTCCTCTCAGGCAAGCTCTTAGGCTTCATCATTTCTTTTTATGGCATCGAGATAGATCCCACCAAGATCTACGCTATCCTCAAGATGCCACCTCTGACCAATCTCAAGCAGCTTCATAGTCTACAAGGGAAGCTTCAGTCCATCCACCGTTTCATCTCATAGCTTTCTGACCGCTACCAACCTTTTCATCACCTCCTTAAGAAGGACATCTCCTTTAAATGGGATAAGGACTATTAAGAGGCTTTTGAAGCCCTCAAATGCTATTTGGTCTCTCCACCAGTCCTCATTCCACCTAAATACGACCAACCCTTCTACCTTTACATCTCTGCCACCAACCATTCGTTAGGTGCCATGATCGCGCACCGAGACGAGCATCACCATGAGCAAGCAGTCTACTATATTAGTTGAACACTGGTCGACTATGAAACTCGATATACTCATACCGAGCAACTCTATTTGGCATTAGTCTTTGCCGCTACCAAGCTCTGCCATTATCTTCTTAACCACAAAACCTTTGTCATCACTCACACCGACCCTCTTAAGTATATGCATTCCAAGCCATATCAAAATCAACGTATGGCTCAGTGGCTCATGCTGCTTGCTGAGTTTGACTTTGAACTCATCCAACAAAAATCTATCAAGGGGCAAACCATCACTGACCAATTGGCAGATGCCCCTCTTCCCGATAATCAACCTTCGTAGTGCAAGTTCCCTGACGAGTCTATCACCACGCTTTCCACCGATGACACCATCTATCAAATGACTATGTTCTTCAATGGCTCTAAATGTCAACTTGGTGGGGGTACGGGGGTTATTCTCATCCCACTCGAAGGTGAGCCCATGCCTCTGTCTTTTAAGCTTGACTTTGATTGTACCAATAATATGGCTGAATATGAGGCCATAATTTTGGGACTTCAGACCGCCCTTTCTCTCAGCATCAAGTCCATCAACATCTTCGGTGAATCGTAGCTCATTGTCAATCAGGTCAATGGTTCATATCTCTGTAAAAATGAAATTTTGCAAAGGTACAAAAACTATGTTGACATTCTTCTGGCCTCTTTCAACCATTACCTCTTGCAAACTATTCCTCGATCCACGAATAAGTTTGCTGACACCATGGCTTCTCTTGCCTCGCATATCCCATCTTCATCATCTTCATCTAGACTTTTTGTCACGATGCATCATGTGCCGTTGCCTTCATACATTTATCCTAACATCAACCATGTCAACACTATAAACTCTAGTCCATGAGATTATTGGTACAAACAACTTGTGGACTACTTATCTCTTTCTGTCATTCCTCCCAACCTCTCTAGCAATGTGCGGTGAGCTTTCATCAAGCGCATGGCTCACTATACCATGCTAGGGGGTCTTCTCTATAAGCGAGGCTTCGACGGCCTCCTTCTTCGTTATCTAACCTTCACTGAAGCCTCTCATGCCATTAATCAAGTCCACGATGGGATTTGTGGCAGACACTTTAGTGGGAATTCGGTTGCCAAGCACATCATTCGTCTGGGCTATTATTGGCCCACCCTTCATCAAGATTGTAGTGACTATGTTTGGAATTGCATCAAGTGTCAGCAGCACTCTAACCTACTTCATCTCCCTAGCCACGCCTTATAAGTCGCTCAAGATTTTTGGCCTTTTTCTCAGTGGGGCTTATATCTCATCGGTGAGATTAACCCTCACTCATCTCTTCATCATCAGTCCATCATCACTGCCATTGAATATTTCACCAAGTGGGTGGAAGCCATTCCTCTCGTCTCCACAAAAGCTGACAAGATTGTCGACTTCATCAACACCCACATCATTTGTCATTTCGGTGTCCCTCATAAAATCATCACCAACAATGGCAAGTCCTTCAAAAACAAGACCGTCTAAAAACTCTGTGACTCATTTGGCATCAAGCTCAGCTTCTCTTCGCCTTACTACCCACAAGTAAATGGGTAGGCTGAGGCTTCCAACAAAATTCTGACTAAAATTCTCATGAAGGTGGTCAATGACATAGGAAGGGACTGGCACATTCACATTCCCTTCACTTTGTGGGCCTACCACACTAGCATCTGAACCTCTATGGGTGCTACCCCTTTCTCTCTCATGTACAGAATAGAGGTTGTCCTACCTCTCAAAGTATAGATCCCATCTCTCTGCATTTATCTACATGACATTCTCTTCAATGATGAATTTTGTTAAGATTGCTTAGCTCAACTTGAGTTACTTGACGAGCATCATCTTTCTGCCCTCAACCATCTCCATGTCTATCAAAATCACATCAAGCGAGCCTATGACAAAAATATGCGAGAATGAGATTTCAACATCAGAGACCTCATCCTCAAAGAAAATCAGCATGTGACCAATATGGAGTGAAGTAAATGAGGCAAGTTTTCCCCTAATTGGCTTGGACCTTTCATCATCACGCACAATTATGGATCAGGGACTTATCGTTTATCCTCTCTCGACGGACGGCCAGAACCTGAGCCTCTCAATGCGTTGCATCTATGACCATTCTACTATTAGTCGAGTACTCGTCCACTTGGCATTTAACTTGAGTTCATCCTTTGAGCAACCCCCATCCTCTTAGTCCTCATTCCTTCAACCCTATTCCCCTTAACAAATTCTTTATAACCCTATTATGACGTATGGATGCTTTGTCCTAATAAAAGGGAGTCCTTGAACTTCTATAGTCTTGTCCATGACTCAAATTTCTATCAAAAATAAATCGAGATGTCAAAATATCCAAGGTCACCATATCAAATCAAAAAGGTAGATTGCTCCCTCAAAGGATAGTTGTACTATCATTGTTATAGCTAATAGACTGCTCCCTCGAAGGATAACTATTTAAAATCCCTATATAAAGCAAAAATATAGACCACTCCCTCGAAGGATGGCTATGACTAAATCTTGCTATAAATAGCACTTTTCTAGAAGCTTCTCGCATCGATCAGCTTCACAAATGACCACCAAGCAAAAAGACATCTCTATGCAGACTTCTTGCATTGATCAGTCTGCACCAGAAAAAAAAAATGGGTCATGGACTTGGCTTGTAGTTGTCTCAGGGTCTCCTATAAAAAGGGGCAAGGTTATCTCTACTCTAAAATAGGTTACCCTATCCTCCTCCTATCATAACACCTGCTCAAGGGACTTCGAGCTCACTTTAATGTCAAAGTGATTTGATTACCACTCTAACACAACCTCTGGTCAATGACGTAATGCATGAATGGGGCTCTTAGTTCTAACAACCCCTATCTATGCTGTCATTCTGGTCCTTGTCAATGAAAGGGCGATTATGCCTTTCACTTTTATTACATTTTGGTCACATTTCAACCACATCATTTGTCAAATCAACTCAACCCGACTCTTTTTAGACCACTCACATAACCTATTCACACTAGTTTCTATGGACACCAATACACATGGAGACTATGGACTACACAATTTATGTCAAGCATAAACCAGTACTTGCTGAAGCATAAATAGACTCATTTTGTTTTTAGTAAACATCCATCACCTAATATGGACAATTGTTAGGGATGAAAAACCTTGACCAATGTTACAGAATACATCATTTGGAAAAGGCTATGATGTCATCTTATCCTCATCATTCTGACACATGACCAAACCAACCTATCGACCTCTTTGACCCCTCTGTCTGAACTACATTGGTCTGAGGCCCTAAGACTAGGGCTATGTAGGTAGCACTCAGATGACATGATGTCTTTTGGGGTTAGCTTGACCACCTCTGTTTGTTCGTCTCTCTGATGGACAAACCTTCTCTTCTTTGACCATGACCTTGACCTCGACCAGAGACCAATCAATCACTTTGACTCTTCCTCCCTTTTTGGGAGAACTACATTATTTTGAGGCCCTTAGGATAGGGGCTATGTAGGTAGCACTCAGTTGACATGGGGTCTTCTAGGGTTAGCTCGGCCATTATCTTCGTCACTTTCTTTTGTCCCATTCACTTGTCACCTGTCCATCACAGCTAATCACATATTTCCGCAATCATTAGCATAATCATTTTTCATTTCACATCATAGTCATCACATAAATATCACCATCATAAAAACCTAAGCATCACCATCTAATCTAAAAATCATAAACCATTCACATCATTATCATTATCATAAAGCATCAGTATCATATAATCACAACAATATCATTAACCATAACATTATCATCATCTCATAGCATCATAATCATAAACATCATATCAAAACATGCATCAAGTCAAAATAACATAGCACATCCATAACAACATCCATAACTCATGTCAATGCTCAAAATGATCATCATATATATCTCAAAGTTTTATACAATTGCACAATCTGTGCATCTCTCTCTCTCATAAAATATAACATCTCTCATCATCGGCTCGCAGGCTGGTATATACATCAAAAATAAAATCAAAATTTGGCCTCATGGTTATGGTTGTGGTGGTGGTGGTGGCAGTTGAGAGGATGTTGTATCATCTCCGCCCTCTGATCTATGTCGCCTATAAGACCCTGAAGCCGTCGCTCGTGACATAGACCGCTGTCGACTCAGTTCTGCCCTCATCTCAGAGTATCATTATATCTGAGGGAACCCCCTGATGGCCCTCTCATAATATGCAATCTCATCCAGCACATCATTGTATCTAACTATAGATACAATATGCGGTGGACCCATCAGACCTACTACTGTGACTTGCACTGAACCCTATGACTGTGAAAACCCTAGCTGCACTGACACTGACTATGTGGGCTATGGAATTGGCTACTAAGGTGGATGATGCATCACACCCTATCCTCCCAAAACCTATCCTACCAATGCTTGTGCCTGGGCTATGGCCAACTGACCCTATAAACTAGTCACCTGTCCTCGTGCTACATCCCTCTCCTAGATGGCAGCATCTCTCTTCTGTCTGGCAACGTCCCTCTCCTACCTTGCCATATCCCTATCCCTAATCATGGCTTGCAGATATGGCTGTGGTCCCACTTATATACCTATGTACTACCCTATCCACCATGCCATGTAAGCCTCGATACACCCTGGGTCAACTATCCTAGGCCCTGCCGATAACTCCTCAAAATCTGGCCCCTCTGTCTCCTCTGGAAATGGGAGCGGTGCCTCAATGTCATCTCATCTATACAATGGAAAGGTAGGCAACACATCTTAAAGTAGCCCATACTGGTGCCACACTCTCTCCACTGGCACCCTCTCGAGCTCACCAGCTCATCTACCCTTGACCCATCGCATGCTCTGAGTCCTGACCACCTGCTCTCCCTAGTCTTTGAATGCTGGATACCCTAGGTACGGTCTCCAGATGATGTCTGTGAGGATCAGGGCCTCCAGTACCCCTTTGTAGTGGTCAATATCTCTACCCACCCTATCCACCCATGTCTGTGCCATCACCTCGTGCCACCACCTAAATCTGACCCTGAAGCCAACCTGAATCACCACTGGGAGGCCGAGAGGTCGTGTAACCACGATGTGCTCGTAAGCCCAGCAGTGCAGAAGGTGGCCTATGCATAGACTATATTGCCACCACCGACTGATGCCCCATATCTCTCTATATTCCTGGGCCAAAAATATGGGTGCCCAGGTAAACACCATTTGCTACTTTATCATGTCCATCAAAACTCTAGTCATAGCAACCAGAAACCTACCTCCCTCTACATCTAGCAGTGCATAGACTGTAATTCCTATCATCATTAGAATGGCCAGCCAATGTGCATCCTCATCTACTGCATAGAGGGGCTCATATGCAAAACTGGCTGAATGGTAGCTCATCTCAGTGATGTACTCTCCAAACAGTGTGACCATATGTATATCATGCACCCCTTTCAAGCACGCATATATGTCCACTCCATGTACTGGCAGCCACAAAATCTGGTACATGTCCTCAATCGTGATTGTCATCTTTCTTGTCGGTAAGTGGAAGGTGTTGGTGGTGTGATCCCACCGCTTGGTCAGAGCCACCATCAAGCTCACATCCCTCGCCACCCGACAGTATCGTCATAGCCTGCTGAGTCCCACTACGCTCATCTATGCCCACTCCTCTCTGGTAATGTCCTGACACATCTGCGTGAGCAATGTCAACAATTGATCTTGTAGCATCAGTGTCTACCTCGCCTGCATCCAATAATCAGACTCATGTCAATGTGACCACCAATCCCCATGACTCTTCTTCTCTAGCCCAACCATTTGCCCTTTCATCTATCTACTTAACCATCTATCGAACCATTTTTGGCTATCCTGACACTCGAGAAGCCCTCGACGTGGCTTCTACCCTTTGAGTTGGCAATTTTTTCAACCTCTCTCTGACTAGGCATCCACCGACATCATTTCACGTGCTAACAGCAGCACTTGCCTAACCAACGTCGGTCACATAGTGATCGATGCTGGTAGACAAGTGACCGATGTCGGCCGCTGGTTGGTCGACGCCAGTGAGTCCACCGATGTTGGCGACTAGTTCAACCCTAAGGCTGAATAGGGTGAGCCTTGAAATTAGGGCTTCCCCATTTAACCACCCATTTCCCCCCAAATCCCTCCTAAATGCCTTCTAACCTATCCTAAATCCCCCACCCACCTTCCTAGCTACCCTCCCCCCTCAATTTCTACTTAAAACTAATAAAATTTCAAAAACCAAATCAAAACTAAAATCAACCAATTGAGATCATTAGGGCCTCCTACCTCATCTAGGCATCGTCAGCGTGGTGGCACGATGGGTGCCACTGTTAGTGGACCTCTCATGGGTCCTCTACTCCCCTCTACCATCTCTATTGTGTCTCTCTGCCCTCACACTTCACCTGGCCCACAAACACCTTTACAGCCTCCAATCACTCTCTAACTCACTCCCTCTCTCCACCAATGCCTATCTACCACCTCACCCCACTCACTTGATCAACTCTGGGTCACTTTCACTCAATCAGCAAGTAACAAATGACTTTTGGTGGGCCGCCAATCCAGTTTTGTCAGATTTGGTAGGCCACCAATGTTAGCATCTGTGTGCCCTAGTCCACTGACGTCAGCCGATTTCTGTCGATGTCAGTCCCTTTAGGCCACCAACGTTAGTTTTATCATCGACGTCAATGGCATTCAAACCTCCTCATTGCCTAAAATCATTCCCCCAATCAGTCAGCTCTCTAGTAAAACTCATCTTCACCCCCTGGGGCACCCTTGAGATCACTTTTACCTTTGCCTACCTCGACCACCAGACCTTGGAGATCATGACTATCTCCTCAGACTCTGACCACTTCCAAGACAAACATTGCCTTGGTTGTTTTTGCATGTATGCTACCTCACGAATGGTTAGCAAAATTGTGTGCAGACTATTTATGACCTTCACAAGTATAGGATCACAAGCTGGTTGATCCCCACTACTTGTGACATTTTTGTGTTTCCAAGAGCACTTTCTGAGCCTGGGATACCTGGAACATGATGACCATTGGAGCTTCAGCTTAGATTGAATAACCTGATCAGCTACGACCAAATGTTGGGGCCCAGTTATTTCAATTTTGGCACTCCTTGACCTTGACCTGCAATAATTTGACCTGACCATCCTGTGAAGTGGTATATGTGCAATCATGACTTTTGCAGCATTTTCACTCACCATTTTCATTCACCCTCTATCAAATTGGCACCCAATTTTAGGTTTCCTTATCTTGACTCCTGCATTGAGGGGGAATACCTGATCCCACATCTAGTGTAATCAACCTCCTATTTTTATCTTGCAGTTCACTTGAATAACCAACAAGATGAAATCAACCTTATCCCATACCTGGGGCAATCAACCTCCTATTTTTATCTTGTAGTTCACTTGAACAACCAACAAGACAAAATCAACCTTATCCCATACTTGGGGCAGTCAACTCCTATTTTTGTCTTGCAGTTTGTCCAGAACAACCAACAAGACAAAAAGGGGAAAATGTAGACATCGAAATCATGTCTACTCCCTTGGTCATCCTCCTCATCCTCCCCCCTTGGCCCCCTTGGTCTATTTCCTAGCACTTGTCCTAGTCTCCTCCATTTTTAAATTAAAATAAATAAATATTTTAATTTATTGGCCCCTTTCCACCTCACCCATGCCACCTTGGATCCCCTCCTTGGATGCCCCCACCTCTCTCCTAGCCTTTATTACCCAAATCCTCTCTTAATCCTCCCTCCCAAGTCCATTTATGCCTTCCTCGACCATTTTCCCATGGCCCTTTGACCCGGTAGTGTGTAAGAATGGATAGAGGCTAATTTTAGCCTCTGTCCCCATTCTTCTGCCACCAATGTTGGTCATTATGCAGCCAACGTCAGTGGTTCTGCTGGCATCGGTTGCCTTCAAAAATGCATTTCTACAACTGCTCTTCCCCCCACGAATGTGAACTCTCTTTTGTGCTTTGTCATTCTGTTCCTCTCTCTCTCCCTCTTGCACAGTAACACCAGCAGCTACAGGTACCCTGTAGAGATAGTCCCAGGCTCTTGGCATTTGCAGGACCGTTAACAGCTCCAACAACAGGTTTCCTCCATTCTTCCTTTAGTAAGCAGGAGGTAAGTACTTTCTTGTTTTCATTTCATTTCTTATTTGAATTTACTTGCTAATCCAGCCCACTGTCCACAACCTTCCTTGTCCTTCCCTGAGAGGCTAAAAAGCCTTCTCAAATCCCTGTCTCTTGTTCATCCTCCTTTTTCCTCTGTCACCCATCCAGTCCATTTCTAGATAATATTCTCAATCCCTCAGACCCCAAAACAGTCCCTCAGACCCCCAAACAATCCCTCTGACCCTCAAATAGGCTTCCTAACCCTCAGACGAAACCACAGTCCACCCTGCAAACCAAAAACCCAGACCTGAACTTGTCCCTGGACATCACCCCGACCGACCTCGACCGTTGCCCTTACCGATGTCAACAGCCTAATCGACGTCGATGACCTTCCTTGACCGACGCTGGCAAAACCCCTGATGTCAGTAACTGTGCAAAGTAGATTGCTACATATTAGGTAAGCATTTGCTTTTTATTTCCTTCATTTAGTCTTTCATCATTTCTGTTTCTATCAAACCTCCACCACCAAAGAGGAGTTCCCGCTATCGTCTGAATCTAGTGCATAAGTCCACAATCTGGGTATGTACAAACCCTCGTCCATTCTTCTTAGTTTCTCATTTTTCCTTTCTTGAATGTGAAAAGTGAAATCTTGTTTGGAAACACCTACCTTTGTTAAATATGTGAGCTCAGAATGAGTATTCAAGTTAAGGCACTCCCTTGACCCATCAAATCATTTATATACTACTAAGCTTAGTGAAACAATGACTTGCACCCTTAAAAGACTATAGAACCACCTAAAATAGGCTTGCACTCCTATGACCAGAACTAGTTCCCCAAATGGGTTTGTGCCTATAAAAAATCAATATTAGCCTAAAAAAGGCTTACTCTAATGAATCTACCAAGATTAATCTCTCAAATGACAAAGTCCTATAATTTATATCTCATGCCATGGCACAACTAGCCCAATGTGGGCCCCAGTTGTTTCTCTATTACACTTTGGGTGAGTGCATAAGGCATGTGCCTTATATGAATTGATGTGAGCACAATCAAGTGTTAAATATTGAGCATAGAAGAAATATACCATGTTTTTGCCTAATTATTGAGTCTATAACTAACTTGGACAATTGAATGAGTGTCTAAATTGATATTTGACATGCTTTACTACAATATTTTGGTTTCATTGCGAGGACCCATGTTGAGTTTTATTTTTGCAATGGTATAGCATAACTATGCTCTAAATTTCCCTTTAAAACATCAAAAACTAGTTGTAACATGTGGAAGATATATTTACGCTAAAGTATCCAACCTATAGAGGTCAAAAGCTAAGAAATTAGATCAAAAACAACCTATATGATGCTCTATATGAGGTCTTTTTTTGCAAATTACTTGAGCATGTATACCATTGGTTGGCTACATATGAAACCCATAAAAGATTAAGTTATGGATAGTGATATGAGTGGATAATGGAGTGCCTAGAGAGGCTTGAGACCATGGTTACTACTTGGACTAGAGTAGTAAATAAATGGTGTCAAGGTATGCTGAATAGTTACATACTTGAGTTCACAGTTTCAACATACTCGTACCCTGAAGAAGTAGAGTATCAATTTTTGTATGAAACTAGAGGCACATTTGTGAAATATTTTGGCATATAGCTCAAGAAGCTAATGGTGGATTACATATTTTAAACTTTAAGGATGGAAGGATAAAGTCTATTTGCATATGAGCAAGTGCAAAAGGGGAGAAGGGGATGTGTTGGTGAAGCACAATGGAAGGGTACAATCAAATTGACACCTAAGAGATTAAGAGACAAAATTATAATAATAGATGGTGTATATTGATGGAAAATCTAGAACCTATAAGTGTTGAGAGAACCCATCATGAGTAGGAAGGGCATAGAGAAGGATCTCTTAAAATACAATAACATGAAGAGATAAATAATGAAGTGATGAATCGAGATCAATAGTTGATGGGTGTAAAATGTGTTAGGTTCCTAAAAAATTTGGTGACTAAAGATGCATTGAATGTACCTACCCCTTTTGAACCTATGGTGCAAGTTCATGTGCTAGATCTCCCACTTGAAGAAAGAACAAAAGTGATAACTGACCCTATTGTCAATATAGATTTTATAAGTTTTATAGACTTAGAGTGTAATTTTGTGATTGAACAATTTATTCCTTACAAGGATTTTAGTGAGAATACCTCTAGCCCATTGGGTGCTATAACTCACCAAAATAGAACATGAGCACAAATATACCAACTCAACTAATGTCAGCTATGTAGACTAAGAAATAGTCCACAAGAAGTGGTCTGGTGCTACAAGTTAGTAGTATAGTTCCATCAACATCATTAGTGCAAATAATAATAATAGGGCTGATGCCTAACCTAGTGGCTAGATGTATTAGAATATTGACACCTAGACAGATGTAAGGGGGATAAACACCCCAGATGTTAGTTTTTCCCCCCAAAAAAATAAATTATGAAATGGCCATGCACTTTCTAGAATATCATAGCATGGAAAATGTCATATATCATGTGCTAAAGTGTGAACTATAATGGCATGCTTGGGGCATAACCCAATTAGAGTACAAGTAAACTTAGTTCATGACCAATTTACTAGATCATGCCCATACATGGTATAGTAAATTTAACCCTAACTAGGATATGGTAGATTATGACACCTTGAAAGAGGCATTCTTGAAATAATTTTGACATTCTAGAGTTTGAATAATAGAGCATCATTGTACTCAAGGATATTACCTAAAGACTCTCAGAGAGTGTGCACCTTTATGATGTAAGGTTCATTACTCTCCTTTCTAAACTTCCTTACGACATTCACCCCTCCAAACATGCACAATGTTTCATTAGAGGGTTTCTAATGTCATTCAAAAGAGCACTTTCAATGAATACCTTTACAAACCCTCATGAATCACTTGAATCCACGATCAAAATTGAGGTAGTCAAAAGCATCGATACTAGAATCAGCTAATTCATAGAGGTGCAAATTGCATCCATGGCCTCTTAACTCCAAAATCTTATCACTAGTTTTTCATAAGATGTTTAAAGTAGGTTATGGTGTATTGAATACTATGTGGAAGGCCATAATAGGAATAACTTCCCTTGAATGAATATTTACACATTAATTCTAAGCTATGAAGTCTGTAGAGAGGTAGATGATGTTCATAACTTCCCATTATTGTAATGTGCCAACTAAGTTAACACAACCATTTATTGTTATTCATGCAACACCTATACCCATATAATATTTTAATATTGGGTGATTGATGAGATGCATGAGAACATGGAGAGGGGCATGAGGTAGGCCACTTTAGCAACCAAAGGGAAAGATAACCAAGGGAATGAAGGCTATGACTAGTAAAATATATGCTTTGGGATGAAAAGAGGTTCCATAGGGAAAGGTAGAGGATGTGGTGGTGGAAGGTTCCCACCCCACTCATGTTACAAGTGTGTCTCAATAGAGCACTATCAATGTGACTACCTTACACATCCAAAATGTGGGTATTATTCAGGGGCCCATAAGGTTGAAGAATGCCTTGACTTGTATAAAAAGCTAACCCAAGGTAGATTTGATGAGGAAAAGGGCATATGAATAATCAAACATGAGCCAAAATTAGAGAAGTGAACTTCGAAGGTGCACTTGACCCATGGAAAGATAGTCAAGGTGTAGGCAATTACTCGTAATGGATTCACCACTAAATTGCTAATTATGCCAATACCATAATTATGCTTATAATATGGGGAAAATAGATGTACTGAGTACATAATGTATCCTAATCCCAAATCTACACTATACCCAAACCCTACATACCAAAAAGATGTATTATATCAGGCCATGAGTGTAATTCAAAACTTGCAAGGAGAGCTCTAATTGGCATGAGATCTAGAAGTGTAGGATGTTGCCTCTCAAAAGAAGTAGGATAGCTAGGAGGTGGAGATACAAGAATTAATGGAGATCCTATGCCTCCTATAGATGTAATAAATGTTACCCCTATTGAAGAACTTGCTCTTGGAGTATGCAAGGCATAAGTTAGTTAAATTTGTTGTACCACACATGGAGTGGGTGTGAGAAGTTAGGCATAGACAAAATATAGAGTATGATAAAAAAAATCATGTGAATGTAACCATTGATAGATGGTCTGTATGTGAGGTCCTTGTGGACACAGGTGTTAAGGTCAATATCTTGACTAAGAATGCATGGGAGAAGATGGGTAAGCTAGCATTAAATTTAACCCCTCATGTCCTTTTCATGGATAAAAAGACTTAAGTGTAACCAATTAAAATTTTTAAGATCACCATTGTGGATATCATGGGCACCAAGTTCTCCATAAACTTTGAGGTGATCAAGTTAGTAGAATAAGACAATTATCTAATGCTTCTAGGAAGGCCATGGTATTATGCAAATAATGCATATATGTGCTTTAAGAGGCACTACATGACCTTTGAAAATGGAAAGGAGAGGGTAGTTATCCCCCTCTCAAGTGACCAAGGACACCCTATGTAGAAAGTGTGGATTTTGAGGATGAGATCAACCACATATACAACATCATAGTGCAAGGTACCAAGAATTTTAACCCCAATAATCAAGGAGTACTTTCTTGAGAATATGGATAATTATCCTTAGACACCAGAAATGTTGCTTATGACTAATGGGTGGAAGAAACGTATGAGACCACTAGTCAAAGTTCCTAGTTAGTGTGATTAAAGGCACCAAAACTAGTAAAGACAGGTTGGGTCTAGATTGATTGCACCTCAAAAAGATGGGTCTTTTATACCAAGAAGGGAAAGAGAGTTTTTTTCCTAAGTAAAGGCAAACTTGTAATGCTACCAAGATATGAAGGGATAAATCTAGTGGAAGAGTATGTCCATGACCTCGAATCATGCATCCTTAAAGAAGTAGATAGAATGGGTGCACTAGTGTATATATTGAGGAACATTACTACTCATTGGTGGGTAGCATAAAGACCTATCTTGCCAAATTGGCAAGATGTGAAAGTATCCATTTACACTAGATTTTGGAAGAGTAATGAGAACCTAGGCATCTCAACATACTCTAGTGACTCTAACCCCATAGCGCATGTGCACTTGTGTGATTAAACATGGACTGTCTATGGTAAAAATGCCCCAAGAAACCTATGGGTACATGCCTTATATATAAATTTAATAACATTGGCATGAGCATGGTACATTGGAAATAAGATGTGTTATGAGACAACCAATTGGGATGCACTAAAAGAATAGTTTATGCATACCTTATCCTTCTCTTCACAAAACCTAGAATTGATCAAGCCACTACAAGTAGTTTGAAGGTTAGTGTTTAAGGACACTAAAATATTAGAGGAGTGCCTAAAATACATGTTCATTGTAAATGGGTTGGATCTCTTGACCTTATTTAAAGAATGAACCCTTAATAGTGACTCAAGTGATCAAGATGATGAAACATAAAAGGTGCATAACTAGACAAACCTGACAGGCAAAGTAAATATTATGCATGAAGTCGAGGATAACACCCTCGATGAAGAAGACCCTAATCATCTTTGCATAGAAATAACTGAGGGTAGTAGGCAAGTTGAGGATTTTCATCAAGAAAATAATAAACCCTACCATGCACCACTCAAAACTACTAAGGTAGACATCAACGTAGAGGGGGAACCAAATATTGATATTTTAGGCACATATTGGTCTGACACGAAGATGGTAGGAATTGTTGATCTCCGAAGGGAAATCCAAGACATGTTCTTAAGGAATTACTGAGATATGAATGGCACCCACCCATCCCTTGGGAAGATGATCAACAAGCTTGTTGATAGTAAAAGACCTATCAAGAAGCACCCATACAAATGAACCCCAATATTCATGCCAAGGCTACAATGGAGATTGATGGTATTCTATTCATAGTCATCATCTACCCTATGTAATAATATGAATGGGTGAGCCCCATGGTTATTAACATTAATAAATATGGGTGCATCTTTAGTTGTGTTGATTATAGATTTTTAAACATTACCTACATCATTGGCCCCTTCTCGACTCCCTTCACTGATGAAGTCTTAGATGGCATTGTAGGCTATGAAATATAAACTTTCACTAATGGGTTTTTAAAATACTATAGACACTAGATATCTACACACAATGGTTCTAGATGTCAAAACAATCTTAGATCAGACCATGACCCTACCTCCAACCATGACCCTGAGTCAAGTTAGATAACTAGATAATCTAACTCACTAACATACCTTTTTCACCTACCTTAACCTTTGACACTCAACCACTAATGATCATCATGATCATTGATGGTCACCCTGATCACTTATGGTCAGGTCCCTACCACTTGAACACTCAAATTTGGTTTGTGTGTGAACCTAAGAAAATCATAATTTAATTCATGCAGTGAGCTAACACATCAAGAATTAAATTTATGTAACAAGTTTCACCCCTTCTAAAACCTACACCTCCATCTCTTTTTCCTATAAAAGAGAGGATCAAGAGGTGAAAAAATATTCATCCACATTCATCTAGAGACCCAAGAATTTAGTAATTAGGCAATCAAGCTACCAACCAATAGTCATCAGGAACTTCTAGCATCAAGAACTTCTTTATAGGTCTTCCCTTCAGTAGGTTAGCAGCTACAATAGAGACTTGAACCTCTACCAAAATTATTCTTCAAGCAAAGTATTGTTACTCTATCAAAATTAATTCTCAGTCTACCATCAACCATTAAACAATAAAATAGGTAAATTTTATATTTTAAGTTTTATTTATTTAGTTTCTGACATCTTTACTTGAACCATTACCCTTCTGATTATTACCTTGTAACCCCTTGACTCTAAATATACCTTCAACACCTTGTTGTATCCATTCTACAACCCTTTTTTGAATACCCTCAGAACCTACAAGAATCGTTGATGATCACCCTAACCACTGATGGTCACCTTCAACCGTCGATGGTCACCCAACCATCAATGGTCACCTTAACCACCAATGGTCATCTTAACCATCGACAGTAACTATGGTATGAAATAACAAAAAGTTATTTCCACCTATTTACCCTCAACTAAATTCTACTTTTTGTCTTTTTACTTCTTCATAGAGACCCCACATGACCTATTTAGCATTAGTATTGACTCACTTAATGTTATAATTAGTATATTTGCTTTATCAAGTATTTATTTTTTCTTGAATTCCCTTTTAGATTTTTTTATTATTTGATGCAATTACTTCATCCTTTTTTATTTTAACTTAACTATTTTAAAAGAGTGGATTGATAGCCTCCTAGTAAGCTCATGCTTTTTGGATCTAGCTTACGCCAAGAAATTCACATTTTTTTCCATCTAACAACCGCTTTGCATTAATATTTTCTTATCTACAGGTCATTATCCCCAAGATAAAGAGGATCTCTTCACAATCATCTAGATCATATGTGCACAAACAAACATTTTTTTCTACCATAATCGTATTTAGTTGTTTACTTCTTCTTTAACTAGAAAATAAACTAAAATTGAGAGAAACATTCTGGTACACCCGATGGGACCTAGTCACATATAAGTTCCCTTTTCTTCCTTATTCGATTCTCATATAAATAAATAAAAATTTATTTTGGGTATAAAATAAACCTTGAATACATTGATTTCTTGCATGTTTAGCTCATGCAGTTAAAATTAAAGGCTAAGTAATTCAATTGTAGCTTCACTTCTTTATCAAACACCATACCAAACCACTTAAATAAATAAAAACATCATAACAATTGACATAAGGCCTAACTAGGGTTTCATTTCCTAGTAGATCACCTTCACCCTTTGGCTATATTACTTAGAGGTCATTACCAAGAAGAGAAACCAAAACTCAGCTCTCTGGTTGAGTTTAAACTTTGGAAACTGTTATATACTAGCTAAGCACCTAACACTCTCAACACTGTGGTGTGTGAAGTGAGGGGGTAGGCCCCAATACCAAGCCACATATTGATTTATAACATAGATCTTTTTGAGAGCCTTAAACACTTAAAACCAACCATAGACTTCTTTTTTAGTACTTGTTCTACAAACCAAGTTCTTCTTCACACTTTCCAACTAAGGCATAAGCCAAAAGTGAGATAAAAGGTACTTTAAGTTTTTAAATGCATTCTAGTGTATGTTTTTTATTGACTTAAGATATTTTTATTTATTTTTCTTTGTGTTTGAGTGGTAAGATTTATTTTACTCCTTTTTATTTCTCATATGGTTTTTACTAGACAACTGTTGAGAAACCAAACCAACTAAGAGCCACCTCCCTCTTCTTCTTCCTCTATGGAATATACTTCAGATGTTCAGGTTTCTCCCCATCCTTATACCAAACCTACCATGCATCAGATAATTTTCCAAGTTGATGTGGATTTTCCCACCTTCCTTGATAACAACTCCGTGGTCCTCCAACATTACTTCAACACCCTATCTTACCACACCCGTACTTTTGTTCCTCCTAGTGATCCACCTTATGGGATGCCTCACCATTTAATGAGAGACACATTTTTTTCCACTACCTATACCCAACCTATAATCACTCAAACATCTTCCTTCACCTATAACCCCTCCACTACCTCTTCTAGACACCTAAAATTGGCCATTGATAACCTCCAATCAGGGTTTTGACCAATTTATACCAAAGCGCATAATTTGGCCTAAAAATAATAAAATACATTAAATAAGTTTAAATTGTTATATTAAAGTTCTAATTTTAGCCAGAGTGTCACTAAATAGGGTAATGCATTTAATGGGCCAACTAACTTTGATCAGATCCTTTTGAGTTAAAATGCTAATTTTGCACTTGGGTGCTCTGGATTGCTCTTTTCTACCAAACTTATTGTACAAGACATGTGCCTTTGTTATTTTGTGTTGGAAACATCACAAATTAGATAATGGTTCCAATGCATATAAAATTTACTTCCAACTCCAATCTAGTCAAATTTTGAGCTAATAATATGACGTTTTGACCAATTTGATTAATTTGTGCATCAATTACCAAGATTTGAATCAAAGTTGGCTAATCATGTTTAAGGATAATTAAACCAAATTAAGAGCTTAAATTAATTTTACATGAAACTTGTTGAAAATATATTTATTAAAAAATGATTGTGAATATCTACATCATCAGGTGACATCATTTCTTGGGTTGGCATCCACAAGCCATAAATACATAAAATATCAGGATTAAGCCACCCCATGCCTCATTAAGACCCTCCCATGCCTCATCAATGTCTCCCATGCCTCATAAATTCTCCTCTATCCAAAATATTTAGGGGGATATTTATGGAATTTAATTACATAATTGGATGTATTCATGGCCACACATCTCAATCTTGAGATGGATGTTCATGATTGATCCTAAACCATTTTTTAAATATATAAATAGTAAAGACATGAACATAAATTTTAAGCTATCTTGATGAAAATTTATAATTCTAAATTTATTCCAAAGCTTCATGAAATTAGTGTTATTATGCCCAAATATTGAGCCAAAGCCATCAAAAGACAAAGGTGCCAAGAGGAGATGAAGGTAGCCACACTCCATTGAATAAGATCTCTTAAAGCACAAGCCAATGAATCCACTTCAACAAGTAATTTTGATCATCCAATAAAGGTAACAGATCATTTGTCTTTTGCATTCTATTTGTGTTTTCCATTTATTTTTGTTGACTAAGCTCCCCCTAGTGTCTAGGCCTAGAGATGTATGCTTGTTAGTGTGCTTCTTTCAATTTGATTTCATTTTAGAAATAACATAATACTAACCACCTATATTGAGTAAAATTTATACTCTACCTAATGTCATGTCTGGTGGGACTATCTTCATGAGTGTTCAACCCACAAATTTCTTTGTATTCATAGTTTTAATTCTTTTTTTTGTTGTTTTTGCTTTGCTAGAGTAAAAATGGTCCATAAATAATTAATAAATTTTTATTTATTTAATATTTTTTTATAAATTTTTTATTAATATATCTAAATATGTTATTTATATTCACTAAAAATTTCAAAAAACATCTCTTTATATTTTAGAAGTTATGACTCTTTTAATGACTATCACTTTCTATTTTTTATTTTTTTGGTAAAAATGGTTAGAACAAAGTTAGTAATTTTTTGTATTCACTGTTTTGATTTAAATTTTTTTAGAGATATGTACTTTGATGTTCTTGATTACATATAAAAAATTTGTATCAAACCGATCTATATTTTAAAAGTTATATTAAAAATACTGACTGCAAGTTTTTATGTTTTATGTGACAGGTAAAATTTTTGAGGTTTTTTTCAAAGTTCACAACTTAAGGCCAAGGGGCCAAAAATAAAATCACCAATATTTGGTTTTAGTTATTAAAATTGAACTCATTTTTATAATTTTTATATTCAATAGTTTCTTAACTTAGTTTTTGATTGGCAAAAAGATCCATGTTACGTGTATGCTCTTCCATCCATCCCCTTTAGGGAAATTTTAGAATAAAAATGCCACCCTTATTACAAAGAGCCTAGTCCAAGGCATAGAAAAAATTTATTTTTAAATCCCTCCCCAAAAACTCTCAATATTATTGGGTGATCTTGAGATGACCATAAAGTCTTTCTATTATGTTTTTTATTTTATGCAAACTTGGCTTGTGAAGGGGACTTCATTACCTCCCACAAGTTCTTTAGAGAAGATTTGACTTGAGGTTTCATCTCCCAATATAAAATTCATAACCCCCACTAGGATCAGAGGTTTTAGTAGTTAAAACACCTTTTAGTTTTGAGGTTAAGCACTGAGATCTATCTACACTTTGGACATCGCACTACACTGAGAAAGTGATGGATGTAGTGGTTGCAAAAAGGGCAAGACCTTTTAAAAACAAGCCAAGTGTCATGGACACCCAATTAAATGAACTTATTTTAAATATTTTCATGAAATTAATTATTCAATTGATCCATCTAGAAATGTTTCAAAACTTGTAGCTTTTAGGAAAACCCCACTTGTCATAAAAGTATTGTTGGTGCAAGGTGTGCCTCAAGGTCCCTATCGCAGTATTATCATTTGAGAGAAGGGGGTGTAAAAACCCTAATATATAATGCACATTTAATTTTTTATGAACACTTAAAATCCTTTCAAAATTATTTATATAGATGGATTCCAATGATACCATGCAACCTTGTCAAATTTGGACCTAGAGTGATTTAGTAGTTGGTTTTGTCTTAAATTAATTTGTCTTGTTTGAAGTCAAAAAATTGGTGTCAACAAAATTACATAAACCAAACACAAGGTCCCCAAATTTATTTGAGAAAGGAGGCATTATGCTACCCACGTGAATCATCACTTTTTCTTTGTTCAAAATTATCATAAACTTTTAGTCATATCATCCACTTTGGCACAGTTATGCTACCCAATTGAGTCTAGACCTTTTACTAAAGTTTGTTTAAGTGCTTTATTTATAATTCACTTTCAAATTTGAACCTTTATAAGTTATAATGGTTAATGTATTAAGTGGGTTCATCATTTTCACATTTAACTTGTTTTAACTTAGGTTCAAATTTCCATTTGAATTGAAGGTCATTTAATACTGATATTCATTATCACCACTTGGTAGACTTAAATCACCTTGTGAAAATACTTGCACTTAAGTCCATGAGAAAAAAAATTCTTATCCCATTTTTCCTTTAGTTTATTTGATGCAAATCTCTTTTCCTTATAAAAAATGTCAAAACTTTGAGAGTGTGTGTATCATTTGTGAAGGGTAGTGTTACACTTCCAAATTTGTGAAACATCTTTGCCTTAGAGTTTTTGAAACAAACAATTTATTACATCTTTTGAGTAGTTTAGAATTGTTACATTGCTCAAAACATTTCAAACACTATTTCATAGACCTTTTTGCATATATTCCAAGTTTTTCCACAATTATCCAAACTAAATCCGAGTGTACCTTGTGAATCTTTGTCTAGCACAGTTATGCCATTTGCTTTTGTCTAGATTATTTATCAAAAGAACACAGATTTTTGCCATTATTTGGAAGAAAATAAACTATCTCCAAGTGCATTTTTTTTCATACCTCATACTTATCGATCATTTTCTTACAACCAAGATTCAAATGCCTAGTTTTTATTAGAAGTGTCTCAAATCCATTAGATTAAAATCTCATCTAGTTCAAAGTCTAGCTTTTGATGCTATTGGATAAGAGTCCTAGCACATGCCTTGTTTGAGCCTAGATTTTGATGCCACATTTGGCCAAAAGACATAGCGACTTTTATTTTCCTATATTATATTGATTTGAAACACTTTGACCTTAGATTTTGGCATTTTGATTTTAGGTCCATTTACTTGATATTTTTATATAAGATGTGTAACATTAGACACTTAATGTTAGCTTGTTTTATCACAAATATTTACATAAGCCTTTACATATTTTTGATTAAATCTAGAATAAGTTTGAATCATATTTCTTTAGACATTTTCTTTTTCAAAGTTTGTATAACTCTTTGTAGTAAAGCATTCACTATAGATCCCAACATGTTTTCTTACACTCATAGTGGATTCATGTACAATCCAAGGATTGGTCATGTGGTTGCATAAAAAGAAATGGTATAAGACCCCTATGCAGCAAATGTTGTTTATGATATGGATCCTTATATCCCTCATAACACTCAAATAGGGGTAAAAAACCAAGATCCATTGTCTAACTATTTAGTTAATAAACCACCATATTCAAAACACGATCAAGAACAAACTGCACAATACCTAGCTATGGTACCTGTAGTTGAGGAACCTTTTCCCCAACAACCATACTATATTAACACACATTCCACATATGATCCTTATTTTTTTTAGCATCATTTATTGAAAAATAAAGATAAGATTCTGGTTAGGGCCATAGAGGTAGGGGCCAAGTTTTTGATAAACTTCCCCTATGAGAATTTACCAAGTCTAGTAAAAATGCCTCATAACATACTGTATAATCAATAGGCTTCTTCTAGAAATCCTTTACATCTAGTCCAAATAACATATCAAGACCTTAGTATGCTTGTCAAAGGCAAGGACCCTATGGAGGATCACTTTGTATAAATGCAAATAACATACCAAACCTACTTGAACCTAACACACAATTTTAACCAGATGAGCATGTCAAATAGGCCTCTCATAGATTTAGTTCCCTCAACTAGAGTGTTAATAGAGTTAACTAGTCAAGACAATTAGGGTATAGACCCATTCATGCAAAACACTTTGATTGAGAACTTCTTTCATACCCTCATAATAGAATCAATGTCTTTTACTTCTACATAAAATAGTGGCCAAAATACAATAGACCATGCATAAGCAACGTTAATTCAAACCAAGGTGGTGTAAGTACACAAGTAACTAGTAAACAAGTAGGTGTAACTTTAGTTAACACCATGAGTTGTTCTCAAAATTAGGGAGTAGGAGTTTCTATATCCCAACCTCAACTAACTACTACTACTACTAATCCTCAACCAACTTCTTCTTCAAGTGCTTAACCAACAAGATTAGGTATCCAACCAATAACTAATACCGTGCCCCAATAACAAAATGTGATGAATCCTACTCCTCCCCAATAAGTAATGAGTAGTATTCCACAAAATTAGGCACAATCCAATATGTATATGCAACAAATTTCTTATATGTTACCACCTCAACATGGGGTAACTAATGTTTCACCTCGCCAAGTAGTAGTGAACATACCTCTTTCCTCATAGACCAAAGTTCCACTTCAAATCCAAATGATGTCTAATAAACAATGTATGACCATTGGTTAGAAAATTTTGAATCTCCAACATGTGTCCACTTCCCAACTGGGATTCATGCAACAAAAAAGTTCTAATGTTCCTCAAGTACCAATTAATCAACCTTTGCCTTTTGTGTAAAACGTGTTATTAGTTCAAAGATAGGGTCTTGGTTCAAAAGTACCCCCTCAATAGCAAGGTTAAATTAATTGGCATCATGTCCCACTTCAACCTCAATAGGCACAATATAGTTACATCCCTCCATCCCAAATTAAAAATCCATAAAACCAAACTTGCATATCTAATCCTAACCAAAATATTACACAACCATAAATGCAATTTCAAAAATTGCATTCTAATCCACGTATGTGTATTCCTAGTTTGTTTCCCAACCAAACCAATATATCCCAACAAATACCTCCATCATACCCTGGTCAAAGTGTTCTACTAGTGACTGCTCAACCATATACCTAGGCTAATGTGCCCCCTCAAACCAATTTTCACTCTAATTTCTTAGCCCAAGAATTACAATAGATGAAAGATGGTATTTCTACCATCTAAGATAGGAAATAGACTAAAAACTTTAAATTGGATGATGTGTGTTATTATCCATTCAACATGGATTACTTTCAAATACCATTTCGTCTAGGATATGAATCAACAAAATTTGATAAATACAAGGGGAAAGGTGACACCAAAGCTTATTTGACCAAGTTATTTGTTTCATGCCAACTAGTGGCATATAGTGATTTATGCCTATTGTTTTTGTTCCCAAGAAGTTTAGAAGGACAAGCCTTGGAGTGGTTTTTAAAGTTACCCAAGAATTTAGTATCTAGTTTTGATGATCTTTCAGACAAGTTTGAGCATCACTTTTCATACAATCTTGAACATGAGATTTTTTTGGTTGACTTAACGCAATCCAAGTAGAAGGATGGTGAGAGATTTGTAAATTATCTATAGTGATAGAGACCCATTGAAATCTGAATCACTCATAATTTACTAGATAAATAATTAGCCATTGTGTTTACCAAAAATTTTCAAAGTGAGATATCCTATCATTTGGAACTACATTGTGCACATAATTTTAAAGAGATCACTGACAAAGGTTTATTGATAAAAAGAGCCCTTATTAACAAAGGTATCATCAAGCTTACCTCATCTAATAATAATCAAGGTATCAATCTAGGAAATGGCCAAAACTAAAATCCAATCTAAGAGCAAGCATCGTAACTAGCATATGCCCATAATAATGATAGATCAATGCAATTTAATCATAACAAAAATGTTGTTATAAATGTAGTAATTAAGTCACATCATGTATAAATAGTGAAAAAATCATTTATTCAACCCATATTTTATATGCAAAATACACCTAACCCATAACCATTTCAGCCAACATAGTAAGTACAAGAGCCTAGGCTCACACAATAGACACAATCACCTTTACCATTGTAAGTCTATCCTCCATGGAACAGTGCCTACTCATTGCATTTTTAGTGACCTTAGAGAGCCTATTAAAATTATGTTTCACAAACTCACTACTACTAATCTGATTATTTGTCCTATACCAAAGCATTATCTTCAAGGCATTCCTTATCTTGATTGGTACCATGAAAAGGAATTTTGTGAATATCACTAAGTCAATGGGCATAATTTGCAAAGATGTGTGAAAATTAAACATTTTATTCAAAATATGTTGGAGAATGGGAAGATAACATTGGATAATGGTACTTCCACTTCTAATCAAACCATTGGATTCTATACATATCCATTTCCCCAACATAACAACCAGCAGTAGCAACAACAACAATAACAACATGGGCCAGTGCAACAATAAAATCAATAATAACAAAATCAAAGGCCAAACCAATAAAAGAAACAACAAAATCAACAACACTAGAATAATGGACAGAACCAAGGTTAGAATGGTAACAACCAACAAACCTACCATGCAATTTCACATGACTACAATAGAGTTGTAGGCAATATGAGGTAGCATTAATACCATATCTATTAATCTTAGACCAAATTCTAATCAAATGAGACCATTACTAACCATACCAAACCAATCTAATCACTTTGGTAATCCTTCCTTAACCTAGTACCACACATAGGTGAACTAGAAAATAATGATTCCCACTTTTGGACCTTATATCATAACTCATCATTGCCTCATGACCATGCACAAGTGCATTGGTAACCATGAATTGTCCTATCAGGTCCCACACCATCACCATCATTTGTTAGTAATCATGGTCTTATATTTAATCCCAATTATATAATCATAACTCAAAGGTCAAAGATTATCATTCGAGGCCCACATCCATCTACCACTTTACCCATTATCCAACCAATTGTTTAACCTTGAAACAAGCCATTTACAACTAACCAAGAGAAGAAATTTGGCATTGTGGAACAATTACAAAAGATGCACAAATCTCAATTTTATATTTGTTGCATACATCAACAATTCACATAAACATTTTGAATGATTTCTTGAGCCAGTCCACTATTTCAAGTGACATATCCTTTGATAAACTCCAAGCTTTGGTTGGATACCTAGCTCCAACCCAACAAGTCACTTTCAACCAAAGAGATATGTCATCTGTTGGCCCACTACATAATAACCTATTATACACTAAAGTTTTTATAAATCAACATAAATTGAAATGTGTCCTTATAGACAATGGATCAAGTCTAAAACATAGTGTCTCTTAAGCTCATCAAGATTCTTAGGTACACTAAGGAAAATCTTAAAGTAGAGACAATAACCATCAAATCCTATGAGAATGAGGAATGAGAATCATAGGGCACCATCTATTTACCAATTATCCTTGGTCCCTTGACCCATGCTACACTTTTTTATGTGCTTAATCTTGATTTATCATATAATATCCTTTTGGTAAGACCTTGGTTACATGAAATTTATGTAGTCCCACCAATGTTTCACCAATGTATAATTTTCTCCCATTCAAGGATGGAAGTTTGTATACCAAGAGATTTTCATCTATATGAACACTATAAGTACCTAGAGGCCATGTTCAAGAGTTATAATTATCACTTCGACATGAATCTAGTGGCCAAGCAGGATAAGGGAAAATGAATAGTCCTTGATCCATCAGAAGATAACTGCATTGATCCTAATACCCTTGATTCCCTTTCCCACATGCCACCTCCTAATGTATCCAATCATTTTACTATCTTGCTTAATAGCCCAAGGGAGTATGTGACTCATGATACCTTTAATATTACAAACCTTACACAAAATCCAAAGTCCTTTAGAAGACCTAAAGATAAGCCACTTCATCCAAAATGAAAACAAAAGAACAAAGGTAAAGGACCTATCACATTTGTACCAACATCTAGCCTAGAATTAGACCCTCTTAAAGGGGATGAATCATGGTTATGTAATGATAACCAAGCTGATTGTTATAAGAATGTAAATTATCCTATTCCCAATAGGATCATGAAGAATCAATAATATGAAAGAAGAGGCCTTGGACCTAATCAATAGGGAACACTTGATCTAATTCCCATGACCAAATATAAAGGACCCTATGGACTTGGATTTAAATTACCTGGGGGTGAATCCATATAACTTTAATGTTCCATAGCCATCAGCTAGTGATGAATATGTTGGTAGCAAAACAAGTTTTAATCATAGCCTTTTTGATGACCTAGCCAAAACCAACCTGTTTAACCCTCATTCCATTTCTACCCTTAACCCAATCATTCATCATGACCCACTACCATTGTATTATCCCCAGATGATAGACTAGAACCAACAAGAGTCCAACATACTGATTGATGTGTTTCAAAATGATGAGGCTTTTTATGATTTTCTTGGCCTTAGAGATATTTTTTTGTTGGGGGACCATAAATTAGGGTTCTCAATTAAGTTGGATCCTGCATCATATTTTGAAGAGTGGGTGAACACCCTTATCCAAAAGTAAATAATTAAAACATTGAGGTCCCAAAGTGAAAAAATATTTGAGGCACTTTCTAACCATGGTAAAAGTAAAGAAAAAGATCAGTCTAGTGGTGAAAACCTATTTCAGGCACCATTTGATGGGGGTGTTCAACCTTCTTCAACCAGAGCTCAGGAGACCACCAATGATGAAATTATTTGTGAGTCTGAGTTTAGTTTTGAAGAACAATAAGCTTTTGATTGAATCATCCAAGAGTTTATAATAGTTTTTGTTACATGGACAAACCTTCCATTGGGGGACTCTAATTTGTCATGCCTGGGGGAATTTAAAGAGCTAGTCCTAAGAAAGGACTCTATTATTTCCAACTAGTTCAAATCTTTACCCATTATCCTTGAAGATGGTTCAACCCTTCTAATGGAAGATATGACAGAGGTTAATATTGAGTCCCCAAATGACCCAAAGTGGATCAATCTAGGTACTTCCCTTATCAAGAAGGAGCATGAGGTCCTTACATCCCTTTTGAGGGAGTTTGTAGATATTTTTACATGGGCATATTCTGGCATGCCAGGTTTGGACCCCACCTTTGTTTTGCACCACCTTACATTCAATCTTGATGCCAAACTAGTAAAACAAGAGTTGTGTAAGATGCATCCTTGCATTATTATATTGGTAAAGAAAGATTTGGAAAAAAAATTATAATTAGGATGTATTCGATCCATCAACTACTCAAAGTAGATATCCAATGTTATACCAGTTAGGAAAAAGCTAGAAGGAATCAAAATCTATATTAACTTCCATGATATAAATAAAGCTTGCCCTAAGGATGACTTTCCATTACCAAAAATTGACATGATCATTGACTCCATAACAGGTTATGAAATGCTTTCATTAATGGATGGCTTTTTGAGATACAACTAAATCAAAATAACACCAGAAGCCCAACATAAAATAGTGCTCACCACTCCATGGGGAATATTTTGTTATCAAGTTATGTCATTTGGTCTTAAGAATGCAGGGCCACCTACCAAAGATCCATGACTATCATATTTCATGATATGATGCATGATATTATTGAAGACTATATCGATGACATTCTTGGAAAATCAAAGACTAGGGTCGATCACCCAACAATGATGCATAGAATATTTGAAAGATTACGAGAGTATAAAGTTAGACTGAATCTTAATAATTATTTCTTTGGAATCACATCAGGGAAATTTATAGGCTTCATTATGTCTCATCAAGGGATTGAAGTTGATCTAGCCAAAGTCTAAGCTATAACAAAGATGAAACCACCAACTACTTTGAAGTAGATTCATAGTTTGCATGGCAAGATCTAATCTATCTAATGCTTCATATCTCAACTAGCTAACAAATTCCATCCTTTTATGTATCTTCTAAAGAAAGGAGTCACATTTCATTGGGATGATCATTGCCAAATAACTTTTCAACAACTAAAGGACTATCTAGAAAATCTACCTATTTTGTTACCTCTTATTATAGGAAAGCCATTATTATTGTATTAATAATCTATTGACAATGCCTTAGGGGCAATTTTGGCTCAACATGATGATAATGGAAAGGAGCATGCCATATAATATTTAAGTCATACACTAGTCATGTATGAACACAGTTATATACCCATAGAAAAATCCTATTTATCTATGGTCTTCATAGCTCAAAAGTTATGCCATTACATGTTAAATAATAAGACCAAGGTTATTTCAAAAGTAGATATGCTTAAGTATCTACTATTTAAAATAGATTTACAAGACTCATAGTCAAATGGATCATGATTCTAAGTGATTTTTACGTCAAATACATCAATTAAAAAGCCATTAAAGGGCAAGTTCTTGTAGATCAACTTGCTAAGGTAGCCCTTACTGATACAGAACCACTCACATTCCAATTTCTTGATGAATCCATAATGATGATAATTGACACACCTCTTTAGGATAAACATTGGAAGTTGTATTTTTATGGATCCTTCATAGCACATGGATCAGAGGTAGGCCTTTTATTTATTACACTACAGGGGAATATAATCCAAAAATCATTTAGGAACAACTTTCCTTATACAAATAACATGGGTGAATATGAAGCACTTATTTTAGGGCTTCACCAAATGGTACAATGGAATGTATCTCATCTAAAGGTTTATGGTGATTCTTAGTTAATCATCAATCAGGTTATACACCATTTTTAGACCAAAGATTGAAAATTGGTTCCATATAAAGCCATGGTTGACACTTTCAAGTAATAGATTGTTGACATTTAGTTTGAGCATATACCAAGGGCAAGGAATAGAACTATAGATTCTATGGCCAATATTAGATATTTGATTCAACAAATATACATAACTAAAGAGTATCAATTCTTTATTGAGAACTTTCTATTACCAGGTCATGAACCTTCAACTATCATGATGATTTGTGATATTATTGGTCCTAGTTCTATCAAGTACTCAAAACTTTACAACTACCTTTATGACCAAGTTTTACCACCTGACCTATCCCAAAAACAAACCAAAGCCTTCATCCACCAAACCACTCATTATACCTTACTTGGATCAACCCTTTACCATCATATTTTTGATCTCTACTTTTTTATTTAACTTTGGAAAATCTACACTAGAGTTATGAGAAGTTCAAGAAGGGGTATGCAGATCCCACACTAATGGGGCCATCCTATCCAAAAAACTCTTATGTACTAGTTATTATTGGCCCATGATGGACATAGATGTAGCTGCATATGTAAAGAAGTGTGATATATGTCAATGGCATGCCAATTTGATTCATGCCCCAGCTAAGACTCTAAAATGAATGTTGACACTATGGCCATTTGCTACATGGGGCCTTGACCTCATTGGGAAGATAAATCCTACCTCATTTGATGGCCATAAACATATCGTTATCACCACTAAATATTTCACTAAGTGGGTTGAAGTTATACCCCTCACTTACATGACTGGAAATCAAATTTCCAAGTTCATCTTCAACCATCTCATTTTCCACTATGGTATCCCCTCTAACATTATATTTGATAATGGAGGATCATTCAAGAACAAGGATGTTGAAAATCTATGTGTTGAATACATCACACAACATTTTTTTACAACATCTTACCCTCAAGGTAATGTCCAAGTCGAAGCATCAAACAAAACCAATATCAACATTCTCAAAAATATCATCAATGATGTCAGTCATGATTTGCACCTTTAGATATTTCATGCCCTTTGGGCATACCATACCAATCATCATACACCCATAGGAACCACTCCATATTCACTTGTTTATGGTAAAGAATCCATCTTTCCCATTGAGGTTGAGTTACCATCTCTATGCATATCGTTAAGAATGTCTAGGATGACAATGACTATCGAGTAGCTCACCTAAAAGAACTAGAGTTACTTGATGAGAAACATATGGAGGTGGTTAATAATCTCTAAGCCTATCAAAATTGACTTCAAGGACACTATAATTAGTGTGTGAAACATAGATAATTTAAACTTGGTGATCTTGTCCTTAAAGAGAACCAAAAGAATACCAAGGCCAAAATGAAGCATAAAGGTAAGTTCAAACCCAACTAGGTTGGTCCTTTCATCATTATAGCAAAATTTGGAATAGGAGCATACCAGCTTGCCACACTAGATGGACATGAACTTGATGAACCAATGAACATTATCCACCTCAAGTATTACTATGCCTGAGTAAATTGGTATATTATTTATAAGGACCATTTCATGTTGTATCATTTTATCACTCTTCTTTGTACTATACCATTCTATCATCCTATCAACCTATCACTTTTTCCTATCACCTATTCATTCTACCATACTTTCCCTATAAATCAAGTTGATTTCTTGCACCCTACCCAACCTTATGACCTTGGTTCTATTTCATTCATTCCAAAACCTCATTCAACAAGAGAATTCAAATTTTGTTTCAGCAGTTGTTTCACACATTCTAGATAGAGGTAGTATTTTGGAGTAGTAAGACCGATGTTTGTTAGTTGAATCCTTCATTTCTTATTTCATTCTCTCTCATTATCTTGATCTTAATTATAACCACCTATGGGAAAATTAGTATCATTGACCTATTACCATTGTATCTTAGTTATAAATGCCTATGGGCAAACTAGGGGTAACACTTGTTTATTATTCCTTCACTTGACAACTAGCCATTTCCTATGCCATACTATGTTATCATACCAACTATGCCTATTTTGTTTGAATTAGTTGCTACACTAGTCAGATTCCTACATTGTAGGGTAGTACTATAGTGACTTGAGGTCTTACTTTTGGACTATATAGATACCACTCAATACTTATTAAGGTCATCTCAGTCACCCTAAGCCACGCTCTCATTTGAGCATCCTAAGCCATGATATTGCCATTTTGTGAGCATCTTAAGCAATGCTTTTGCCATTTTGTGAGCATCTTATGTAATGCTCTTCTTTTTTTGATAACTTGAAATATTTAGTATCTCATCATTCTCAATCAAGTTGAGATACTCAAAAAAAATTAAAAACATTTGTAAAACTATTAGACAAAACCAAAAACACTGACCACTTCTTTACCTTAAGGATTCTAGGAACCCTTATTAAGTTACAAGCAAATCACTTGTCACTTAGTTTCCCCATCTTTTTTGGCCTTTTCTCCCATGCACTTTCCATTTTATAAGACCATTCCTATTCTTCTATCACACCCATTCTATTTATTTTCATCAATTATTATTTTTTCCCATTTCTTGGGAGAACTACATTTGGCCTAAAGTTTTTGTTATATGTTACATCCATGGAACTATGTAGGCAATGTCCACTTGCTAGTGTATATGAAGACAACTCGGCCACCCCCTTCCTTTTATTCTATTCCCCTCGTCATGTTTTTTTACTAATTTATCACCTATTTTCTTGGGGTAATGTTTATCATGTTATTTCTAGGGGCAATGTTTGTCGTGTTGTTTCTACTAACATTAGGACTAACTATTATTTATTTCTTTGCTTATTTTGTTTGTTATTTGTGTGCTTGTTTGTTTGATTTCAGCACTATTGCCTTGATTTAGTCTATGTGCATTTATTGGGTGATTCTTTATGCATTTATACCCTAATCCATCCATATTCATATGTTTACATTGTCATCATGGTTTTTATCATTAGTAAATTGTTTTCTATTGAGTATTGGATTTTAGGAGTCAGTCCTTGTGCATATTTCAACCTATCCCTCATGGTGTTCTATCATGAGGCTCATCATCAAGTGCTATAACAAAAATTAGCTTCAAGAAGTCTACATAGCAAGGGCAGTATCAACATCTCCTTAACACTAACATTCAAATCATATCCCAAATAGAGTAATTCACCATGAAATAATTTCAACCTTGTTAGTTTAGATGATCATCTCCCTATTAGTACGTTGTTCTAATTCATCATTACCCTTTAAGTAACCATCATCATCAGCCAATAAATCATGTTTGCCATAATTGGAGTCCAATGATTATATTTATCTATGGAAAAATAATTGTACACTGTCCCACCTTCATTCTCAATGATTATAACAGCCATTATTCAAATCATTGTGTTCTCACTAACTTTACTTTATTTTTTCCCAAATAGGGGCATGTTGTTATCTTTTTTGTTTGTCCTAACTAGGATAGTTCCATCTTCTCACTGATTATAACCGCCTTTGGGCAAATCATTATTTTATCATACCATGTTACCATTATTGGGGTACAATGTTTATAACTAAGTTTGGGAAAACCATTTTACTCCATTCCACTTGCATTCTCAATGATTTTGACTATTTTTTCAAACTCATTGTGTTTTCACCCCTTCATATTCCTTTTTTTGGTTCCTTCATTTTGCTTCTTTATTTTTGAGGGATCATTTTTCAACCTACTTATGCCAACCATTCCCTTGAGGGGGCATCATATGGTTCATCAATTGTCATTGATGTTATAAGCATATAGGATCTTTTCATTCTTTTATAATACATGATTGTGATTATAGCTTGTAATGCCTTCCCAAATAGGGGAAAACTATAGACACCTAAAATTAGCCACCAATAACCTCTAACCATGTTTTTGACCAATTTATACCACAGTGCATAATTTGGCCTAAAAACACTAAAATGCATTAAATGAGTTTGAATTGTTATATTCAAGTGCCAATTTTGGTTAAAGTGTCACTAAATGGGGCAATGCATTTTATGGGCCAACTAACTTTGATCAAATCATTTTGAGTTAAAATGTCAATTTTGTACCTGGGTACTCTGGATTGCTCTTTTCTACCATATTTCTTACATGAGACATGTGCCTTTGTAATTTTATGTTGGAAACATCATAAATGGGATAATGGTTCTAACACATCTAACATAAACTTCCAACTCCAATCCAGTCAAATTTTGAACTAATAATATGACATTTTGACCAATTTAATTAATTTATGCATCAATTGCCAAGATTTGCATCAAAGTTGGCTAATCATGTTTACGGCTAATTAAAACAAATTAAGACCTTAAGTTAATTTTTTATGGAACTTGTTGAAAATATCTTTATTGTAAAATTATTATGGATATCTACATCATCAAGTGACATCATTTCTTGGTTTGGCATCTACAAGCCATAAATGCATAAAATATTAAGATTAAGCCATCCCATTCCTCATTAAGACCCTCCCATGCCTCATAAATTCCCCTCTATACCAAATATTTATGGGGGATATTTATGGAGTTTAATTACATAATTAGATTTATTCATGGCCACACATCTCAATCTTGAGATGGATGGTCATGGTTGATACTAAACCATTTTGGAAATATATAAATAGAAGAGCCATGAACATGAATTTTAAGTTATCTTGGTGAAAATTTATAATGCTAAATTGATTCCAAAGCTTCATGAAATTAGTGTTATTATGCCCAAATATTGAGCTAAAGCCATCACAAGCCAAAGGCACCAAGAGGAGATGAAGGTAGCCACACTCCATTGAAGAATATCTCTTGAAGCACAAGCCAAGCAAGCCACTTTAACAAGCCATTTAGAGCATCCAAGGAAGGTAATAGACCATTTGTCTTTTGCATTCTATTTTTTTTTTCTATTTAGTTTTGTTAACTAAGCTCCCCCTAGTGTCTAAGCCTAGATATATATATGCTTGTTAGTATGATTCTTTCAATTTGATTTCATTTTGGAACTTACACAATACTAACCACCTATCTTAAGTCAAATTCCTAGTCTACACCTCCATCCAAACTCAATCAAACAACCCAACCAATAACCAAACACCCCCTACACCATCCAAAAACTCTTCCAACATAAGAGCAACCTCACCTTTTTTACCCATAATCCACCCACCATGGGGATATCTTCCACCCATATTACCACTATTCCCCTTATCACTATAAACCCACCAATCTCCACCCCACTTCAAAATGTGGTGCTTTATATATTGTATACCCTTCCACCTATCAAATACTATGGTTACCACTCACCCTCAACCAATTAAACCATCCATACCTCCAACCCAATCCATGTCAACTCCCTAATCTATCAATATCGTACCTCCCAACCAACCCACATAAAAAATTTAGCAAATACCTATGACCCCCTACCCATGCCATATTCCTAATCCACAAGGATACATAGCTCCATCTTCCACCCAACCTATTGTGCCTATTAACCCATATGTGGCACCTTTTACCCAACTTCTTATGCCTATTAAGCCTTATGTGGCATCATCACAACCCTCAATGACCACATACCAACATGTGGCATCTTCTTAACCTTCTACCAATTATCCATTTATTACATCCACCCAACCTCATCAAAACTTACCATACAATTATGGAACTCCCCAACCCCAAATAGATTTGGTCAAAATGTTGATGGGCAAAATGACCAACCTAGAATCATCTATCTCTAGGGCTCACAACCTCTTATCTTATGACCAAATGTGTATTGAATCTATTCACCCATCCATCCCTATCCAACCTTACCCTGCTCAATGGAAACTACCTAAATTTTCTAAATTCTAAAGCAAGGAGGACCCCCAACAACACCTAAGAGTGTTTCAGCATTCTTGATACTTAATTACCTATGATGACACTCTTCTCCTTCACACCTTTCCTATGTCTTTATTTGGACCAGCATTAGATTGGTATAGTTCTATCACTAAGCACTCTATATTTTCCTTTTCCCAACTCACCCAAACCTTTTTAGACCACTTTTTGATCAATACATCTAAGAAATTTTCCATCACCGACCTCTACTCCATTAGGTAATTTGATAATGAATCAATTACTAATTTCATATATCAATGGAGAGGTATTATCAACCAACTCTCTTTCTCTTTTCCCCAACTCAATTTGATTGAACTTTTCTCTAGGGTTTGTGTCAAACACATCACCCCCAATTTATAGGTTCAAACCTTCAAAAAAAATTATGAGGTTTTCACCATGGCATGCAAACTATAAATTAGAGCCATCAATGAGGGGAAGTTGAAACTAAGAAACAAAAACTTTAGATTCAAATCCAACAAGCCTTCCCCATCTAAAACCACCAACTAATCTAATTACACTAACACCAAACTAAAGGAAAATGCAAACATGGTTGTCCTTAAAACTACTTAACCTCTAGTTTTCAACCAACCCAGCCAAACCAACTCCTCTAACTCCTCTAATAAACAAACTTGAAATCAAAACTAGGCTACCCCAAAATAATACACTCCATTAGGGGATTCATATGCTTCAATTTTGGTTAAGCTATTTAAAGCTAACATCATACATATTTGTCCCATCAAACCTCCTCAATAATTTGATGCTTCTTACCTTATGCCTGATTGGTACAATGAGAATGATCTATGTGATTTATATCAGGTCTTTAGATATGATGCTATTAGGTGTAACACCTTCAAAACCATTGTCCAAAACTTGATTGATAAAGGATAATGTTCATTGGACAATCCCAATGCACCCCTGATTAGTCACTCGACATCTTTCAACAACCTTTTATTAATCATGCCCCTTCTAAAAATCAAGATGACAATAAACCAAAATCATCTCATGCTCATGGGATATATATAATCAATTTAATTATCAGTGAACCTATCATTGAGGAAACCACTACCTCAATTATTCTTTCTCAACTCCACTTATTAAAGTGATGGAATCACCCTCTATTCCTTTGGATACACAAATAAAGGAAATAGCCACCTCCTTTCCTTCACTTGATGAGATAGTAGAATTACCCACCTCTCTTTTGATATAAATACCAAATGAGGAAACCATTTCCATCACACCTTCCTCCCCCATCATGGAAACACCCTCTCTCTCTTTAGAAATTTCTCCACAAAGAGAGATCACCTTATCTATTCCTTCCATAGAGGAAACATCTTCTCAAATCTTAGAAATTTTCATCAAGGACAAGGGTGACTAAACCATTCCCTTACCTCAACATACGTGCCTAATATTTGAATCTAATGCCCAAAGAACCAAATGAGTTAACAAACCCTTCTCTACACTGGTCCAAAGCCTAGAATTCTCTTCTCAACTTGATTTGGATCAAGCCACCTTTTAGCACCATCTTGGGATCCCCTATCAAAACAAGAATGAAAATTCAACCTCACCTTCATCCACCCCATCTTCAATCACACCTACCCTTAAACCTATAATCACCTCAACCCCTTCATCAAAAACCTTTTTTTTTCAAAATCGTAGAAGAACAATCCAAACCATCTCCATTCAAAATCATCAAATCACCTTACACCTCTCTGATCAACCCTATCAAGAACCTAGGGGTACTTCCTACTCCTAGCCTTATCCACCCATATTTGAATTTGGATTTAAACCCATCTATTCAAATAAATAAAACCTTAACCAAACCAACCAAGAAAGTGGATCCACCCAAAATCCCACCTAGAACTAGAATCGTACCACCCGCTTCCTTCTTACCTTCTATCTTGGGACCCCATCTTAGGAGCTCATCCTTCTATCAAGAAGGAAAATCCTCCCAAAACTACCCAAACTAAACTTCCTCCTTTTATTCTAACTTTACCTACCCCATCCAAAACATCAAACTCCCCATCATTTTTAGCCAAACTATCTAACTCTACCTACCCACATATATCCAAACCTTCATCATTTTAATCACCCACCTCCAAATATTTCACCTTTAAACCTTCCACCTCAAAGCCACACAACACCAAACAACCCCAATCAAACCCACCCACTAAAACCATTATACCACCCATAACTCCCATAGTGAAGCCTACTTTTAAGAAGGCTCCCACTATTTCTCTTAATTTTTACTCATTTCTTAATTTTGAAAGAAGATACGAAACTAGTAATAAGGATGTGGTAAAAATACCTAGTTGGTGATGTGCACGTAATCTAGATGATGATGGATAAATCCTCTTTTAATAGGAAGGAATAACCTATAAATAAAAATGCACTAACAAAGGGGTTTGTTAGAAAGATAGTGAAGTGGACTGCCTAGTGTGAGCTAGATCCAAAAAGCATATGCTTGCTAGGAGGCTATCAATCTTCTGTTGATAAAAATTAAGTTGGAAATGATAAAGTAAAGTACTTTCATAAAATAAATGAAATGTAATACAAAAAGAAAGTAGAATGCTTGTTAAATAAAATAAATAAATATAGTAAAATCTAGTTAATACTTATGCTAAAGTAGATGGGATCTGGTTTAAAAAATCAAAAAAAGGGTCTATGAACAGGTAAAAACACAAAAGGTTAGGTTTGGTTGGGATTAAGAGGATGAAAATAACTTATTTTTATTCTATGACAAAATGACTGTCAGTGGTTAGGGAACCATCAACATTTAAACTAACCATCAATGGTTGGGTAACCATTGGCAGTTGGGGGTGACCATTGATAGTTGTGCTACCATCAGCAATTGTCTGTGGATTTCTAAAGGTAATCAAAAAATAATTATGGAATGGGTTGTTAGTCAGATAGTGGTTCTTTTGAGGGTCTAATAGTTTGGGAAAAAGGTATAGACATGTTTGATTAGGTCTTGGAGGTTATAAATATAAATAAATAAAAGACAAGTAAACTATATTGTAGCTTGCCAGATGGTTGATGGTGGAAGGCTAAGGAAATTTAACCAGATAAATAGTACTTTGGCCTCAAAAACAATTTCAAAAAAGGTTTGGGTCTCTTTTATTGATGCTAAGTTAATAAAGAAAGGTTAGATGCTGAAGAGTTTGAATACCTATTTGCAAAAAGATTTGATAGCATGAACATGGATCATTTTTACCTCCCACTCCCTTACTTTTATAGGAAAAGAGAGATGGAGGATGGAAGGCTCCCTAGAGTGTGAGGTTGTTGATCACAATGCTTAGAATTTATTAGCACCATATAAGGCAGACATATTAAATTGTGCCTCATTATCTCATAAATAACTAGTGATGTGTTAAGAAGGTGATGAGATGGGGACCTGACTATTGATGGTAAAGCTAACCATTGATGGTCAAGATAACCATTGATGGTAAGGGGGAAACCTAAAAAGTGGTGGATAAAAATAGAAAAAAAAAATCATTTTTAATTTTGACAAGTTTGACCTTCATGTTTTATGCTCTGATGATTTGGTCAATTTGTCATCTTGTTAGGAGATTATTTGACTAATTGTTTAGCTAAAGTGTCATTTGTCAATTGGGTGAGTGTGTGTTGAGGTGATCAGTGGAGATCACAATACAGTGTGTTAAAAGATGTGGCCAAGTAGTAAGACATGGGCTTTGACCTAGACAATGATCAAGGAATGAGGTAGGTGATGTTTTAAAATCATTAGCTATTTGATTAGATCTATTATTTTATTAGATTGGTTATTTTTTGGTAGATTTGGTAGGGTTTTTAGAAAGATTGACCTATTTTAGGTAGGGAAAATTAGTGGGTCAATTTGAAATTTAAAGGAGGTTTGAGGTTAGGGATAAGTGATAGGGTAGTTTTAGGTAGTTTAGTGGTTGAATTTTGTTGTTTTTGATAGTTTTAAGTGGGTACATCAAGGGTTTTATCATAGCACCATCAAGAGTGGTGGCATAACCAATAAGAATCCACCTGATATAATTTTGATGACATGGTACTTAGCTATGGATGAGGAGTTGAGGTACTATGAGGTGATAGTGTTGTTACGATGTCCCCAAGAGCTAAGATATAGAGAGTATGGAGCCAGCTTAGTAGGTGGTCTAGCTATAGTTACTCTAAGATAATGGACATCTATAATGAGTTAGGTAGGTAGATAAGGGGGACTAAAACCATATGGTAGTGCAGGAAAAGGAGTAGGAGGAACATGGGGTAGTGGTGCCCTAGGGGCCTGATTATATGATGTATATGTTTTGATATTGGCCTATGTATTGATGATGTAAAATGTATATAAGAGAGAGGTTTATACATTATTACATGTATTATTATTTGATGGACATGATGTATATGATGATTTTTGTGATGATATATATATATATATATATATATATATATATATATATATATATATATAATGTGTGTTCATGGTTGTATGTTTTTGATGTGATGTTTATGCTTATATTTATGGTTCATGGTTTGATGTCATATGATGTTTTTGATAATGGTGATGGTGATTTTATTTATGGTTATGTTTATGTGGTTTTATGATTTGATGTTATAAGATGAATTATTATGATGTTATGGTAAGTGGTAAGGATGAGACATAGATAGATAGATGATGTATGACATAATTAATGATGTTTTGATAATTGATTATGTTTATGGGTAAGATGATGAATAGTTTAATTAGGGTTGTTTATGATATGATGTTTTGATGAAAGATGGATAAGATGATATTATAGATAGAGAGATGATATATGATGTGATTCATGATGTTTTGATCATTGATAGATATATGATGTGGCTCATGGATATAGTTTACAATGTTGTGTTCATCATTGATGTTTGTTGTTCATGATCATGGAGATGTAATGTGATTATGGTTGAGTATGTAATGAAAATACATAAAGTAAGTTAGATAACAAACTAAATGTAGGAAAAAGAGATGAGAATTATGAGACAGACATCTATATGAACCAATGATAAGAGGGTAAAGAAAAAGCACAATGCATTTTTATTTGTAAGAACCTAACAAACCCCAAAGCTATATTGGATTAAGTAAACTAAGCCTTTCGTATGCTTTGCATTAGCATGTTTTGGTTGATAAAAATGTGTCTTGATCTCATCATGTCAAGTAAGCTCATAATCCCTTGATTTAAATGATGGTATAAAGGGTAGATCAGTGAAAGGTAAATGGGTGGATAGGTAAGGTAACCTTATATGGGTTAGTGTTCTCCTTCTATAGGTGACCTAAGAACCCAGCTAGACAAGTCCACGTCTTAATACTATGTGTAGATTGATAGATGCAGGAAGTCTACTAATGCTAGATGTGAAATCTAATTGCAACTTTCATAGGATAGCTAATTTTAACATAAAGTTTTTTTTATTATTACTTTTATTTTGATAGTTTGTGAATTTTATTAATGCAAGAAGTTTCAAATGATTGATTTTGACCCATTTGACTTAGCCATCCTTCAAGGGAGTGGTTTAAGTTTGGATTTGTTTATTTTGGTAGATGTACTTCAAGTGAGCAATCTATCTTTTAATAAATTTAGAGGATTTTGGGCAGTTATACTTCAAGGGAGAACTCTATAATGCTATAAATATGTGACCCAAATGATATTTGTTTTGTATTGTAAGATTTTAGGCATGGACAATTCCAATTAGGCTTAAAGGTTTACCTTTATGAGGGCAAAAAATTTAGCATAAAGAGGTTAATGGTAGGTGAAAGGAAGGGTTTGAGAGATAAAATATCATGAGATTCCATTTTATTAGAGACAAAAAGTATCCATGAGAACCACTTTATGGGTAGATCCATTATACCCATATTTAGGATTAGGCTATAACTATGATGGTTAATCACATGGTTCTATGTTGTCATCGATTCTCTTAAAAGGGAGAGGGATATGTAGGTGAAGGTGAAAATATCATAAATCAAGGTATGAGCTTATGTTAGAAAAAAAAGTGAGTTTGAACCCTCTTTAAAAAAATAAAGGATGTAGGTGTGAAGCATTGAGAGGCTCAGGTTCTAGTTTGCCTTAGAGAGAGGACAAATGATAAGCTCCTAATCCATACTTATGGGTTATGATGTAGGGTCTAAGTCAATTGAAAGAAAATTTGCCTCTTTTTCTTTTCTCCATATTGGTTACATGTTGTTTTTCCTTTAGGATGAGGTCTTAGATATTGAATTCTCATTATTTTAGGTGTTTTTTATAGGTGCGCTTGATTCAATCTTGGTAGACACGAAGATGGTTAAGCACTACTAAGTGGTGTTCATAAAGTATCTCAAGTTGTGTTAGTCATTCTTGATGATAGTCACTCTTGAAAATAATCTCCTACAAATATATTTGAAGAGAGGGAATCTACACTTTGAGAGGCAAGATTGTCTCTACTCCAAAGACTAGAGAGAAAGGGGTAGCACTCGTGGAGGTTTGAATGCTAGTGCAATAAGCCCATAAAGCAAAGGGGATGTGAAAGTGTCAATATTGAGCTAAAGCACTAATGAATTTGTTAAACATTTTTTTAAAGGCTTATACCTATCCATTTGATTGTGGATGGTAAGGCAATCAAAATCTTAACTTAATGCCAAATATGTCGTAGAGACTTTGGACTTTCTTATTCTTGAAAGATTTATCGTTATTGTTGATAATCTTATGGGGAACACCAAAATTATAGATGATGTGATGGTTGATAAAGTCAACAATTTTATTGAGTTTGGTATAGATGAGAGGCCCACTTAGGGAAATACTTGATAGTGGTAATGATTGATTGGTGCCATTATGATGAATAAGGGTTGATTTCCCCAATGAGATGTAGGCCCCATTATGAGAATGGCCAAACGTCTTTGGATACTTGTAGTTCATGGGTTAGTGCATGGTATAAATTAGCATGTTTTTAACATTTGACACACTTCTTTACATAATCAAAAAAGTCTTGGTTAAGGGCAGTTCAATATTAGCCAAGGTGAAGGCTATGTTTAGTGATAGTTAAACCATTAAAATGTCCCCCACAGATTCCATCATGCATTTCTTTGATGTCATAGGAAGCTTCATGAATATGAAGATAATAGAGAAGGAGGCCATCAAAGCTACATTTGTAAAGGATTCCGCCTATTATGGTGCAATGAGAGATTCTCTAAATAAAATTTCTTTTGGCATTTTTAGAGAGATTGGGAGGAATGATACCAAGGTTAAGGTAATCAAAAGTTTGTTCATACCAAATGTCTAATGGAGATGTGTCTACATTACAAATGGTAAAAAGGTCAAAATGGATATAAGATGGGGTGATAAAATGGTGGATGGTAACAAAGAGTTTAGATTTGGAAGGTTGTTATGGGATTTAGGAAGCAAAGGAAGTCATTGTATTTGGGAACTTGTTGGTATATCATGGAATAGATTTGATAAGGTAATGCTCAAATGATGTTAAGAGTGCATCTACAAGTTATTTATACTTTAGTAAGATATCATTATTACATTGGTAAGATCCATTGACCTAGTTGATCATAAGTTAGGAATCTCTGAAGATAGTGATCATCTTGACTCCCAAGGCTAGAGTGGTTTGGAGACCTATGACTAGGGCTTCATACTCAACCACATTGTTAGTGAATTCAAAGTCAAGTTTAAAGTAAAGGGGAAGAGTTTCACCATCAAGGAGAATGAGAATAACTCTGACACCCCCACCACATTGGAATTTGGATCCATTAAAGAACATGGTCATTTAGTAGGTAGGGTCCTCTTGAGAAAGAGTTATGATGGACTCATCTAGAAACATAAGAAGTGGTTGATTATTTGGTAGAGGGGATTTGGCTAATTAGTTAGCAATGACTTACCCTTTAATTGACTTCTACTATAGGAACTAAATATATAACTCAACTAGAAACATGAGGCACTTATCCATATGTTGGTTTTGGTATGGTTTAGAGTACATAGTCCTTTACAATTTTTTGGATGAGGTCATGGAAGATGCAGGTCATGACACACCAGTAGGTTATACCAGTGTTCTTCAAACCAAATGGCATGAGTCTATACTATAAGGTTCCCCATGAGGTGATGAAAGAGGTCTTATGTTAATCTTTTAGAGAAATCAAGACTTGATTATATCCCTAGAAACTTTTCATGAGAGATAACATCTCATGGCCAGCTGTAAGATCAATGATTTGGTCAATGCTAGGAAAAGGAAAGTCATCCTTTAGACAAGAAAGGTTGAGGACATGAAATTTGATACAAAGGTGAATTCCCCTATGGATTTGGTGATGGGAATTATGTTAGAAACCTATTAAGGATATTCAATGGGTTTGATGAAGTCAATGGATAAGAGGCATTAAAGTTCCTCTTTTATAACAAGGGTGATGCAAATGTGCATCCTATGAAGCTTTCATCTAATAGGTTTAACATCGAGACAGGTGATGATGTTATGGAGAGAAATATAAGGGTCAATTATAGGCATATCTTGATAAGACCAATAAAATGTTATGATGTGGTCACGAAGGAAGGAAGGGTAATCCTATTATTTTTTGAGGTTCAAGGATTGACCGATCTTGACAATATGGGGGTTATCTTGAGTACCCAAGTTGACACCAATTTGAGGTTTAAGGATTGACCGATCTTGATAATATGGGGGTTATCCTGAGTACCCAAGTTGACACCAATGTTAGATTCATGCAACATGGTTTGATTCTTAGGAAGAAGGGATTTATGGATATAAGAGTCCCCTATATTGAGGTAGGTGAGAATAGAATCATAGTCATAATGTTGGATGGTGTTGATGGTAGGAGAATCATTTTTACCATTTTAGAATGGATAAGAGGAAGAATTTTAGTTTGGCCACCCTTTTGATAGGTCAAGGGGACAAAATTAATGGTATTGATAAAAAAATTTAGATGGGATGATATCAAAGTCCTCTAACTTTGATGGAGGTGGGGTTGGTTTGGATGGGACATCCTCATTGATGGTGGTGATGGGTTTAGGTGAGGTAGGTTATTTTGGTGGTATAAACCCAAGGCTGAATAACTCATGAGGTTTTTGGGCTTTGATTATGGGTAATTCATGAGGTCCCTATTCATAAAGGCCAAGGCCAAACCCCTTCCAATCACACCTATGAAGGTATGATTAAGCAAAGGTAGGTTTGTTCAGATAAAAAAAATTAGAGGTGAATGATTAGGTATGAGGGGTGGTAGAAGAGGTAAGAAGTGGATGATCAAGTCCCCCATAGATGAAGTTGGTTTGATGATTAAGTGGCCTAAAATGGATGATGTTTCTAATGTTGGGCTCACAACTAGGATCATGAGTGAGGTTCCCATACTCTTGAGGAGTAGGGAAAACATCTAAGGCTAAAAGATGGTATTCTACCAATTAGAGATGTTGGAATGCTGGTTTTAAGGGGTCCTCTATGGGGATGTATGAAGAAGGGATGCATTATTTTTTTGAAGCTTCATCAATGATAGGTTAGGTTTGTTGGTAGTCGGTGGTGAGGTGAATGGATGAAGAAGAATGACATCATTAGGCCTGTACATCATATTACATAATGTGAAGGGACTAGGGTCAGTCAGTATGGTGATGACATGACCTTTGTGCTCAAATTTGATGTAATGATGTAAAGTGTAAGGGACACAACTTATAGCATAGATCTAAGGGTGTCCAAGTAAAACATTGTATTGGAACTCACCCTCTATAATGTAAAAGTGTTATATAATGGTGAAAGGTCCAAAGAAAATATGGAGAACAACTACTCCCAAGGTAGTGACCATGGTGTTATTGAAAGAGAAAAGAACCATTGTAGTTTTAGACATAATGTTCTTTCAAAATTTAAGTTGGTCATAGGCTAATGTTGATACTAGCCCCTCCATCAATCATCACACTCTTAATATAGGTTTGGTTGATGTATGTTGTGATAAAGAGGGGAAAATCAGGATCCTCAAGATGTATAGAAGGTATCTTTGAATCTTTAAAGATGACTAAGGTGGAAATTTGAAGGGCTCTAACAAAGGCTACTAGATGTTGAGGATCTTAATTTTTAACCTCTATAGATTTCATAATCTTTGTCAATGTTTGATGGTGAGGAGGTGAGGTGTTGATTAACTAATATAAGATCATTTTCACCAAATTTTGGTGAAGTTGTTTCAACACTAAATGTTGAATGGGTTTAGAATGGTTAGAATGGGATTCACCCATAATGGATACTTTAAGTTTTGGTAATGTTGAAGGTAAAGGTTTTTGGGTTCGGTTGGAAGGTTGAGGGGTTAAAGGGGGTGTCCATGGAATGGACACTTTAGCCTTCCCCTTATCTTTCTATTGGGCTCAAGATCAGGTAACCATATGAATGGTGTGGATGAGAAGAAGTGTTGGTTTGTATTGTTGATTTAATTCCTCCTCATTATTAGGTGAGAGTGGGTTGGTAGCTAATTATTGGGTAGCTTGGATTGGTAGTTGGGTTGGTAAGGGGTCTAAGGGAGCTTCATCTAATAATAGATCATCCTCATCCCATAGGCTATAGACTAGTGTTTGGAGATATTTTTAGTTCTTTGTATCACGTTTCAGTGTCCTATGGTATAGGCAAATCAAATTATCATTGAACCATGTTTGTTTAATATGTGAATGATCGAAAGGTTTGATGGGTGGTAAGGTTAAAGAAGAGGTTTGCAAAAACCTTTATAGAATGGTTGAATAAGATTCGATCAAAGGTGTTGAGGGTGTTGGGTTTTTGGTTTTAGGAGTGGGATCCTTCTTGGGAATAGGCTTTACCATGGAATTTGGAAGTGATGGGATGGTTTTGGTAGGTTGTTTTAGTTGAGATTGTTTGGTTATGGTCAATTTGGAGGTGGAAGATTTAGAGGTACAGGGTGAAGATTTGGTGATAGGTGGGAAGTTAGAGGTGGCTAGGATAGTCAAGAATGATGGGGATTTTATTTTTTTGGTGGAGTTAGGTGTAGGTAGAGTAAAATGATAAGGTTTACTATATGAGGAATATGTAACGGGTATAGTAGATGGATGGGATCCTAAAATTGAAGGTAAAAGAGAAGGGGGCGGTATGGGTCTAGTTATAGATGGTTTGGGTAGTTCTACCTTTTTAATAAGTTTACTCAAATGTTTCTTGGTGGACTTGATGGGGTTAATTCCAAATTCAAAGATGGATGATCTAAGATAGGGGTAAGAATTATTCCTATATTCTTGATGGATTTTGACAAAGAGGTATTGGGTGATTTAGCAATTTTAGATTGAGGTGGGTTGGATGGTTCCCCTATGGTTTTAGATGAAAAAGTATCTAAAGATGGGGTTGAGGTAATGATGGGTTTGAGGGTAATGTAAGGGAGGTTAAAGGTTCTTGTTTGTTTTGGTAAGGTAGCCCAAGATGGTGCCAAAAGGTGGCCCTATCTAGATTGGTTTGAGAAGTAAGCTCTATATTTTGGACCAATCTAGAAAAAGGTTTATAGATAGGTTTGATTCCTTGGTTATTGGTTTCAAATGTTAAACCCATAGGTTGAGGTGAGGGAAGAGTTTCTTCACCTTTATCTTAGGTGGAAGGTTCAATGGTTGAGGAAGATGGTATCTCTAGGGAAAGAATAGAGGAGATTATCTCTTCCTTTGGAGTGGTTTCCGAAGGAGTGGTTGGTTCTATGGTAGGTAAGGAAGGTGTGGTTTGTTCAAATGAAAAAATGGAAGTGTTTGGTTCCTTTGTTTATATGTTAAAAGGAAAGAGCAGTGATTAAACCACTTTTGTAAGTGGATTGGAGGAAGAAGTGGTTGATATAATGGTTGCCTCCTTTGGTATTTCTATCAAAGGATAGGTAGGTAAGTCAATGGTCTCTTCAATTGAAAGATAAGAGGTTTCTTCTTTTGTTTGGTTATCTAAAGCAATAGAATAAGATTCCATCACTTTGATAAGTGGGGTGAAAGAAAAGGCAATTGAGGTAATGGTTTCCTCAATAATGGGTTCAATGGTAACATCATTCACCATGTGTACCTCACGAGCATGAGATGTTTCTGGTTGGCTATTGTCATGGTTGGTGGAAGGCACATGGTTATGAAAAGGTTTCTAAAAGATATCCAATGATTGGTTTGGAGGTACATTAAGATTATCTAAGGCAAGTTTACCCTTATCAATCATGTTTAGACAATAGTTTTAAAGGTATTGCACCTACTAACATCATGTTTGATAATGCAATAAAAGGCACATAGATTTTTTTCATTGTACCATCCAAGTGTGGGTTGAGAGGCATCATATTTTTGGGGAGGTTTGATAGGAGGAATTTGGATGAGGTTAGCTTTAAGTATTTTATCCAAAACTGAACCATATAACTCCCTTATGCTAGTATATTGTCTTAGAGTGGTTCAGTTTTAGTTATAATTTTGCTGGTTTGATGGGTTAGAAGAGTTGGTTTGATTAGGTTGGTTGATAATTGGGGGTGAAGTAGATTTGAGGACAACTATGTTTATGGTTTCCATTGTCTTGATGTTGGGATGGTTGGATGGGTTAGTGGTTTTGGTTGAATAAGGGTCATTAGATTTAAAGCTAGAATTTTTTTTCTTAGTTTCAATTTCCCTTCATCAATAGCTATAATTTCAAATTTTCATGCCATGGTAAATGCCTCATCAAAGGTTTTAAAAGTCTAAACCTAAAGAGTTGAGGCAATATGTTTAGCATAACCTTGAGAAAAGAATTCAATCAGTTCAGGTTGGGGTAATGAAAAAGAAATTTGGTTAATGAGACCTCTCCATCTACATATAAAATTGACAATTGATTCGTCATCAAATTTTCCAATGGAGTAAAGGTCACTAATGGAAACCTTTTTAGATATATTAAGATCTAAAAATATTTGGGCTAGTTGAGAAAAGGATAAGATAGAGTGTTTGGTAAGAGCACTAAACCATTCCAAGGCTGGTCTAGATAAATACATGGGGAAGGTATGAAGGATGAGATAACCATCATATGCAATCAAATAAAAAGAATGGAAAAATGCTTTTAAATGTTTTTGGGGGTCTTATTTGCTTTGGAACTTAGAAAACTTAGGTAGTTCTCATTGAGGAGGGTAAGGTCAGATTGGAATGGATGAATGAATGGGTTCATTGAAAATTTGATCATAAGATAAAAGGTTATGAGCCCCATAAAAATATGATTCAAGATTAGACATTTTATGCATCAACATCTTAACAAAATCTGTTTGAGGTTGGGGAGCTCCATAATTGGGTAGCAAGTTCAATTGAGGTTGGGTGGCTAAAATTTATGGATAAGATGTGGAAGGTTGATAAGGTGCCACATATTGGTATGTGGTCATTGAGGGTTGGGATGATGCCCCATATTGGTATATGAACACAAAAGGTTGGGTAGAAGGTGGTATGTATCCTTATATATTAGAAACATATTGATAAGATGTCATGGGTGTTTTTTGAGGGATGGACATGGGTTGGTTTGGAGGTATGTTTGAAGGGGAAGGTTGAGGTTGGGTGGTGACCCTATTGCTAATAGGTAGAAGGGTAGGGGGTATGAAAAGTACCAAATTTTGAAGAGGGGTAGAGATTGGTTGGTTGGTAGTAAAAAGGGGAATGGTGGAAATAGGGGTAGAAGATGTCCCCATGGTAGGTGGAGTATAGGTAAAAAAAGGTAAGGTTGACCCTACATTGGAGGTGTTGGTTGGTGTATGAGTATTTTGGTTATAGGTTATAATGTTGGATTGGGTGTCGGTGGTGGTAGTATATGGGATATTGGTAAAAGAGGAGGCTTGTGTAATCAAAGGTTGGGTGGAGGTAACACTAATCATAAGAGGGGGAGGAATACCATAATGTGGATCTATGGGAGGAACCAAAGTAGTAGAGGTATGGTGAGATAAGGTATTAGGGTAATGTCAAAGAGATGCAGGGTTGTTATCAAGGAATGTGGTAAAATCCACATCACCCTTCACAACTATTCGTGGCATGGTGGGAGGGGGATAATGAGGAGGATAACCCTCAACATCTAAAGTATACTCCATAGAGGATGAGGATAAATAATGTGTTCCTTGGTTGGTTTGATTTCTCAATTGTTTTTTAGTAAAGACCATGTGAGAAAATAGAAAGAAATGATGAAGCTCACACCTCAAACAAAAATTAAGCAAAAGAAAAAAAATTCAAGGCAAATTAAACATACACTAAAAATGAATTTAAAACTTAGGATTATTTTTATATCACTTTTGGCTTATGCCTTAGAAAGTGTGAAGAAGAAATTTGTCTTGTAGATCAGGTACTAAAGAGGAAATCTAAGGTTAGTTTTAGGTTGTTGTTGTCTTCTAGACTTGCACCCTTGTGAAGGTAGTTTTAGACCTTCACAATCTAAAGTAACATGGATAAAATCCTAGGTTGTGGGTGGCCTATTATGTGGATTTAATCTATATATTATAATGGATATCTCCCCTTGATGTATCAATTAGGATCCCTACTTTATACTACTAGCTTACAAAGGAAAAGGGAGAAGGTAAACTGAAATGAAAACCTATCTAATTAGGGTGATACACCAAAATATGACCTCCATTTTTGTATTATGCACTAAGAGGATGAAAAAAAACATAAACTTAACTACACTTCTCAAATTTAAGTCTCCAAACATCAATATTTCACAGAGAAGATCAGGCTTGATGCATGATCTAAGGTACATGTTCAATAGTTCTCTCAAGTACACTAAAGAAAGATTGCACTTGCCATACAAACAAGATGGTTAGAGCACACTATGAAACCTTAAAGGATTATTTTAACACCTGAAAATATGTATGAATGAAATTATAGTATGAGAGGAATCAAGAATTATCACTTTCATCTCCCAACAAACCATGAAAATACACTAAAATAAGCTTTTGAGGAGGTATGAATTCCATATTTATTCATCAAAAGAGGCAAGTAAAAAAAAAATTGAGCATGGAATTTCCATAAATCAGGTTATGGATCCTTTAAAATTCCAAAAATTATATTACATGTAGATACTTGAGAGAGAGGAGAGAGAAAGAGTCAAGAGCCTCAAAACTAGGAAAATGTCCTTTCAAAAAACTCCTCCAAAAGTGCTACGTAGCATTTCCACCTTCTTAGATATTTGTAATTAATAGGTTGGCATGTAATATATTTTTTCCATTTTTTAATATTCTTAGGAGACTCATCAATATGTTTGGTCAAACTTAGAGCACTTGGAGAGTGCCTAGACTCTTGCACCAACCCCTAGATTTTAGCCTTCTTGTCTCCCTTAATGAAAAAGTCTCTTCCATGGATGTAGGTACTAAATTACCTTAAATTATTTTATTTTAAAAATTATCTATGTGCATGAATTATTATATAACACTTTTCAAGATTTTTTTATGAGACTCCTTCAACAAATTGACGTTGTCTTGCACATGGGCTTTGGAAGAGGAAGAGTCCTATTTGTACTTGTTGGAGAATTTTTACAAAGAATTATTTTATTATAAATCTTAATTTACTTCTTCATACCTTTAATATTGTGTTTCATATCCTTACTTAACATTATAATTCTTTTTAATAGGCTATATGCTCCTATTTAGCCTTTAAACCCCTCAAAAGGCTCATTTTGCACTATGGCATAGAGGAAAAAGGAGGAGTTTTTTCCAACCTTGCATTAAAACTACACTTTTACACCATCTATTGATTATTTAGGACATACCATATCTTTTTAAATATTATTTCAAGCACCATATACTCCAAAAATCATGATTTGAAACTCAAATCATGCATTTTCCATGCATTCCTTGTAGCCTTGTTTTCCTAAAAAGATCCCTGTTGAGAGATCATACAAGTTTGAAACAAAAAAAAAGTTTTTTATTAACTTTACTCATTCCCCCAAAATTATCCATGTCAATTTTTTTTTTGGAATCACCTAGAAGTACCAAAACCATAAAATGGCCTTTGGAAGGCTTGTCCTTTAAAGCATTTTCTGATTGGGCCAAAATAATGGAATGGTTTGGGAACCTTTGGATGATTTATTCTCAATTTTTTAGCTTAATCAGATTTAAAAAATCTTAATATTCCTTTTCCATCAATTGGCATCTTTCTACACTCATTGGAACATTTGTTTTAGCTTAAAAAGCTCAAAAAGTATTATTTTTGTCCAAATCTATACAAGTGAAGGTACACCAAAAAAACCTTGTTAAGGACCCTTTGAGAGTCCCATAAAATCTATGTTATGTTTCATAAATCAAATATGTGTTTTGGTGTGGTATCCAACTCAAAAAAATTAGACTGGTCCAAAATAGGGTTTTTGGTAGTTTTCACCCTTAAGGATGATTCATAAAAATGTGACTTCCAAACTGAGAAAAAATTCCATATAATTTAATTATAATACCCCCTAAAACATATCATGACTCCTTGATTTCCCATGCTAAAACTCCTTGATGAGGTGAGCATTCAAACTTGGTCTCTCAAGTGGATTCCTTCATTATGTGCACCTTGTCTTGCTTTTGAACCAAAAAATGGATTCTTTATTAATTAATATACAAATAAATGTATTTAACACATATAATATATCCCCAGGAACATTTTACAATTATTTTTAATGGTCATTAGACCTTGGAAGTGGAAATGACCCCTATTGGGCAATAGGCCTAGTCTAGGCTAGTGGGGTTTGAGTGTAAATGGCCACCCACCAGCACTTTTGAGTGTTTTATCACAATTAATAATATTTATTAATTCTATTTTACACTAAATACGTCTTTAAAAAACATCTCCAAGTGTCCCAAAGTGTTTCCAAGACAAATAACACTCCTTTTGGTCACATTTTCTCCATTATTTGTCTTCGTGCATGTCTAAAAGTGGCTTACTTATGAGACAAAAAAATTGATATGTTACATATTTATCCATGAAAAAAAATTATATTTTGGTTTTCCTTAGGTCATTATTACCCTATATATAAAATTTTCAAATCAAACTGACATTTCTAGCACCTCCAAACGTTTAAAACCTTGAGGCAAACTTTTAACTATTGAATGTGTGTAGGCTTTTGAGTATATACTGTATATTATTCTTGAAATATTAATTGATATCTATTTATCCATGAAATTTTAACATAATTAAGAACAAATAGTCATTATTTAGGTGTTCACCCACCTTATATCACTCACAACTTTTCCAATTCCTTAACTTTGCACTCTTTCTAATGGTTTCAACACATGGGCTAACTATATGGGAATGCTTGTAAGTGTACCTAGAAACCCACAAATTATCATTTTTCCATATTAAATTAAAATTATTATCCTTATTACCATTATTAATTATTAATATAAAAAACATGTATCAAAAATAACCTTTGTCCTCATCCTTCATGCCCTTGAGATGACTATTTGATCTCATGGCTATAGGTAAATTACAAGGTCTTGATGTATGATTGTGTTAAGAAGTGTCCTATAATATTTAAAGATATAATTGAACTTAAAAACCTTGAATTTACATGTAAAAAATATCATTAATTCTCATGAAACCCTCATACACTTATATTTTTGGAAAGAAACCCTCATAGGTCGTCCTGTTAGAAAACCCCTATGACTGTGTTTCCATGAGGACTGTAGATGTAGATTAACATCATGAAATGATATTTTTTGAATTATTACCACCCAATATTTTTATTACTTGATTAATAATTATATATTTATGTACTTTCCCTTGAAGTGACCTTCCTTGTGCTTAAGTCTCCAATTTCAAGGTCACCTATTCCATCATTGTGCTAGCTGGAGGTTACCTTTTACAAACATGGTTATAGGTTACCATTATTCATTAGGATTATAGATTAAACTTATGAATTTTTTCAAGTACCATATAATATAATTTATATTTAATGTGTTTATTTATTCATTAATTCAAAACCACCTTTATGGCCTTGAAATCCCTTGCTCCTTCATACCAATTAAGACTATTTTTAGTGATGTTGACTGTGAGTGTCCAATTAGGCTGGTGTATGTTTTTGTCTCTATGTTATGACTTATTGGGAAGGTTAAGGTCTGAATCCAAGGTTATTTTAACCTTTTTTATTATCATTTACACTTATATTTCACCGAGGCACCCCATAGTTCCATGGAGCACACTCTATCTTCAACTTCCCTCTCATGCCATGAACACACCAGTTTAGGTGGATGTAGATGTCAATTCATACTTGAAACACTCTATAGGTTCACATTAGGTTTTGAAAAAAAATTAATATCTCTCTTTAATAACCCCATGAATCTCTTGAGGTCCCATACACCTTATGATTTTAATCAATACCAAGTCGACTAAGTTTACTCTTACCCATCTTAGCTTGGGCCTCACTCTCATTACTAGCCTATAGATATCTTTTCATAGTTGGTTTTAGGTCATTTGGTTGTGTTATACCTTATTAATGAAGTAAATTTCTTCATTATTTCAATTATGATGCCTCTTAGGACCACTAACACCAATATATTCCATGAGGAACCTTACAGTGATTAACATGCTCACTGTCAAGCTTAATATGTTCACCTTTTTTGTAACTTGTAGGTACACCTTCTCCGAGCATAAAGATGCATGTAAGTAAACATAGGCTGTTAAGATATTGATACATGTGGCTTTCATATTTTAAAACCTTTCAAGGTCTGTAATTGTTATCAAAACATGGTCAAAACTTCACAAAACCTCATTCAAAAAAATACTTTCTTGAGAAAAATCACCTTTGCCCTTCTCTTGACTATATACCTGTAACCTATGTAGGGACAAGGTTGTAGGTTACATGGTGGGATGAATATACTTCCAATATGATTGAATAGTCTGAGGACATATTCATTAATTTATCTTAGGTCTCATTTCCTTGTGTCCACCCTTACCTTACCACCCTTTATACCTTGTTTTCATACTTTGTTGACTGTATGTGTATTGATTAGATTGTTGTAGGTCATGATTATTCATTAGGCCTGTAGGTGTAATTTATGGAGAATGATTCATGAGCGCACTAACCCCTCTTAATATATTACTCAAACTATTTATGCCATTTTATACTTGAAGAAGTAACTATATGCATAGCTCTACTCTCATCTGGACTATATCACCATGAGTACATTTAAAACCCAAACTACTGCAAATAACATTGAAAGACTATAGAGAATAATTATCAAAAATGGAGGCTTCATACACATCACTCATATACCTAAATACCCATCCATATTTTTTCAAATTATCACTCCTATGTGAGGGTTATATGATGGAGTCATTTGGAGTGATCAGGGTTCAATATGACATGACTATACATTAACCCCAAAAGTGTTGGGTGCTTTGTTTCTATGTTTTAAGGATTTTATCCCTAAATTCACTATCATCACCTCTTAACATGGTTCCTCATTCTTATATACCTACTCAAAATATTCAAATATGTATACCATGCTATCATTAAACCATCTCAACTCCATCAAGGTTTTCAAAACCTATATATCCACCTTGATCAACATTTTCAACCCTCTATCAGTAACACCTATAGGTGGAAATTTTCATATGCAGGAAATGAGAATGATCAAGTTAGAAAAATGTATAGCATATGAGGTTCAATGAAGTTTGGACCCTCTCAAATATATCCAATGCATCATTCCAAATTTTAATAACCTAAAGCAAGATTTAAAACTCCCATCTTAATGTGTTAACCCTCCTATAGGCGTTCATCCTCGAATGTATGAACTGAGTGCCAACCATGATGCAATAAGTGTAAGGATTTGTCAAGGTTCCTGATGTATCTTGAAAATTGTCTCTTAATCAAAAAAAATTAAAGCATATCTAATACAATGTGATTACATAATAACATTGAAAACAAGCTCAAAAATTACAACTTTACCTTATTGAAGAAACACACTTAAACTGAACTCTATCAAAGAGACACAATTAGAATGGAAAATTGTGAGCTATTAGTTATATGTAAAAGGTATTTCATGAATTATAACATACATTTATAACCTATGAATATGAAAATAACTGATGAACAACTCATATTTTTATTTAAAACTGATCCAAGAGACTATTTAGAAAGATATGAAAAGAAACATGGTTTTATGTTATAAGTTCCTTCCTAAAAGGAGTTATAAAATGAGACAAAGATGAAAATGAGACAAATTAAATTCTAAAAACATTCCCAAAAATAATTTATATTCATTTTTTATTGATATTGAGAAACAAGTCCAAGGACGGACCCTTCTCAGATGCATAGGCTATACTAACCTGCTATCACTCTTAGCGATTATTCATAAATATAAGGCCACAAATATAGAAAAAATGAAAATAATTTCAAGATTACTTATAACCTTAACAATTTCCAAATTTTGAGATCCTAAATCTCTCTCCTCTTCTCATACTAAGCATTTGAAAACTACCCTTTTAGGCATGCAAGGAAGGTCAATATTAGAACAAAGTTGGTATTTGCAATTGTTTTACCCAAAAATTCTTATAAACAATTTATATGGCCCTATAAGTACCCAATGAATCTTATATGATGCTTTTCTCACAAAAATCCTCTAAAAACCAAAATGAATGCCTCAAAAAAGCCTAGTTTTACACTAAAAAGGCTATTTCACAAAGGATCTCTAATTAAAATGTTGTCAAATGAATTATTGAGTATTTAAAATATTTTATGAGGTGAATAAATATGAAATAAATATTCTTCCTGATTAAATACCATCTAAACCTTCTCTGGAGGGCACAAAATGGTCAGATTTTGTAAAGAAATGAGACATGGAGTTAGTCTAAAATGTGATCAACTTGATTATTCATTTGTTAGGTATGTAATGACCTTGACACATGATATGAAACTCAAAAATGCACTCTATACTCTCACACCACAAAAAATGGCATAGAAAGGCCAAGAAATAACTAGACAAGTACAAGACAAGTGAAGGAAAAGACCTCAACTCATCTAAAACTAGCATGATATGCAAAGTTTCTAATGGTATGGGTGACAATTTGACCTGCAAGATCAAAATTGTCAAAATTTTGGTGACTCAACTAGGAAGCATGTGTGCTCTGCTTGAGAACTAGACTATATACATGACATTTGGACTCACAAAATAATGACAAATTTGATTCATGACTGCAAATAAACTTTGGCCTTGACATAAGATAATTCCTTCTTCCAAAATAAGAAGAGAAACACACAAAATATAAAAAATAACTAAACAAATCAAATGTGCAAACAAAACACTTATTTGGGATTAAAAATAAACAAACTAATCTAACTAACCATGACAAAGCATGATCAACCTGGATCAAAATAGAAATTCATAAACTTGCTCATTCTAAGAGATGGTACAAGATGCAAATCAAGGTGTTTGTGGAACATGACCCTTGATGAGGCAATCTTCTTTCCTACCAACTATCTTAACATCTCCTCAAATGAGTCATCAATAGAAAACTAGTCACCAACAAAGAGGAATGCATCTTTCACTTTAGGATCTTTTTCATATTGTTTTTCAACTAAAACCTTATCAACTGATCTCATATATGAATTGCCTTTGAATGACCTCATCTTTCTTACCATCTAATGAAATTTCATCTATCTCTTGAAGAAGATTTGAATAATCAACCCAATCTATATCATGCTATTGAATAAGTGATTCTTGATCAAACTTCTCATGAACATGCTTTCTAATAGGCAACATATCCCTACAAAGCTCTTTAATCTCTTATAGAGATTCAAGGTACAACTACCAATCATCTTTTTGTTCCTTATTTTGATCAATTTTAATATGATTATCTTGAATGGTATCTTGATCCTTCTCAATAAGATATATCTCAAATTCAATCATGATTTTAGTTTGTACTATCACATGAAGTTCTTCCACATGAAGACCACCCTTCTCATTCACACTTAGGATATCTTCTTCAAGACAAAATACAACCTCATTCCCAAATACAACCTCAAGTGAAGTATCAATGATAAAATCTTCCTCATACAAAATCAAAGCATCTTCTTCACACTCTCCAAGAACTTGACTTGCAGCTGCAACCTCTTTCTCTATCTTCCATAGAACATGCTCCTCCCGGGGAAGGGAGATGCTAGGAGGGTGATGAAATTCATTTGATTGAGAGGGAGTATGAAGCATATAAGGTTTACTATGATCATATTTTGGGATCCTGAGATCAATAGAATCATTTAGGGAATCTTGAAGATGAGGGAAAGAGAAACTTTTGAAGACCTCTACATTCTGCTCCTTCCACTTGGCCATCACCTCATCAAAATCTAAAACCTGATTTTCCTCATGGATAGCTTAAACTTGAGGGATGAGTGGTGAATAAGGGGAACTAGAATAAGGCTTAGTCTCTTGAATAGGCTCTAGAATAGGAATCTCCATTGGCACACACTGAGCATGGTTAAGAACTTCATGAGAATAATGAACACAAGAAGATTGGTAAGAAATACAAGAGGGTTCTTGAGGCAACTGGTTCAACTCAATTTTATGCCTCTCTCAAGCCTCCATCTTCTCTAATACAAAAATACACAACTCATTCATCTCTTATATATCATTAGACACATTTTGAAAAATCCCATTCACTTCCTCATACTAAGATTTTGAGCAAACTTTTCTTTCATATGCTAGTATTTTGAGCTCTATTTCATCCATTCTTTCTTGGAGACAAGGCTGCTCATATGCAACATCATAGGCTTAATGGAAAGGTGAAATATGGTCTTGAGACTAATATGGCTCACAAGGAAGGTAAGAGTCATGATCTTGATAATAAGGATCATGAGAAACTTGATCAGGCTCATCATAGCTTTGATAAAACTCCTGGTAGGGTTGATTAGGCTCATAGGTATCATGACAAGGCTGGTATGATTCATCATAGGGATGATAAGGAAACATAACATAGGAATTATCCTCATACATAGCCATCAAAACTCATTCATTATAGTGCAATGAAAATATACTTACTTGAAAACTATGCCTAGATGGTCAAAAGCAATTGCTTGAGCTTAGAGTCACCAAATTCTTCATGAAGAATGTTGTTACAATTACAATTTCACCAAGACAAGATCTTAAAACTATAGTGTATCAGATATGTTTTCATGTTGTTTGAGCAGAACTAGGTTTCAAGATACATCATAAACCTTGAAAAATCCTCAAATTTCTTGCATCATGATTGGTACTCAATCTGCACATTCAAGGATGAGCACCTTTAGGAGGGTTAGCACATTAAGATGGGATTTTTGAACCTTGATTAAAGTTATTCAAAGTTGGAAGGATGCATTGGAAATATTTGAGAGGGTCTAAACTTCATTGAACCTTATATACTATATATTCTACTAACTTGATCATTCTCACTGCCTGCATATGAAAATTTCCACCTACAGGTGGTACTGATAGAGAGTTGAAAATGTTGATCATGGTGGATATATAGGTTTTGAAAGCCTTGATGGAGTTGAGATGGTTGAATGATAACATGGTAGACATATTTCAATCTTTAGAGTAGGTAGATAAGATTGAGGAACCATGTTAAGAGCTGATGATTGTGAATTCAAGGAAAAAATCCCTAAAGCGTAGAAATAGAGCACCCAACAGTTTTGGGGTTAATGTATAGTCATGTTATATTGAACCCTGATCACTCCAAATGAATCCATCATATAACCATCACCTACGAGTGATACTTTGAAAAAATATAGATGGGTGTTTAGGTATATGAGTGATGTGTATGAAGCCTCCATTTTTGACAATTCTTCTATATAGTCTTTTAGTGTTATCTATAGTAGTTTGGGTTTCAAATGTACTCATGGTGATATAGTCTAGATGAGAGCAGAGCTTTCCATATAGTTACTTCTTTAAGTCTAAAATGACACTAATGGTTTGAGTAATATATTAAGAAGGGTTAGTGGGCTTATGAATCATTCTCCATAAATTCCACTTATAGGCTCAATGAATAATCATGACCTACAATAGTCTAATTAATACACATACAATCAAAAAAGTATGGAAATAAGGCATAGAAGGTGGTAAGGTAAGGGTGGACTCAAGGAAATGAGACCTAGGATAAATTAATGAATATGTCCTCAAACTATTAAATCATCTTAGACCTACATTCATCCCACCATGTAACCTACAACCTTGTCCCTACATAGGTTATAGGTCTACAGTCAAGAGAAGGACAGAGGTGATTATTCTCAAGAAAGTTTCTTTTAATGAGGTTTTGTGAAGTTTTAACCATGTTTTGATAACAATTACATTACTTGAAAGGTTTGAAACTATGAGAGCTACATGTCTCAATATCCTAACAACCTATGTGCACCTATAGGCCCCTTTAGGCTTAAAGAAGGTGTACCTATAGGTTACAAAAAAGTGAACATATTAATCTTGACAGTGAGCATGTTAATCACTATGAGGTTCCTCATGAAATATCTTGGTGCTAGTGGCTTTAAGAGTCATATTAATTTAAATAATGAAGACATAAACTTCATTAAGAAGGTATAACACAACCAAATGACCTACAACCAATTATGAAAAGATACCTACAAGCTAGTCATGAGAACGAGGCCTAAGCTAAGAGGGGTAATAATAAACCTAGTCTATTTGGTATTGATTAATCTCATAAGGTGTATGGGACCTTATAAGATTCATGGGGTCATTAAATAGATTCAAGACTTTTTTTTCAAAACCTAATGTGAACCTATAGAGTGCTTCAAGTTTGAATTGACATCTACAGCCACCTAAACTAGTGTGTTCATGGCATGAGAGGGAAGTTGAAGATAGAGTATAATCCATGGGATTTTGGGGTGCCTAGAGGAAATATAAGTGTAAATTATACTCAATTAGGTTCAAATAACCTCAAAAATAGACCTTATCCTTCCTAATAAGGCCTAGCACAGAGACAACAACCTATAGCAGTCTAATTAGACACTCACAATCAACATCTCTAAAAACTCTATAGTAGTTCCAAAACAAAAAAATTGACATGGAGCATGGTGGGGGAATGAAAAAAGTAAATAAAACACTTTTTTGAGGTTTCACACCTATATGAGCTCCCAACAACAAAATTTCTCTTCTAGGGCTTAAAGGGCTAATTAGGCCTAATTTGACAAGCTAAATGGGATAGAAAGCATATCAAATATTTGAGTTTGGAAATGAAATTTTGTATAGATATGTTGGTAGATAATTGGTACCTATAACAAGTATTGTTTATACATCATCACTTCTAGTTTCTCCTAGATAAGGAGCTTTTCAAGAAAATAGGGATACAATGAATACATGGAAAGTGCATGATTTAAGTGTCAAATCAAGATTTTTGGAGTAGATGGTTCTTGAAATAATATTAAACCAGATTTTGTGTGTCCTAAATAATCCATACATGGTGGAAAAGTGCAGGTTTAATGCAAGGTTGGAAAATACTCCTCCTTTCCCTCTATGCCATAGTGCAAAATGAGCCTTTTGAGGGGTTTGAAGGCTAAATAGGAGAATATAGCCTATTAAAAAAATTATCAAGTTAAGGAAGGATATGTCACACCATAATAAATGTAGGAAGAATTCAAGGAAGAGTTATAATAAAATAAGGCTTTGTAAAAAGTCTCCAACAAGTGCAAATAGAACTCTTCTTCTTCCAAAGCCCATTTGCAAGACAAAGTCAATTTGTTGAAGGAGTCTCATAACCAACTCTTGAAAGGTGTTATATAATAATTAATGAGACTATATAAGGGTTAAAATAAAATATTTTAAGGGAATTTAATACCTATATCCATGGAAGAGACTATTTCATCAAGGAAGACAAGAAGGCTAAACTCTAGGGGTTGGTGCAAGAGTCTAAGCACTCTCCAAGCGCTCTAAGCTTGACCAAACATAATTATGAGCCTCATAATACTCTTAAACATCAGATAACCTATATTAAATGCCACCCTATAAAGTACAAATATTTGAGAAGATGGAAATGCTACATATCACTTTTGAAGGAGTTTTTTGAAAGGATATTTTCCTAGTTTTGAGGCTCTTGACTCCTCTCTCCTCTCTCTCAATTATCTATATGTAAGAAATTTTTTGTAATTTTAAAGGATCATTAAAATGATTTTTTTAAATTTCATGCTCAAAAAACATTTATAATTTCCTCTTTTGATGAATAAAGATAGAATTCATACTTCCTCAAAAGGTTGTTTTAGTGTATTTTCAAGGTTTGTTGGGAGATGAAAGTGATAGTTCTTACTTCCTCTCATCTTATCCTTTCCTTCATACCTATTCTCAGGTGGTAATCTCATCCTTTCAGGTTTTATATTTTGATTTAATCATATTTTTTGTATGGCAAGTGCAAGCTTTCTTTAGTGTCTTTGAGAGACCTATTGAATAGGTACCTTAGATCATGCATTAAGCTTGAACCTCTCTATGAAATATTGATGTTTGGAGACTTAAATTTGAGAAGTGTAGTTATTTTTATGTTATTTTTCATACCTTTAGTTCATATCACACAAATGGAGGTCATATTTTGGTGTATCACCCCAATTAGATGGTTTTCATTTTAGTTTACCTTCTCCCTTTTCTTTTTCAAGTTGGTAATGTAAAGTAGGAATCCTAATTGATATATCAAGGGGATATATCCCTTATAATCCATAGATTAAATCCACATATTAATCCACCCATATCCTATAATTGTCTCCATGTTTTTGTAGGCTATAAAGCTCTAAAATTACCTTCACAAGGGTGCAAGTCTAGAAGATAACAATTGTGTTTAGGTGCTCAAAAGAGAAATCTGTATTGATCTTCAGTACATGGCCTTGTATTTGGGCATACCCCCTCACTTCACACACCAAAAAATAAGGGTGTCAATTTATTATCCAAGATATACTAAATTTTAGAGTTTTTAATCAATTAGAGAGATGAATTGGTTCTCCCCTTGGTAATGACCTCCAAGTAGGATTGCTAGGAAAGGGTAAGTTTTACTGCTAGGTGATGAAATATTACTCGGGCCTTGTCTCAAGTTTGTTTTAATGTGTCGATTGATTATTTGGTTTTGATAAGTGTGTGATAACAAGAGTGAAAACTATGATTAATTACTTTGCCTTTAGTTAACTAGATGAACTAAAATAATCAAGCAATCAATGTAATGCAATGGGTTTATTTTATGCCAAAATAAATTTTAGATTTTATTTGATGAGAATATAATAAAGGAAGAAATAAGGGGCACCTAGATGATGATAGTGTTCCACCAAGTGTGACAAAATGTTTCTCTTAACTTTTGATCATTTCTTAATTTTGGAAGAAGATAAGAAACTAGTAATAAGGGTGTGGTAGAAATACCTAGTTGGTGATGCATGCATAGTCCAGATAATGATGGATAACTCCTCTTTGTCTAGGAAGGAATAACTTACAAATAAGAACATACTAAAAAAGGGTATTATTATCAAGATAGTTAAGTGGACTATCTAGCATGAGCTAGATCAAGAAGCATATGCTTATTTGGAGGTTGTCAATCCATTGTAGATAAAAATAAAGTTGGAAATGATAAAGTAAGGTACTTTCATAAAGTAAATTAAATGCAATACAAGAAGAAATTAGAATATTTTTTAAAGAAAATGACTAAATATAGTAAAATTTGGTCAATACTTATGCTAAAGTGGAATGGATCTGGTTCAAAAAATCAAAAAAGGGTCTGTGAATAGGTAAGAACATAAAAGGTTAGGTTTGGTTGGGGGTAAGGGGCTGAAAATAAATTTTTATTCTCTACCATAATAAGCATTAGTAGTTGGGTGAACTATCAATGGTTGGGTAACCATCAGAAGTTGGGGGTGACCATCAGCAGTTGTGCTAACCATCAATGGTTGCCTATGGATTTTTGAAAGTAATAAAAAAAAATTAGAATGGGTTGTTGGTCAAATAGAGGTTTTATTGAGGGTTAATAGCTCGGGAACAAGGTGTAGATAGGTTTGATTAGGTCAAGGAGGTTATAAATCCAAATAAATAAAGGACAAGTAAATTATACCTGTAGCTGCTAGATGGTTGATGGTGGAAGGTTGAGGCAATTTTGCCAAAGTAACATTACTTTGGCCTCAAAAGAAAATTTTGTAGAGGTTCAAGTCTCTTTTGCTAATGTTAAGTTGATGAAGAAAGGCTAAATGATGGAGAGCTTGAATACCTATGTAATAATATTTGAAATCTTGAGCATGGATCATTTTCACCTCCCACTCCCCTCCTATTATAAGAAAAGAGAGATGGAAGATGGAAGGTTCCCTAGAGGGTGAGGTTGCTGATCACAATTCTTAGAAAGTCATTAGCACTGCATATGGTAAACATATTAAATTGTGCCTTATTATGTCACACATAGTTGTTGATGTTTTAGTAAGGTGAGGATATGGGGACTTGACCATCGATGATTAAGATAATCATCAATGGTTAGTCTGACCATCGATGATCGAGTGTTTAAGGAAAAAAGGGTCAAATTAAGTTAAATGGGTTAGTTAAAAAGGTTAATTTATTATGTTTATTGTCGAACTAGGTTTTCAACTAGACTCAAGGTCTGATAGAGGTCATAAGGCTTTTCAATAACTAGAATTATTATGTGTAGTTTTCTAGTGTCTACACCCACCCTAAAAGCCAAAATCTTGTCACCCTTAACACCTTTGCTCGAATCTTTTTTGACCATTTTACAAAATATGTTACAAACTTCTTCCTTAAACATATCACCTATCAATCCCTTTGACCCTTCAAGTCTTAAACCATCTTGGTTCAATAATAGTTTAATCTGCTCATACCACATGACACTTAGACATGACATAAAGAACTACAAATCTCTCCAAGCACTTATCCTTATCTTATGGGATGATGAATATCTATTATTAAATGAACCTCTTTTGAGCTCATTATCAACATAACCACTAAATGAACCTATCCAACACTTACCCACTCTTGCACTCTCATCCAAGAGTGAGGAGGAACCAAAGTAGCCTTTTATCCCAACACTTCCACTCATCCACACTATCCATATGGTCACCCAATCTCAAGCCCAACAAGAGGATAATGGAAAGGATAATTTGTCCATTCCATGGGCATATCCTTCTACCCCTCAACCTTTCAATTAGACTCAAGCACCTTCACCTTCACCTTCACCTTCACCAAAACCCAAAATATCCATTTTGGGTGCCTTTCCCTCCAACCCTTTTGAATCTATTATGTGAGTAGTTCTAAAGCAACTTCACCAAACAATGGTGAAGATGAGCCTATACAAATTGATTAACACCTCACCCCATCATCACCAATAATTAATAAAGGCCCTAAAATCTATAGAGGTGTAATTCAAAGACCCTCAACCTCTTGCAACCTTTGTTAGAGCTCTTTGAATTTACACCCTTGTCACATTCAAGGATTCGTAAATACCTTCTATTCATCCTTAAGATCCCAATCCTCCCCTCTTCATCATTGTCATTGTATACATCAATAAAACCCATATCAAAAGGGTGATGATTTAAGGGGGAGATATTATTAATATTATCTTCTCTCATGATTATGACCAACTCTAACTACCAAATAATATCATGTCATAAACCATAATGGTCTTCCATTCCTTTAATGATACTATGGCCACAACCTTGAGAACAACCACCCTCCACATCCAGTTTGGAACTTGCATGCTTTTAGATCTCTTGTACATCATAAAAGGTGAGTTTTAATATAAATTCTTACTTGGATTCCCTTGGATCTACTCCATGAGTTATGTCCCATCTACCTTGCATCAATGTCTCAATTTCAAACATGAGGGTTAGGTCATCACCATACAAGCTGACCCTAGTCCTTTTGCATTTTTCAACATGACATATCAACCCAATGACATTATTCTTCCTCACTCATCTACCTCACCACCAACCAACAACAAATCCACTCCTACAATTGATGTAGCTTTAACTAGATCATCTATCCCTTCTTATTATATCCCCATAGAGGAACCCTTAGAACCTACGTTCCAACATCTCTCACTAGGAGAGTATCATCTTTTGTCCTTAGTTTCATTCCATACTCCTCAAGAGTATGGGAAACTTGACTATAATCTTGGTTATAATCCCAATATCAGAAACATCATCCCTTTTAGGCTTCCTAACCACCAAAATAAATTCATCTATGGGGGACTTGATCATCTGCTTCTTCCTCCACCACCTCTTTTATCTAGCCATTTTTCCTCAAAAGACACATATTCTCAAGAAAGACACATATTTTAAGTGGAATAAGGACTATCAACAAGCCTTTGATTCACTCAAATATTACCTTCTTTCTCCACCCATTCTTATCCCTCCTAAAGAGGACTAACCCTTCTACTTTTATATCTCCACCACTAACCATTCCTTAGGGGTAATGCTCACTCACCATGATGAACAAAACAAAGAGCAAGTTTTTTACTAGATAATTCAAAAATGTATAGAGTATGAGACTTGGTACACCTATAATGATAATTTTTGCCTCACCTTAGTCTATGTGTCTTCCAAACTTCATCATTACCTCATAAATCATAAAACCTTTGTCATCACCCACACTGACCTACTCAAGTACATACACTCTAAACCATACCAAAACTAGTGTATGGCCAAGTGGCTCATGCTCCTAGTTGAGTTTGACCTAGAGTTCCTTCAATATAAGTTGATTAAAAGGCAAGTTATCATCAATCAATTGGTCGAAGCTCCTTTGCTAGAAAACCAGCCACTTTCACTTAAATTTTTAGATGAGTGCATCATAACTCTTTCTCAAAGGATGTCACCTAATAAATGACCATGTTATTTGATAGGTCCAAGTGCCAATGTAGTGGGGGTGCTATAGTTATTCTCATTCCCATTGATGGTGATCCCCTTCCTCTTTATTTCGAACTTGATTCTAAGTGTGCTAATAATATGGCTAATTATGAAGCCCTAATAATAGGTATCTAGACCACTCTACCCTTGGGAGTTAACCCAATTAGTGTCTTTGGTGATTCCCAACTTGTCATCAACTAGATCAATGGATCCTACCAATGTATAAATTATGTCTTATAATAGTAAAAATAGCTAGTAGATGTACTCTTATCATCATTTGATCATTACTTTATCCAATTTATTCCATGATCTACCAACAAGTTTATGGATATAGTGGCTTCCCTTACTTCCTAGTTCCCATCTACACATTTTGAATCTAAGCTCTGTGTTACCATTCATCATTTTATTACACCCTCTTATATCTAATCTGACCTCCCTACTATTTGTAGTGTGGAAAAATCTCCATCAAACATTTGGTATTAGCAAACCCTTGACCACTTCAATTTTAGCATCATTCCTCCCAACCTTTATAGGAATGCCTAAAGATCCTTTTTGTAGAGTACCTCATGCTATACCATACTAGGGGGAATCATTTACAAACATGGTTTTGATGACCTCCTTCTTTATTTCCTATGCAGTCATGAAGCTTCCCATGTTATCAAGGGAATGCATGATGGGATCTATGGGGGACACTTTAGTGGTCTATATGTCACTAAACATATCCTTTTCCTTAGCTACTATTGTCCCACCCTCAACCAAAAATATTACATTTTTTTAAATAAGTATGTTAAATGTCAATAATATGCCAATTTACATCATGCACCAACCCATGGCCTTTAAGTATCTAAGTACTTTTGGCCCTTCTCACAATAGGGACTAGATCTCATTGGGGAAATCAATATTCATTATTCATAGTGGAACCACTCCATCATCACCACCATTGAGTATTTCACCAAGTGGGTAGAGGCTATTCCTCTCATCTCGATCAAAGTTGACAAGATAGTCAACTTCATCAACCATCATATCATCTGTCATTTTAGTGTTCCCCATAAGATCATCACTGAATATGGTAAATCTCTCAAAAACAAGTAAGTCCAAGGTATTTGTGATAAATTTGGCATCAAGTTAATATTTTTCTCACCGTACCATCCACAAGCAAATGGAAAAATATAAGCATCTAACAAAACCCTCAACAAGATGTTAACCAAAATGGTTAGTGCTTCTAGTTGGGATTAGCACTTGCACATCCCCTTTACTTTGTGGGCCTATAACAATAAAATTAAAAAATCTATAGGTTCTACCCCTTTCTCTTTGGTCTTTGGAAAAAAGGTGATTTTACCTCTTGAATTCCATATTCCCTCTCTTTACATATCCAAGCAAGACATCAATTCTGAGAGTGACTATCATCAAGAGTGTCTAGCATGACTTGAGCTACTTAATGAGCACCACATAGTTATACTTAACCATTTTTGTGTCTATCAAGAGTGAGTAAAGCATGACAATAACAACCACTTGAAAGAACAATAATTCAACATCAAAAACCTCATCTTGAAGGAAAATCAACATGTGACCAATATGGAGAAAAGTAAGCAAGGTAAGTTTGCTTTTAATTATCTTGGACCCTACATCATAACCCATAAGTATGGATCAAGAGCTTATCTTTATCCTCTCTCGAAGTCAAACCAAAACTTGATCCTCTCAATGCTTCACACCTACATCCTTTATTTTTTTAAATAGGGATCAAACTCACCTTTTGTTTAACTTAAGCTCATCCCTTGATTTATGATATTTTAACCTTACTCACACCATCATCCTATCCCCTTGAGGACAACCAATTAAAACATAGAATCATGTGATTAACCATCATAGCATAACCTAATCCTAAATATGGGTACCATGGCTCTACCCTTGGCATGGTTCTCATGGATACCTTTCATCCCTAATTAGACAAAATCCCATGGTCATTATCTCTCAAAACCACTCCCTTCACCTCTCATTAACCTTCTTGTGTTTTAGGTTTTGTTCTCATATATGTAAACCTCTAAGCCTATATAGACTTGTCCATGTCTAACCTAGTATCAAAATAATTTGGGATACATAAATATCACTTGGGTCAAAAATATCTAACATGTAAATTTCTCCCTTGAAGGACAGTTGCCCAAAATCTAAATAGATTAAAATATAAACTACTCCCTTTATGGATAGCTACCAAAATGAATAAAACCAAACTTAGACCACTCCCTGGAAAGATGGATAAGTCAAATTGTTCAAAGCAATCATTTGAGGCTTCCTACATCAATCAACTTCATAAAATTATCAAAACAAACCAATAAAAAGACCTTATATCAAAATTAGAACAAGCTATCCTAAAAATGCTACAATCAGCTTCCAAATATAACATCAATAGATTTCCCACATTGATCAGTAAACACCTTGTATTAAAACATGGAATTGTCTATTATGGTTCCTAGGTCACCTATAGAAGGGTCAAACTAAACCATAGGAGGTTACAATCCCCTTTGCACCACCTATCACCTATCTTCCCTTTGTATCATCTAAAAATCAAGGGATTCATGAGTTTACTTGACATGATTTGATCAAGACACCTTTTTACCAACCAACACACACTAATATAAAACATTTTAAAGGCTTATGTTCCTTAAGCCAATCTAGCTTCGATTTTTTCTAGTATTTACAAATAATGATGCTTCATGTCTTTTACTTATCCTCTCATAATTGGTTCATGCGTTCACATAGACATGTGTCTCATTTTTTTTCATCTCTTTTCCCACATCTAGTTTTGTTATCTAACTTAATTTATGTGCTATCATCAACAAAATAACTATAAATCATAACAACACCATAAGTATCACATCATCATAAACCACAACACATATCCATGAAAAATAACCATAATCAAAACACTATAACCTTATATAAAACAAACCATCTCATCATCATAATCATAACCATAATTATAACTCATCATAAACATCATCCATAATCATCACATGCCTAAGCTAGTGATTATATATCTCATAAGCAAAATTATAATAAACTATAAAGATAAAAACCATGAATCATGAACCATAAAATCACATTATATCATCATCATATCATATACATCATGTCTCATCAAAATAAAATAGTACATGTAATAATGTACATCTCTCTCTCTCTCAAAACATATACATCTCACTGCATCAGCTCATAGTTCAGTATCAAAATCATATACACATATACATACATATCATAACCTATGCCCTTAGGGCACTAATATCACCTGATGCCTACCTCTTTGAGGTGCCTACCTATCTTACTATAGATGCAACCCATTGACCTAGTGTTGTCATACTGGCACCACCTACCAAGCTAGCTCTGTACTCATCCCATTGAGGACCCACTAGGTAGTGAGTGAAGACTATCACTCATAATACCATAACTCCTATATGGTGGCTATATACCTCTGCATACCAATGGTCCTTGATGGACCTATTGGTGATACTAATACTCCTCTAGTATGTCTCAAAACATCTTGCTCATGGGTGACCTGGACTAGTGTGTCCCTCACCTGGTCCCTCTCACCTATCACAATGGAAACTTGACCCTGTAATGTCATAACCTAACCCTATAATATCCACATACCCATATAAAGTTATGACTTGTGCCTATGTAGTGGCTAGCACCATTCTTACTTATCCATCAAGGCTACCTCCCTGTACCTATACCTATGGACCCCCACTAGCTAGGTCCACATATATAATCTACCTACCCCATCATCCCATCCAAAATCTACCATTGCATAAAGGGCCTAATACTATGATGCATAGCCATCAACAAAAATTGCATCATCAATCTCTACTCTAGCAAGTAGCTCTTCATAATCAATAATAGTCTTCATTAGTTATGGCTTTGGAAGGAAAAACTCAACAACCTTCCATCTATATCTCAAGAATGGACTCAGAATCCCCTATATCAAGCTAAACTACCAGCAAACCCTATCAAAGGGGATGATCTTAGTCTCACCCTTTCTCTTCCCAAAAATCCACCTATAGCTTTGCATCAATAAAATGTGCTTAGTATAGTGGGCCCACCTTGGAAATCTGACATATGACCTTTAAACCACATATCCAACCACCAAGACCTCTAATGCCCCTTTGAACTAATAAATGTCTTGTACACCTCCTCCAATTCTTATGAGCAAGTAATCACTCTTCCACTACATAAAACCCACCCTAAATTCCATCTGGTCATATCCCTCCCATGACAACCCCATCAGCCTTAGAATCCAAATGTGCTCATAGGCCCAACAGTGTAACACAAACCCCACACTAATTTCATACCTCTTATGAGCTCTAAACCCCCATATCTCTATATATTTGAACTAATAACATAGGCACCCACCCAAACACTATGCCACCTAATAGCATCTCTAACAATACACTTATCAATAGATAAGGAAACCTACCACTACTTGAGTATAGAACTATAAAGCAAGATATCAACATCATCATCATATTCATGAACCTCTAGTCATCTCTAGCCCTTTGATATAAAATTTTGTAGTTAAATCCTATAGCATGCCACCTAGTGAAGACTTGATCTTCACCATATATGAGCTCTATGTGCTCGTGTCTCTCCTCCCTCTCTATGTGATATATTAGCTCCCCTTGAATGGGAAATCATGTGATCCTATGTATATCCTCTAACAAGATAGTTATCTCACCATTCAATGGGAGAAATGTGTTCATGGTTGGATCCCATCTCTTGATAAGGACCACGATCATCACCACATCTCATGGCATGTACTAGTAGTGCATCATCTCTCTAAGGCCAACTACATTCATGTGAGCCCAATCCTCATCTGTCATCCCATGATGTATCTTTGCAAATATATGAGGAACCTGATCCCACATCTGGATCTAATCCCATGCCTATAAAATTCAATATAGTAAATACACTTAGTTTTCTATAAACTAATTTACCCATGGACAAACATCCTTTTACCCCACTTCACCTACTTAGTTTCACCTATTTTATCTATACAAACAACATCTACATCTTTCCTTTTAACCTACCCTAAACCCAAGCTACCCTTAGCATTCTAATGCTAAAACATTTTACACTCACCAATTAGTTTCATCCAAAAAAATTAACCATTTGATTGACCACCAATGGTCACTCTAATAACCAATGGTTGGGACCCCATTTGTCTAATGTTCATTGACCATCGATGATCGGATATGACCTCCAATAATCGAGTATGATTGTTAATTATTACTGTGTATGACTACTTGTGAAAAAAACCCCAACCCTACCCAACCCAAAACTTACCCAAACCACCCATATCCAATAACTAATCATCCTAACATTGTCCTCTACCCTACCCCAGACCTACCTACCTTCCCAATTTCAATTTTTACCAAAACATTTTCATAGTACCAACCTCGAAACCTAATATATAGGGAAAACCTAAAACCCTCCCAAACCAAAATCAAGTAAACTTAAATTTAACTAAAATGACCCAATCAAAATAATTTACCAAATTAATTCAACCCCTATCTCATTCCTTGATCATCTTTGAGGAGGAATCCTAGGTCCTACGACCTAGCCGCACCCCAACCCACCCTACATCCTCGGTCTAACACACTAGTCAAACTCAACACAAATTTCACACTCAACCAATCAACAATCACCTTATCATCCCTCTTGCACAAAATGATAAAGTATAAACGCTCACAGTCAAGATTTAAGAGTCAAAAAACAAATGCCTAAAATGACTCATCATTTTCACTTTTGACCTCCATGCTTTTAGGGTTTTATCCCCAACCATGATGGTCAGGGTGAACACCGATAGTCAAGTTTATGAACCATGACCATCGATATTTAGGATGTCCACTTTTAAAAAATTTGTAACCCAAATGCCCACCTTTGGAGATTACCTTCTCCACCTACGCAACCAACCATGTCCTCCTTGACATTAGCCATTTTGGCTGAAACTATAGCATATTTTGTTATGACCTTGCTTTGGTCCTTTTGACTACATTGACCAACATTGCCATATTAAACATTTAAATTTTCACCACCTAGTGCACACCAAACCATTTATGTTTTTTCTAGGATAACTTACTACCTTAGATACCTATAAAAACACCAACCCTATCTATGATACTTGATAGGAATAACTTGATTAGTTATGCCTAACGTTGTGGCTTGATTACCCCATCACTAGTCCTTCTAGAACCAACCTTATTTTTATCAACCATGTAAACTTAGTCTATGCACCATCTTGACTATCTTACTTAGTTGCACTTTATGTGCATATTTTCACTTCAAATTCCCAACCACCATTGTAACCAACCTTGTGACTCCTCATAAACTACTCATCAAACCCACACTTGATTTAGTTTCACCTCATCCACTCTTAGTTTGAGGGGGAACACCTCCTCCCATGATCAGGGTAACCAAACCTTTGACCCATAATCCATTTTTATCTTACAGCTTATTGACATAAACTACATAACAAAAAGGGGAAAAATTTAGACACTAGAGATATGCACATGATGGTTCTAGATTTCAAAACACTCCTAGATCAGACCATTACCTAGCCTTCGACCATGACCCTAAGCCAAGTTAGCTAACTAGCTAAACCAACTCACTAACCTACCTTTTTCACCCAAATTGACCTTTGAAACTTGACCATCAATGATCTCCATGATTTTTGATGGTCATGTTCTTACCACCTGAATACTCAAACTCGATCAATGTGCAAACCCAAGTATATCATAATTTAAATCATGTAATGAGCTAACACATCAAAAATTAAATTTGTGTAATGAGTTTTACCCCTTTTGGAACCTACACCACCATCTATTTGCTTATAAAAGAGAGGAGTAAGAGGTGAAAAAAAGACTAATCCACATTCATCTAGAGACTCAAGATTTTAGCAATCAGGTAATCAAGATATCAACTAGCAGTCATCAAGAGATTTTAGCATCAAGAACTTCTTTGCAAGTCTTCCTTTTAGTAATTCAGCAGCTATAATAGAGACCCAAACCTCTACCAAAATTATTCTTCAAGCAAATTATTGTTACTCTACCAAATTTTTTTCTCAATCTACCATCAGCCATCAAGCAACAAACTAGGTACATTTCATATTTTAAGTTTGTTTATTTGGTTTATGATATCTTTACCTAAACCACACCCTTTTGCTTATTAACCTCTAACCCCTTGGCTCTAAAAAACCTTCAACACCTTGTTTTATCCACTATACAACCCTTTTCTAAACACCTTATAACCCACAACAACCATTGATGGTCACCCTGACCATCGATGGCCACCTTTAACTACCAATAGTCACCCAACTGTTGATGATCGCCTTAACCGCCAATGGTCATCCTAACCACCGATGGTCACTGTGGTAAGAAATAATAGAAATTTATTTCTACTTGCTTACCCTCAACTAAATTCCATTTTTTGTCTTTTTGCCTATTTAAAGAGATCCCACCTATTTTCTAAACCTAACCTAACCTATTTAGTATTAGTATTGACTCACTTATTGTTATAATTAGACTATTTCCTTTATCAAGTATTTATTTATTATTGCATTCCTTTTTAGTGTCTTTTATCATTTGATGCAAGTACTTCATATTTATTCTTTCAACTTAATTATTTTAAAAGAGTGCATTGATAGCCTCCTAATAAGCTCGTGCTTCTTGGATCTAGCTTATAATAGGCAACCCGCCTTGCTATTCATCTAAAAACCCATTTGCATTAGTGTTTTATTATCTATAGGTCATAAGATAAAGATGAACTCTTCACAATCATCTAGATCACATGTGGACAAACAAATAGGTTCTTCTACCATACCCGTATTTAGTTTCTTATTTCTTCTTTAACTAGAAAACAAACTAAAATTGAGAGAAATAGATACCATCAAGTCTAGATCAAAGAGGAGGACAAGCCTAAGACTACCTTTGTGATAGAATGGGATTAATTTTCATATAATGTGATACCCTTTAGACTCAATAAAATGCCATCTATGTTCTCTAGAGTGGTGATCATCGCTTTAAGGATTTCATTCATAATTTCCTCCAAGTATACTTAGATGACTAAATTATGTATGGGCTAGTAAAGGACCATTATGACAACTTATGCTTCATGTTTGAGAGGTGCAGGCAATTGTAAATATCTTTGAACATCAAGAAGTGAATCTTTACAACACCATTTGGTACCTTGCTTAGGTACATCATCTGTAAAGATGGTCTACTTGTCAATCCCATGAATATTGCAATCATCCTACAACTCTAGACCCCATCAATATAGAAAGATGTTCTCACCTTTCTTGACCATTGTGGCTATAATAAAAGTTTATAAAGAGATATGTAAAGATTACATCATCATTAGAGGATCTCTTATGCAAGTATGGCCTATTCTATTAAGGCACAATACAATAATATGCCTTTGAAACTCTAAAGCTCAAATTAGTTAGCATGCCTATATTATAGTTTCCCAACTAGATGACTTCATTCAACATCCACATTGGTGCATCTAGTTGTGTAATTACACCATTTTGGCATAAATGGTCAAAGGAAAAATATATCATAATATTTTTTTACAATTATAAAACTCACCCAAATAGAATAAAACTATACCACAATTGAGCATGAGCTACTTTCCATAGTCTACACCTTAAAACAATTCAAGCAATATTTGTTAGAAACCCCATTTATCTTCTTCATCGATCATAAGGCACTTAAGTACCTTGTAAATGATCCCATTTTTCATGTATGTATTTTTAGATGGATAGTTCTATTTTAATAATTATAGTTCTTGATTGTAGTAAAGCCTACAAAATAGAACTCAATCCCAGACCATTTGTCCCACATCAACTTTGGCAATATGATAGTGTATATTAAGGATGATATGCCAAATTCACAATTATATATATTTTAACATGTCCTCAAATATTTAGTAGAGATAGTTGTATTTTTGACATCTAGGTCTATGACTTAGACTATGAAAACCAAAGAAAAGAAGTAGCTCATAGTTTGTATTGCCCCCTTTTAGTTCATTAGTAGGGAACTATACAAATTGAGTCAAGATGAAGTCTTGCACTGATGTGTCTTAGAACACAAAAGGTAATCCATCTTATAAGAGGTATATGAAGGGATTATAAGAGGACATCAAATTGGAGACACTACAACATGCAAGGTACTGCAATTAGGCTTGTGGTGGTCAAGTCTATTTTAGGATGCAAAAGAGTCTACCAAGGCATATGACATCTACCAACACATTAGAAAACTAAACCACTAGGATGAGATGCCACTCATTAATTTTATTTATAACGTGATATTTGAAAAATGGGCCATTGACTTTTTTGGTCCAATTACTCCCACTATGAGGTGTACAAGTGTACACTACATTTTGGTAGCCATAGACTATTTCACCAAGTGGGTTGAGGTAGTGCTAACCAAAGACTGCACATCCATCATAGTCATAAGGTTTATTTTGGAGAACATCATTAGTCTCTATGGGTGCCCACTCAATTTGAATAGTAACCATGGCACATACTTCGTCAATGAAACCATGCATATCCTACTAATGGAATACATGGTGATGCACCATAAGGCAGCACCTTATCATCCCCAAGTGAATAGTACTACTGAGGCATTCAATAAGATTTTAGGAATGTACCTCACAAAGATATATGATTTTGGTTACAAGGATTGAAATGATCATGTGTTAGTAGTGTTATAGGCTTATCATAATACATACAAACACTTAAACAAGTCCATACCATTCCAATTGGTATTTGTCATAGAGTTAATTTTATTGATAGAGTTCATGGTGCCCTCATTATGCATTATGTGTATTGGTCATCTAGATGACCAAGAATCTTTGAGAGCATGACTGGAAGACTTGGAGTGCTTGGATGAGATGCACACCCAAGTGAGATGGAGCCAGTAGATAAAGAAGTCATGCTAGAAGCCTTAGCATGATAATCATATTAAGCATAAAGTACTTACTAAAGGAGTATTGTTCTTACTTTATGACTCCAAGTACCTTAAGTACCCAGGCAAGCTACAAATTAGGTAAATGGGCCATTATCTCATCCACAACATATTATAGATTGACATATGCAAGTTATGCATATTCATGGGTGAAATTCTCACTAGGCATTTCAATGACAATTGACTAAATCCCTATAGACATTAAGATAGCACTTACACCATTAGGCACTAATTTCCCAATCACAAGTTGATTGTTATGTGTTGACCAAAATAAGTTTGGTGTAGTCCAAACATGTTCTTATATTTTGTGTTATTATTTGTGTTAAGTGGATAAGCGAGGCACTTTTAAGCCTATAAGAGAACTCTTCTAGTGCTTCCAAGCATAACTCCAGTCAAGTGAGTTGAGCATGGTTGATTTCTAAGCACCTAAGGCTAGACATATAAGTTTTTAGGCATATAAAGTTACCATATTTAGAAAAATATGAGTACCAAGTGACAAAGGGTGGCACACAAGATTCTATTGAATAATAGATAAAAAGGAGGCACACAAGATGCTCATGCACAAGAGAGTAAGAGAAGATAATGAAGCCCTGGAGGATCAGTGTAGGAATTTGTATGGGGTAGGTTAGGCCAAGGAAAGAGATGTAAACATAAATAAATCAACTAATAAATAGAAGCATAATAAGAAGAGAAGATGTAATTGAGGATGTTGAATCATGTGCATGTGAACTAGTGCACCTAGGTTTCATAATAAGGGTGAAGGTCACACCAAGGTGAATAAAACATAAAAGGAAGATCATCAAGACATCTAGTACCCACCCAATGATTGGTAGGAAGTGACTATTTGAATCACCTGTCACTTCATCGAATAAGTTTTTAAGATAATTTAATGACTATGATGGTGGAGGCATAAATATCATAATAAATGTGAATGTGTTGGTGGATTTTTGTGGATTTTATAGGTTTAGAAAATTTTAATAAATCTATGTGTTTCCATGCCATTAATCATCAACCATTAATGGGGTATCTAAAGTTAAGGTATAAAGAGGTAGATGACACACTTGACTAGGTTATAAACCTTAAGAGAATTTAAACAAAAATGCAAAGAAAAACTAGAGCTAAACTAGATCTAAAGTGAGAAAATGCTACCAAGTGAAAACTTGAGCACCCATAGGAACCAAATGAGAATGATTGAATAGGGAGAGAGATTGCATTTCATTTGAGATTAGAATAAAGGCATGTGAAGAAAGAATTGAGAAAGAATAGGATAGAAGAAATCCTAAATAACATCAAGGCCATTACTAATGGTGAATGAAGCTCAAGATCCAAACTCATAGTCATAGACCCCATAACTATGAGGAAGTGTAAAACAAGATTAAGACCTTCAGGAAGATCAATAGACCATGCTTTAATAGTATCCAATGGGGAAGAAATGCTTAATTTTAGGGCCACCCCAGGCATAGAAGGATGCCAAGAAGGTGTAAATAGTAGAGGAAATATCCCTTGTGAAGAAGAGGGCACAACCAATTGAAAGAGTTAGTATTTTGGCAATTGACCTAAAAGTAAGCATGAAGCTTTTGTATAGGGAAACATAGTTTCCCTTGAGGTCATAATGGGGGAGACTTGGGTATATTTTGAAAACACCTACAGGCTAAAAGAATATAACCATTTCATGTTGAACAATGCACAAGATATCAACTAAGATTGGATGGTTGACACAAGAATAAAAATAGAGGCATGCATGGTGTTGTTTGATGTCTCCATCAAAGATAGGCTTGCAACCACTGGTGCAACCTAGTTATATGAGCTACCAAGTTTTATCAAGATATAGGAATTAGTGTAATTCTTCCTCTCACATGTCCACATGGATCACTTCTACTTTATAAGGAGGCACATGTGGATATCAGTAGGGATCCAAAACATAAGGATGGACATCCACCAAATGATGGAGGATGATGTAGAAGTAGATAGGGTTGTAAAACTCTTAGGATACTATAAGGTAGGGTTCACATTATTGATCAAAAACATAAAGGACCTTCATACAAAGGTAGTGGTTTACCTCATTATCTCTAATATTTTCCTTGGTGGTCATTTGATTGATATTAATAAGACCTACTTATGTATTTCCCATCATCTAATGTAAGGGGTCAAGTTCAATATCACAAATTTTATTGCTGAGGAGATGGTGAAGAATGTGATGGAATACCACAAGGTATGTGAGACCTTTAGGTATGGATTTATGCTAATATTTATAGTGATAGAGGAGATTATCATGTGTTATGGTGATGAAGACAATCTTTAGGTCTTCACAGTGCAAAAATACTCCCTGATGCTGAAGTACCAAGACTTTACCTACCCTCCCTCCTTATTCCAAAAATATAAGACTAGGGTGTTAGGTTGGTGCATTCAGTACATAGAAGCATCTAGGATTGAATGGTGTATCTTAGAGGGGCTCCCCCAGCACATGTTTGGCATGATGACCTTCATTGTTATTCAGCACTTATGTGTAGTACACTTAGCACTCACATATGGGAACCTATCTAGTTGGATTAAACTACCTTATGCATTTTATGCAAAATATTTCATAATAATTCTAAGGAGGAGTCCCAATACATAGCAACTATATATCTCGATGAAGGCCATGGATGGAGAAATATGTAGGTTGAGGTAACAGTATGTGCTTAGGAGATAAATCCACAAAAGATGAGGAGGATGACTCTGACCACATGAACCTCCATCCCCTCCATATGGAAGTTATAAATGGGTGCATATTCATGTTTTATTATGAGATGAATCTATGTAATAAGGGCATCGACCCTAAGAAATATGATGATCACCCCCTCTAGATTAGTGATGAAGGAAATCCAACACCAAATATATAATATAAGTCTCCCCAAAATAATTAAGGAGAAACACTTGAGGAAATTCAAGATAATGTCAAATTTAGGGTTGCCTTTGGAAAACAATAAACACCTCTAACTCCCAAGAATCACATTACCTTTGTGCTAGTGACTACTTCCTCCAAAAAAATCAAAAAAAGAAGTCGTCTAAGGGACCCATTATTCTATGTATGATAACTCTAGTGGAAATGAAGGTAGAAGAGGCCCTCACACAAGGAAAGGAGGAAGAGATGGAGGAACAAAGACCTACATCATGCAGGTCAAATAAGAAGAGGATCCCAATGCAATAGATGTATAGAAGGCTCTTCAAGGTGACACAACCATTGTGCTTAAGGAAGTAGAAAAATTGATCAATGCCTCATCTAGGGAATCTTCCACATAGCCCCCACAAATAGAAGAGGAAAATAAAAGGTTATGGAAGAAAATGGGCCAAAATAAAGAATAAATAAAGATGGCACTGGCACTAAAGAATAAGAGGAATCTTGGAAGGAAATGGACATGAGTCAGGTAGATATTGAAAAGGCTAAGGCCAAGGAAAAGAAGGCTAGGGAAGAGAGGGCCAAGAGAAAGAGGAATAAAAAAAAGGTTATTGCAAGTTTAGGAATAGCCTTTAAAAAATCCAAGAAGGCACCTAGCACCCCCACCAAGAAAGTAGATGAAGCTACAAAATAGGCATGCCCAAGTAGTGAAGGGGTGCCTGAAGTAAAGGAAGGTGATAGTAGCACTTTAGAAAAATAAAAAGAGACTGAAGAGGAACCCTAGTAGAAATAAGGTGATGCTAGTACAAATGTAACACACCTAGAGGTAAGCATTAAAAAAAACCTAAGAATAAGAATCAAACAAATGGGAAAAGTCTAAGGAATAACCCCTTATATAAAAAAAAAAATATGAGTCCTTAGAGGAAAGTGTCAAATAAAGTAATAGTGCCAGTGAGGAGGAAGAAGAAAAAATGGAGTTGGTTATCACTAAAGAAGATGGTGGGGAATTGATAATTATAGAAAAAGTGTAGAAGGGGTGGTTAGATGAAGACTAATATATGTTTAACTTCATGCCCCCTGAGACTGCCATAACTAGGATGTACAAATAACTTACATGTATGTTTGATAGCTACATAGATGAGCCTCACTTTGAGGCACCTTAAAAGGCCATATTAGGCACATAAGAACTCAAATAAGGGCATGATTCCCTCGTCATCAACCCTCACACAATGAACCCAATTTGGTCTAATAATGTGTTTATCTAGATGGCCATAGAAGTCACACACAAAAACATCATCTATGATGGTAGGGTAAATAAAATGGAAGAAACTCTACAAGGATGATCAAGATGAAGTGTAGGCCATGAAGTTAAAGCTATAATACCTATGCAAGTGTATATAGATATTCAAACCATCTCTCTTAGTTGGCATCAATACATCCAACCTCTCTGAGGTTGATAAGATATGTGTGTTAGTAGAGTAGATGCTCTCAAGGATGAAACCAAAACTAGTGCAAAAAGAAGATCCTTGTGTTATTAAACAAAAGGATCTTGCTACTAATCTTGAAGAGGTGGAGGACCACTTCAAAAAGCTATAAGAGGGCATAGATTCCATTGATGCCATCTTCTTTAGATTTTCCAACCAAGCATCAATAATAAATGCACACCTCAAGCAAGCAAAGGAGGAAATGGAGAAGCTAATGGTGTAGGTATATTTTATGAGCAGGTCAGATCACACATAGATAATGGAGAAGGTAAATGTGTTAAGTACCTAGATTAAGGACCAATAATAAAACCTAGAATCACTTTTTTGTGCTTTGAAAACTAAGTCCTGAAATCAAGGAGCAATATTGGATGAAGGAATGACAAAATCTAAGGAAAATCTTGATGACTTTAGAAAAGATCTAGAAAATATAGATGTGCTTGTGATTAGTGCCACCTCTATAGAAATAGATAGCATTGTTGAAGAGATCAAACTCACTATCAAGGGATTTGAGGACTTTAGTACGGATCTCAAAGAGAGTGTGCCCAAAATTTTCATGCTAAAAGCTTTGATAGACTCATCTGAGGGCAGACTAGCAATTTTGTATGGGGTAATGTTAGGGCCCTATTTTTTAAAGTATGGGATCTTTGCTAGCATGACAAACACTTAGGTGTGAAGCAATCATTTTTAATGATTTATATTTTTTCATCTTGACACAAATTGGAGGAATTAGTTCTTATTTTATGATAGTTGGTAGGTGGCTAATAATTCCAAGATTCTCAGGGCATCTTCTAGGTTGGATGAGATGTGGTGACTACAACACAAAGGGTACAAGGTGATGGAGCTAGAGGAATGATCAAAAAAGGTTATATCAAGGAACTTTGCATGCACTCTCCACCCTAGCAAGAGATGTTCCTATGTGTTATAAAATAAGCTTGAATAAGTGAGTAAGGAGGTGACTTGAATACAACAAATCTCTAAAGAAATGGTTTTCCATATGATGGCTACCATTAGTTTTAGGATTCACTCAGATGCCATGAAGACTCCATTTATATATTCCCAAGCTCACCTATGAGCCTCTAGGTAGTAAAGTAGCTTTAGCAAATCATATGCTCTATTCTATATATGTATGAACTCTGTTCTGTAACTTTGATTAATGGCAATGGTAGTTGTTCTAAATGGTTCTCTATCTAATTTATGCATAATTTGAATTTCTAGTGAAATGCACAATGGTCCTAATGTTGTAAATTGAAACTAGTTATGTTAATCATGTTGTTTTAAAACTTCTAGTTCATGATATTAATGGCATCCCTATGTTAATTGATGATGTCAATATATCTTTTAGAAATAGCCTAAGTATATAGATCTCATGCACCAAGTGTTCTTACCTTTGTGAAATGCACGAGCTTAAAATGAGTATTCAAGTTAAATCACTCCCTTGACCCATAAAAGTGCCTATATGTTTCTAAGCTTAGTGAAACAATGGCTTGTGCCCTTAAGACTATAGAACCACCCAAAATAGGCTTGCACTCCTATGATCAAAACTAGTTCTCCAAATGGGTTTGCACTTATAGGCAATTAGACTTAGCCCATTAAATTATTGTGCTAATGAATCTACCAAAATACTTATCTCAAATGATAAAGTCCTATAATTGATATCTCACACCATGGCAAAACTAGCCCAACACAGGCCCAAATTCTTTCTCTATTGTGCTTCGGGTGAATGCATAAGGTCTGTGCCTTATGTGAATTGATTCAAGTGTTAAATGTTGAGTGAAAAATAAATATACCATGTTTTTTCCTAGTTGTATTGATTCCATAACTAACTTGGACAGCTGAATGAGCACCTAACTTGATATTTGGCCCACTTTACTCTAAGAAGCCTACTATGCAGCTATTATGATGACATTCTTGGTTATGCCATCTTTCAATTCCTGAAGTGTTATGTATTTCTTCTCATAATGATCATATGATTTGTAAAATGTATAATACATGATATGTGTATGATGTATGTATTGTTATAAAATGTGACACTTGGTAGTGGGAAGTCCCATTATGCAATGAATTTCACATAACTCTATCTTAATTTTTGGACAATCATTCTTTTGATGTACCTATTTACTACACTCCATGTAACATATAGATAGTTTGGGTCTATTTATCTCATTTAATTCATCCCCTTTGCATAGACACCATCTATCTTAGCATATGTTTTTTCATTAAGATGTAGACTTTTTCCATAATCTTTTATATACTCAACTCAAATCACAACAAAACTATCATCAACTTTATTAGTGAATTGAGTTTGTGTAATATAAAACCTAATTAGTTTGTAGGCCCTATACAAAATAGTTAGCTTTATCTACATTTTGAAATAGTAAATTCACTCTAATTATGACATAGAGAATTTAAAATCATAATCTCTATTGATTCTCTTGATTTTTGATGAATCTCCTACAAGACCCAAATAGTTTGGCTTGTGCATTTATATATCTTGAACTCTCTAATTAGTATGTTTTGACATCTTTTAAGGATGTTATTTTTGGATTAATTTTGTACATCAATTTTATATCTCTCCCTATTAAGGCCCCTATGATTTCACACTTCTTTGCATCATCAATGGTGACACATTTTACTTTCCACTTTATTTCATAGGTTAAAAAATATTTTTCATGGTTATAAGACCCATCATATGATTTTAGGGTTATAAAATCTCCCATAATGAGAACCATGTTTCTTTTAACCACACCTAAAAGTCTTGTTGCTTTGGAATGAACTTTATAGGTGTCATAAGATTCACTAAAACTATCTTTGAAGTACTAATATTCTTATTTTCCAATAATTTATGAGTTTTCACACTTAGATTTCCCAAAAAAATTCAAAATCATCAAACCATGTGGCATGTCTCTCAACTTCTACATTACTTATTATTATTAAAAAACTAGGCACATTGGGATGCATCCCCTTGGAATGAATGATCCTTGTCTGAGGTATATTCCTCAATTGAACTTGAACCTAACTTTACTCTATGATTGAGCATAACTTCTTCAATAGATTGCCCTTCCTCATCTCCAAACAATAGCTTCCCATTTAAATGCTTCTTAAAACTACTATCTAATTGCTTTAATTTCTTCTTGTTTTAACCTTTAAGGGTTTAGCTAATGTAAATCCTAAGTTTTATTAAAAGGGTGAGTAGTCTAAATTAGTGGAATAATATGTAATAAATAACCAATAATTTGTCACAAAATTTAACTTACTTTAACTTTCTAAAAATAGTAATAAATATGTTGCAATAAAGACTTATCTAGAAAACACTTGAAGTGGAAGATCTAAGTGCTAAAAATTAGAATATGAATAGGTCTAAGTGTCGTTAATAGGATCCATATGTTAGATCTTCCTCTGAACAATGGTGTCATACTTAGACAGTAGCACCATGTGGATCTAGTGTCCTTAAAATAGTGCTAGTGTCCTCTATGTAGGACTATTCCTATATTTTGGGTGTACCTACACCTACATATCTAGTTTTTATTCTTACGTGCATAAAATCAAAAATCGTGTATTGTGCCTATAATAGTCAATTTATGATGTAAACCCTAATCATCCTTGAATTTATAGCATGAGATAAAAATGCATGTTTATTAGTAGAATAGGTTGTGTAGACATCCAATTCCTAACACCACTTATGTTGAAATTATCAATCTTACTCAAATTGCACTCAAATGACCAATTTAGGTCAAACTCACGTAAACATGCTAAATGGTTCAAACTTGTCATATACAAGTGTTGATTTAGGCCAATGTATCCTTAAATGGGTCAATGTATTTTATGTGATTCCTAACTTTTCTTAAATCATTTTAAGTCAAAATGACATTTTTACCTTTTTGTGCTCTGGATCACTCTTTTATTCTAATTCATTAGTACACATCACATAACTTTGTTCTTTTTTATTGGTAACATCCTAAATAGGATAATGGTCCCAACACATCTAACATCACCTTCCAATTCTTGTCGAGTCAGATTATGACCTAGTAATATGATTTTCTGACCATTTTGATTTATTATGCACCAATTTCTAAAGAATTTCACTAAAATTGATTAATCTTGTTTAAATCTAATTAAATTAAATCAAGAGATTAAGTGGATTTTCCATGGATTTTATTGATTATTTCAATATTGGAAATTGATTCTCAATAACTGCACATGATCTATTAGGTGGCATCCACAAGCCATAAATACAACAAATATCAGGTTTATGGGCACCCATGCCTAATTAATACCCCTCCCTCACAAATCATTATGAGGATATTTATGAATTTAATTTAAAATATTAGATTAATTCATGGTCACACATCTCAATCTTGAGATGTATGGTCATGGTTAATCTTAGCCCACTTGGAAAATATATAACTAGAAGAACATAGAACATCATTTTTAAGCTAAATTATTATAAACTTATAACACAAATTTATCTCCACAACCTTTTATTTTGATCATTATGTTTTATTTTCAAGCTTCATTTGATAGGTATAGATAGATATTTATTATCTAGAACATGTTAGAGGTATAATCACTAGGGGTGAATCAGTGAGCCCAAATAATCCAACTTCAATTCTGATCTTTACAAACACTTAACTAGTTACCGTAAGCATTCATGAAGCATACACATCATTCATAGTAAAGAACAAGAGAGATAATTCAAGATCAAACATATAACACATGGCATACATGGGAAACCCTCTTGGGGAATAAAACCCACTAGAACATGTAATTGGACTACTATCCTATAAAAATAAGAACCAATTTAGACCATCTACAAATTATCAAGGAACTACCATTCCTAATTTTAGTGAGACTACAATCTCATAAGGAGCTACCACACCTATCTAGATGAGATGCAATAACAACTAAACTTTTAACAAGTTTCACCTTAAAAGAAGGTTGCAACCTTCTTAGATGTTGAGTTTCCATAATAACACCTATGAAGAAATATTTCCTCAACATTTATTGCTAGCTAATATGATGGAGATACAAAGTATATCAGCTCTCTTCAACTATGTACATGTAATGCATCCAAATCCACCTTTTGGACCACTCTACACTTCTCAACAACAAATCTATCACCATAACACTCCTTGTTGTTCAAATCACATTACATACTTGAACCAACACACAAATATCAATTAGGATACATTATATATCCAAACTAACCCCACTCTTCAACCCTTTTCTCACACTCACTTCAGCACACCTACAAAAAATCTTTTGTAATAACTACAACATGACCATATGGCCATACACATAGTCCACACTTTGATCTACCTCTCAGATCAACCACCCAGCTCATACAATATTCACCTTGCCTTCACCCATAATTTACACTCTCAAATAACCTCTTGAGTAACTTGCTCATTCTGCCTCCTCTAGGTTCATTAGGTCCACTAACCCGTATGTCCTCCTAAACTAGCTTAATCAGATAAGCATGTTTGATCTTCTTTACTCTATGTTGGTCCTCACTAACCTATACCTTATTTTTTAAAATTTATTACATTCACTTGGTTCCATATTCACACTCCCTCATCTAAGTCTTATAAGTCTAGAAATTACCATCTTTGATTTCACTATTTATAGAGCATTGATGATCATCACCATCTTGGTCAGTCGTTAGGTATGCCTTAACCCTTAAGGTAACTATCTCATTGAGACATATCTTAATAAAATCTTCATAGGTCATCCATAGCATCTATGGGTCATCCTTAAGTAGCTACACATTTTAATAAGGCCCTTGTAGCTCTTATAGGTCTCATGGAAACTTTTTCACCCATTTAGCACATCAATGAGTAAAAAAATAACATAAGACCACTTCCAAAAGCATAGGTCCACACTACATGACCCCTTAGTCATCCTCAAATGCTTACATTCATCATTACACTCTTCTACTCAAGCTCAATCAACATTCTTACCACACAATCACCATGAACAAATGCACAATCAGCATCTAAACCTTTGTTCATACTTCATATGGTTGGTCAAACTTTCATAATGCACACAAATCATCCTCATGGATTATACAACACTTTCCAATTCATTAAAAGACATCGAAAAAATATCAAAATAATCTCTAATAATCTTTTCAGATCACTTACAGTCCATGCACAAACACATAATCAACTTTGAAACTTCATAAATATGTTTTTACACACTTTCAAATCTTCAAATCTATATGACAAATGTTCCTTGGAGTCCTCTACAACTTTTATTTTTACACAATGGGAAAATTCTACCTGGATAAATTTATAGCCAAAATATAGAGCATTATTTTTTCCTTTATAAATTCAAATATTCAAATGCCAACAATCACAATTAAACCTTGAACATCATGCTCACATCTCATGTCCTTGTTTCTTATATTAAACATGCACTATCGATCTTGTTTGATATTTAATACATAATCCACCAAATCCAAATGTTAAACATCTAATAATTGACCTCATCTCATGCATTCTAGAGACTTTGACTCAGTACACTCTATCTATTTCCTATACATAGCTTGATCTTTAACATCATTAAATTATTATCACTTTAACTCCACTTGTGTCATTGAGCTCTATATGTACAATCACCCACTCATCGTTGATCCTTGGAAGAAGATTAGTCTTTATCTCTACTCAATATTAAACATCATGCACTTGTCCTCATCTTTTTTCTTCCTAACTTCTTGGACCAATGTGCACTGTCAATGTTGTTCAAACTTTAACTTGTGAAAATTTGACTATGTGAACCTTATTTATCTGCCTAGAAGCCAAACTTTTCATAGTGATATATTTTGATACACTTAGATGCATGATCTATAATTTGGGCCATATGATCTCTCCACATAGGAAAATCCATCCATATAACTATCTACTATTTTAACCCATACATGTGTGAGATTTTCCATCATTAACATGCTCACTTAGAATTTTCTTCCACAGAGTCAACTATGCCTAGAACTGCCTAGAAGGCCAACTTTGCTCATGCATATCTTTTGATGTGATTCATCTCATGATCTAAAATTTAGTGTAAATAAACTAGGCTCCAAATTGAAAAAAAATCATATTCTCACCTTACCCTAAAACATCCACACATTCAAGATATGCTATCATCAAAATTCTTACTCAACTCTTTCTTGCCTCATGCAAATTTGGCTAAAAATGGGAAAACACTATCAAAATGCATAGGAGCCCAACTTTGAAAATGCATATATTTTGATGCACTTAGGTTCATGACCTAAGATTTAATAAATAATATCTATGCACAATACTAAACAAACCCATGTGACCATTTCATCTTGACTCATCCACACATGGCAATGGTGATGTTATTAAACTACCTATTTAAAATTTCTGCCATTAGACCCAAAGTGTCTAGAAGAAAAGTATGGACAACCAAATGAATTTCACTTATGCACATACGTAATAAAATCATAAAATAAACCTTAGGGACATTTTTCACATCTTATAATTATCATAATCATCCTTGAAAATCTCTAACCATACCAAAGCAAAATATCAACCAAGCATACTTCAAGCATACTAAGACAAGCACATTGCACACTTTATCATTGTCACATAGATTATCAAAGATATTCATCCACTCACCTAGACACTTTCATGACATCATTGACAACTTTCCAATAATCTCCCCCTTTGTCATTGATGTCAATAACCATCATAGAGCAATATATAACTCACCTTCCTTCTCTATTTTCAAGTATTCTCACAACAAAAATTTTCTCCCCCTTTGACATAATGACAAAGTGGGTACAATATGATCATAAGGACCTAAAAATTCCACCAATTATATAAGACCACCTTATAAATATGATACAAACTCCCCCTTACCTTGAGCCTACTTTTTCTTGCATTGATAACTTCCTCTTGCTCCATGCCAACACTCTCTTCAACCAAGCACAACAACCAATATAGAAAAAACACACAAAACCACTAGAATTTGATGGAAATCACCAAGAAACATCTAAGAGTGAATCCCCCTAAGATATTTGAGCCATTCACCTTTTGATCATCTTCAGATCTCTACACACCATAAAGAACCACCACACATGCTTACTAGCCTTCTCTCTCAATCTACCACAAGGACCACCAACAAAAATTTATGACACTCACCAGATATGAAAATTTATCTCAACTAACCTGATAAATCTCCTTGAAACAAACATACTTTTTTTTGGAGAAATTGAGTAAAAAGCACTCTTCTTCAAACTAGGCATGTCTAGCCTCCTTGTATCCCTACCTAAAACTTGCAAAGCACAAAAGTTTCATTAGACACATCTTCAAGACCTAAAACTTAAAATATGAATCACTCTCATATTTTCCCTCAAGTACAACAATTTTCATTACCTACCTCATCCTTGACAAGATACTTTCTTCACAAACCTACTAGCCAATTAACCCTCCATATTGACAAAAACTTGAATAAATTGAGAACCATAAACCTTAAAATATCTAAGAATATTGTTTTGAAAACCCATTAGTCCCATTCAACCTATAAATAATCCTCAGATCTCAATTCACAAGGAAAACTACTTTTCTAGCATAGCCCAAAACCCTAAAAACTCAAAAATAAATAAGGTCAACAAACCTCCTTCTAGTCAACTCACACCTCTAAAACTTCTTGCTCACCTAGAGATAGTGATCACACACTTTTGGACCAAAATTTGAGAAAACTAAGAGCACTCAAAAATATTCAATTGGTAAAAACATACCTTCAAACCATAAAAACACCTAGAGCACATCACAAAGAAGTGTATAGTCCTTTATGAACACAAAAATATACTTGACATTGCATCAATCTCATTAAACCACCTAGAACCACCCATTCTGACCCTACACAATAGCTCCTTCACAAACCTCTAGAGCAAGCTCATGAACTTATTTCTCCCCCTAACTTTATGCTTCACCTAGAACATAACACCTTTAACAAGTATCTAAATATTATCCAATCATTGTCAATACTCATATAGAGACACCTCATCTTTAGAACACTATGAAATTTCATGGCATACATAACTATTTAACAAGAATTTAATAGGCTTAGGAAGATCTTGAACATAAGTCTAAAAGAAAGGCCTTAAACTTATAGGCTCACCTAGCATCTACCACAAAATGATATGCAGATAGATATTTGAAACTCACCTTAATACCAAAGCATCCAAACCATGATCAACAAACTAACTCCTTCTCAAGATACGTCCACTAAGATTCTTTATAAGCTTATTTTATCCAATAAAATATATATAAAAAGATTATACAAACATACCTTGTTTTCATACCCTCTCATCAAATAATATCTGACAGCCACCAACCTTCCTCTGACTGACAAGTGTCTTCTTGAATCATAGCTAGTGACACCCCTTTGACATAGAGAGACTAAAAGTCCCAAAACTCTAGAGAGTCCCATATCTCCATAATCTCATCAGATTTATTGTCCTACTTGACTTTAATTGAATCCTTGACTTCATTCTTTTCTTCAAATTTGTCAATAGAAACTTTTAACTCTTCTTCATATCTAATTATTTTTCCACCTTAGTAAATAATCCATCAAGTCTCTTAGACTCAATAGAGTTAGTATCCTTAGTCTTTACTATCTCAGGTCTCCATACCAAAGTTTGAATCTTCTTGTCTTCTGTAGCTATCTTACCTACTTGATCCTTGAGCTTATCCTAATTTACAACATAGCCTTTTACAGCAACTTTCTTATCAACCTTATGACTAGAATAATTAGCAATGATTACCTTTGGTTTCCATACCTAAATATTTCCTTTATCAAACCTTCTAGGATATCTATATCCTTTGACATACCTTGAAGACCTCTTAACACTATTTGGACATAATCTATAAATATGTCCACTCTTATAACCACTGAAACGAATAACATCATTCATACATTTTGATAGGTTTGAACTATGATCAATATTTGGCCAAAAAATCCTTCCATCATAGCTCCATGAATGTCCATACTTGATTTACTTCATTCGATAGTCTTTAGCTCTATGACCATACATATTACATGTATAACAATAACCATGAAATACACTAGCATGCCTTGAAGCATTTGGTTGTCTAACAGACCTTCTTGTGTTGCTTTCAAAGCTTGCATTCTCCTTGACATACTCAATCTTCTTTTATAACTTATCCAACTTCACTTTAACAAGCTCATTTTCAACCATCACTAAACCTAACTTGGTTTCCAAATGAATGTTCTCATCCTCTTTATCTCTTACACTAGAAATTTCAGCCATTAACTGACCTCTAATAACTTGGATAGTCTCCTTATCACTCTTAGCTTTTTTATCTATGTCATCCCTTATTCTACATGATTGCTCTATCAAACTTCTGATGGGGATCAACCAACAATAGATTACACTTATGAAAGCAATAAACACGGAATTAAATCAGATAGACAAGTAACTAGAATGATAAATAGCAAGAACAAGAGATACAAGAAACCACCCTAAAAACTTGTATTAAACTCTTTACAAAAGGAATACAATTGAAGAAACTTCTTTCTTCCACACCTCTCTCAGATGTATAGATCTCTCACTAGATCTCTATCCCTCAAGAGCTCTCTCTCTCTCAAGAACAATCAACTCCAACAACCTGGATTGATTCAATTCTGTACTGTTTTTCAACATACCAATACAATAAGCTAAGAAGATCTAATTCTACATATAGAATTAGGAGACTTGAGCATGCACTTACAACCAACAGTTAAGCCTCTTGAACAAGGACTCTAAAAATAATCTTACTAAGAATAGAGACGTGAACTTAAGACTACAACTTAAACTCATCATGCAAACACTCGGTTCTGTCCTCAGAAATAGCATTCTGGACGCACAGGTAACCGACGCCGGTTCCTGCCTGCTTGCTTGTGACCGACGTCAGCAGTTCCACTATCGACGCCAGTGTCTCTTCAACTACACCTGACCGACGGTGGTCGCTCCTGACCGACGCCGGTCGCTCCTGACCAATGCTGATGACTGTGTAGACCTGAAACTGTTAAATGCGCTCATATGTGTAGACAATCTCCCACTTGGAGATAAACAGCTGCACTAGTACCTGTACAGCAATATCTTCTAGCTCCTCCATCTTTAACTCAATCATGAAGACCAACAGAAGTTGAATGAAAATTCAACTTCTCCTTTGTAACTGGCTTGGTTAACATATCAGCAGGATTCCTATTTGTATGGATCTTCTCCAGCTTCAACTCACCATCTTCCAATACCTGTCGTATGAAGTGGTACCTTAGCTATATGTGCTTTGTTCTTGAATGAAAGGCTGAATTCTTAGCCAAATGGATTGCACTCTGACTGTCATTATACAATCTACAACTCTCATGCTCCCTACCAAGCTCATCCATGAACCGTGTCATCCATATCATCTCTTTGCTAGCCTCTATGGCTGTAATATACTCTGCTTTTATAGTTGACAAGGCAACAACCTTCTGCAACTTAGATATCCAGCTAACCGCCGTTCCACCTACAGTGAAAACATAACCTGTAGTGCTCCTCCTGCCATCCAAATCACCTGCCATATCTAAATGTACATAACCATGTAGAGAAGTATCTGAACCTCCATAGCACAAGTGTCTACTACTGGTTCCTCTCAGATATCTAAGGATCCACTGAACTGCTTTCCAATGTTCCTTACCTGGATTGGCCATATACTTACTTACCACTCCCACTGCTTGGGAAATATCCGGTCTAGTACACACCATTGCATACATCAAACTCCTTACTACAGAAGAATATGGAACTTTACTCATGTACTCTACCTCATCATGTGAATTAGGACATTGTTCTTTACTCAACTTAAAATGTCCAGCCAAAGGTGTGCTTACCGATTTAGCATCCTGCATATTGAACCATTTCAACACCTTGTCCACATAATCCTCTTGAGACAATATCAACCTATGATTTTTCCTGTCTCTCTTAATGCTCATGCCAAGGATTTTCTTTGCTGCTCCCAAATCCTTCATAGCAAACATTTGAGCTAATTTCACCTTAAGCTCAGAGATATCCTGCATGTGTGATCCTACAACCAGCATATCATCTACATACAACAATAGAATAATATATCTACCGTTATCAAATCTCTTGAAATACACACAATGGTCAGATTGACACCTACTGTAGCCATGCTCAGTCATAAACCTGTCAAATTTTAAATACCATTGCCTAGGAGCTTGCTTGAGGCCATACAAGCTTTTCTTCAATCTGCACACTAACTTCTCCTTACCCTTGACCTCAAATCCTTCCGGTTGTTCCATATAAATTTCCTCATCCAAATCTCCATGAAGAAACATTGTCTTAACATCTAGCTGCTCAATATGCAAATCCTCAAAAGCAACCAAAGACAATACAACCCTTATAGAAGTCATTTTAACCACAGGAGAAAAAATCTCACCAAAGTCAATACCTGGCTTTTGTGCAAATCCTTTCACTACTAATATGGCCTTATATCTCATTTGTCCATTCTCACCTTCTTCCAACCTGTAGGTCCATCTGTTCTTCAGTGTCCTTTTACCTGCTGGCAACTCAACCAAATCCCATGTTTGGTTCTCTCTTAAGGACTCCATCTCCTCAACCATGCCACGCTCCCACTGACTCTTGGACTCCACCTGTATTGCTTCTTCAAAACTCTCTAGTTCTCCACCATCAGTTAGCAATAAATAAAATAGTGAAGGAGAATATCTAATTGGAGGCTTACTCACCCTTTCTGACCTCCTGATGGGTGTTTGAGACTCGTTTACAACACACTGTCCACCCAAATTCTCTGACAGTGACCGACCTCAGTCACTTCCAGACCTGTTACTGGCCAACGTCGGTTCTGCCTGACCGACATCGGTGCATGTCCTGCCGACGTCAGTCTCTGTATGGCTGACGCCGGTCTCTGTCCTACCGACGCCGGTTCCTACCCTGCCAACGTCGGTCTCTGTGTTTTCCTGCAAGTGATTATTTCTTTTTCCCGCGAGCTCATATTGGACCTTCACCTCGTCTAATTCACCATTGCTCTACCCAGATTGATTCAGCTTCCTTAGCTGATCATAATACATCACTCTTTCATTGAAAACAACATCATGGCTCCTAATTACCTTGTTAGTTTCTAGATTCCACAATCTATAACCAAAATCATCTGAGCCATAGCCAATAAATGTGCACCTCATAGACTTAGCATCTAGCTTCTTTCTATTTTCTTTATCTATGTGCACAAAGGCTTCACAACCAAAAACTTTGAGATATGAGAGATCTACCTTTTTACCTGTCCATGCCTCTTCTGGAATTCCACCATCCAGAGCTATAAAGGGTCCTCTATTAATCAAGTACACTGTAGTGTCAACAGCTTCTGCCCAAAACTATAGGGGCAAGCCAGCATGCAATCTCATACACCTTGCACGCTCCATTATTGTCCTGTTCATCTTTTCAGCAATTCCATTCTACTGAGGTGTCCTTGGAACCATCCTTTGCCTGTGGATTCCATGCATATAACAATAATCTTTGAACTTATAACTGTAGAACTCACCGCCATTATCAGATCTCAGGCACTTCAATATTTTACCTATTTCATTCTCAACCATAGCTTTCCAAATCTTAAAAGTCTCAAATACATCAAATTTCCTCCTAATACAATAGATCCATACCTTCCTTGTAGCATCATCTATGAAAGATACATAGTACTATGATCCTCCAATGGAAGCAACCTGAGCCAGTCCCCACACGTCTGTGTGAACAAGCTGCAACTTATGCCTCTTCTTAGTAGACCTGGTCTTGAGAAAACTAACCCTTTTCTATTTTCCAAATACACAGTGCTCACAAAACTCTAGATCTATGCCTTTTAAATCTGAAAGCATACCTTTGGACTTAAGAATTGACATCCCCTTCTCACTCATGTGGCCAAGCCTTGAGTGCCACAATTTAGTATCCACATCTGAAGTAGATAATACAGAAGGAGAATTGTTAGTAACACAATTACACAAATAGAGAATACCTTCTCTCTTACCTCTGGCCATAACAAGTGCACCCTTGGTCACCTTCCAAGATTCTATTGTGAGAGTTACTGTATAACCCTCATCCCCTAACTTTCCTGCAGAAATCAAATTTCTCTTCAAGCTAGGAACATGCATCACATCTCTCAACACCCATGTGTTGCTATTCTGCATCTTCAGCTGCACTTTACCTTGCCAATTATTTTACAGGACTCATCATCCCCTAGATACACTATTCCAAAATCTCCATGGATATAGTCACTAAAATATTCTCTATTAGGGGTAGCATGAAAAGATGCACCAGAATCTAACACCCAAGATTTTATATTATTATGTAGAGAGAATATTAAAGCATCTTGTGCAATACCTGCAACCTTGGCTTCTTCCTTTCCTTCATGCTGATTGTCCTCCTTAGGCTTTGACCAGCAATCTCTGCTTATGTGCCCAATCTTTCCACAATTCCAGCATTGTGGCTTCCTGCCATTTCTGGATTTGGATCTTCCTCTCACCTTAGACTTAGATCTTGATCTCCTTTTGCTCTTATCTTTCTGCCTTCCCCTACTCTCAAAACTTAAAGCATTCCCAGATGTCTCTTCTGTGCTTTTCCTGTGAATTTCCTCATTTAAGATAACACTAACAACATCCTCTACTTTCAAAATATCAAAACATAATATCAAAAGAGCTTTTATTTCATCATCAAACACTATATTGACCGAACTTAATTGATTCACAATTCCATTGAAATCATTCAGATGAGTAGAAACAGATCCACCTTCATTCATATGCAAATTAAATAACTGCTTCATAAGATATACCTTATTAGAAGCAGAGGGTTTTTCATACAAATTTGCTAAAGTAGTCATCAACTCTATTGTAGACATTGCCTGTGATAAATTAGATATCACAGTGGATGCTAGACTCAGTCTTATAGACCCCAGAGCCTTTCTGTCAAGAACTTCCCATTCTTCATCCTCCATGTCTTTGGGCTTCTTTGCAACCCCACCTAACGGTAAGTAGAGATCTTTCTGATACAGATAATCCTCTATCTGCATTCTCCAATGTTGATAATTTTTTCCATTAAACTTCTCCATTCTCAGTTTACTTTCATCTGCCATTGCTTCTCCCACTCAAATAGAAATCCCTACAGAAACCCCTGTGAGAACTTGTAATCAATACACACTACACAGATTTAAACCACCTATTAGTGAACCTGAGCTCTGATACCACTTGATGGGGATCAACCAACAATAGATTACACTTATGAAAGCAATAAACACGGAATTAAATCAGATAGACAAGTAACTAGAATGATAAATAGCAAGAACAAGAGATACAAGAAACCACCCTAAAAACTTGTATTAAACTCTTTACAAAAGGAATACAATTGAAGAAACTTCTTTCTTCCACACCTCTCTCAGATGTATATATCTCTCACTAGATCTCTATCCCTCAAGATCTCTCTCTCTCTCAAGAACAATCAACTCCAACAACCTGGATTGATTCAATTCTGTACTGTTCTTCAACATACCAATACAATAAGCTAAGAAGATCTAATTCTACATATAGAATTAGGAGACTTGAGCATGCACTTACAACCAACAGTTAAGCCTCTTGAACAAGGGCTCTAAAAATAATCTTACTAAGAATAGAGACGTGAACTTAAGACTACAACTTAAACTCATCATGCAAACACTCGGTTCTGTCCTCGAAAATATCATTCTGAACGCACAGGTAACCGACGCAGGTTCCTGCCTGCTTGCCTGTGACCGACGTCGGCCGATCCACTACCGATGCTGGCGTCTCTTCAACTACACTTAATCGATGGTGGTCACTCCTGACCAACACCGGTGACTGTGTAGACCCAAAACTGTTAAATGCGCTCATATGTGAAGCTTTTAGGCTCCACACCTTAATAACTTCCCTCAAGAGAAATGACTTGTGCTTCAAGACCTTTGATTATATTTATCATATTATGAGTCTTCTTCTTTTTCTCCTTTAGTCCACCAAGTGCACCCATGAGCTTAGCTTCTAGATCAACTTCTTCTTCACTATCATGGCAAACTTCTTCATCACACATGATGTCCTTTTCTTTTAAATAACTTTCCTCTTTTGAACTCAAACTTGCCTTAGAATATTCTAGTTGATCCTTGATGTCATTGATAACCTTCTCATCCTCTTTAGTATCATTTTTCAAAGTACATATCTACTCTTCAAGCACCTTCATCACAATCTTCTACTTTTGATTCTCTTTCCTCAACTATTTATCCATCATTGTACCTACTCAAAATCTCCTTCAAGATGTTAAGCTTCTTACAAAGGACCCACTCTAATACCAATTATTAGATTTATAATCATTGAGGGGGGATGAATCAGTGAGCCCAAATAATCTAACTTCTTTCCTAAACTTTACAAACACTTAACCAATTACTAAAAGCATTCATGAAGTGTACACATGATTCATAGCAAAAAGCAAGAGAGACAATGCAAGATCAAGGACATAACACATGACATATGTGCGAAACCCTCATGAGTAATAAAACCCTCTAGAAATTGAAATTGGACTACTATCCTATAAAAATAAGAACCAATTTATACCATCTACAAATGATCAAAGAATTGTCATTCTTGATTTTAGTGAGACTACAATCCCATAAGGAACTACCACACCTATCCAGCTAAACTACAACAAAAACTAGACTTTTAGCAAGTTTTACCTTGTAAGGAGGTTGAAACCCCCTTAAATCTTGATCTACCACAACAAAACCTATGAACATAACATCTTCTTAAAAATTATTTTCATTTAATTTGATGGAGATATAAAGTATATTAGCTCTCTTCAACTTTGCACACTTAATGCATCAAAATCCACCTTTTAGACCACTCTACTCTTCTCAGTAATAACTCTATCACCAAAACACTCATTTTTGGTCAAATCACATTACATATTTTAACCAACACATAAAGATAAATTAGGACACATTATATATCCCAACTGACCCCACTCTTTAACCCTTTGCTCACACTCACTTCAACACACCTGCAACAAATCTATCATAACAACAACACGACTAGATGGTCATAAACATAGTCCACACTCTAATCTACCTCTTAGATCAATCACCAAGATCATATAGTCTTCAAATTTTCCTTCACTCATAATTTACTCTCTCAAACAGCCTCTTGAGTAAATTATTCTTTCTACCTCCTCTAAGCTCATTAGGTCCACTAACTTGTATGTCCTCCTAAACCAACTCAATCAGACAAGCATGTCTAATCCTCTTTGCTCTTTATTGGTCCTCACTAACCTATGCCTTCTCTTTAAAATATTCTTACCTTCACTTGGTTCCATATTCACACTCCCTCATTCAAGTATTAAAAGTCTAGAGATCACCATCTTTGATTTCACTATCTATAGAGAATTCATAATCATCACCATCTTGGTTGGTCATTAGGCATGCCTTAACCCTTAAATAAACTATCTCATTGAGACATAGCTTATTACAATATACATAGGTTGGCCATAGCATCTCTGGGTCACCATTAAGCAACTATACCTTTTAATAAGGCCCTTGTAACTTTTATATGTCTCATGGAGTCCTATTCACCCATTTAGCATATCAACAAGCAAAGCAAGAACATAGGACCACTTCTAAAAGCATAGGTCCACACTACATGACCCCTTATTCATCCTCAAATGCTTACATTCATCATTACACTCTTTTATGCAAGCTCAATCAACATTATGTGCACACAATCACCATGAATGAATACACAGTTAACTTCTAAACCTTTTTTAATACTACATATGATTGGTCAAACCTTCATAATGCACATAGATCATCCTCATGGAGTCTAAAACACTCCCAAGTATCCAATTCATAAAGAGATATAGAAATAATATCAAAACAAGTTCAAATAATGTTTTTGGGTCACTTAAAGTCCATGCACAAACACATAGTCAACTTTGAACCTTCATAACTATGTTTGTACACACTTTCAGATCTTCATATATATATTTATATATGAACCTTTAAGTCCTCTACAATTTTTATTTTTACACCATGGGCAAATTCTACCTGGATTGAAAGTTATAGTCAAAATAAAGAGCACTAGTTTTTCTTTTGCAAATTCAAATATTCAAATGCAAATGTTCATAGTTAAACCTCAAACATCATGCTTGCATCTTGTGTCTTTTATACTTATATTAAACATGTATTGTCGATCTTGTTTAATCTTTAACACATAGTCTACCAAATACAAACATTAAATATCTAATATTTGACCTTATCTCATGCAATCTAGAGACTTTGACTCAATGCACTTTGTCGATCTCCTATATGTAGCTTGATCTTTAATGTCATTAAATTACTATCACTTTGACCATTTTGAATCCACTCGCACCATTAATCTCTATCTATATGATTTCCCACTCACTGTTGATCCTTGGAAGAAGCTTGGTATTTATCTCTGCTTAATGTTAAACATCATGCACTTGTCCTCATCTCACTACTTCCTAACTTCTTGGATCAATGTACACCATCAATGTTACTTAAAATTTAACTTGTGAAAATTTTACTATGGGAACCTTACTTATCTCCTTAAAAGGCTAACTTTGCATAGTCATATATTTTGATGTGCTTGGATGCATGATCTAAAATTTAGACCATATGATCTCCCCACATAGGATAATCCATAAATATAACAATCTTCTCCTAGAACCCACACACATACAATATATTCCATCATCAACATGCTCATTCAAAATTTTCTTCCATAGAGCCAACTATGCCTATAATTACTTAAAAGGCTAACTTTGTTCATGCATATCTTTTGATGTGATTTATTGCATGATCTAAAATTTAGCACATAAACTAGGATAAAAACTAAACAAACCCATATGATCACATTCTCTTTAAATTTCCACACATGTAAGATATACTATCATCAAAATTCTTACTTAGATCTTTCTTGCCTCATGCAAATTTGGCTAAGAATGGGAAAACACTATCAAAATGCCTGGGAGCCCAACTTTACACATGTATATCTTTTGATGCACTTAGGTGCATGACCAAATATTTATCACATAAGAAATAGGAATAATAATGAACAAACCCATGTTACCATTTCCTCCTAACTCATCCACACATGGTAATGGTGATGTCATCAAACTACCTACTCATATTTTCTACCACTAGACCCAAAGTGTCTAGATGAAAACTATGGACAACTAAATGAATTCAAATTATACACACAAGCACTCAAAGCATATAAAACATATTAGGGACCTCATGCACATCCTAAAATAATTATACTCATCTTTGAACATCTCTAACCATGCCAAAATAGAATATCGACCAAGCATAATTCAAGCATACTAGGACAAGTACATTGCACACTTTGTCATTATCATATAGACTATCAAGTCTCTTCATCCACTCACCTAGACACCTTCATGAAATCATTGACAAATCTCTAATAGATCCTAGTTTATGTATAGTTATCTTGAAATAATGGAGGAGTTTGACATCCATTATTGATAAAGACAAGAACACTATATCAAGGGAGAAAACATGCTTAAAGCTTCTCTTGGATGGTGAAATCATTTGGGAAGGTAATTATTATTGATTTATTTCAATTTTTTCTTCATTATCATTTAAAAACCCCATTGGAATAGGTTGTATTAGTTTGTTAAGTTCTTTATGCATTTTTCATGGATTTATTGACTAATATTTGACAAACCAACTTTGTAATCCAATCCTACATCTTGGCACTCTTGGTGGGACTCATGGAGTCCATTTTAGCAAGGAAGACACTTTGATATTTTTTAATTTCCATTTTGGTCATTAAAAATTCCTTTAAAAATAATTTTTATGCTCTTTTTCCCATGTTTTTATGCACTCATAGGTTACACAGTGATCGTTGATAGTTCTTAGTGATCACCAATGGTTAATGCCAATTGGCCATGGTTGGGTTTCTGAGGAAATATGTTTAAAAAATTTCATGTTGATCATTTTCTCAAGTTTGTTTCTAAAAATTTGTGTTTTCTAAGTCTCTAGTCTAAACCAAATCATGATCCAAAAGTTGTATTTTGGAGTTTTTATCCTATCTTAGGTTAAGCAAAGTTTTTATTGAAATGATTTATTTCCTAAAACCTTTTTAAACTTAATTCAAATTATATTGGTTAATTTGATTATTTAATTCTCCAGTTTGAATATATTTTGTGATCTAGAATTTTTTCATTTTAGAGATTATATGCTAACAAGGGTGATAAGTGTTTTTTTTCAAATGTTTTCATGCCTTCGGCTCTACAAGTAACTATTGGTGGTTAAGTTTCGACCGACCATAGTTGGTTAAAATTTGACTAGTGATGATCTTGAAAAAATCACCAATGATCAAAGGTGATTGCCAATGGTCACTATCTTTTCTATAAAACATAGACCTAAGAGCAATAAAACCAAGTTTGCTTGTGTCAAAGTGAAAAGTGCTTCGAAACTAAACAAGGTTATCTAATTTTTTTATGCAAGACCCATGAGAAAAGTGAAAATTTGCGCTTAATTAAGTCTTTTTAACCTCATTTTGGTGATTAAAAATAATTAGGAACTTTCCTTTAGTGCTTAATAAGAAAAATTTACATGTTTATATTGAATGTTTTGTGATTATTTTTCAAAAAAAATTGTAACTTAAGTCTAAGGGGCCAAAGAACATCACCAAACACTTTAATTTGATGCTCTAAAACCAAACTCACTTAAAAGTTTTGTTTTGATTAAGTCATCTATCATTTCATTTTTTAGAATGATTTGAAAAAAAAGGTATTTGTGCATGTATGCTCTCCCCCATCTCCTATAAGGAAATTGTGGGATCAAAATCACCATTTGTAGTACAAATTATGCCTTAGTCCAAAGGAGTAAAAAATATGTTTTCAAGGCTCTCCCTAAGATCTGCATGGCTTGGGTGATCTATAAACAACCATCAAGCCTTTTTACTTAGATTTTCATTTCATGCATTTTGTATTGTGATGGGGACTTCAATACCTCATATGGGTTCTATAGGGAAGCTTTGACCTAGGGATTCATCTCTTGGCATCATCTTTAACCCCTCTCCATGGGGGGTATATAAATTGGGATCACCCCACTGGGATGGTGGTTTGAGTAGTTAAACCATCTTTGTTAGTAGCAAGATAAGCCTAGAATGTATGATCATTTTGGGTATTGAACTACACTGAACAAGCAATAGATGTAGTGGTTATGAAAAAGACTAGACCTTTTCACAACAAGCTATTTGACATGAATCCAATTGATGTGTTTCTTTTCTTGTGTGCTAACGCAAAAGTTGGTATGCATGGGATTTATCTAGATGATTAAAAACTTGTAAGTTTTAGTCAACCCACTTTTCCACACCTTGATAGGATATAGGATGATTACTTAATCTTTTGGTCTTATATTACTTGGTCTTGATTTGATTCAAAACTTTCTTGTGAATAAATGTCAAAAACCAAACACATTATCCACCAATTTCTTTAATAAGGAGGCATTACATTGTCCAAGTAAAAATCATCTTTTCCTTATTCAAATTTGTCATATTAACATTGTGTCATATCATCTAATTGGTGTAGTTATGTTTCCCATTCAATTCTAAACCAATTCCCAATTTTTATTAAGCCCTTCATTGATAGTTTAAATTTTAAATTGCACTCTTCTAGGTTCATAAGGTTGATGTGTTAAATTGGGTTCACCATTTACACTTGACTTGAGGGAACTTTATTTTAATTTCTAATTTGGATTAAAGGTTATTTTTAGACTCATCATCTATCTCACCATTGTGAACTTGGGTCATCAAGTGTATCACCCACACTAAAATTTTTAAAACATATTATATACTACCATTCCTATTATCATTGGTAGCATTGTGTTGCCCATTTGGTTCTAGTTTTATAATTAAGAATTCTTGCATGTTTTCACGTCTTGAGTTTCTTAGTTTGCATTGTCTCCTTCCTAATCTAAATGGATTTCTTCTATTTTTCTAGTAGCAATTCATCAAAGTTGATCTAGCTTTTATTATATTGACATATCAAAAAAATCTAGGCCTTGGTGTACTAGTTTTCACGTTGGAGTTTTGAGTTATCATACCCTCTTCCAATTCATATGATTTCAAACCCACCCAAGGTTGAGTAAATTTGTGAACATCATTCTTCTAATTTTATGTGGTTCCACACCACCCTCTTTTTATAATCTCTTTGTTTCCTTAGTCATTTGTTTGAAAGAAAGATCAAAACGCATACCTTGTTTAAAAATGTTTGCATAACATTATTTCAAATTTATTCAAACATATAGAGCAACCCATTTCAGACATGATGCTAAGGCATACTCATATTAGGGTCTTTTATGGCATTAGTTATGAGGTAGAGCATTTTTATGATGGACATGAGCACTCCATCTTGTTTGAGGATGTCACTCTCTTTGAGCGTATTTGTTGAAAACCAACCAATCCATGCCAATTTTTATGCATATTCCATATCCTTCCCCTTCAATTTGTGTATCATGATTGAAGGTTACTATTTTAGGATATCCTCATTTGATTTGTGCATCACACTCAAAGGTTATCATTCTAGGTTATCTCCCTTCAACTTGTGCAAGCAATCTAACCTCGCAACATGTGAAGGTTATCATTTTGGGCTATTCTACTTCTACTTGTACGAGCCATCAGACTTAGCCACATGTGAAAGTTACCATTCTAGGATCTCTTCATTTGGTTTATACAAGTAAACAAACTATGCATAATCTTGTTATTACCATTCTAGGCCCATCACCTATATTTATTAATCATATTATTGAATAACCTCATTTTGATGAACCAAATTATGTTGCTCCCTTCTTTAATAGTCTAATTTTTGGAGATCCCATTATTGAACCACAAACCATTATTCCTATTAAACCAATTATTCTCCACTTTGGAAATTGTGTACTGATCTTCAAGCTAAAATAAGAACCATTACCTCTTCAAGAACCATCTTATGAGGATCAAAAGTTGTTTAAAATTGATATTTTACAACCAATTGTGAACTAAAACCATGATGTTAATATTGAAACACCCATTTGTGACAAGTCATCCTATGATAAGTTACCTATTCATATTTTACCTATTTTAAAGAGCCTCATATCCTTGACAAGCTAGTCTCTATAGAGTTTTCTCTTGATATTTTTATACTCATTGAGGAGTCTCCTATTGATAGACAAGATTTTTTTGAGTCATCCCTCGATTGGTTCCCTCTCTTTGAGGGGATTCACTTAGATTATCTAATCCATGTTAAACCTTTCCTAGATGAATCACTTTTTATAGAGCCCATTATGCCATCACAAGCCATTGCTTATTCCATACCAAGAATTCAATAGAACATTATAGATATAATCACATCGGATGAAGAAACAACATTAGATTCAGGTTCCCTTTTTGAACCAACATCAAATTTAGCATCAAAAGTAGAATCACTATCAGAACTGATATCAAATTTAGAGTCCCTGAACATGGACTCAGCTTCATAAAAAGAGTATAATTATGGTTGTTATAAAATTGGTTATAATTTCTTTGTATATCAATTTGAATATATTTTTAATCCTTCTACTATTTTTAAGGATGATTTCTTCAACATCAGCATAGGTTGTCTTAGTATCTTCTATGAGGATTGTACTACCATTCATCATTCCATTGCCCCCATCCAACATAGACATTATATTTAAATTACACTTCCCATAAGCATTGATTGGGACTGAAAAAATGAAAATTTATTTAATTACATCCATGGTGACATACCATTTTCAAAATATCAAGGAGACCTGGACCAAATTCATATAGATGAACACTATCCTAGTGAAACCTATTTTGAGGCACTAGAAGATGATCAAAGAACAAAATCAGCATCTTTTAGTGAAACCTTTTTGAAGGCACTAGAATACAATCAAATTTATATGTTAATATATCTTCATGAAGCCTTCTTAGAATCACTATATGATAATCAGGACAAATTCATTAGCAAAGACCTCTTCAAGGTTCCAATAATTGAGCACAAAAATTCTTCACTGCTTACTAAAGAAATTATTCAAGATCAAATCATTACAACTTCTAATGTACAACATAATCAGATGGTAGCTACTATCAAGATCAAAAAACAAGAAAATATGGTGGTCATATTGAGAAAATCTGCCGAGATCCTCGGCCCCACCATAACCAAAATTATGTCAAAAATGGCATCAACAACATTACATGTGATTGAAAATTCTAATATTCATGTATTTCCCATTCATTATACATTTCAGTATCATATACTATTCATTACCCACTTATATCATTCATCCTAACATTATTTACCATCACTGGCACCACTTTCCTTTGTAGAGGCTACAAGGATATCTTGTCTCAATGTTTGAAGGAAATAGACTCAAAAACCAACAAAGATCATGAACATATTATTGAGATCCAAATTGGCATCAAGTTCTTGATAGAGAAGATTTTCCAAAAGAGTGTTGAATAGTAAATTTATAACTAATCATTTTTGTTGTCTCACATATTGACTAGGATGTGAATCTCCCTATCAGCAAGAGCAACAAAACCATTTTTCACTTTTCCAATTACTTGCCATGCCTCATCTCTTGGGGGAAACCCTATAGAACCTTTTTAGGAATATTATGCCATTATGTTTTGTTCACCACACTATTTGAACTACATTAACTTGAGGTCCTTTAAGACTATGTAGATAACACTTAATTTCTATTAAGGTCAGCTCGATCATCCCTTTCTTCACACTCTTTCCCTTTTCCAATTATCTTGTCCCATGCTCTCATCATTTTTTGAGAAAATTAAGCCAATCATCACTTGGGGGTAACTTTGTTGACACTATAGCCAATTGTCTTTTGATCATTTTCCTTATACCATTTCTTTACTATTGGACAAGGTTTGTTTTTAGCCATCTTGCTTACCCTATTTTGATCTTGGTTCCTTTGATTTTTATCACACCTTTTATGAGGGGATTTTGATCCAATCTCAATAGTTTTAGAATGTCACATTGAATTATAATTTATGGAAGTAGTTTGACATTTGATCTGGCAAATTATCTTTCATCTATTATCTTATTTGGTATCATTAATTATAACCACCTATGGGTAAATCAATAGTATCCCTGATTATAGTGACCTTTAGGAAAATTAGTAGTATGATATTATTTCCTAATTATAACTTCTTATGGTTAAATTAGGTATAATGTCTTTTTATCATACATTTTCATGTCATCTGGTCAATATAATTATCATTTGCCTAGTTTGCCTTTATTCACAAACTTGTGACCTGGTCAATTTTTCATCACCCTTTATGTCGAAAAAATCACTATGACTTGAGGTCATAATGAGATTACTTCGGTTATGCTCAATTCATGTTGAGGTTAACCTAGTCTCCCTTTCATTATGCTCTCTCCATCTTACAATCATTTTAAGTTAGCGTGCTCTCATCATTTCATGAGTTGGACTGTTTGATGTCTTTTAATTCTCAAATCGAGTTGAGATACTTAGAAAATTCCAATATATATATATATATATATATTTGATTATTGTTAGTGTTGTTTGAGTTCTTATTTTGTCTTGCTTTATTTCTTTTACAAGTACATCTTGATGGTCCACATGGATCTTTATTATTCATATCTTGATCTCATGTTGTTAAGATGTTCTTGCTTTGTTTTTATAAACTTTTGTTCTTACTTAAGTCTTGATTATTCATATCTTGATTTTAATTTAGGTTCATTGATATTTTGTATTTATCTTTATTTTTGTCTTTTTTGTTTAAATTTAAATAGTTATAACTATGGTTTTGGTCATTGTTTACGTTTATCTTTAGTTATAGGTATTCATATTTGAACTAAATTTGTGCACTTTAAATGCCATGTCATTATGAGTTATTCATTCATACTTATGACACCTAATATATTTTGGAATAGAAAGAACTTTATGCTTTAGATTCAATTCTTAATAACAATATAACTTTGATGAATAAATCTCAAGATCACTATGCATAAATTAGGATTGCTAGGTTTATCATCCAAATCAATGCTTAAACGTGCATCTCTTGGCATATATCATGAGTCTAATGAAATATTTGGTTATTTTTCATCATCCATCATTCCATTCTCTCCCATTTTTGGGTGAACTACATTGGCTTGAGGTCCATCTAGACTATATAGGCAACGCTTGGATACATGATGTATCCTATGTCAGCTCAGCCATCTTCATTTTTCTTTTCTTTTCTTTCATCTCTTTATGCATTCTCGTATGCTTGGTATTTTTTGGTTTTTTTGAAAGTCATTACACCATCACATCTATGTTTGTGCATGTTCATATTTAATCTATGTAATAGGTTATATCCTTGAGTTATTGTTTGCCAATCTACCCATGTTGGGACATAACTTTGAACTAAGTCCCAAATCTAAATCAGCCTTATAAGGGCAAGACCAGTATTTATTCTTTATCAATGATCAAAATTAGCCTTGTTGGGGCAAAATTGTCTTATCATATCAAATATATCCTACTAGGGCATTTCTTATTATCATCTCTTTTGGGGACCATGTTCTCATTTTCTCCTAATTATAATTTATTTACACTACTTCATATGATGGTAATGTTTTAGTGTGCAACTTGTCTCAAGATTCATCATTCCATAAGTACACAGCTTTCACCCTAGATTTGGGTGTGTTCAAAGTGTGTCACTTATATTTTTGGGTTGTATCCTTCCCATTCCCCCATATTTGGGGCCACTTTTATTCTAATTATATTGTGATTGCTAATGTAATCAATGCATACAAGCATTATTTCATCTAGATTTAATCTATTCCATGGGTTAATCTCTCACTTTATCTCTCTTTTCAAGAGTCCATCCTTCTCTTTCATCCTAGTATGTCCTCTCAAGGGCGCATCATGGGTCATTTCCAATTTCTTCTAAAAAAATCTTTTTTTTAAATAGGTTGCTTTTCCTAAATGTCTCACTATGCCTTCTCAAATAGGGGCAAAATGTAGACATCCAATTCTTAACACCATTTGTGTTGAAATTATCAGTCTTACTCAAATGACCAATTTAGGTCAAAATCATGAAAATGCGCTAAATGTTTCAAACTATTCATTATAAGTGTTGATTTAAGCTAATGTATCCCTAAATGGGGCAATGCATTTTATGTGATTCCTAAATTTTCTTAAATCATTTTGAGTCAAAATGATATTTTTGCCTTTTTGTGCTCTAGATCACTCTTTTCTTCTAATTTGTTAGGACACGTCATGTACCTTTATTAGTTTATGTTGGTAACATCCTAAATATAATAATGGTCTCAACGCATCTTAAATTTCCTTGAAATTCTTTTTGAGTCAGATGATGACCCAATAATATGACTTTTTGACCATTTTGATTAATTATGCACCAATTTCCAAAGAATTACACAAATTGATTAATCTTGTTTAAATATAATTAAATAAAATCAATAGCTTAAGTGGATTTTCAATGGAGGTTACTAATTATTTCATTATTAGAAATTCATTCTTAATATCTTCATCACCCAGTGAGATAATCTATGGGGTGGCATCCATAAGCCATAAATGCAGCAAATATCGGGTTTATGGGAACCCATGCCTAATTAATCCCCTTCCTCCCAAATCATTATGAGGATATTTATGGATTTAACCAAAAATATTATATTAATTCATGGCCACACATCTCAATCTTGAGATGGATGGTCATGGTTGATCTTAGATCATTTGGAAAATCTATAAATATAAGAGCATAGAACATCATTTTTAAGCTACATTATTATAAACTTATAATGCAAAATTGTCTCCACAACCTTTTGTGTTGATCATTGTGTTTTAATTTCTAGATTCATTTAATAGGCATAGATAGATATTTCTTATATATAGCCTAGGTTATGCATAGTGTTCTTGAAACAATGAAGGAGCTTAGCATCCATTATTGATAAAGATAATAACACTAGATCAAGGGGAAAAACATGATTGGAGCCACTCTTAGATGGTAGAATAATTTAGGAAGGTAATTAGTATTGACTTATTTCAATTTGTTCTTTATTATCATTTGCAAACCTTGTTGGAGTAGGTTGGCTTAGTTTGTTAAGTTCTTTATGCATTTTTAATCGATTTATTGACTAATGTTTGACTAACCAAATTTGTAATCCAATCATATAGGTTGGATATCCTCAACACCTCACTATGAAGAGATTTTTCTACATACCAATACTATGAGGAGGTATCAAGCTTGATGTAGTTGTCTCACCTAAGTTTTTGATGCAAGTGCAAGTGAATATTAGAATGGTAGTGGTCTTGAATGCCTTGAGTGTGCTTAAGATTAGAAATCTTGAAAATGTGTGCTTAGGGTAGATGTAGATGGTTGTATGAAAAAGTAGGGTAGAATAGGGATTAATAACCTTGATTTTACTCAACTTGTTTTTTGTTTGAATAGGTGTTTTACATCTATTTTCCATCTAGTGGATAGAGATCTATAAATCATGTATATATAGTGTTTTGTAGCTTGTGAAATAATAAAATGTGCTTAGGCTAACCTTAAGAGGGTTTAAATTTTGAAAATATATTTTTTTGGTAGAGTTCGGGTAAGGGAAATTGGCACCATACTAGGGACACTATCCCCATGTGGCCCTAGTGTCCCTAATATGGTTTTAATGTCCAGTTAGAAGTTTTTGTTGGAATAATGCATATTTAAGCTTACCTAGGGTTAATAGGGTAAGTTATTTATTACCAAGGGTAAAATTTATTTACCTCAGTTAATTTATTTTATTGTTGAGAATTTCTCAACAATATATTTGTTCGTAGTATGAGAAAACAAATAGTTTGTTTTCTCTATTTTGTAATCATTACAAATAGTTTGTTAACATGAAACAAACTATTTGTATTATAAATACTTTGCATTATATGAGAAATTAATGTGAGATTATTAAGAGAATTCAGAGAATTTTGTGGATTATCACCTATTTTTTAGGTGTGAGAAATTTATTTATTCTCTGGAAATATTTGCAGGTTATTTGTTGTGGGTTCTTTCTCCTGGATTGATCCTGTGGATCATGTTTATCTCCTGCTCATTCTTTCAAGGTATCAGAGCTTAGAGTTCCAATTGAAGATCCTCTTCCCTGCAATTTTTCATCTTTTAACATATTCAAAAATATTATTTTATTGATGTGTTACAGATATTTTTAATTCTCTCAAATTTTGGTTCTTATTTACTAGTTTTTTTTTGAAAATTATGTACTTTATGCTCATTAAATGACCATACAGATTTCAAAAATAAGATTTTTTTTCATGAGGACGTAGAAAATCAAGTCAATAATCCATTAAAATTTTAATTTTTTCATTTAATGTTGGACGTACAGCTCTTTCATTCAAAAACTTGCAGACTGGTCCCTGTTGGCAGACTGTTGGCAGACTGCAGTACCTGTCCGTTTTTCTGATGTGTCAGATCGTACGGTGGACTTTTTTCAAATCTGAGACATGTTAATGAAATTTGAATCTTATATATTTCTATCCATATAATTTTTAATGAATTTGGATCAGGTCGTACAATGTTTTGGAAGCCAACAACAGGAATTTAAAAACTATTTTTTTGCCTGCTGTATAGCCGTACGGATTTCTCATTTTTGAATGCCTTATGGTGCATAAAATCAAAATATGAAAATTCCATGTGATAGAAGACATCAAAATATTTCATTTAATGCTGAGAAGGACAGATTTGGAGTAGGACGTACAATTTTTTTTGGCAGATCCAGTGGAGCCATTCTGCATTGCTGAAAGGTGTTTTTTCCTTGGCTATTTTTCTCAAAAATTTCCCTGACCACCACGCCTTGCTGGAAAAAGAGTTTATTTTTTATAAAGACAAAGATTATTTAGCTGATATCTCACATGTGTGAGTCATTTTTGGCCTTTTTTTAATTAATTATTTTAATTTTTAGTGGTTTAAATGCAAGTCTCTAGCTTTGAAAGTTCAAATTTGACTTTGCTAAAACGGCTAGAGATATTTTGTTAAAAATTTGTAGGGAGGAGGTCTTGGGGTCAAATCCCCCTAAATTTTTTTGCATAAAGCCATTTTTTAATTTTGTATAAGCCAAGGCTAAAAAAAAAAATTCGTCGGGAGACGTTAAATTGTAACGGGAGGGGTGTTTTTTGAGGAAAAACAAATATCTAGATTGTTCTTGTCAACTTCATCATCTTCCTCGGGAATGGAATCTCAATTGTTTGAACCTATAAATTCTAAAAATTACCATGTTTGGAAGCCAAAAATGCAACAACTCCTTCAATCAAAGGGCTTATGGAGAATTTTTTCTGAAATGACACCTGCAGCATTCACCACTGAAAAAGACAAATATGCATATGGTTGTAAGCAGGATGAGGCTCTTGGATTGATTTGCCTCAACGTCTCAGATAATCTTCAATTTTACATTGAAGATGCTACTACGCCAAAAGAGGTATGGGAAAAATTTAAAAACCTATTTGGCAAAGTTAACGAGTTTAAAATTTTGCAATTAGATGCAGAATTGAGTACTCTCTCTCCATCAGATTTCCCTTCAATAGATGAATTCTTAGCAAAATTCAAATTTATAAGGTCACAATTGAAAGTTGGTGACAAGGATAAAAGTGATCAGGAGTGTATTTTCATGATTTTGTCAAAGTTGAAAGGACCATATAGTGTTTTTTCCTCTGCTTTTTATACTATGATGGATACATTAGGTGATGAATTCAAATGGCCTTCCTTTGAAGTTTTTTGTGAAAGATTGACTAGGGAGCAAACAAAATTAATGGCCTTAGATGCTCTACCTGGTCCTAGTCATGCTCTAGTTTCTAATTCTTCTAAAGGAAAACCTTCACCTAAGTCTAAAAATCAAGCACCTTCAAATAACCCTCCAGAGTCCACCACCCAATCACCTCATCATTCTAAATCTACTAAGACCAAAAAGTCCTTTAAGCAAAAGAAGAAAACATTTGGTCCATGTAATTTTTGTGGTGGTCCTAATCATGATGAAATTAGATGTTTTAAGAAGATGGAAGCATTAGAGGTAGTGGTCAGACAACACAAAATTTCCATTCTGTCTCCATCTCCTTCTACTTCTACAGGAAAAGGGAAAGCACTTTCAGCCAGGGCTATATCTTCATGTCAGGATCAGTGGATTTTTGACTCAGGTGCTTCTCACCATCTCACACATTCTAAGGATCTATTTTCTTCCCTTACAGATTGCAGTACATCACATATTGTTATAGGTAACTCCTCATAAATTGAAGTCTTGGGATCAGGTACTGTTGATAAACAGGATGGATGTTTTAACAATGTATTGCTTGTACCTCAAATCTCTTCTAATCTTCTCTCTGTATATCAAATATGTAATTTTGGTACTGGTAAAATTGTGGAGTTTACTTCACATAATGTTTTAATAAGAAAATGTAATGATCCTAGTGAGATAGTTGCTATAGGTACAGCAGACCATACTGCAAGACTCTATACTTTTGATAAGTTTGAGTCTTTTATGTCTTCTGGTTCTTCACTTATAGCACATGGTAATAATCTCAGCAAATTGTGTCATGAGAGATTGGGACATTTGAGTTATGGATATATGCAAAAAATGAGTACAAAACATCTTGTAAAAGGCCTTCCTAAGATCTCATGTATTGATGGGGTATGTCCTGGTTGTCTAGTTGGTAAACAACACCAGGATCCATTTCCAGTTGGTAAGGCCACACGTGCAAATGCACCCTTAGGGTTGGTTCATAGTGATTTGATGACTTTTCCAACTCGTTCTTTTTCAGGGGCTAAATATGCACTCACATTCATTGATGATTTCACTCGTAAAACTTGGGTATATTTTATCAAGTTGAAAAGTGAAGTTTTTGAAACTTTTAAGGCTTTCAAAGCCTTTGTTGAAAAATAATCATCTTTTCCTCTTAAGAAGATACGCACTGACAATGGGGGGGAATATGGCAGTAATGCTTTCTATGATTTTTGTATTGAGCATGGGATACAACATCAGTTCACTGTACCACACACTCCTCAACAAAATGGTGTAGCAGAGAGGAAGAATCGAACATTGAAAGAGATGGCTAATTGTATGATTCACTCTAAAAATTTGGGTCCACAATATTGGGTTGAAGCTGTAAATTGTGCAAACTACATTCAAAACCATATGCCTCATAAAGCTGTGCAAAATATGACACCAGAAGAAGCTTGGTCTGGGATCAAGCCTGATATTTCAGATTTTCGCATCTTTGGGAGTCAAGCATGGGCATTCATTCCTAATGACAAACATAAAGCATTGGAGAAGAAAAGCCAACCACTCATTTTTATTGGTTATTGTGAAGATGTAAAAGCCTACCATCTTTTTGATCCTATCACACATGATGTGTTGTTTCGACGGGATGTTCAGGTTGATGAGCTACCCACTCCACAAGAGTGTACATCTAGTTCTTCTTCTTCCCCTCCTTCTACTGAGGATAGTGAGGATTTGCTTTCTATTATTGATGATGATGATGTCACACTTATTCAGCCACCACAGCCATCTTCTTCACCACCTTTGCCTAAATGGGCAAAGAGCACTCTACATGCAGCTGGTTCTTTTGTTGGTGATCCATCTGATTCTCGTCGCACTCGCTCACAGACATCTGGTGTTGCTCTTTTGGGACAAGCTTGTATAGATGATCCAGTGTTGTTTTCTGAGGCTATTGGTATACCCGAGTGGGATGTTGCTATGTATGATGAGTATTATTCATTAATGAAGAATGATACTTGGGATCTTGTCCCTCTTCCTAAGGGAAGAAAACTTGTAAAATGTAAATGGGTCTATAGGACCAAATATGCTGCAGATGGATCAGTAGATAAGTACAAAGCTAGATTATTAGCTAAGGTTTTTTCACAGGTTGAAGGGGTTGATTACTCTGAGACCTTTGCCCCTGTAGCTAAGATGGATTCTATTCGGCTTGTACTCTCTCTTGCTGCTTCACATTCTTGGTCTATTTTTTAAATGGATGTGAAGAGTGCTTTCTTACATGGTGATCTCCATGAGGAGATCTATATGGAGCAGCCTCCAGGATTTGTGCAGGACTCATCCTTGGTTTGTAGACTCCGTCATTCTCTTTATGGCCTCAAACAAGCTCCTAGAGCTTGGTATGAGAAGATGGATAGTTTTCTTTTGAGTTTTGGTTTTATTCATTGTGAGTCAGATCACAATGTATACATTCTGAAGCAAGGTGAGGAGCTTGTCATTTTGGTTTTGTATGTTGATGATCTCATCCTCACTGGCAGTTTAGATAACTTGATACATGACATCAAGGACAAGTTGGCAGATAGTTTGATATGACAGATCTGGGACTTCTACATTATTTTCTTGGTCTTCAAGTTTTTCAGTCTTCTGAGGGCATTTCTATTGGACAGCAAAAGTATGCGACAGATCTTCTTCATCGATTTAGCATGGTTGATTGTAAGCCTGCACCCACTCCATATCAGTCAGGTATTGTGTTGTCTGCCACTTGTATGACTCCTCTTGTTGATTCCACTTTGTATCGGCAACTTGTAGGTAGTCTTTTATACCTGACTCATACCCATCCCGACATCACATTTGCTGTGAACCTTGTCTCTCGGTTCTCACATGAGCCTCATGAGAGTCATTGGCAAGCAACCAAGCGTATTTTGTGCTACATTCAGGGCACCACTCACTTTGGTATACATTACACACCACAGAGTTCTACACAGCTTGTTGGATACACTGACTCTGATTGGGCTGGTGATGTTGACACTCGCAAGTCCACTTGTGGATTTGCTTTCACACTTGGTTCAGGTCCAGTTGCTTGGGCATGCAAAAATTAGACTGCTATTGCATTGTCCTCTACTGAGGCTAAGTATCGAGGTGATGTCAAAGCTAGTCAGGAGATACTTTGGCTTCGATAGTTGCTTGGAGAGTTTGGCTTCACACAGCAGGGTCCTACTACTCTTTGGTGTGATAACCAAAGTGCGATTGATATTTCACGCAATCTTGTTGAGCATCAGCGGACAAAACACATTGAGATTCACATGCACTTCATTCGACATCTTATTTAGGATGGAGTTCTTTCTTTGGAGTTTGTACCTACAGCTGAGCAGATTGCATACATCTTCACTAAACCTTTGGCTTCTCCTCGTTATCTTCAGCTGCGAGCGATGCTTGGGGTGAAGGAAGTTGTCCTTGGGGGGGATTTCCCATGAAGTCCTTCCTTCCTTTATTTTTCATATATTTTGATTGGTTTGTACATGGGTACCTTATCAGGCCTAGTAGTCGGGACCCATCCTTGTTTGTCATTCTCCCTATGTTTCGCTTAAGGGAGGGTGTTGGAATAATGCATATTTAAGCTTACCTAGGGTTAATAGGGTAAGTTATTTATTACCGAGGGTAAAATTTATTTACCTCAGTTAATTTATTTTATTGTTGAGAATTTCTCAACAATATATTTGTTCGTAGTATGAGAAAACAAATAGTTTATTTTCTCTATTTTGTAATCATTACAAATAGTTTGTTAACATGAAACAAACTATTTGTATTATAAATACTTTGCATTATATGAGAAATTAACGTGAGATTATTAAGAGAATTCAGAGAATTTTGTGGATTATCACCTATTTTTTAGGTGTGAGAAATTTATTTATTCTCTGGAAATATTTGCAGGTTATTTGTTGTGGGTTCTTTCTCCTGGATTGATCCTGTGGATCCTATTTATCTCCTGCTCATTATTTCAATTTTTTGGGCATGAAGGGCCAAGATTTTGGAATGAGTGCTTGAGATTATGTTTTAGTTGACTAGTGACACCTTTGGTCTACATAAAGGCTACGAAAATGTGATAGAAGGATCTAGGATAGGTCTAGGGCTAGGTTGAGAATAGGTTATCTCAAGTAACACTCTTAGTACTCAAATACCACTTTTAGTTCCCCCACTTTATGCTATAAATGTAGTAAAGTAAAATAACTAGTATAAAGTAAAAATAAACATACCTAGACTTACCTAGAAAGTGAAGTTCATGTAGCTAAGTTTGAGTATGTGAAACTAGGCCTATGTATCTGAAGCATGGTCTAAAGTATGACCTGTAATGAAACATGCATAAACTAGTTCATACTTAAGAGATATCAAAATTAAACTACTATGATGAATAAATAATTAACTCAGTAAAGATGAGTAAATATATGGGAAATAGGAAAGGAATGAATACACTTCATTAGGTATGCAAACCAATGAATGAACCTAGTGATAACCTATATGTGTGTGTACATAGTGAACAAATCATTAAATAACTTAGACTGAGATGATAGCTTGATCAATCCTCATATGTGTGTGGCTCAAGAACTTAATTTAGTTTTGAATCCATCATTTCCCACCCCTATTTGGTGAATCATGACCTATGAATAGTTTGTAATAGATTTTTAGTGTGTGTAATGCTCTTATGTGGGTGGATCAAGAATTAAATTTGGATATGAAACCATCATTTCCCACCTATGTGTAGTAAATTCATCTAAAACTAAACTATGTAAATTGATATAAATATATAACTAGGTGTATTTAAAAATGTATGTTGGCTCCATGGCCACTCAGGTACACTATGTGACTTTAGGACACTTGAGAATGCCAACCAATGTAGATAAAATAAGGCATGAAACTAGTGACAACCTAGAATATGATGTCAAGTGTATACAATGTAGAGAATGACATTGAATTTTCCATTTCATATAATCAACCTATGTAACTAAGCATATATAAACACTATGCAATACACATGCCTTCAATCTGATATTTGAGTATATTGATTCTAGACTAATTTGTAATGAGTGTATTTGAGTATATGAACTAAATGTGGGAATGATCATGCCACACATGATGTCCCCAATCTAAGTAATTGATATGAATCTGAGTTAAACTAGTGTGAATATGAGATAAATCTAAGCATAACTATCAAGCCTGTGGTTGTGCTTATGTAAACATGTACTATAGCTAGTGTACTATTTTGGATAATTTAACTGCCTTAAAATTGGGGCTATTGGATAGTAGTGCCATGTGGTACTAGTGTCCCAATATGAGTGATAATGTCTATGTGGTCTAAAATCTAAGTCACTGAACTATTTTTTGAGTCCCTATTTTTCCTTGTGTTTGATTTTTCTAAAATTGAGCCTATGTGCTAAAAATGTTTTGTGAATGAAATGTAGGATCCTAATTTATGTGATAAACCCTTATAAATGCCCCCTCTTTTGAGGGTAGTTGTTGACCTATGCAATAATTATCCTCAAAAGAAAATAGTTATGAAAAATGTGTTAGCTAAAGCAAATATGATAACTACATGATAATCTAAGCAACTAATATGAATCTAAGCTAAACCAGTGTGAATATGAGTTAAATCTAAGCATAATTGTCAAACCTATGGTTGTGTTTGTACAAACCTATGTTATAGTTGGTATAGTATTCTAGCTAATTTAAATTGTACTAAAATTAGGGCTATTAAATAGTAGTTCCATGTGATACTAGTGTCCCAATATGGGTGATAATGTCAATTTGGTTTAAAATTTGAGTCATTGAACTATTTTTTGAGTCCCTATTTTCCCCTATGTTTTACCTGTGTTTGATTTTATAAAATTAAGCTTATGTGCTGAAAATGTTCTATTAATGAAATGTAGGAGCCTAATTTAGGTGACAAACCCCTATTAATTCCCCCTATTTTAAGGGTATTTTTTTACCTATGCAATAAACGTCCTCAAAATAAAATAGTTCTACAAAATGTGTTAGCTAGAGCATATATGATAACTGCATGATAATCCAATATAATGTGCAAACATAACATCAAAATGTAAACTAATCTGAGCATAAGTATGTAATGTAATATGTATGTTGTGTCTATCATTTCACAAGGGTGTTAATATATATGTAATTAATTTGTATAATATCAAATCTAAGTAGAACTGAGTAGCTACCTAGGGGGATCAGGCATGATGTCCATCACAACACCCAATTAGGAAGGGTAGATGCATGAGGTCCCTCATGGCATCAAAAATTTATGTGTGTAACAAATAAATACAAGTTTTATGGACATGATTCATTTAATATATCATACATACAAAACACATGAGGCACATAAAATAGGTGAAGGTGTCACAATACAAAGGACATGGGCACATGTCACTAAATTTGGAAAAATAAGACATACAAGGACATATTTAAATGTCCACATAAGCAAAGAAGAATCAATTTGGCTTAGATAAAAATATAAGGACATGTTCAAATGTCTACATAAACAATAAATAAATCACACATAAGGGACATGGGCACATGTCCTAAGAATACATGAATAAAAGTGGCATAGAATTAAAGAGCAATGGCATTTTTAAATGCCCTTCAATAGAAGAATCATAGGAAACAAAATCAAGTATAAAATAGGAAATATATAAATGAAATCATGCATGAATGTATTAAAAATCTATGTAAGAGTAAGGATGTGCATATGCTAACTGTAAACTAGTGGCAATTGGCAAAAAATCTAAAGTATGAGAAGCAATGATCAATATCAAGATATATCAATCTAGAAACTAGAATGTAAATAATTTAAGGATAGGACCTAGTAATATAAATTGGGTATGATATTCCCCAAGTGGGTGTATGTATCAAATTAATAAACCTAAGTCAGTATGTATGCCCCTAATGGGTAGATGATAGAAAGTTTGGATCAGTGTAGTGGACATGAGTCCTATAAGCAATCTACAATCACTCGATAAGAATAAGTAAAGAATGTATGTATGATAAAACTAATTTTAATAATATATTTAACATATTTAATGTCTATAAAATATAATAAATGTAAACATAACAATGCATACAATCCATAAATTTTATGTCTTAGCATGTTTTATTATTTTTATATTTTTTAGATATAAGTTATGTACAATCAAATGAAAATAAACTATGTACAAGGAGTAAGAGAGAAGAAAGTATGTAAAAGAAGGTAGGGACCATACTAAGTAATGAATCTCATGGGATACTCACTATCACTATGACCTATGTCAAATAAGGGAATTATGATTATGCATCCTATGTGAAAAAGTAATTATGATCCCATAATCAGTTGTGCAAAGTAATCTATGTTTATATCTACCTATGTAATGGTGCTATGAATCTATGGCACTAACTATGATTCCTTATGAACTATAGGGGTATTAGGAACCCATATGGTAGAAGAAGATATATGTGATTTAATTACCCTATGTTAAGAACCCCTAGAACCCAATAATATTGATCTTGACATAAACTGAGTAGAGGGAGGTTCTTTAGAATATATGACATATCTTTGATGTAGAGATCTATCTAATAGTGGTCTATATTGGAAAATATTCATACATGTTGGTATCATAGGAGTATACCTCACCTGTATTGGTGGATCTACTAACTTTTATGAGGTATACATAGGAACTATACTTTGAGTTATAATTGATAACTATGCAAATCTAGTAACAATGCTAAAATTATAACTGGTAACTATGTTAGAATTTCTTATGGGATGGTAGAGGATACTCATAAATGAAACCCTCAATTTTGACCACCTAATTTGTGTGTATGTACTTTATTTATTTATGTACTGTAGATAAGATGGCTTAGAATTTTTGTAACCATAGCCTACCCAACAACATATTGAATATGTTTGCATTATATACTACTAGGAACTGAGTGGTTACATGTATTGGTCCAACTTATAATATAATCACAAGTTCCCTAATGGAGCTCTAAATGTCACCATTGAAGCCACTAATGATTGTGTCTATGGGGAATATATCCTAATCCAAGTACCTCAAATGATTTAAGAGTTTCATATTACACATGTTAATGCTTGACTTATTATCAACCATAACTCTAGAGAGGATGATGATCTATGTATGCTTTTATAAAGAGTGCATATAAATATATATCATCATCAACAATCCCATAATCTTAGAATGTGATGAGTGGTCTCGGTATAACTATGGTATGGTATATTCCATTAATGTTGTGTAATGGGTGTGCCTTCTCTGTAATAGTGTTATAGTAAGCTAGTGGTGAATGTGCCTGATATGTGTAGTGAACACTTGATGTGCTCCCTGCCTCATTCATTATGTGATTTGGAAATGGATCTTATAATAAATTTAATTTCTTATCTTCTATTTTATTTGATTTCAATGCCTCTATGGGTGTGCCCACATCAATAATATGAGCCTCAATCAAATCTTTTATCTTATGTTTTAGGCTTATGCATATATTTGTTGTATGTCTCGGTACCCTATGATATTCATAGAGTGTGTTAGAATCATAGTTATTTAGAAGAGGCCATGTAATATCAACCTATTAAATGGGAGGGAGATATATGGCATTACATTCTAAGAGTTTTTATAAAATGTGTGTTGGTGACTCTAGAAGGTTGGGGAAGATTTAGCGTTGAAGAGTAGATAAAACCAATTTAGAAGATGGATTGAAAGTTGCATTGATTGTGGCCTTTTTATCACTTTTGTTCTCAGTGTCCCTTAATTTATATGGAAGTTTATTTCAACTTTTAATATTTGATTCTAATATATTGGTATACTTGATTTTTCCCATTGATAGAAGCTTAACCTCTCTCTCTTTTATTGTGTGGCACAAATATATGAATATAGGAAACTTTTTGAATAAGATAGCTTCATGTAATAACAATAAGAGAATCTATTTAAATTTGTCATGTAGATCTCTATTTTCCATGGGGCTAGTAAATTTAGCTAATATAGTCTTGTATCATAAGAATAATTTGTGATAGGCTTGTTTGACTTTTATTTTAATTATGCCACTTGAGTGTATGATATCTTGTCACTAATATTGATGGATAAATGTGCTAAAAATGTTGGCCAAATGATTGAATTTTGTGATAGATTTATTTGGTAAATCATAAAACCATTGTAGGTAATAATCCTTTAAAATGCATGGAAACAACTTCATGAAAATATAATCATTGGACACATAGTGAAAACATATGTGAAAACCTTTGAGATGATGCTCTGGATTACCCTTTCCATCATATAATTTAATCTTAGGTTACATGAAACTGGATGCAAGATATTTGTCTCTATGTGATGTGTTAAAGGTGTATGTAATAGAATATTAAAATCCAAAGCATGTGATAGCCTAGTGGCTCCCTTCTCGATATGTAACACCTTAGCATGTAGAGTATGAATATCTTACGTAAGTTATTATACATATAGAGAGGAGTAACTAGACATAATAGGTTTATATATCACTGAAGGTTTTTGAATTATAATTTTAAGTTGTGCTAGCTGATTTGGCCCCACTATAGGTGTAACAACATTATTAACTTAGGCAGTTGAATATTAAACATTGTTAATTCTATTCTTGATTTCTAATATGGATTATATAATTTTTTCATGATCAAGGGTCTATTCCACAATTCTATCTTTGAATCCATGTAATATATCATATTTTTTGATAATTATGTCATCATTGTTAAATGGAGGGACAATGTCTCGATTTTCAATGTGTATATCATCTTGATCTTGATTGTATTGTTCATCTTCAAATGCATTATAATTTAAATACACATAATAAAGGGGTGAATTATGAATATCTAGAGTTATCATATGTCTTTTATCCATTTTATAGGCTTGGATAGTAGGAATCTCAATATGCTCTATAGGATTACCACCTAATCTAGCACTTCTTAATAGAAGAGAGATAGATTTTTGAGATGGAATATAGTAAACAAATTGGAATAGATCTGATAAAATAGAATATATGAAATCTAAAAAATTTAAAATGACTAATGAAAATAGGAAAAATAAGGATACAAACCCTAAGATCATCTAGGGTTAGGTTTTTTTGAATTAGGATTGTTTTGAAAAAAAAATTATATTTAAATAAATGACACCCTAATGTGAGATTGATTTAATGAGCTATGTTATGATAAAAATTTATAAAATATAATTTTTTAACCTTTATTTAGTGAACAAAAATTTGGATAATGCAAACTAGGGTTTTAAGCAGTATTTAAACTAGGTCATGTTCACTAGATGTTTTAACCTTTTAGGGTTTAGCTAATGTAAATCCTAAGTTTGAATAAAGGGATGAGTAGTTTAAATCAATGTAATAATATGAAATAAATAACTATTGATTTTTTATATAATTTTAATTGCTTTGAATTTCTAAAAATAGTAATAAATATGTGCAAATAAAGACTTATTTGGAAAACACCTATCACAAAAGATCTGAGTGCTGAAAACTAGAATATGAACAAGTTTGAGTGTCATCAAAGGGATCCATGTGTTAGATATTTTTCTAAATAGTATCACCATACTTGTAAAATATTTTCATGTGGCTATAGTGTCATCAAAATTTCTCTAGTGTCCTTTGTGTAAGATTGTTCCTAAATTATGGGTGCACCTACACCTATGTTTTTGGGTTTTATTTCTATGTGCATGAACTATAAAACTTTGTATTGTGCCTATAATAGTTCATTTATGATGTAATACCTAATCCTACTTGTAATTATTGCATGATCTAGAAACATGTGTTCATTATTAGGATATGTTGGGCATCCTCAATGCCCCATTGTGAAGAGAGTTGCCTACATACCAATATTCCAAGAAAGGATCAAGACCGATGTTGTTCTTCCACCTATGTTCTTGATGTAAGTGCACATGAATGATATGAAGATAGTGTTCTTAAATTAATTGAGTGTTCTTGAGATTTAAAATATTTAAAATATGGGCTTAGGGTAGTTATAGATTGTAGTATGTAGAAGTAGGGTAGTATACAGATTAACAACTTTGATTTTGCTCAACTTGTTTCTTGTTTGAATAGGTCTTTTGCATATATTTTACATTTAGTGAATAGAGGTCTAAAATTCATGTATTTATAGCGGTTTATAGATTTTTTGGATAATAAAATGTGCTTGGGCCAACCTTAGGAGGGTTTAACTTTTGAAAATATATTCATTCAAGAGAGTGAGGCCATGTTGGGGACACCAGCACCATGGTGTTCTAGTGTCATTAATATGGTAATAAAGTCCTATTGGTATATTTTTGGGCACAAAAGGCTAATATATAAGAAGGAGGGTCTAATACTATGTTTTAGCTAACTAGGGACACTTGTGGTCTACACAAAGGCTAGGAAAGTGTGATATAAGGCTCTAAGATAGGTCTAGGGCTAAGCTAGGAATAGGTTATCTTAAGTAGCACTATTATCACTCAAATACCACAATTAGGTGATTACACTTCTATAAAACATCTCCACGATCTCTTCATTCTCTTTCTTCTAATTTTTCTAAGTCATTTTCCCAATCCCATATTTTCCATTCAATCTCTTTCTCATTGGTAATTCATTCAAGTACTTTTATTTCCACCTCTTTTTAGTTTATAAATTCTCTTAGAAGTATAACTCCTCCCATAGTCCTAAAATTCTTTATTATACTCCTATTTATAGTTACATGAGGATCATTTTATGTTTTCTATCATTTTTGCAATTGTAACTCTCTCAAGCCTCATAATAATATTATCTCTACTTTTTTGTCATCCATATTCTAGGTTCAAGTCTAAGTTCTTTCAATTTATCATCATTCACCTCATTTTGGTCTTCATCCCCATATCACCTTAGATAAATACTCCATATTGGCTAGTATTGGTACCATGTTCTTCTCCATAACCAACATCTTCATAATTATAGGTAGTCGTTATATAAATTTGCCTCTTATGCCTCTCATAAATAAATTTTTCATAGATTCAAACTATATGTATACTTATATGACAAAATTGATAACGTATATATCACTTATGGTTTTCAACCAATGATCTATTGCATGCATCTAATAAGAGTCCAAATTTTGTAGTTTTTCTAACTTTTCTTCAATGTAAACAAAGTGCTCTATTTCTCTAGGCTTGAAACAATAATATTTAATTCTTGATAACTAATTGGCTAGCAATTCAAGTAAATCACTCCAAAAAATCTCATATATTTTCCCATGAATGTGCTCAGTTATAACTTCTTTCATAGTGATTCCAATTATTTTGGCTTCTTCCTTTGTGAACTTATGAATTCTTTTATCCAACCATCATTCTAGATCTCTTTGACTTGGTAACCATTTCAACATGTTTCTATTCCATGATCACTATACCATTATTAGTAAAGGTTCCTAGAAAGACCCATTATAACATGCTAAAGTTTTTTTATGTAAGTTTAGTTACATATTTTGAAACTCAAATAGGGATATGATAATTTAATTCATTTATTTAATTCATACGTACTAGATATTGAATTAAACACATTTTATTAACCTAGATCATAAATATTTAGATATAATACATAGGTTTGAATAAAATATGGAAATGAATGTGTATAGAACACCATATAAAGCGTTCATTAAAACCATCAATTGATATCTATATTATTATCTCTCTAATTGGAACTCTTTTTCATTTACAATTATATAGTATTTATAGAGCTGCAAGGATGCTCTATCACTTCACATTCATAACCTTTTAATTCTTAATCCAAATGAGTCCTTTCATATTCTATAGTATTTTGATATACAAACACATGTTGAAATACATATAAAACATTATACATAATTTTATGCATCATACACTTATCAATTATACATACTTTAAAATTTTACAATTCAAAGTCTAATTTTGACATTGCTCTTAGATTGTTAGCACCATCTCTCAAGTGAAAAAAAACCATTGGTTTAGAGAGTTAGATTCAAAATCAATTTCAACTTTGTATATGCTAGGATAAAAGTTGCATAAGTAGTTCATAAAGTATATAGATGTTATTTCTCTCACTAAGCATCTCAACACAAATGAAAGTGTTTACTTGGAGCACATAAAAGAATTGAATTTTAGATTCAAAATAAATTGGAAAAGGATCCCACCTAAGCCCTAACCCTCACTAGGTACTACTCATGTATAGTATTTAAAATCCTTTGATTCAAACCTTTTTATCATGATAAAAATAGTAGGAGGGGGGACACTCCCATAGGCTTATGATATTGATGTTATAGATAAATAAATCCTCATACAAGTTGGTACAATTGTTACTTTAGATCAAAAATCATTAATTCCATATCCTTGTAGCCTATCTCATGTTTTCAAAGGTTTAAAAGTGTAACTCTCTTCCTCATCGTAATCACCCCAAACTAAACCCATGATCCCTCACTCATTAGATGAGATAAAATTCCCAATTTTATATGTTTATAATGAGATAATAACCTTCATTTCCAATTAGATAATAACCTTAAAAAGGCATATTGATATCAAAAATTTGATTATTTATCCTATTTATTACCATGACTTAATATAAAAATGATCATGGACCTCAAAACAAGTCATTGCAACCATCCCTCCCATCAAAACCTAAGAACTTACAACCTCCCCAAGCTCTTCATGTAATAACAATAGATCACTAAAATAACATTTAAGAATCCTCATTTCAAACCCTCACAATGTTCAAAGCTAAATGTGAGATAAAAATGGTTGATAAACATGTTTTATACTAATGGGATGAAGGATATATTCCTCAAAATGTTATCGAAGAAACCAAACTAGCTACCATAGAAGATTATTCACATAACTTGGAAAAAAAATTTGAAGAGGAAGATATCATACATAATTTATTGGTTTTAACTTAAAATGGAAATAAAATTTTATCTTCTTTGGAGGTAATCACATAGAAAATATTACTTGAAGTTACCTTAAAAGTAGAAAATTAAAATTTTATTAATGAAGAAGATGATGAAGAAGACTTAGGAACAAAATTCTTGTTTACAGATTTATCCCATCTTAATGATTCTAATTCTTCCAAAAATAATGAGTACTTATTATATCCTTTTATATAATATTTTTTAATTTTAAATATGCACAAGAGGATGGGGAAGATTTGAGGGATGATAGTGAAAAAGTTTTGATGTAAAATTGAAATATAGATAGAGAAAATCTTATTGCCTTAGAAGATTATTTTTAGAAATTATAGAAGATGTTTAAATAATAATAATTCAAATAGTCCCCTCTCAAATAACTCAAATGGAAAATAATTATTGTAAAACACTTAGAGACTGAAAAGGAGATAGTATGATGAAGCTCCAGATAAAGAGAAATACATGAAAATGAAAAAGGTGTTGGATGATGAACTAAAAAATATAATGTAGGACAAATCAAATAAAACCATGAGATAAATTCACGTTGAATGGTATCATGGGTCTACTCGTTCTAATGAAAATCATAGATACCAATAACCCCTAGGATATGATGCATGAATTCATAATCCATCCCATGTAAGTTAAATATTGAACCCAATATCTTTTAATAAATATAAAATGGATCATTTTCACCCTTGACAAAGGAAAAATACATAGTGATTATTAAAAAAGCAAATCAAAATGAGAATGGTGGAAATGAACAAATGAGAGAAGAGTGAATGAATAACATAAAATAAAAATATCAAAACAAGATTTAAATATTAAAAATAAATCACATGTGTGGATAAAATTAGGAGTGCCATCAAGAGATGAAAATACATAAGCAGAGTAAAAGTAAAGTTGATATGATGAACAAATCAAGAAAAGGCTATGCAACAAGCAATAAAAAGTTAAGTGTATTTTTGACATATAATGAAATAAAATTATATTATATTTATACTCATCCCATGTATATCTTTTAAAATATTTTGAAAGATGTGATATAAATTAGAATATTCTGTATAAATTGTAAGCCAATCAAAGGAAAGAAAGATTTCAAATGTGTTAATTAGATTGAAAAGAAAACATGAAGAGTTAAATTTTATTAAACTTGAGAACAACCATCAATTGAAAAAGCTTTTAAGGGGTTTTCAAACTTTAAAATATTTGCATGCCAGCTCTATGGCCAATATATGAAATCTATCTAGATTCACTACATAGCAAGCATGTTTCCATGAGAGAAACGAAAATGTTGAGTAAAATCTTTCCTCCAGGTTGGATTTCATCAAATTATATTATATTTTTGGATTATTTATCATAATTCAAATGTTTAAGTTTCTCTTTAAACCTTAGATCAATTAATCAAAAGCTCAAGGCTTCACAAATTTTTCAACATATCTCTTATGGTAGTTAAATAACTTTAAAATGATTCAAATAGCTCCCTTGTATGAACTGATAGCTCTAGTGATCTCTAATTTTAACTATAAGAGTTTTCAATAGTCTACAATAATGAAAAACAAAGTAATAATCAAAGCTAGTCCTTCAATAAATTCTAGGATGCTCATAATTCTTCTGTGAACAAAATCTTACTTCAAACATAAATAATATTATTTAAACTCAATTAAGCTCTATAATGTTAAGAATGAAATATACTAAGGGGGGGAGGTGTGAATGAGTCTATTATATATCTTTTACTTAATCTGATTTCTTTTCTTTAACCACTCAATCATACATTCAAGATATATAATAAAACTAAAATAATAATTTACACCACATAAGAGAGAGAGACACACACAAGATTTTTACATGGAAACCCAAAGTGGGAAAAACCATGGAGAATAATCTCAAGTATATTAATTAGCACCAACCCATAGGAGCACCAGCCCCTCTTATGTATAAAACATAACTATCTCTCAATGTTGTTTACTCAAAAAATTATATAACTCTACAATATCTCATGTTTTTCTCTCTTTAAAAACAAATACAAACCATATACTCTCTTGCATGTTATAAATGGCTTCTAAAGCCTTTATATACAGCTTTCCAAATGACCTTTGGCATTCACCCTTTGTGACCCTTCAATCCTCATGGAAAATGGTGTCAAACTTGCATGACCTTTCGTATCCTTGCATTTGAAAAGTCGTATGGTGACCCTTCATAAGCAAAAGCATCTTTTCCTCTTTTGTCTTTATCTTGGTGAATTTTCATATACCTCAAGTGTCCCTTCATGTAAAAATGTGGCATGCCTATTCTATCTTCACATGGTGACTCTTGGAATTCTTCAAGATGACTCTTCATGAGAAAATGTGTCTCATTCCTCTTTCATCTTTTACCCCATGACTCTTTGACTTCTCCATGGGCCCTATTTTGATTTGTATGCAACCAAAAATATATTCATATTATCCAAGATATGAATATTAAAAACATCATTAAATGTAATGGGGCCTTTATCACCAATAATGCTAGAATTTTGACATCAATGACAATATTTCAAACATTTTCCCCCTTTGTCATTGATGGAAACCTCAAACTAAAACTACCACATCCTGAAACCCACTCATACTGCCATCTAAAAAACATATAGTAACTCCCCCTTATTATAACAGCCTATACCTATTCCTTGTACCTATTTTTGCACTTGTACTTATACATGTACCTATTATTCTCCCCCTTTGACATCAATGGCAAAGGGCTTACCTAGAGCTAACACTTAGCTCTCCTTCAACTAATGTTGAACCTCAATGGCAAGAAGTAAAATAAATTACTCCTAACTTCTCTCGTAGATACTCAAATGTGTCTTTTGGTAGTGCTTTTGTGAAAATATCTACAATCTACTCTGTATTACTAATATACTCCATCTTAACCTATTGATCTACAATCTACTCTCTCAAAAAGTGATATCTAATGGGAATATGTTTTGTTCTTGAATGCATCACTAGATTCTTCACATTATTAATAGCACTTGTGTTATCACAAAAAATAGAAATATGTTCATCATACTTTACCTTGATATCTTCCAAAGTTTGCTTCATCTAAAATACTTGAGTACAATACAATACTACTGCAATATATTTTGCTTCAGCTGTAGAAAGTGATACTGAATTTTGCTTCTTGCTTAGCCATGATACTAAGCTATCACTAAGGAAAAAAGCTCCTTCAATTGTACTCTTTCTATGATCTAAGCACCCTGACCAATATAAATTTGTATAAGCAACCAAAGTGAAATATCTAATTGTGGGATACCATAATCTATAATCCAATGTCCCCTTGATATATCTGAATATTCTCTTCACCAATTGAACATGACTATCTTTTAGAGATGATTGATACCTTGCAACCATACCTACTACATACATGATGTCTAACCTTGATGCTGTCAAATATAAAATACTACCAATCATAGATCTATAAAAAGATTGATCTGTAATAGGTGAATCTTCATCCTTGCTCACCTTATTTCCTATACACATTGGTGTGCCAACTAGTGCACAATCCTCAAAACCAAATTTTTTTAACATTTCCTTAGCATATTTACTTTGAGATATGAAAATTCCTTTATCTAATTGAAATATTTGCAATCCTAAGAAAAAATATAATTCTCCAATCATAGACATCTTAAATTATTTTTGCATATTATCAAAAAATTATTTTGTCATCCTTTCAATATTTCCTCCAAAAATGATATCATCAACATATACCACAAAAATAAATTAATGCTCACCTTCTATTTTGATGTAGAGATTACTATCAGCAAATCCTCTCTTAAAACCCTGATCTTATAGGTACTTATCAAGTCTTGCATACCAAGCTCTGGGAACTTGTTTTAATCCATACAATGTTTTCTTCAATCTGCATACATGGATACTAATATTTGAGAGAATAAATCCCTCAGACTACTCAATGTAGACCTCTTCTTCTAGATTCCTATTCAGGAAGGTAGATTTGACATCCATCTAAAACACTTTAAAAATTTTAAACACTACATATGCAAGAAACATTCTAATAGCCTCTAACCTTGCCACTGGTGTAAAAGTTTCTTCAAAATCTATTCCCTCAAGCTGAGCATATCCTTTATATACTAATCTTACTGTATTGTTGGTCACTTCTCCATTTTCATTCAACTTATTTCTATAAACCCATTTTTTTCCTATCACATTGTAATTCCCAAGTATCATTAGTTTCTATCTGATTTAATTCTTCATCCATAGCCTTAACCCAATGCTTATGATGTCTAGCTTTTGAAAAAATTATAGGTTAAATTTTGGATAACAAAGAGAAATTAACTTGCTCAAATTCACTTACCATCATTTTTCTAGTGTGAATTCCTTCATTTATGTCCCCAATGATGTCACTTTCATTATGATTTCTCTAAACATATTTTGATGGAGTTTTGGTGCCCTTTTTCTCTTACTCATCTTCATTCGATTCTTCAAAACCTTCCTCTTCAATTATTTCAAGAATGTCTACTGGATCACTGATTCTTTGTGTTCCATCTTCTTCTATCCTAACACTTGCACTTTTAACAATTTTCTTGGTTCTTTTGTTATAACATTTATAAGCTTTATTTTTACAAGAATAACCAAGAAATATACCTTCATCTACTCTAGATTCAAACTTACCAAGTTTTTCATTAGTTATCTTTATGAAGCATCTATTGTCAAAAAATTTAAAATAATCAACTATTATTGGTTTGTCTTTCCATAGCTCATGAGTCTTATCAATATTGACTCTCAATAAGGCTCTATTTTGAATATGCACTACTATAGTAACTGTCTCTCTCCAATATTTATCTACTATCTTGGATTCATTTAGCATTGTCCTCACCATCTCTTGAACTATTATATTTTTTTGTTTAACTACTCCATTTTGCTATAGATTTTTGGCTACTAAATAATGTCTCTTTATTCCATGGTTTTCACAAAACTCAATAAATTGATCAAACATGAATTCTCCTCCTTGATCTGATCTTAGACACTTAATCTTCAAACTGGTTTTATTCTCAAATAATGCTTTGAATACTTTGAAATGTCTGAAAGCTTATGATTTTTTCTTTAAAAACATTACCCAAGTCATACGTGAAAAATCATCAATAAGCAACATGAAATATTTCTCACCTTGAGTACTTTGAGTTCTCATAGGTCCATATAGATTAGTGTGAATAATCTCTAGCATCTGAGTGGTCAAGTACTCTTTTATTTTGAACCAACTTCTAGCTTGCTTCCTATGCTAACAAGGTTCACAAAGTGTGTCGAATGGCTTTGTAATCTTTGGAAGATTTTTGATTGCTTGTTTTTTGCTAATGTTGACAAGATTGTCAAAATTTATGTTCCCCATTCTCCTGTTCCATAGCCAACTTTCTTCAATCTGACTCAAACAACATCTTTGACATTTGATGTCTGATAACATACACAAATTATTTTCTATTCTCTGAGCATCTGCAACTAATACATCTAAATCTTTTCTTATAATTTCAAAACCTTATACATAAACCTTTAGTGTGTTCCCCTGATCACACATTTGACTTACATTCAAAATATTATGCTTAAGACCTTCTACATACAAAACATTTTTAATTTTAGTTCTACCATTATCCAAATTTAGATTACCTTTTGATCTTCTTCAAGGTTTTGAACTTGCTCTTATCTCCTATCATGTGCCTTGAGAATCCACTATTAATGAACCATGGATTTTCTTTATTTATTACATGCAAAGAAGTCTACACCAACATAGATTGTTTAGGGTTTTTTTTTTCCATGAACTTATCTAAACTTTATTCTTGATAAATGGAGCCTTGAAATTCTGGTCCTTTTTTACTAACTCAAACATGCTTCTATAGTATCAAGCTATGTGTCTAAATTTGTTACACTTGTAACATATTATGGCCTCTTCATTAAAGCCTGATAGAGGAGAAAAAGAGTTGTGGCTTCTACTTGACTCTGTATGAATTTCCTTCTCTTTATTTCTAAAATTGTTAGCCCTTTCTCGACATTCTATTTTCTTATGACCATATCCATTACAATACAAATAGTAAGCATAAAAATAGGACCTATTTATGTATCTCTACCATGATTGCCTTTTGTATCTTTATTCCCTCCAACCTTCTTTGTTTGAGATGTCCTCTATATTCTTAACTTCTTCCCTTTTTATTTCTTCTTTTGTAAGAGCTTCAGCATAGCTTTTTCCTGTTTTTTTGTATGTGAAAGTAGTGATCTCCTCTTTCTCTTTTTCAAATCCAATACCTATCTTATCTAACATTGATATTTGATTTTATAATATCTTTTTCAACATAATAGTGTTATTCTTAAATTGTGAATCATTGGTTGTTCTATCATTGATTGCTTTATTTGTTTTCTCAAGATATGATTTTAAAGAAGTAATTTCAATAACATACCTTTCACATTCTTTACTTACTATTTTCAACTATGCCATTAGATATTATTCATTCTTATTGGCTTCTTCAAATTGTGTTTGTATATTTTTAATTATCTCCTTTGACTGCTTTTCATTTTTCTCGATCTAGAGCTTTAATCTTTGATTTTTCTCTTTCAAGAGCTTTTAACTCTTCTAAGGCACAAATGAGTTCTCCTTCCAGATTCACTTCAGCTTCATATTTTTCTTCTTCTTGATCATCTATAATTTTACTTGTGGAGGCATCTTAATGTGTGGCCATGAATATAATCTCTTCTTTTTCTGAATCATTGACTCCACTATCTTTGGTTGAACTAGGATCTTTAGAATACAAACTCTTCTTCTCGAATCCCTTCTTGAATTTACCTTTGAAATTCTTCTTTTATGTAGACTTTCCTTTTTCATTATCATCATTACCCTTATTTGAGAATTTAGCTATAAAATATCCAATCTTTCCACAATTAGAACATTTAAAAGGTAATTTTTCTTGATATTTACCTGTGCCCTTTTTCAGCTTGCAAATGAATAGAGCTCTGTTGTCATCTTCATCATTGCTAAAATTATCACTTGATTCTTGAATTTTAGCCTTCTCTTTCTTTGATGTCTTGAAATCTACTTCTCTCTTTGAAGGTTTATCTTGTTTAGTTTACATCTCATATGCTATAATAATACCATGAAGCTCAGCCATCTTTAGCTTGGCCAAATTCTTCATCTCTTCAATTACTAAAACTTTTGCATCATATCTCAATGGTAGAAATCTCAAAAAAAATTGAACCACAGTTGATTCTTATAAAAAAAATCCAAGACCTTAAATCTAATTAATTATTTGATCAACCCACAAAAGATAACTTGTTATATTTTCTTCTTCCATCTTCAAACTCTCAAACTGTCTTCTGAAAGTCTAAAGCTTAGCTTGTTGAACCTTTCCATCACCTTTGTAAATATTTTCAAGTTTTACCCAATTTTCATGATCATATTTACATTAAATAACTTTAAAAAATTTTGATTCACATAAACCACATAAAATAACATTTAAAGCTTTAGCATTATTTTCACTTGCCTTCTTTCCTGCCAGAGTAGTTACAAGTGTTTGTGGCTTTTCATATTCCTCCACCACTAATTTCCATATGTCAAATCCAAGGGCCATCAAATAATTCTTCGTCCTTATGCTCTAAAAAACATAATTCATCCCATCAAATAAAGGTGCCTTATTTATATAAAATCCTTCATGTGATCTAGCCATCATGTTTTCCTAATCTTCCTTCAAGCTTGTAAAACTTTTTCAAAAGGAACCTACTCTGATACTAGTTGTTAAGCATGAAATATACTAAGAGGGGGAGTGAATCAATATATTATATATCTTTTACTTAATCTGATTTATTCTCTTTAACCACTCAATCATACATTCAAGATACATAATAAAACTGAAATAATAATTTGTACCACACGAGAGAGAGAGAGAGAGACCATATTTTTACGTGGAAACCCAAAGTGGGAAAAACCATGGAGAACAATCTCAAGTATAAGAATGAGCACCAACTCAAAATACAAAGTTTGCAAGCACCAACTTATAGGATCACCAACCCCTTTTCTGAGCACCAACACAACAATTATTTGTGAGCACCAACCCATAGGAGCACCAACCCATAGGAACACCAACCCCTCTTGTGTATAAAACATAACTATCTCTCAATGTTTCTTACTCAACAAATGATAGAACTCTACAATATCTCAGACTTTCTCTCTTTGAAAACAAATACAAACCATGCACTCTCTTGCATGTTACAAATGGCTTCTCAAGCCTTTATTTATAGCTTTCCAAATGACCTTTGTCATTCACCCTTTGTGACCCTTAAATCCTCATGGAAAATGGTGCCAAACTTACATGACCCTTCGTATCCTTGCATTTGAAAAGTTATGGTGACCCTTCATAAGTAAAAGTGTCATTTCCTCTTTTGTCTTTATCTTTGTGACTTTTCATATTCCTCAAAGTGTCCCTTCATGTAAAAATGTGCCATACCTCTTTTGTCTTCACATGATGACTCTTGGAATTCCTCAAGATGACTCTTCATGAGAAAATGTGTCCCATTCCTCTTTCATCTTTTACCCTGTGACTCTTTAACTTCTCCATGGGCCCTCTTTTAACTTATATGCAACCAAAAATATATTCATTAATATTAAGTAAATATTACGACACATTAGCTAAGATATGAACATTAAAAACACCATTAAATGCAATGGGGCCTTTATCACCAATAATGCTAGACCTTTGACATCAATGACAATATTTCCAACACATAAGGCTATATGTCTTGAATAAGCATTATGTCATAGTTAATTTTCAAAACTCAAATCTCACAACTATGTTTCTTGCCTTAGTAGAAAAGGAATAAAATTGTGGGTATCTCGAACTGATCAATCTTATTTCATCTAATGAAGTGAGTTATTTTGGAATGAATAAGGTGATATTGGCATTTTAAAATAGCTCATGTTGTTGGATTGTATTTTATGCACTAATATCTAGCTTTCAGATCTATTACATACAAAATTAAAAGTTGAAAGGTAAAATATGCATAGGTGGGTCCCACAAAGGTTGAAATTTTAAATTATACTAGGTGGCATCCATGAGCTAGGATCAATTCATTATATATAATCATATATCACCATCCAATCATCTCCAAATCCTATGACATGAACTATTTTAAGAGACTTAAGGTGACACCAAAATTTGTAAACAACTCAAACCATTGGATCAACTTCATCATGATATTATCCTACCATCTAATCAAGCTAGAAGAAAAAGCTAAGGAAATATGAGAATAACCTACAACTCTTTTAGTAAATGTAAATCTCACCATAGGCACCCATTCACTTTGGTATATATCTCATTGGAAAGATATTGAGTAAATATTTCCAATCATATCCATATTTTAATGAATTGAATGTGCCTCTCATTTAAAATTAAATAATAAAAATCCTCTTGCAGTAATTCCATTCTCAAAATATATTTAAAGGTTCCACTAACTCTATGCAGTTGTTTAATGTTTAAAGTACTTCAAAAGTGTACTAAGATTCAAATTATGTATGGAAGTGGATAAAAACTATTATAACTTCAAAGGAAAATCAAGCTATTGTTTTCAAATAGTGGGTGAAGCAAGAGAAAAAATATTTGCAAGGATGATATGGGTTTATTTATTCAAAGTAAATCAAGTGCACAAACATATGACTAGCAATAAGTTAAGACATGTTGGAATTTATAATGAATAGTTATTACTCTAAGCTAAAAACTATAAATCCAAAATATCTACATGAAATTGACAATAAATATCATAATAAGGTGTGCACACTATAAACATCTATTCATTTGTACTCAATGGTTGTAGAATTTAATTCTTATCCCTTAGCTCTTATCTCTTATTCATTATATAGAGGGTAAAGCTCCCTCATTATTGTTATTATTATCTTGATTTTAAACCTAATTGGTCCATAATTTATGTGGTTTCATTTTCCTTTGTTTTGAGATTTTTGAAGAAAAAATCCTTTATATTGCTTCTTGCATCTATGTATATTTTTTACAATTGATAAAATCTTATATGGTTATATCCTTCCTACCCGTTATCTTTCTTCTTTTTGTGACAAATCTATGCTCATATTCAAGTTGTTTACTACATATTACATTTGCTTATACATTGTGTTTTCATGTATCTTACATCTTCAAATTTCATATGTCATATTAAAGTAGAGGATGATCAAAATGACAACCATTTCCATCTTGGTGCATCACCATATCTTTTAATCTCATTTCTCTTTCTTTTTTGCCTACAAGTTTTATTTGATAAATTAATTTAAGTATATTATCATAGGATAGGAATATTAAAAAAAAATTATAGAGGTTTTTCTACAAGGATCAGTCCCACATTAATCATAGCTTCCCATGTTGTGATTGTTGTGTGGGTAGCAACCCAGGCATGAAATATCCATTGTTTGGCCTATGCTGAAGTGGAAAATAAAAAAATTAAGTGAGAAAATTAATCTTTTTAAATTTAAATAACAACATAATATATGATTAGGATCCAACCTTCAATGTTTCTCCAAATAAACTTTCATCGATGGAATTATTCACACTACCAACTAATGAGTGTTTTCATTGCTTTATTTAGTGGGGTGAATACTTCTCAATGGAGTTTTGAGAGTATTATTTTTCCAAATGTCTTTATTATAAATATTACAAGGTAGGTTCTAGGATATTGATATGAAAGTAGAAAAAACCTCAATACTATTGAAGGTTTTGAATGTATGGAGGGAATGTAAATGAACTTTGACTTAATCTAAATTTGAAGTTATTTATCAACCAATTTGTCCCAAAATTACTATTTGTTAATCTAGTGGTCTTATAAGTGTGATTATTAACCAAAATTAGACTAAATAATTTAAAATACCTAAAATAAAATTAGAGATAAATCACATGACAAAAATATTTTCCAAGAATAACTATTATACCATAATTGTGCACAATATTTTATTAATAATTAATGTTAAAAAAATTTAAAAAAATAACATGCATGATATGTTATGCAAGAAAAAAACATAAAATTAATGTTAAATTAATACATAATTAACAACTAATTAATCTAAGAATATAATTATAAAAATATAATCTAAGATGACTAAAATTTGACTGAATAAAACAAATTTGAATCAATGATAAGATAAGGTCAACATGCAAGAAGCCTTTCTTAGCAAGTAAGTGTTAGGACCCGGGAAGCACAATTGATCACCTTTGTATAAGCAACTAAACATGGAATTTAACCAGAAGTAAATGGTAACTAGAATTCAAAAATAACATAGAATATGAGAGACAATACCCAATTGTATTAATACTCTTACAGAAGGAAATTACAATAAAAAAGTGCCACACTCTTCTTCCCACACCTCTAGATCTCCCACACATCTAGGGCATACCAGTAATCTTCCCTCAAAGTTCTCTCTCAATCACAGTCACAACAAACAACTCAAACACAGAGTTGTTGTTCACCTCCAACCAATCAGTATCACTACTGCCAGTACACAAGTACGCGACGTACTCCAAGTAGATCTCCCATGAACTTGCAACAACCTACAAATCAAACCGATCTTACTTACACATGTAGATATCTCTACACCCTAAAGAACCCTTGTCCTTGCCTCACCAAGTCCTTATGATTCTCCAAACCAGTACACTGGTGGATCTTCTACCAAATCTTGATATCTCACAGATCTACCTGATCATACACACTCGACACCCCTATGGAACTAGGAGGAGCTACTCTTACTCTCTTCACACTGAAGGAGCTAACCAAGCTCTCTCAAACTAGCACACTTTACAATATAGCCCATGAGTCTATTATATAGATCCCATGCAAACAATAATTAGACATCTAATTACAATAATTATATTTATAGCTCAAGACTAAAATTAGCCTTTAACATGCAAACAACTAGTGCGTTAACAAACTATTCTTGAAACCGATAGTTTTAGAACTGCACAAGCGACCAACGTTGGTCCCTGTCTAGCTAGAGATGACTGATGTTGGCCGATACCTGACCGATGTCAGTTGCTTTGCTCACTGGATATGACCGACATTAGTTGATCAGACCGATGTCAGTTACTCTGCAACTTAGCAACCTCCTCCATGTTTGCATCAGTGAAGCTTTTAGCTCCACAACCTAACAATCTCCCACTTGGAGATAAAAAGCTACACTGTACCTATACTTGTACATATTTCTAATCTATTTCCTAGCTTGTATCCCTCTTCAAGATCAATCCTGAAGACCAACCACCAAACAAATTGTGGTGCTCCGCATGTCATCCAAGTACCCCTGCCATATCCAAATCTACATACTCATGTAGAGAAGTCTCTGACCCTGCATAGCATGTTAACCTATTGTTGGTCCCTCTCAGATACCTGAGAACCCACTAAACTAATCTCCAGTGCTTCTTTCCTGGATTGACCACAAACCTGTTGACAACTCCCACTATTGGGGCAATATCAGAGAGTACACATGTACTCAACCTCATCATGTGATTGGGGACCCTATTCTGTGAACTATCCATCCATAGGTGTGCTTGTTGTTCTGCATCCTACACTACCTTCACATAATCATCCTGTGACAACATCAACTTGTGATCTTCCCTGTCTTTAGGATTACTCATGCCAAAGAATTTTACTGCTCCCAAATTTTTCATGACATACCACTAAACTAACTTTACCTTTAGCTCAGCAACTCCCTATATGTATGCACCTACAACAAGCACATAATCCATATACAGTAACAAGACAATGTAGTGACCATTATCCAACCTGGTAAAGAAACACACAATGGTTATAATGACATTGACTAAAGCTGTGCTTTGTCATACACCTGTCAAACCTGTACCACTATCTTACAGCTTGCTCAAGACCATATAACCTGGCCTTTTATCTCACGTGTCCATTCCCTTTCTTCTTTAACCAAAGAATCCATTCATCTCTCATTGCTTTCATCCCAGCTGGCAACTCTACCAAATCTCCCATTTGGTTCTTCTCTAAAGAATTCATGCCATGCTCCCATTGTTTCCTAGATCCTACCTACTCTATAGTGAGCAACAAATATAAAGAAGGGAAATAACAAATTTAAGGCTTACTTACCCTTTCAATCCTCCACATGGGCATTTGAGACTCCTTGACAGCTTGTTGTCTACCCAAAATCCATTCCAGTGACTGATGTCAGTCACCACCCAGTCTGCATCCGACCGATGTCAGTTCCATGCGACTGTCCTAACTTTTGATGCTGGTTACTTGATCGACGTCAGTGTCCACCTATTACTAATGTCAGTTCCCTGACTGACATCGGTCTTACCCTGCCTGACACCACTAGCTCTGGTCTGCACATGACCGACATCAGCATCTATTTGTTCGATGTTGGTTCCACCTGATTGATGCTGGTAATAGTGTTCTCCTATGAGTGATGAATTTTTACCTGTGAGCTCACTTTGAATCAAAACCCTATCCAAACTGCCCTGCTCAGAAATATCTAGGCCCATCCACTAATCTTTGTCCATCATCTCTTCCATGAACACTAAGGCTTTCCAGTTCTTAAGTTTGTCAAACATGTCTAACTTCCTCTTAAGAACATGCATCTCCTTCTTGCTCATGTGACCAAGCCTACAAAGCCACATCTTCACAACAAAAGAAGAATTAGTAATACAAGCAAGTAGATAAAGAATACCTACTTTCTTACCACTAGCTAATTCAAGTGCATCCGTTGTGAGAGTTCCTATGCATCTCTCATCACCTAACTTTCCTAAAGCAATTAGCTGCATCTTCAGAACTGGGACCTACATGACATCTTTCAACACCCATGTGTTGGCCATCTGCATTTTCAGCCACACTTCCCCTTTGCCAATACTTTGACAAGGCTCACCAACCCCTAAATAAATATTTCCAAAGTCTCCATGGACCTTAACATGGAAAAATACTCAATTTGGGGCTGCATGGAAAGAGGCAATAGAATCTATAAACTAAGATTCTACTTTATCCAAGGAACATATAAGAACAACTAGTGCAATAATACCTACAACACATGTTCCTTCTTGCTAATTTGCTACCAACCAACAATCTTTCTTTTCCTACTCTTTCTTTCCATAACTCTGTAATTGATCATTTGTGCCTTTGAATTCCTCCATTCTTAGCTTACTTTCTTCTACCATTGCTATACTCCCACTCAATCAAAAACTCTTGAGAGTGACCTGTAATCAAACACAAACCTGCTCCCTGAAACCTTAGCTCTGATACCACTTTGTTAGGACCCAGGAAGCACAATTGATCACCTTTGTATAAGCAACTAAACGCAGAATTTAACCAGAAGTAAATAGTAACTAGAATTTAGAAATAACACAAAATATGAGAGACAATACCCAGTTGTATTAATACTCTTACAGAAATAAATTACAATAAATAAGTGCCACACTCTTCTTCCCACACCTATAGAGATCCCACACATCTAGGGCATACCAGTAGTCTTCCCTCAAAGTTCTCTCTCAATCACGGTCACAACAAACAACTCAAACACAGAGTTGTTGTTCACCTCCAACCAGTCAATATCACTACTTCCAGTACACAAGTACGTGACATACTCCAAGTAGATCTCCCATGAACTTGTAACAACTTGCAAATCAAACCGATCTTACTTACACATGTAGATCTCTCTACACCCTGAAGAAACTTTGTCCTTGCCTCACCAAGTCCTTATGATTCTCCAAACCAGTACCCTAGTGGATCTTCTACTAGATCTTGCTATCCCATAGATCTACCTGATCATACACACTCGACACCCCTATGGAACTAGGAAGAGCTACCCTTGCTCTCTTCACACTGAAGGAGCTAACCAAGCTCTCTCAAACTAGCACACTTTACAATATAGCCCATGAGTCTATTATATAGATCCCATGCAAACAATAATTAGACATCCAATTACAATAATTAGATCCACAGCTCAAGACTAAAATTAGCCTTTAACATGCAAACAATTGGTGCGTTAACAAATTGTTCGTGAAACTGATAGTTCTAGAACCGCACAGGTGACCGACGTCGGTCCCTGTCTGGTTGGAGATGATCAACGTCGGCCGATACCTGACCGATGTCAGTTGCTCTACTCACTGGATATGACTAATTTTAGTTGATCAGACCGACGTTGGTTGCTCTGCAACTCATCAACCTCCTCCATGTTTGCATCAATGAAGCTTTTAGCTCCACAACCTAACAGTAAGCAACACATACACACTAGATACACTAGGTGCCCCAAATCCATATAAAATATAAAATTGATTAAAATAAATTTAATTTAAGTTAACGTAGCTCTAAAAACATTTCCTTGCCTCTTTGGGATTAATGGATAATTATTGAGATCGGTTAATTACACATTCAATGAATTGGACTCGAACTAGCACTTCTAGCTATTTTTTAGGAAGTTTTTAGAAAGTATACAAATTTAAAAAAATAATTAATATAGGATAAAAATAGATTAAATAATACTATTAAAATAATAAAATACTAATTAAAATAATTATAGTATTAATAATCAAGTGCTCTCATTGGCATCATACTCAACATTCCCCCTTTTGATGCAAAGAGGAGAGATGTCCATCATCTCCTTAAGTCTTTCATGAATCTACTTATGTAATCTCTTTATGATAATATCAATAAATGTACCTTCACTTCTCATATACTCAATGACAAAGTGTTTATAATTGACCAAGTCTTTGGAAAAATGATGTTTGAGTTCAATATGCTTGGTTCTAACATGGAAAATTAGATGTTTGGATAATTGTATTGCCCCATTATTATCAAAAAATATATGTGTTAGATAAATTTGAACCTATCTAAAATAAAATAAGAGTCTTATCAACCATAATCCTTGTCTGAAATATAATTTAATGGAAGTATATTCAACTTGTTTCTTTGATGACCATGAAACAAACCCACTTCCAAATATGAATCAATAACCTAAAGTTGACTTCATGTCATAGGATATCCTTTCCAATATGAATATATGTATCCAATTATAAGTAATTAAATTTATGGTCTAAAATTAATACAATTATTATAAGACCCTCTTACATATATAAAAATTTTCTTCACTACTTGCAAATGTTTGAGTGGTAGTTTGCCCATAAATCTATAAACTAGTGAAACCCCATAATTGATATCAGGTCTTGTCATAATTAGATACATTAAACATCCCACCATGATCTTAAAATTATTTTTATCAGTTTAAGGACTCCCATAATTTATTATTATATTTTTTCCTCTTTCAATTGGAGTGTTCATGGGCTTAAAATCTTGAGAAGTGTACTTATTTAACATGTCTTGGGCATATTTAGCTTGACAAATGAATAGTTCCTATCTATTTTGATGGACTTCTAAGACAAGAAATTAATTAATAGTTTCAATATCAGTCATATCAAATTATGATTTCATATCTTCCTTGAAATATTCTACATATCCATAGAGTTACCTATAAATATCAAGTCATCTACATAGAGACATACATTTAACACATTAGAACCTAATGCTTGTATGTAAAGAGTTATTTCTTTTGAATTTTTACAAAGACTTGGTCCAATAACCAGCTATCCATTCTTGAGTACCAATATATTGGATCTTTATTTAGCCTATAAATATCCTTCTTTAACTTATATATGCAAAACTCTTTACCCTTTACCTCAAAACCTTGTGGTTGCCCAACATATACTTTTTATTCAATCACTCCATTTAGGAATGCACTTTGATATAAATCATATGTATTTTAAAACCTTTGTGAGTGTGTAAAAAAATTATTAGTATTATATTATCTTGACATGCCATGGGTGCATAGGTTTCCTCATGGTCAACCCCATATGTTTATGCAACCCCTTTTGCAACTAAACTAACTTTTAGCCTATCAATTATACCATCACTCTTGACATTACTATTGTAGACCGAATTGGTTATAATGACATATTTATCTTATGGAGGATGAAAAATAGTAAATTTATCATTCTGCTCAATTTAATCTATCTAAAATTTCATAACATCAACCTATTATTCTTTTACTAGCTTTTGCATAGCTTCTAGGGTCACTGGCCACAAATGATAATGCAAACTTAGTATTTTCATCATAAGGATCATAAAAATTACCTTCCTAATTTTGAATCCTTTTGATCATCCTATAATATTTTAGATCTAATATATAATTGGATATATGTAGATTGAAAAAATATTTGTTCTTTCTTAGAGTTAATGAAGATGAATGTCTAGTCTCTTATGAAGATCCAATATTATTTTATGTTGAACTAGAAACATTTGTAAGAATTTTTAAGCCCTCAAAATAAAATTAAATAGGATACCACATTCACTTAAGATATATATATTTATATTATCGTAATCACCATGCATTTAATTTTCAAAAAAATTACAATACCTAAAAACAATTATGGATTTACTAGTAAGATTATAAAGCTTTTATGCTTTACTTTCATCATTATATCATATGAAATTATGGTCAATATTTTTAATATCTAAACTTGGATAAAAATAGAAATCTTTTATTTCACCCTTAAATTTATTTGTGATGATTTTCATGCTTCCATTTACTTCAACTTGGATGGACTTTCCATCTCTCAATTACACTTTACTTTTGAAGGATTCATCTGACTTGTTGAAACCATATTTATGACTTGTCATGTGATTTGAGAAACCTGAATCAATAAACCACCAATTATTTACTTCCTATATTCACACATTACATTTAAAACAATAATTTGAGTGTTATTTAGCCTCACTTTATTTATCTTGAAAATATTTTTTTCACTTTCTTGATTAGTTTGATTCTTAGTTGTTAATATCCTACAATATTTTATAAGGTGTCCTAGTTTTTTACAGTAATGACAAATAAAGGTTTTCTATATTTTACCTATAAATTTAGCTTCAAATTTGACATTTTAATTTGATTTTTTTAATCCCTTGATTTTTATTTTTCTCTTGGTATTTGAAGCATTTTCCTTAGTTTCAAGTTCATTTTATTGATCTCCTACATATAGTTTCATCTTATCTTCATGGGACAATATATAACCAACTCAACAACATTTATAGTGCTCATTTCCTTACACTCCTTAAGATTGATCACAATATTCATCCATATTTTAGTTAAATATCCAAAGTTTTCTTAATTATAACACTAACTTGTATAGTTTCTCAATAAACCCTTATTTTATGCACTAAGTCATTTATTCTTATGCAATATTCTCTAACTCCTTCACTCTCAGACATTCTTAAATTTTAAAGATTTATGTTAAGATTTTAGAGTTTTTATTTTCTTACCTTCATATAACCTTGATATGAAGTTTTCAATATATTCAATTTCTCTTGAAAAATGTTGCATCCAATTATTCTTGGATACAATCTTGCGTCTATGGTGCTCTGAAGATAAAAGAAAGATTATGCATCAAATTTTTCTTCATCTTTTTTTTTTTGTCTTTTAATTTTTAGTCAAAATATTTAATTCTTTAAGTGGTGTGTACCCATCAAAAACAATCTCACAAACTCCCTTATAAATAATTATTCTATTTAATTGATCTCTCTAATATTCAATGTTATCACATTTGAAAATGGGATTAATCATATAACTAAAATTGACTAAAGCCATGTTTCTCTTGATAATGGATTAAAATTATTAGAGTTGTTGCCAGAATCTAGATAATGCAAGTGTAATGGAGATGTGATCACACAAGTTGAAGCAAGTGCACACCACATAGATGCTAAAGCAATTTGAAAATAACATAGTAAGAGAAATTGCACAAGACAAAATGGAGAAAACCAAAATCTGATTAGCATGAGATGGCCAAAGTGAGGAATACAAATAGGAGAGTACGTAAGTAACTCCTCCACAAAAGGTGGACAAGGCACCCCAAGAATAGAATGTAACTCCTCCATGAAAGGTGGTGACAAGGTGCTAAGAATAGAGAAGTAACTCCCATCAAGGGAGTTACTTATGACACCTATGACACATCTATGACACACACCTCCACATAAGCTAGCCTATCCCACAAATGTAAGAAAACTCCATGTATGCACAAGAAATACAATTTCCCTAATTAATAAATAGGGAAAAATAAAAACCTACACTAGTACCCCCCCATAAGCGTAGCTTAGGTGGGCAATGTGGAAATATAAAATAGGTCCTGGAAACTAGGCCTGATGAGGGCACCTTGTTATTGCTTGGTGTGCAAAGTTGACTGTTGACTAGAAGGTATGCTTTACCAGATGAGTGTTGCTCCTCCCTTTGCGGCTGAGTGCTCAAAAATGGCACCCAAGCTAACTGTTGAACTAGCCAAGACACCCAAAGGACAAGGAAACGATACCAAAAAATATTTTGAATGTTTTTTTAATTTAGATCAAATCTAAAAAATAAAAAAAACAAAGAGAACTCCACTCCTCTTGATTTCAAAATGAACTTAAAAGCATAACCATACACACAATTACCATTCTTGCTCTGATTAAAACTATCGAAGTTGTTACCAAAATCTAGATAATGCAAGTGCAATGGAGATGTGATCACACAAGTTGAAGCAAGTGCACACCACATAGATACTAAATTAATTTGAAAATAACACAATAAGAGAAATTGCACAAGACAAAATGGAGAAAACCAAAATTTGATTAGCATGAGATGGCCAAAGTGAGGAATACAAATAGGAGAGTATGTAAGTAACTCCTCTACAAAAGGTGGACAAGGCACCCCAAGAATAGAATGTAACTCCTCCATAAAAGGTGGTGACAAGGTGCTAAGAATAGATAAGTAGCTCCCATCAAGGGAGTTACTTATGACATTCTTATGACACCTATGACACATCTATGACACACACCTCCACATAAGCTAGCCTATCCCACAAATGTAGGAAAACTCCATGTATGCACAAGAAATACAATTTTCTTAATTAATAAATAGGGAAAAATAAAAACCTACACAAATACCCCCCATAAGCACAACTTAGGTGGGCAATGTGGAAATATAAAATGGGTCCCGGCAACTAGGCCTGATGAGGGTGCCTTGGTGCTGCTTGGTGTGCAAAGTTGACTGCTGACCAGAAGGTATGCTTTACCAGATGAGTGATGCTCCTCCCTCTGCGGCTGAGTGCTCAATAATGGCACCCAGGCTAACTACTAAACCAGCCAAGACACCTAAAGGACAAGGAAATGATACCAGAAAAGATTTTGAATGTTTTTTTTAATTTAGATCAAATCTTTAAAAAAAAACAAAGAAAACTCCAGTTCTCTTGATTTCAAAATGAACTTAAAAGCATAACTATACACACAATTACCATTCTTACTCTGATACCATATCAGAGTTGTTACCAGAATCTGGATAATGCAAGTGCAATGGAAACATGATCACACAAATTGAAGTAAGTGCACACCACATAGATGCTAAAGCAATTTGAAAATAACACAATAAGATAAATTGCACAAGATAAAATGGAGAAAACCAAAATCTGATTAGCATGAGATGGCCAAAGTGAGAAATACAAATAGGAGAGTACGTAAGTAACTCCTCCACAAAAGGTGGACAAGGCACCCCAAGAATAGAATTTAAATCCTCCATGAAATGTGGTGATAAGGTGCTAAGAATAGAGAAGTAACTCCCATCAGGGGAGTTACTTATGACACCTATGACACATCTGACACACACCTCCACATAAGCTAGTTTATCTCACAAATGTAGGAAAATTCTATGTATGCACAAGAAATACAATTTTCCTAATTAATAAATAGGGAAAAATAAAAACCTACACTAATAAAAACTATTTTTAACCTTTATTGAATGAATATCTAATACCAAATGAAGGATTTTAATGTATAGGAGTGAAAATAATTTTCACTTTAAACTAAAATTGAATATATATATATATATATATATATATATATATATATATATATATATATATATATCAACCAATTTGTCTCAAAATTACTAGTTGTTAATCTAGTAATGTTGTAAATATGATTGTTAACAAAAATTACACTGAATAAATTAAAATTATAATTCATTTGCCCTTTATGTTTCTTTTGTGAATACCTTCAATAAAATTAGAGATAAAACACATGAAAAAATATTTTCTAAGAATTATAGTGCCACACTTGTGCACAATCCTTTATTAATATTTAATGTTAAAACAAGCCTATTATAAAATAACTTGCAGATAAATTATGTAAAAAAAATCATAAAATTAATACTAAATTAATACCTTACTTGATACTAAGAAAACAAAAAATAGATTCCTAAAAATAAACTTTCATATAACTGAAAGCTGACCCAAGAAAATAAGTTTGACTCAATGATAAGATAAGGTCATGCAAGAAGCCTTTATTAATAAGTAAAAAACACATGCACACTAGACAAGCAAGGTATCCCAAATATATAAAGTAAGAAATTGATTAAAATAAATTTAGTTTTAGTTTAAAAAACTATAAAAGTGTGACCCACTTCTTTGGGATTAATGGATAAGTGTTTGATCTCATCTAAGTACACATTCTATGAACTGGTATTTCTAACTAATTTTTAGGAAGTTCCTAAAAGGTGTCAAAATTTGAAACAATAAATAATATAGAACAAAGATAAAATAAATAACCCTCATAAACTAGTAGAAATATAGTCAAACTCATTATAACATTAATAATCAATGCACTCATTAGCATCATACTCAATAAATATCACCCACTACTATATATGAATACATGTAATAATGTTGAGGCAATGTGTGTGCATATGAATTTGGTACAATAAGAACAACATTCAATGTAAAATATGTGTGAACAAGGAATACATAGGGGGAAGGTTAATCTAGTTTTAGTAATAAAACAAATCAAAATAACACACTAAAATCCTAACACCTCTAGCCTAGAAACTAGGGAGAGCACAGATAATAAATATATAAATGAAATCACAACTAGAAAACAAAATAAAACATTATTTTACCTTCTTTAGAAATCCAAATGGCTTGTTAAAGTGTATTTCTCATCTTGTGCATAAAGAAATATTTATCAATGGAGCTTTATTGGCTTCACCTTTCCTTGGCACCTTGGCTTGGTTGCTTGGATTATGATTTTGGTATGGTAACATTACTAGTATGAATAATATGGAGTAAATCCTACATAAAAAATCTACACTATCAAAATCTTATGGATCAATAGGAAAGGCCTTGCATTTATAGCCTCAAAAGTTAACTCTCATCCAAGGTGAGTTAAAGTTGAATTTAAACATGGAATGGGTTAAAACTAACCCTAGGTGAGTTGAGGCTAACTCCAATTGATTTGAAATTTATCATGTAATTATGATTTTTAATTACTATGCATGAATATTAAATTAGATATTTTGAGATATTTTGGAAGATCTTGACAACTCATAAATGTAATGATGAAAAGGTTTGATAATTTAATTCTTGAAATTTCTATTTTTAGATATTTATTAATTTTAAATGGATAATTCAACTAAGAATTTTATATTATTTGATTATATGATTTATTTTTATTATCATTTTATATATTTTAGGATTTGATCAAGTGCCCCACTTAATGAGTCTAAAGGCCAAACTACCAGTTGTTATATCTCAAGGTGACTGAGGATGAATCCATGAGAGGTTATTATTGCATACAGGCTAGTACCCCAAATAATGATGCCTCAACATGATTCTGAGCTTTGATGAATGATGCATAGATTAAATTGAGATGTTTAATTATTTTTAGGCTTAATTTACAATATTTGGTAAGAATTATTCTGAAGTCTAATCGAAAGCCAGTTGTGGCTAGATTTGGGTGTCTATAGTTTACCCTTGTTTAGGAAGGCATTGTAAGTTATAAGCACAATAACATCTTCTCAAATAATGAAAAGGTCATGTATGCCTAATGCCCCAAATAGTGATGGATAAGCCCTAGATTCCACCTTGAGTGAATAATTGGCAAAAAAGGTCAGTGAGTGGTCCTTCAAAAGAAAGAAAACAATGGGACCAAAAGATTAAAGGGGGTGGAAAAGACTGATTTGCCCATAGGTGGTTATAATCAATGGCATATTGAGATGCATCAAAAGGAAAGATAAAAAGAGATGATATGCCCAAATGTGGTTCGACTCATCGACATAGCATGGTAAAAAAATAATGATTTTCCCACATGTGGTTACAATCATTAACCAAAAGATAAGGGTAACAAGAGAATGATTTGCCCAAAGATAATTATAATCATTAAAAGGAAAAAAATGATTTACCCATAAGTAGTTATAATCATTAAAATAAAAATAATGATTTGACCATAGACGATTATAATCATTGATCGGATAAAAATATACCCTAATTGGGTGGATAGAGATTATGATTATCCAAAGGTGGTTATAATCATTGGCATGATAGTGTGGATAATGATTTTCCCAAAGGCAATTATAATCATTATTACTGCAAGTGGGATAATATGGAAAATTAGAAAAGGTGGCTTACATAATGAATCCATAATAATGAATTAAAATTAAGTTGGTACAGAGGACTTTGAATTTGGGCCACCTGCTAGTAAAGATATTCGTGTCCTAAATAATAAAGATTAAAATTCATTTATTATTTAATTAATTTATATTTGGGAAATGATTTAAATAGATCAAGAATTTTTTAGGTGACCAAGGAAAAGTACCGTAGCCTCATTTATTATAAAATTTCCTAAGCTAATTTTTGTTATAGCACAAGATGGTGTATATCATGATATAAAACACCATAACATAGCCAAAATATGTATAAGGACTAACACACGATCTAATAAATAATTTAAAATAATGCAATAATGATAAAAATCATGATGATAATGTATATGTATGAATATGTATGGACTAGAGTATAATACGCAAAGAATCACCCAATGAATGTAGGTATACTACATTAAGACACAACAATGAAATCAAACAAATAGGAAAATAAATGAATACATAGAAAGACAAAAACATGAATAAACAAAAAGTGAACAAAATAATCAAAAAAATAGGAAATAAATACAAACAATCATTAATTAAAATGTTAGTGTAAACAACATGACACAAATAAGAAGATAACATTATCCCTAGGCTATAAAAGATAATGACATAAATAAAATGGGGGAATAGAAGAAAAGGAAGGGGTGGTTGAACTAATTTCAAATACACTATGCAAGTGGGCATTACCTACACAGTTCTATGGAGGCAAGGTCTAACATAAACTTACAACCAAATGTAGTTCTCCTGGGAAATAGGATAGAAGAAAATTGATGAAAAAAACATGGCAGATATTGTATAGGAATATGGGAATGGTCTCGTAAAATGGTGAGAGCATGTGATGAAGTCTATCAGTTATTAATGTATCAAAGTTGAATACATAATGTGTGATATGAAATTTTGAAAAATGGTGAGAGCATAAGGCTTAGCGGATAACAAGGATGGGGAAATTAAAGGACAAGTGGTTTCTTATGGATTAACTAGGGTCAAGTCAAAGAAGTGGTTGATTTAGTGATTTTTATGATTTTATAGATCTTTTACAAATGTTTTTATAATTTTTTATGTATCTCAACTCGATCAAGAATGATGAGATACTAAATGGTCCAACTTGAAAAATGGTGAGAGTGGTCAAACTAAAATTTCTTGAAAATAGTGAAAGTGTGGTCAAGGGTGACTCAACTAACCTCAACATGAATCTAGTGTTGCCTACATAGTTCCATTAGGACCTCAAGTCATTGTAGTTCTACCTTAAAATAGAGGAATCTAACTAGTTAGCAACAAGTTCTTAAATTAGGCAAATGGCATAGTATGGTATAAGAATTATGAGGTGGGACTTCAAGGCATGATAAATATAGTATTCCTAATTTACCCATAGGTGGTTATAATTAGGAAATAGTGGAAAAGGTCAATGATACTAATTTTTCCAAATGTGGTGACAATTATTACCATAGAGTGAAACACTAATTTGACCAAAGGCAGTTATAATCAGGAACACTCAAAATGAAATGAAATAAAGAATGAAGGATGCAACTACCAAATCATTATCATACTAGTCCAAAATATGGCCTCTGTCTAGAATACTAAATCCACAGCTAAAACTTAATCTAAATCCCCTCATTTAAGGTGGATAAAGAATCAATATAATGGAACTAAGGTTAAATCATTTGAGAGGGAGGGCAAAATTAACTTTGGTCAATAGGTAAGGTATCGTAGAATGGTATATATTATGATAAAAAGAAGATCACAATATGATACAATATAAATGATCCTTATAGATAATATTGTAGGTATCTTAAGAGAAGTAATGTTTGAGGTGTATGATGTTCATTGGCTCATGAAGTTCATCTTCATCTAGTGTAGCAAGACCATATGCTTTGGATCCATAATTTGTAACAATGATATATGGGCCCATCTAGTTGGGTTTGAACTTACCTTTCTTATTTTCAATTGTGGTGTTATTTTGGTTTTCTTTGAGAATAAGATCACCAAGCTCAAACTCTTTATGTTTTACCTACCAGTTATGGTGGCCACAGAGTCTATTTTGGTATGCTTAAAGTCTATTAAGAATAACTATGTATTTGTCATTAAGTAACTCTAGCTCTTGCAGGTGAGCTACATCGTAGTATTCATAATATAGGACATGTTTTAATGAGATGTGAAAATAAGGTAACTTGACCTCAATGGGAAGAATGGCCTCAGTGCCATAAATTAGGGAATATAAAGTGGGTCTGGTTGGGGTACGATAATTAGTGTGATATGCCCAAAGGGCATGAAAGATTTTGAGGTGCCAATCATAACAAACATTATTGATAATCTTTTTAAGGATGTTGATAATGGTTTTATTGGATGCCTCTACTTGTCCATTACTTTGAGGGTAATATGCAGTAGCAAAATGTAAAGTAATGTTGTACTCAACACAAATCATTTTTACATCCTTATTAGATATAATGTTAGATGGGATACCATAGTGATAGATGATATGGTTGAAGATGAACTTATAAATTTGTTTTCCACTTATGTGAGGGTTATATATTTAACCCACTTAGTTAAATATTCAGTGGCAATAAGGATGTGCTTATGGCCATAAGATTAGGTTTGGTTAATCTTCCTAATGAGATCAAGTCTCCATGTAGCAAATAGCCATGGAGTAATCATTTGGTTTTAGTGTTTTGGCCAAGGCATGAATCAAACTGGCATGCCGTTGACATTTGTCACACCTTTTGACATACATAACTATATCTTCATCCATAGTTGGCCAATAATAGCCAGTATGTAGGAGAATTTTGGCTACGATGTCCGCATTAGTGTGGGATCCACATACTCTTTCATGAACTTCCCATCACACTAATGTTTCTTCTACCAAATTCAAATAATGAAGCATAGTTACATCAAAGCTACAATGGTAAAGGGTTCAACCAAGGTATAATGTGAGGCTTGGTGGGTAAAGGCATTTTATTTTTTATGAGAGAGGTTTGGTGGCATGATATGATAATGAAGGTAATTAAAGAGGTCTAAATACCATATAGAGCTGGGACCAAAAATATCACAGATCATTACGATAGCTGAAGGTTCATGAGTATGAGCTAGAATATTTTCAATGAGGACTTGATATTCATTTGCCTTATTAGTGTGATGGATAAAAGAGAAAATGGTGTTCATATCATCTATTTTCCTATTATTGGTCCTAAGTATGTGTTCAAATTATATGTCAACAATATACTATTTAAGAACATCGATCATAGCCTTGTATGGCACTAACTTGTCATCTTTGGTCTAAAAGTGGTATGTAACCTAAGTCATGATTAACCAAGAATCACTATAAATCATTAGATGTTGAATATTCCATTTTACTATTTGGAGAAGCCATGTAATGAGTATTTTGTATTCATCCATTTTTTTAGTACAAGGAAAGCTAATATAGAATTATTTAGCGATAAGCTCTACCTATGGTGTAATAAATAATAAAATTGCCCTCGATCCATGTGATGTGAATGACCCATCAAAATATAGCTTCCATTGTTGCTCTTGAGGAGGTATTTCAATGATGGTCATGATGGAATCGTCTGGGAATTGAAAAGTAAGGGATTTGGTATTTGCAAGGGGTGCTTCAATAAGTTTATCTACAAGGACTTGCCCCTTTATAGTTTTCTAGTTGACATACTCTGTCTTGAACTCACTTAGAAGCATTATCCATTTAGCCATGTAGCCTTGTAAATTTGTTTTTGATATTAGATACTTGATCAGATATACTTTGGAAATAACTATGGTCTTATTATTAAGCATGTAATTCTATAGCTTCTCAGCTGTAAAGACCATAACTAAACAAAAAAATTCTATGGGAATTTAATTGTGTTCATACATGATAAGTGTATGGCTTAAATAGTACACAACATTTTCTTTTCCATTGGCATCATGTTGAGTTATAAGTGCCCCCAGGGTTTTGTTGGTTGCAGTAGATACAGTAGAAATGGATTTCCTAGCATAGGTGGTAACAAAATAGGCAAATTGGAAAGATATTCTTTTAGGTGTTGGAAGGGTGTTTGGCATTATTCATCCCAATTAAATATGACACCCTTATTTAGTAAGTGTGTAAATGGATGTCATTTGTTGGCCAACTAATAAATGAAGCATTTGATAGATTGGATCTTACCCTGTAAACTAAAAAATTGTTTCAAATTAGAAGGTGGCAAAATTTTTGTAATGACTTATACTTTGGTAGGATCAACTTTAATACATCTATAAGAGATGATTAATCCTAAAAAAATTTCTGAAGTGACACCAAAATGCACTTATTAGGATTGATTCTAATCTTTTATTCATGAAGCCTCTCAAATATTTATTTTAATATGACTAGATGATTAACATGGGTCTTTGATTTACCCAATATGTTATCGACATGTTCTTAAACAATGTCATGCATCATATCATGAAATATGATGGTCATGGCTCTTTAATATGTGGCCCTAGCATTCTTGAGACCAAATGGCACAACCTGATAATAAAATGTTCCCTATGGAGTGGTGAATGTTATTTTGTGTTGGTCTTTTGATATGATCTAGATCTCATTGTACCCTAAAAATCCATCCATAAGTGAAAGAATTGTGTACCCTATTATGGAGTCAACTATCATGTCAATGTTTAGCAGAGGAAAGTCATCCTTCAGGTAGGCCTTCTTTATATTTCTAAAATTAGTGTATATTTTGATTCCTTATGGCTTCTTACTGATAGGCATGATATTTTAGATCCCTCTAAATAGTCAATCATTTAATTGCAAGATTTTTTCTAACTCTTTATTTACTAATATAATAACATAAATATGCATCTTGAAAAAATTATACTTCACTGGTTTGGCATTTAGATGCACAATAAGGTGGTATAAAACCAAGGTGGGATCCAAAATTGGCATGTCTTAGTAGTCCCAACCAAATATGTCAACAAATTCCCTCAAAATTACTATAAATATTTCAATTTCATCCTCAGTAAGGGATGTGCTTAATTTGATCCAATTTGATTTGTCTGGAGTCTTGAAATTAACTACTATAGTGTCTTCTATGAGGAGAGTCAAACCATCCTCCAAAATGGTGGGTAATGATTTAAATTGGCCTTTAATTACAAAATCCTCTATTTATATTGTCTCTTCAAATTCTCCTAGATAAGACAAATCTGAATCTCCCAATGGTAGGGATGGCCATGTTACAAACACTGTCACAAATTCTTATGCAATTTGATCAAAATCTTATTTTTATATAAAATTAAACTCAGACCCAAAATTAAGTTCATCATTGGTTGTCTCTTGATCTTTATTTGAGGAAAGGTGAACACCCCTATCTAATGATTCCTGAAATAGGTTTTCACCAAAATATTGGCCTTTCTCTTTACTTTTACCTTGGTCTAAAAGTGCCTCAAAGAGGTTTTCACTTTGGGACCTTAATATTTTATTTATTTATCTGTGGATAAGGGTGCTCATCCATTCTCTAAAATAGTTTGTAGGATCGATTTTGATAGACAACCCTTATTTGTGGTCTCCTAATGAAACATTGTCTTTTAGGCTTAGAAAATTGTAAAAGGCTTCATCATTATCAAACTTATCTATAGGCACTATGGATTCTTGTTAGTCCTAGGGTATAAGTTGAGGGTGATATAAAGGAAGTGAATTATATCAAAGAAATGGGGTAAGGGTACAAATGGCATGTGGATCAAATAATTTGGCTCTGACAAGGTCTTCATAAATTTTATGATTAGATTATGCTTCACTATCAACATCATCATCACTAGTCATTGGCATTGGAAGACAAATAAGATACATGGGGTCACACCTAGGTAATTTAAATCTAAAACCATAGGTTCCTTTGTAATGAGTTATAGAAATTAACTTGATATTACCCTACTAATTTAACCCAAGACCTCCTCCTTCATATGATTAGTTCTCCATGATCATGTTAGGGATGGGATACTTGGCACTTTTGTAGCAGTTGGATAATTTGTCATTATACAACTAGGAATAATCATTGGCAAGTGGATCCTCTTCTTGGCTAGTGGTCAGTGTGAAAATGATAAAAGGTAGACTATGAAGTTAACCCTCTCCCTTTTTTTCCATTCCATACAAGGTGGCCCAGTCGTAGGTCTTACATAAGACTTGGGGTTCTATGGAAGCTTGGCAATGTGAAATGTGTCATGAGTCAAATATTATCCTAGGCCATTGGCTGAGATGGTAAAATGATTAGTTATTTTAAGTGGAGTCATATGTGAATATGAATCAAGGCTATATGGGTCTGTACAATTGGCCTATGGTAACTTAATAAGTATTTCTTTGCTTTTGTCCTTTTTTGGAATTAGATCTAGGCCAAAGAAGTAATTATAACTTTAATACTTAGCATCCAAATGTTTTTAATGTTCATAAGGTTGTAAATATCCATTGATGGTGACCTCCATGCCTGATTGAGAGAACTTGAGACACTATGCAATGTCAAAGGGATTTCTCAAATTTCATGTATCCAAAGTCCTCCGAGAAGCAAACTATAATATAGGTCAAGGTCTAACACATGGAAAATTTTATCATGGGTCAAAGGCCCAATAATAAATGGTAAGCTTATGGTGCCTTATGATTCTTGTTATTCATTATTGTATGTCTTGATAGTGATTATTTTTAGATGCAAGTTAGATATTATATATCACAGATGCTTGATAAGCTTCAGAGACATAATATTTAGGCCTGGCCCATTATCTATTAGGACACATTTGACTTTGTGCCATGCAATGACAACTTCAATGTATAAGGTATTTTTATAGAGAGAGCTAAGGGATGACATATTGATTTGGTCAAAGGTCAACTTTTGGCCTTATGCTAGATGTCCAAACAAAGCTTGGAATTTTATGGACTTATGTCATTGGGAACTTGGGATTAGATAAGAACTTTGTTAGGATGTTTTTGTAGATAGTATACATATGCAACAAATCCATAATGGATATTTATGTAGGTGTCTTCTGAAGTTGTTCCATAATGTCAAATGTCTTTTCCTTAACAATGGTCCTAGCTAGGATGGTGGGTTAGATGGGTCCGTTGGTAGGGGTTATGGGCTAGGAATGGTAATATTTGACCATCAATTTGTGATTACACAATCAAGATTTGATACAGGACTATTATTGATAGAAAATGATGGTAGAGGGGGAATAGATAGGATAAGTCATAATTATTTATGCACTTGTTTATGGTCATAAAGAAATGATGAGTTAATAGTATAATGTCCAAAAATAGTAATCCCTAGTTGTTGGTGTGCCCATTTACAGTCCTAGGTCAAGGAAGGATTATTGGCATAGATGGGTTGATTTGAATTGTTTAGAAATCATCTTATTGTATTAATACTTGGTCTTAGATGAATGGTGATGGTGTAAATTTGACCTCCAACAATATGACCTATAACTTTAGTGTAGTCATGTGCAATTGCATGGTAAGTTTATTGGGTATAGGAATCATTTTATCCTTGGTTCTTTCCATTTGGTTGATCTTGTTGTTATTGTTGCTAGTATTTTTGTTTTTGTTGTGGATATTGATATTATTATTTTTATTATTCTAGCCTTTGTTTTTTATTGTTGGTTGTTATTGTTATGTTGTGGAAAAGGGTTTTGGTAGATACCCAAGTTCTAATTGGATGTATATGCTCTATTATCTAATGTAATCTCTTCATTTTCCAACACATTTTCAATGAAGTGTTTGATTTGTGTGCCATGACATATATTATATCTATGAACATGATGGTATCTACAAACCTCATTCTCTTTATACCAATATGAATACAGAATACCCTCAGGATAGTGCTTCAAAATTCACAAAATAAACATCTTAGTGGTAGCTATCTTATAAAACATGACTTTAATAGGTTATCCAAAGTAATTTAATACTTGACAAGTAGGGACATTGCTTCTTAGAGGAGGGGTTTGTAAAGGTAATGGTTGTTGTATTTGTTGAGCTAGTCTAGGTTGTTGTGAAGGTTGCACTTGTTGAATGGGTAGTTGATGAGGATTAAGTTGCATTTGTGATGTTAGTTGAGTAGATAGTGTTTGAAATGTTTGGAAATGACATGAATTGGTTACTCCATTTATAATAACATTCTTATTGTGGTTGAATTGTTTATATTTTTCATAGTTATTGGCCTAGGTTGGTATTGATGCTTGTGCTAAGATTTGGTTTTGGTTCTAGCTTTAGCATGTGCCTTGGATTTGGTTTTGATTTTGGTTAGATAAGGTTAACTTAATAATCCATTTGCTAATAAGGGAATTTTAAATCATTAAACCTTTGTCGATGATATATTTGAAGTTATGTGCACACTAAAGCTCTAGAAGATAGGATATCTCATTGTGTAAATTTTTAGTAAACAAAATAGCCAATTGTTTATCTGGTAAGCTATGGGTGAAGTGACTAGAAAGTGGTCTCCATCTTTATAGATATATTACAAATATTTCACCAATTTTATTCTTGGCTTGAGTCAAATCTACCAATGAAATCTCATGTTTGATATTGTAGGAAAAATGTAGCACAAATTTATTCGACAAGTCATCAAAATCAAATACATAATTCTTTAGTAATTTTAGGAACCAATCTACAACCTATCTTGATAGACTTCAAGGAAATAAAAGGAGTAGATAAATTTCACTATAAGCCACTAGCTAACAAGCAATAAATAATTATGTTAATGGGCTTTAGGGTCTCCTTTACCCTTGTATTTATCAAATTTTGGTGGTTTGTACCCTAGATTAAATGGAATTTATAGATACTCCATGTTGAATGGGTATGAACACTTGTCATATAACTTAAATTTCTTGGTATATTTCCCTTATTGAATGGATATAATTGCATCCTTCATTTGTTAAATTTCCTATGCCAATAAAATAGATGGAACATTGGTCTGAGGTGGATTTTGGGTGACAAAAATGGATTACCTTGACAAGGGTATAACAGAGGAACGGTTTGTGGAATGTTGGTTTAAGTGAACTAACCAATAATATGCATCCATGGATTGGGATTCCATTATTGAAATTGCACACATTATGGTCTGATATTCTGGTTTGGATTCAGTATATAGGCCTAATTTTGAGGGAATTATGGCTATAGTGGAAGGATATGGCTATGGGTAAATTAATGTGCATATTGAGGTTGAGTAGGGACTTGATATCGACTAGTCAAACTTAGATGAATAAGGGAGACTTGTTGTGAACTAAGACCCTATTGTTAGATTTATGGCACATGTTGAACAAAAGGCAATTGATTCCTAATTAGTACTTGTTGGATAGTAGTGCCTCTTGGTTATATGAACACTTATTTTGAAGTAGATGCTTGTAGAGTGTTTGGAATTTGTCTTTGACCAATAGACATATGTTGTTGACTAGACAACATTTATGATTACAAAGGTATGTTGGTCTGTGATTGTTGAGGTATACTTGTCACTACTTGTCAAGGTGGAACATTTGTTTCCCCTATTGAGGTGGCATAGTGTTCTACCTCTGTTGTGGTGGTAAACTATATTTTTCCTATTAGTGTGGAATGTTAGTTGTCACCTATTGAGGTGGATTATCATTTATCACATTTTGTTGAGGCAAGGCACTAGTTTGTTCTTGATTACTTAATCCTTGTGGTTGCATGCTTCAATAATTAGTTAGTTGAGGATTAAACGTAACATGTTGTGGTTGGGATGTAGGAGTTCCTACCCCCTATTGTTGAGTACCACTTGTGGTATTAACTAAAGGCACTAATTGTGGACTATTTTTTGGTACAGTTCAACCACTTTTGCCTAGATTGGATGACACTTTCATGTTATCCACTATGTTTGTCACATTGTTCTATTTAGAATAAGTAGTCACTTCTTCAATAGTTGGGATGTTATACATGTCTCTAACTAAATTTATTTGCACAAATGGGTCTATACGCAAATTATCTTGACCTATTAATTAGATTAATACCCTTGTTGAAGGAGCTAACTCGATGAGTGGAACATTTGACATGGCCATGTTATTAAAGTTTCACTCTAGATAAAAATAAGTTTGATACACTTTTTATATTTGTATAAGGTGGTCCTCCATGAGGCCCTTTCCTTTGACAAGCATATTATGTTATTGATATGAAATCGTCATGAGTTCTTGAGTATGGATAGTAGAGGCCTATTGAATGGTTTGGTTATAAGGTATGTTTATAGTCACTCTAACTAGATTATGAAATTTTTCATATGGGAAGTCTGCTAGAAACTTAGCACCTACCTTTTGTGGCTCTAACTAAAATTTTGTCCTTGTTTTAAATCAAGTGATGATCTAACAAATAAGGATCATATGTATATGTCATAGTAATGTAATATGGTTATTTTTGAACTTGTTCTACAACTGATGGTATGCTAGCAAGATATTATGTAGTTTATTCTTATTCTTACTTTGAATATGGAAGCTTGTTAACCAAATAGTGGGCTAAAGGATCTTGGCTTTACTCCCGAAATTTATTAGTGTAAGGAGGACAAGGATCTATATCACAAACCACATAATCACCGTATGGGTATTGAACAAAGTCCTCTTTTGTGACCACATTATCATAACTTGGATTATACATGGTGTCTCTATGAGTGTAAGAAGACATATCCAAATCAATGATGAATGTTTCATGAAAGAGGGTCTAGAGTTCTACAAACTTTGAAAAACAAGGTCCAAAGGATAAATGATCTAAACTTGGTATAACTTGATCTAAGGATGGATTTTTATCTCCAAAATGGTCAGTGCTAAAACTTGGTCTAAAATAGTCTAACATCAAATGTCTTACACAAAAGGTCAAGTTAATGAACAAAAATGAATGCCAAACCTAGGTAAAATGTGTTTCAAACAAGTCTAAACTATGTCTAAAGAAGTAAAGGTTGATATGTTTTTTGGAAAATAAGGCTCAAAATAAGTATTTTCTAGGTCTTTTAGGAACAAGGAACAAAAGCTAGACTTTTAAAAAAACTAGGTCTGAAAGGCAAGATATTTAATCTAACAAATTTGAAACACTTTGACACAAACTAGGCATTCAAATTTTAAACACAAACTTGATCTTTTGGAAAAAGACATTGAACCTTTGGCATATGGAAGATATACTTCCCCAAATTTAGGCACAAAAATAGTCTATAAATTTAACAAGAAATTAACCTATGTTACATAACCCAAAAGTGAAATATCAATGTTTAGGACAAAATTACAAAAGGCACAAGCATAAACCAATAAATTTTTGGATCTAAACTTGTCAAGGATAATTTTGAACTTAATTTAGAAGATTGGGCTTCTTTAAATAGATAACAAGCTAGAAAAGAATAAACAGTATGATGGTACTAGGCATAGATCCAAAAGGCACTCATGATTTTTGAAATTATAATTGGACACAAGGAAACAAGTCTTTGAAACAATTCAAATAGTGTAATGACATTATCATGCTCTAACAGTATGAAAAAATATTTTTTTCAAGGTTTTAAGGCACAAAATTTGGAATGAAATCGGTAGTGTAATGATACCCCTTTCAAATATGTGACATACATACACACACAAAGGTTTGATAAATAATTAAGGTAAATGTGGTATCAAATGGACAGTATAATGCCTCTTTAAATAAAGGATTGATGTGTAAACAAGACTCATTTTGGATGTGGTATGATAAATAAATAGTTTTGACTCAATACCATGTAAGTAAAAAGGACAAACATCAAAAACACCTAAGTGTAATGTCTTAAATCTTAAAATCGACAAGGTTACACCATACTATCAAATTCCATATATATAATTGAACTTGAGAGGATTTTAAATTTTTAATCCAAAAATTAAAAGTCTATAAAAATTAGGATTTTTAGGCCCCCTCTTCTCATTAGATAATATTTAATATTTGTTGAGCACTAGATTAGACTTTTACTTTACTTGTTATTATTATAGTGAATATGAAAACATAGGAACTAGTTAGGGTTATTGCATAGTTTTACTTTATTGGAGGCTTTGAAACCCTCCCTAGTGATATTATTTGTGGTAATATATCACTTCATTATGTCTAGTAGATCTATATTGGTCATGACCTCAATTATCTAATGTATCCCCAATCAAAAGTGTAAGTAAGATTTATCTTTTTTGAGCTAGGATTGATTTGTAGATCTATTACATTTCCTATTGCATACATTTTGGTGAACCTGATGTGATTATAAGACTTGAAAGTTTCCTTTCATGTTTTCATTTTAATTATTTTTTTATATTTATGATACTATGTCGAACCAATCAGTATAGTTCCAACTTTTGTGTGTAGGTTTAACACACAGTCGTATCAAAATGAATCTATTCTATTTGTGTATATCTTCATCAGATATAAGTTACTAGATTGAATATGTTGACACAATACTCTTATTCAGACTCAGATAAAAAACTAATTTGAATAGGTCAACTTAGTTTTTAGTCAGCATCCAGCTCAACAAACTAAGTTGAATAGGTCAACTTAGTCCTTCATTTAGCATCCAAATCAAAAAACTAAGTTGAACAAGTCAACTTAGTGCTTCAGTCAACATCCATATCAATAAACTAAGTTGAATAGGTCAATCTAGTCTCTTAGTCAACATCCAAATCAATAAACTAAGTCAAATAGGCTGATTTAGTTTAAAAAATTTTAAATCAACATTCAAAGTACTTCAATAGATAATTTATAATCCTAATAATCTTCCAACCCACTAACATTCCTCTCTTCCTCTCTCTATCAATTGATTACTTCATTATAGTTCTATTTTGTGCAAGTTAGTAGTCTTCAAAACTACAACCCTACATCAAACTAATTTGACTTGGTCAACTTAGTTATATAGCTTGTCTTCTATCTAAAAGACTAAGTCGACCTAATCAACTTTATTATTAAAAACTCTTGCTTCCACATAATAGTAGTAACTCAGTCTAATCTATTCTATACTATTTTCATAAAGTGTCATCTGAACCAACTTTTTACCATTCTTAATTTGGGAATTAACAACTATTTACTAGTAATTAATTCACACTTTCACTTTTATTTGTTTGCATGCCTAAGTAGCTCACATAGTCTAATTAGGTGGTTTTTCAAATTGGAATTTAGTTACACTATTTTTATCTTTTTGCACACACTACCAAATCACACAATATTTAAAATGCAGTTTAACATTTATCTTCCCAAGGCCTACATACTTGGATTTCATCACCAAAGGGGAAGCCAACTTGGTTTTTTGGACAAGTATAAATACGTGGTTAATGATATATATTGGCTAAGCACCTGACACCCTTATCACTACAAGATCATGAAGTGAGGGGGTAGGCCCCAATACCAAGCCGGTACCATTGCCAACATAGATCCCTTTCAACCTAAACATCTTGAAACCATCCATAGATTGCTTTTTAGTTCCCTATTTTCAACCAACTTCCTCATCACACTTTATAATAATCTAATAACACATAAGATGACCACTTAATTATCATTTACTTTTTAGTTGACTGCTTGCTTTTTTATCATAATTTGTTGTATTGCAAAAACTTACATTGGTGTAAGGTTTTGTATTGTGTGCCCTAATTAAACAATTCTCATTAATCCAATTATTTGTGTATTTGCTTGCATTTCTTGCTTCACTTACACTATAAAATTTTCCCTACTCTTAGCATACTATCATTATGTTCAATGCAGTCTCTTATAGACTATGTTTTCCCCTATCTATAGTATAAATTTGACCTATATGACTATGTATCCCTTTTGCCATTCAAGTTATAGTACTAAGTTGACTTGGTCAACCTTGTATACTTATTTTCCTTTTGTCCAGTAGTACATAGTCGACCCAATTGACTATGTACTCTTCTCATCCCCCTTTTCAGTAATATACAATAGACCTAATCGACCTTGTATCTAATTTATGACCTTGTTCTATATCTAGCTGACTTAGTTCTCTATCTAGCTGACTTAGTTATTTGTCTCTCATTATTATTACTTAGCATCTTTTTTATTTTATCAAACATCATGAAATCCCCTATCAAAATCTTCTTAGATAACTTGAATCCATTTCTCTTTTTAGCCTTTAGGGCATATTGCGATGCCCATCCACACATTACTCTAACCTTTGGGGCATCTTGTCATTCCCACCCACATATCATTTCAAACACTAGGGCATCTTATGATGCCCATCCCTACATCCAATTACCCATTGGGGCATCTTACAATACCCACTCTTATTCTACCTAACATGATACCAAACTAATTCAACTTCAAGAAACTTTCCAAGACATAAACTTGTTTCTCACATGCTCATTCTTAATATAGATGTTAATGTAGATTCCTTCAATTTTATCATGCTTTCTACATGATATCTATCTAAAACTTTTTATATGATACTTATACAGGTCTCACCCTCTACAACAACTTTCTCTTTTCACAAACTTAGTCATTCCTTTTAGTCTTTTGGTTTCCTTTTTTTCTCATGAGTTGCATTACAAAATAATGGATAGGACCCATTCTTCTTCATGATTACCACTTTTTTCCTCTTTATTTTCTTGCTTTCCATACTTTTTGGCACCCTTGGGTTTATATTTGTGATTTGTAGTGTAAGATCATGAATAGGACTTGGCGTTCCTCATAAATACCATCTTTATCTTATCTATTTTTTTACATGCTCTTGACACCCCCTTGGATTTCTCTTTTATGAGTTATATTATAATACCATGGATAAGACCTAGCCTTCCTCATAAAATCATCTTCTTATCATTCCTTATATATAATGTGTTTTGTGATGGTTACGATTTTTTAATCTTTATTCTCAGCTTTAGCTTTTTTTTAATAGATGAAATTTGCACAACAATTTATGTTAGCATGTTTTTATCCACTTCCCTCATTCTTATGATAAGGAATCACACTTTACTATCATTGTATTTATTTTTCTCCCTTTATCACATTTTTTTCAATTTGAATTAATTCAAATTCTTTCATATTTTATTCCTCTTGATTCCCTTTCCTTTCACTCCACATTGGATAAAACAAGATCAAATTCAAGATAACACTTTTATTTCACCTAAATTTATGATACTCTTAGACACCATACTCTCTGAGTTCAATCTCTTAACAACCAAGTTATAATTATTCAAACAAAAGTCATCTTTAGCACCCATGTTGGTTTTCCAAATTTGTATGAAAGAGGAATAGAAAAATCCATCAAGAACATTAAAAGCCAAATCATTTGAAATAAAAGGGAATTATATACAAAAGGCAACATACAAATCTCAAAAGTCAAAATCACACTAAAAGATGTGATTAAAAACACATCTCTTATCTCTAATCGAAGCTCAAATTCCATTATTAGCCTCACACTAAAGCCGAGGTCCATTAAGGTGTATTAGGCCAATAGATTGGAATAAGAGAATTTAATAAACTTTATGGTGCTACCTACTTTCTCACATAAGTGCCCAATATTTATAGTAGACCAATGACTCTATAAGGGGTCCTAAGGAATGGAAAACATGTTGTGGAAAGGTAGGTCCATTTTAATTTTCATGAATATAACTTTCATGGGATGATCTATATACTTTATTTATTAACCTAAGACTTGTGTAGCTAAGAGAAGTTCTTCAGAGTCCTTAAGGTCAAAAGTCTTCTTGTTTTGACAAACCTAATTTGAGTGTCTTAACTTTGATAAAGAGTTCCTCTACCTTGGTTTCTCCTTAATCTTCCTCTCTACCCATTTCATTTCCCCCTTGATAGGAAAATTGTGATTCTAAATCTATTTTCCCTTCTTCTATATCCCCTTTTCGTCACATCTTAAAAACATGATAGCACTACTTTGTTTCAATTTTATCTATATCTAGAACAAAAAAATATGCTTGAGCAACTATGGATTACTTTATTTACACCATGGCTCTAAATTTATAAATATAGTTTGATTTCTTTGTACCATTTGTCATTATTGTACCACCCTTTTTACAGACACTTGAGTCTATTCATATGTTAATGGTTTTTTTGTATTATTGAGTGAGGTTGGCTTATTACTTCTCACTCATAGATGTTATTTTTTTTAGTGCACCTTTTTCCATTGATTATTGAGTAAGGATTGTTACTGCTCACTCATTAGTTTTATTTTAGCATTTTTACTTTTCCATATTTGTTTAAGTAAGGATTTTTACTACTTTCACATTGATGTTTGATTACCATCCTCTTTGACATGTATCTTTGTTTAACTTGGTGATTTTGTCTTTCTCATTTAAGGTTTATTTGTTTGATTTTCTTGGTCTTTAGTAACCTTGGCTTTTCAATTACCCAATTTTCTCTAAATTTTGACCTATTCATTTGGTCTAACATAGCACTTGTCACCCCAGCTTGCCAAATTTCCAAGTATGTCTCATCCACATAGTAAAAATTATCTTCAATTTCTTGTGTTTGTTTGTGTTTTCTCTTTAGTTTTATATCCTTGAGTTTGTCAAAAACAGTCTTTGTGCCCTCCATTATAAAAACTAGAAACATAGCAGACAACAATCTAATGATAAAGGTAAGTCAAGGTATGCACATATTTACTTTTTCAATTATTTTCCTTTCCATAATTTACTTTCAATTATTTCATGCTTTAAAATACTGCAACTTTTTTAGCTTCAACATTGTGTGTTACTACATTCTTTTATCGAAGTATTATCCCCTATTGCTTTTAAATTATTGATGTTTTATATCTTTTAGGAACTCATCAAGTCTCAAGCTCTCTAAGTGCATGCCCTAAGGGGTTAACCAAAAAAGGATTGGTGATTCATAGGATTGTTGTCCCTTTTTGACACTTGATATCTACACACTTATCTCTGAAAACTCATTCCCCTAAGATTTGCCTCCTATTTTACACCCTCCTCTAGTAGTTTACCATCTTCATTAACCCCTTCCCTAACCAAGATTGGCAGTTTACATAACTAAGTCAGCCACATCGACCTTGTATTTTTATTTACAAAGTTTACTAGGAACTAGGTCAACCCATCACTGACATAGTTCATAACCTAGTTAGTTTTTTATCAATTTCAATACTAGGTCAACCAAGTCAACCTTATTAGCCTAAACTTTTGAAAGGGTTTAGGGTTAAATCTTCCAATATAAACACATCTAGTTTGCCATTCTTAGAGAGACTTCAAGATTTAATTGTTTATTTTCTTTTGCCATTCTACTTAAGGAGTCTTAGTTTAGGGTTTCTACTTAGAGAATAATCTTGTCTTGTGGAAAAGTCTTGTATGCTTTGGCCTTTCTTAGTGATCATTACAAACCATAAAAACCTCTTGTGAAAAACCTTTGGCCAAGTGAAAGAATGAGTCTTAATGATTTTATCTTCTACATAAGTATCTCTAACTTTGCTCCTATTTTTAGTAGATAGAAGTAGCATAAGTAATGGATTTTGATTATATTATTCTATCCATACATTAGAGTTTTACCTATACATAGATTAATTAGAATTCTCTTATGAATGTTTACTTTTATTTTTTAGTAACCATGTTTTGTGCCACAAGTTTTGGTGAGCACTAGATTAAATTTTGCTTTACTTGTTATTAGTTTAGTGAATATAAAATCATAAGATCTAGTTAGGGTTATTGCATAATTTTTATTTACTAGAGGCTTTGGAACCCTCCCTATTGATATTATTATGGTAAGATATCCCTTAGCTAGGTCTAGTAGATCCATATTGGTCATGACCCTGATTATCTAATATATCCCCAATCAGAAGTGTAAGGAGGATCCATCTTCTTTGAGCTAGGATTGATTCATAGATATGTTGTATTTACCATTGCATACTCTTTTCATAACCACTACATCCATCAATTACTTAGTGTAGTTCGATGTCTAAGTTGCCACTATGTTTCAAGTCTGAGAACCACTAATGAAACTTGTTTTAACCACTCAAAATAAGCATCCTAGTGGGTCACCCTCAATTTATATACCCCATCATAGATTGAGGTTGAAGTGATGTTGAGAGATGAATTCTTGGGTCAACACTTCCCTAGAAAACTTGTGAGGAGGTGATGACCTCCCACCCACAAGTCAAAATGCTTGAAACAATTAAAGTGGAAGGACTTTAGGGTCATTTTTGGGTCACCCAAATCATATGGATTTTGGAGAGGGCCTTAACAACTTTCCTTCCACACTTTTGGACCAAATCAAAAAACACAAAGAGTGAGTATTTTTTTATCACCCAAATTCCCTAAAGGACATGGGGGGAGAGCATACACATGACACTTAATAAACAAGCATACAAATAAAAATTCTTATATGTAACTAAAGTGAGAGTTTAGTTTTATAGCACCAAGACAAAATATGATATGAAGTTTGAGCCCATTGGCATTGTGTTGAAATTTTTAAACAAAATGAAAAATAACTCAAATAAAAATATTTTTAAAACACCAATTTTAAATGTGAATTTTTCTACTTAAAGTGTCTAAAAATGTCTTCTCTCGGTCTTTGGGTCATGAAAATATGTTAGGGGGTCCTTATGCGTAGAATTAAAACATGAGTGGATAAATGACTTTTGAGTTTCAACTCTCAGGTTTCCAAAACTTTACATAGTGTGAAAACCTATATAAACACAAAGAAATATTGCCACTTTTCCTAAAAAATTTCAACTATTAACACAATATCGCTATTTCCTAGAAAATAGAGTGGTTTTTACAAACTCATAATTCTTAGCAAAATAACATATAAATAAAGGCAAAACTATAGAACTTAGAGAAATAACATGATTCACCCTGTAACATGAAATGTTTGGCAATAGATCATGATGGTTAAAGGTAATACCATGAAAATTCAAGCAATTTAGCAACTACAAAGTAGTGATATTGTCAATATCATAGAAGTTTAGGCAATATCATAAATCTAAAGTCATGATAATGTAATATCATTATTTTCTCCCTGTAAACACAAACAATCAATCAAAAAATCATGGTGGTTAAGCATAAAACTATGACAATTATCACAATATTACAAAAATAATGACAAAATCATTTCTATAAAAGTATCAATATTATGCAATATCATGATTCCAGAGAGAAAGAATGTAAATGCACATAACAACTTGATGATTTCCAAAAAAATATCTGTGAACCTTCAATTTTCACTTTCTTTGATCATCAATTTTAGATTTTGACATGAAAATTGTTAGGAAGATGTCCTTGAAGGCCTTGAGAACAACTTCATGGCATGTGGGTTCCACTGGGTGTGTCATCATGTGAACAAAGAATACATAAAGGGTAGGTTATTCAAGTGTTAGTCCAATAAAATAAATCAAAGTCACACACTAAAATCCTAACACCTATAGTCTAGACACTAGGAGAGTATAGGTAATAAACATATAAATGAAAGCACAACTAGAACACAAAACAAAACACTCTTTTACCTTCTTTGGAGTTTAAAATGGCTTGTTGAAGTGGCTTGCTCAGCTTATGCATCAAGAAACATTCATCAATAGAGATTTTTTGGCTCCACCTTTCCTTGGCACCTTGGCTTGGTTATTTGGCTTATGATTTTAGAATGGTAACATTACTTGTATGAAGCATATAGATTAAATCCTGCATAATAACTCTACACTATCAAAATATTATACATCAATAGGCAAGGCCTTATATTTATAGTCTCAAAAGCTAAATCTCACTTAAGGTGAGTTAAGGTTGAGTTTAAACATGGAATAGGTTCAAACAAAACCTAGGTGAGTTGAGGCTAACTCTAGTTGAGTTAAAAAAATTCATATAATTATGATTTTCAATTACTAGGCATGGATCCCAAATTAGATCTTTTCAGCTATTTTGGAAGAGCTTGACAACTCATAAAGGCAATGATGAAAAGGCTTGATATTTTGATTTTTTTTAATTTCTATTTTTAAATATTCATTAATTTCAAATAGATAATTTAACTAAGCATTTAATCTTGTTTAATTAGATGATTCATTTTGTTTAGCATTTTAGCTCTTTGAATATTTGATCAAGTGCCCCACTTAATGGGTCCATAGGCCAAACTACCAATTGTTATGTCACAAGGTGAATGATGATGAATCTATGAGAGGTTATTATTGCATATGAGCTAGGACCCCAAATAGGGATGCCTCAACATGATTTTGAGCTTTGATGAATAATGCATGGATGAAATTCAGATGGTTAGTGATTATTAGACTTAATTTGTAATGTTTGGTAGGAATCACTCTAAAATATGGTCAAAAGATAGTTGTGACTAGAATTGGGTGTATAAAATATATGTCAGAGGTAAAATGGCCCTCCTCACATAAAAAGTACATCACCACTGATCCATATGATCTAAAGAATCAACCTTTTCCCATATCCTCTAGCTTCTTATATAAACAAGTAAGGAAGTTTAGATTTGTAAGGCATCTTTTTCATTTATTTTAGGGAATCTTTTAAAATTATAAAAATTGAAAAGTAATGATGACTAGATCCTTCCACACCACATAATCTTAAGTGTTAAAAACAAAGAATATCATAAAAGGAGATATCTATAAAACAAAGGGTTACCAATTGATATGTAGCAACAAGTAACAAATATCATATATTACATCCAAACTTATTTTATATGTTACAAATGAGAAGCCTTACACATATAGGTAAGGAATAATAAGGATCAAAGCATCCTAACCAATGTGGGACAAATCCACAATAGAAAAAGACAAAAAAATGCCTTGTAAACATGATTAGCCTACTATAACACCCCCTTTCAAGTGAATTTAGGAGCTAATAGTAGCCAAAAATAAAGTGTCATATCCATAGTATGAGTCTCGATAATAAGGCCTGATCAGGCACTCATGTATAATATATCCATGAAGTGGTAAAAGAGAGAAAACTTGTAAGAAACAAAACTTCTAATAAAAATAACCCATTACAGGCAAGAGCCAAAGGCTCAAACATAGAAATTTATCAATCTTAATAACACATTTTACTAATCATAAACATTAAAAATATATAGGAGACATATATCCTATAATTGGGGATGCTATGATCCCTATAAAATCTCCACCTATTAACCAAATAACTAATAACAATGCTAGATATATTATTTACTATTAACAATATATCTAACAAACTATTTTTCCTAATAATATCTTTATTGTATTGACCATACAATAACTAACAACTAATAATAAATAGTTATTTACCACATAGTAAAAAGTAATTACCATGGGAACTCTAAATTCCCAACATTCCCTCCCTTAGAGGTCACATGGGAAGAGAAATCACAAACACTATATATTATATTACCTTCCCATAAGATTGACATGTGGATGTTGGGTTTGCCTAAAAATGCATATGATACATAAATAAACCTTTTACATTGGAGAGGAGATTTATTACACAATACCTTTTGAACAAAGGCTTATCTAAAAAAATGCCTCTCAAAGCTTATTTGAAGTTTGTGATTAAAAATAGACTTAACTCACAAAATACGACTCCAAACTCTGACACCTTTGAAATAAGACTTTTTACAAATCTTGATAGATTTAAAAATAACCAACCATTTATTTTGACAATATAAAAATGACTCAAAACTATAAACTATAAACTCTAAAAATTTGAGACACTTACTATCTATAGACTTCTAATAAAAAATCTAAATAAATTAAAATAAGATTTTAATAATTATAATAAAAACAAACATAAATAAAACTAAAAAAAATGAAATACCATTATCTACCAAAAAAAAATCAACCAAACCTAAAATAGATAATGACCTAATTTCAAATAACAAAAATTATGGACTTAACAAAAAAGAATAAACTAATAACAAAATAAAAACAAAATTAACTATCAAACTAAACCAATATACATAAAAATCAAATATACTAATAAAATATAAAAAAAACTAAACTCATAAAACTACTCTAACAAAGCAATGTAGAAAAACTAAAACAATTTTTTAAAGACTTTTCAAAAAGTAACCCCATGAATTAAAACCAACTAAAAAAAACTAAACTTAAACACAACCAATAAAAAAATGTAAATAAATATTTAATACTATGAAACAAACCTAAAATATAACATAAATCCTAAGACCGTATTCCCTAAAAAATAATTAATTAAACATAAATCATAATAAACAAAACCCTAAAATCTAAAAGATACACCCTGTTGATACATTTTCATGACCCTGAGTATGATGGTAGTGGAGGAGAGGTGACAATGCACAAGTAGGATCTATAATAGCCTCGCTAGATAACTATGATAAAAGTAGAGAACTGATGCACCACTTTCTATGTTGGATGAATGGGACATGAGCTTAGAAAGTCTTAAACTCGACTGGAGCACCAATGTCAAATTTGATGTTGAGACAATAGGTAAATGAGTATTTTAAATAGAAAGTGAATATACACACATATAGAATCACCATTCTTCTGATGCAAGGTCATGTCAAACTAAGTTGTGGCATAGATGGTGAACTCTATTCAGTAAAATTGCAGATGTAGTTAGAACATGATCCAAGCCAACAAGAAATTTCAAACACTCATATTAGGTATGGCCTAATCTAAATTGTTGAAAAGAGAACACCTCTTCAAGTAGATATATAATTATATGGTCCAATATCAATATATATATATATATATATATATAATTTTTTAAATACATATATCTTTTTTTTAGGATATATATTATTTTTTTTCTTTTCTAATTTTCTAGGATGAGATGATGGACATAGTGGGTGAGCATATAATGGATAAAATGGATAGAATGGAATCTTTGAATATATATAGTGTAGGTAGTTGGTGTAGCCAACAAAGGTACACGTGGTCTTCACTGTAATTGGTCAGCAGAGTGTAAGTAGGGGTGAATGGTTAAAATTGGCATTTGCACGTGAATTGTACTACATAGCCATTAGACGTCTCATTTTAATGCAGAACTATAGTGGATGGAAGGTATAGAGAGGTCCAAGATGATCCTAATCTGATACCAAATAATGATAATAGCCCATTATAGGGAAGAGCTGAAGGCTCAAACACATAAATTTATCAGTCTCAATAACACATTTTATTAATCACAAACATTATAAATATATAAGAGATATATGTCCTATAATTGGGGATGCTCTGATCTCTACAAAATCCCAACCTATTAACCAAATAACTAATAACAATACGAGATATATTATTTTCTATTAATAATATATCTAACTAATAAACTATTTTTCTTAATAATATCTTTATCATATTGACCATATGGTAACAAACAACTAACAGTAAATAGTTATTTACCACATAGTAAAAATTAATTACCATGAGAAATCTAAATTCCCAATAACTTCCCCCCCCCCCCAAAAATGATGTAAAATAAAGAAGGAAATCATATGGAATCCCCTAAGGATAATTTCCATTGATACTAAATCTATCGATAATACAAGTTGGAATCATAAGATGACCAATGTTGATGTTGAGATCCTTGGCTAGAAGACTATAGAAGCTCCATCTACATCAAACAATGTTTCTTGCTTTTGCCAAAGGAAAAACATGAATGGGGTATTGGAAAGGTATCTAAATCAAATCCAAATATAAAGTGTGTCACATATTTAGCAAGTTCATGCACAAAAACTAGATGTAATGCCATGAAAATAAATTGATCAGAAGAAAGATATGGAACATTCACTAAAAGAATGTCCATGGGAAGTGAATCATAATGATCAATAAGAGTACTCATTATAACCATTAGATTCCTCTAAAGTGATAATATGTGGTGGCTCAACATCCTACATAGGAACAAAGGTAGTTTTTAAAAATAGACGTCTTAAGTCTAGCAAAAACTCATCCCATAGAGGTGGCTTGACAAAAAAAAAGCAATATATGTCATGAATGTGTCATCAAAATAAACTATAGTAGGATAAAGTACATCATTAAAAGATAAAACACCATTTACTTGAGGAAAAAGATATGGAGAAGCATCATCCATGTCATCATCAAAATATAAATCCTCGTCAATATGAGAAGAAAGAAGTAAATTTGGAGGTGGAGCAAGGGAGGGTTTAAAAATCCAAAAGGGCTTAATATCATCCTCAAAGAAGGATTAAATATCATCTCAATATTCCTTTGGTAATGTGACATCCATAATATGCATTTGTAAGTTGTCTAAAACATCGAAATGAATCAAGTGAAAAGCCTCATCTTGCATAGATACAATCTAGACAATATCTTCCTCATCTATAAAGTTAAGAACGTCACCAAGTACCATTATCTAAAAAGCTTTCAGATGAAGGTGTATCTTCATTTTTATTTTTCAAGTATTGTAATTTGAGGTGTTGAGAGGCTCCATTATTGAAATGTAAGGAATAAATTGGGAAAAAGAAAGAATTATTCCCCTCCCAAAAGAACAATTCACAATTTAAAAAATGACAAGGAACAAATAAACCCCCAAAAATGTGTAAGGCCCCCCCTAAAATTAGGCACTTTATAATTGAGTGCATTTTACAAGATCAATGACCCGTGTATGGAGAATATAAAAATATACACTTTTAAAAATAATAACTTGATTTTGAGTCACACTTTAAAAGTTATAGCTTTTACAAGTTTCCTATCATTAAAATGGGTTAAATAAGTAAACATTGCACAAAAAATATTAAATTCTTGGAGAAAATTAAATTATTTCTACCAGATATAGAAAAATTAGATTTAAAATAAATTTTTAACAAATAAAAAGAACAATCTTCCACATAGATCAATCTTCCATGCTGATTTTACACTTTAAATACAAAATTTATTTTTTTTCTTGATCATGCATAAAAATAATATAAAAAAATAGATTCATGGGGATAAATTCAGAGCCTCGTATCTCCTTAGATAATGATTAGAATCCTTATTATGACCAATTTTTATAAACTTATCTAAGTTATCTTTCTATCAGTGAAATAATTTTCTGAAATCAAACACCTATGTAAGGAGAAAATTGATCTGTAGTATAGTCATCATTTTTTGAAAAAAACATCATAACTTTTTTGAAAAATAAATGTATGGTCAGCACAATAGAGAGCATGTCCAAATGTAAATTGGGGACACCAAGGATGCAAATTCAAATTACAGGAAGAAAACTAGATATATGTAAAAATAACTTTGAAGCAGTAAACTCACAAATGGATAGTAACAACACTTACCACTCTGATACCATGAAAAGAATGGTGACTAGATCATTCCAAGCCACAAAATCTTATGTGTTGATAATAAATAACACCATAAAAAGAGATATCTATAAAACAAAAAGTTTCAGACTAATATGCAAAACAAAGTAAAAAATATCATATATTACATCCAAACTTCTTCTATATGTTAAAAATGAGAAGTCTTGCATATATAGGCAAAGAAAAACAAGGAGCAAAACATCCTAACCAATGTGGGATAAATCTACAATAAAAAAATATAAAAAATACTTAGTAACATGAGTAACCTACTTTAACAAAAACCTTGATTTTAGGATAACTAATAAAGATATATTATTATTTATAATTAAATTATAAATATATTATGGATAATGTTGTGCACATAAATATGTGTTTATCCATAAAGAGTACAGTTACAATTACATTTTAGACTATACAAAATTGTATGTTCTTATATACACTAACAATTCCTTTTTAATATGTACTCTAATAAAGGAGAGGATGAAAAACCTATTCTAATATAAGTAATATTAAATAAGAAAAAAATTGTGTGCACCAACACTCTCCTTAAGATCAACTTAGATAAAGTGAACAAATAGGGAAAAACCTCTGATATGGGTTCTAATGAGTAGGTCATGTTAGGTGCTTATGTACAATTAGTACAATGATAAACACTACTTTAAATATAGAGATAAGAATTAGTGTACAATTATAGAAAAAACTCACCACAAAAAATAATATAATCAAACTTATCCATTAAGGTATAACAAAATACCATTTGTATGTAGAGAAATAAAATAAAGAAAAACATCTCCTTTATGAGTATCATATGATTACTGCTAGAGAGGGAATTCTATGGAGACAAAAATCTAGAAATATCGGGTTTAAGGAGGGGGATAGAAATACACATTTTTTTATATGTCCACTTTGATTCATAAAGCACATAGTTCAATTAAGGAAATAAATGATAGAGAAGGGCAAATCATTTCTGTTAAATACCTTATTAATGAGGAAAATGTGAGGTTTTTCAAAAAAAAAATTAAAGATGATTTCAAAAGAAACATCAACTATGAGCAAGAATTTTTGCATGTCATTTCAGATTTGGTATCCGAGGAAGATAATTCAACTCTTGTTTTTGCCACATCTAATGAAGATATTAAAATCTTTATTTCCAAAATGAACCCTAGCAAAGATCCAAGTCCTGGTGGATTTTCAATAGCCTTCTATCAAAAAAATTGGGATATCAGTGGGGATGATGTGGTGGATACAATTAATGAATTTATTGAATCTGATCAGATGTTAAAAGAATTAAATCACATCTTTCCTATTTTGATTCCTAAGAAGGAAGGGGCTATAAACAATTTTGACTTTTACCCTATTAGTCTATGTAACTCCATCTACAACATCATTATTAAGCTTTTCTCTTTAAGATTATAGCCTATTATGTAATCTATTATTAATGTTTGGCAAGGTGGTTTTATCTTTAAAAGACAAATTCAAGATGAGATTATTGTATTCCATGAATACGTTCACTCAATGGATAAAAGTGAAAGTGCTATAATGATGATAAAATTAGACATAGATAAAGCCTATGATAGTTTAGACTAAAAGTTTTTAGATAGAATCATTAGACAGTTTGGTTTGCAAGATAAGTTCAAAAAAAATATAAGATCTTGCATATCTACTTGCATGTTTCTAGTCTTAGTAAATGAAGTGGTAAAAGGTTTTTTCAAAATCAATAAATGAGTTATTCAAGGGGATCCCTTTTCACCTTTTATTTTAATCATTATGGTTGAATCTTTGAGTAGATTCATATTAAATGTAGTGAGAATTAGTTAGTTAAAAGGTTTTAAGCCAACTAGGAATGTGGATCTAGTGTCTCATCAGAAATTTTCAAATGATACCATTCTTTTGATAGAGGCATCTATTATAAAATCTAAAATTTTAAATCAAATTATGCTCATGTATGAACTGTCTTCTAACCAAAAAGTGAATTTTGAAAAAAATTGTGTTTTTTCTTCAACACACCTTTGGGAAGGCAAGCTAGAATAGCTAAGATTTTGGACTATCAAGTGAAACAAATTCTTTCCTCTTATTTGGGCATGCCTCTTTTTAGCATCAATTTTCCTCTTACATTCTATAATGCTCTAGTGGAAAGATTTGAAAAAAATGGTTGGTTAGAAAGAGAAGCTTCTCTCTTAGGTGGGAAAACTCTTGCTTATCTAAAGTGTTTTTAAAAGCCTTCTGATTAATATTCTGTCTCCTTTTAATTTGCCTAAAATTATTGAAGATAAACTTGATAAAATTCAAAGAAAAATTTTATGGACTTGAGTTGAAGAGAGAAATAGAATCCATTTTGTGGCCTGGGAAAAGGTTTGCATGGTAAAAAATAGAGGTTTAGGCATTTGATGAATAAATCTCTTCTCTCTAAATTTGTTTGAATATTTCTCAATATTAACATTACTTGGTCCAATATTTTAATATTCAAATACCTCGATGGCATAGATTCCATTTTCCTCTTTGAATATGAACATTTTGTTCATGGGTTTCATTTCTAGAATTTTCTAAATGCTTACAAAAATGTAATATCTTCTAGTTCTAAATGGAAACTAAGAAATGGAATTCATTT